>AZBU02000004.1:3901676-5101676 GCA_000757645.3 Steinernema carpocapsae | reverse complement strand
CGGACTGCGAAAGTAGAACGAAGAACGCGAATCGATCGATGGTCGGTCGATAAGAGATTTTTTGCGAATGAAATGTCGCGTTTTTTGTTCTCCGCGTTCGGTTTGAGTCAGCGAGCGGACGAGGAGAAGAGAGAACGTCGTTTGGTCGCTGTAATCGAGGCTGGTGCTCCCTTTTCCTCGTCGTTCAAGAGAAATGCGAAATTTCGGCCATTCGAGTCACAAAATGCAATGTTACGTTATCTGCGCTGTGTGCTCTTTGCTTACCTCTAAACTGCTGTCTTGGTTGCCAGCTAATTCTATAGCATTGTTCATTTTTAAGCCAGTTTCAGTGTTGGCCGTATTCAAATTTTTACGAACTAGACGTCGACGTCACTTGTCGATACCATCAAAACGTGGCCAATCGTTGTCTCGAATGGCAATGTAACAATGTCTCTATAAACAGAATATATCTCCCGCTCCGCGGTTTCTACGTTGGTAGTCGTTGATAGAACGACGCCAATAACGACAGTGAAGGCATGAATATTCACTGACGTTGTTTCCAAAGAGACATTCCCCCATTCGAGTTATCGCACGTTTCATCTGACTTTCGGTAGCATTCACGACAGATGCCAAAATCAAATAGTGACATAAACGTGCAAGTCGATTTGTGCCAGTATATAGATGCACTGTAACAAATGCAAGTCATTGGGAGGCCAGGTAATGTTAGATTTAAACTATTGCCTGTTTCTCTTATTTTGCTGAAGAGGAGGACAGAGAAAAAACTCTTTTCTTCTTTGACTTTGCTGCCTTAAACGATTTTTGTCGATGCTGTTGTTGAGTTAACACGTGAATTTGAATTGAATTTTGAATTCGAATTTTTCGATTTCGATTTTAACTAATTTTTAGTAATTCTCTGTATTAACAATTTTTTGATAAGGCTAGGGGTTCACTGTAAAATAGAATTATATTGATATCTGCTGTGTTTATGCGTACGCTTAGACTCATACTCTTCCTTAGTCCTTCTTCATGTTTTGTAATCTTTAAGCTTGTAGTGCAACCACAAAATCAATATAAAACACTTTTTATTAATTTGGACAAATCCACAACCGATAGAATTTGCATGATAAGCGAGGTTTCACCACCAGAAAAATTTTGGAGAGAGCGAGAAAAAGGTGAAAGGAATCCTTAGAGCGATGTCTTGTGAAAGCCGTTGGGGAGGTTAGGAGGAGGCGAATTGTTATGTGATGAAACCTCGCCCATTAGTCATAATTCATCGTCGTCCGCCTCTTTTCTGGTGCAATAGCACGCGAGACCGACGAGGATCGCAAAGAAGAACAGGGCACAAAAAAGGAGCATCCACGTCGCTAGCTGAAAATGTTTTTGAGAGCATTTTCAGGATGGCTGAGATTGATGATACCTGGTAATCCCCAAGCTGCTTATCCAACTGAGCAATTCTGTGCAGGTTTCCGACGTCGACGGCGTCAAGGTGGCGGGCGTACCAATTCCAGAACACGTGGCCCTGCCACCTAAAGCCGACTTCCATTTGAGGCGAGTCGGTTATTGATAAGTAGTTCAGCTGACCCTCTTCCATCGAGGTCCAGTTGAAGGAGAAACCCGCCACGTCCGGGGTTGGGTTACTGTCAACAGTCCATTTTTAAGCCAAACCTTGAGGAACTGCTCACTTGTAATTTTAGAAAGTTGACAATTAAGTCTCCGAAGATTTCAGTTACCCGTCGATCGATTTGCCAGTTGCGGTCTTTGCGAGTCTTTAGGAAGCGTGGTTCGATGTCGAAGAGGAAAATCTCGTCTGTGCCGTGAAAGGCTCCTAAACGATGTATCAGAAGAAAAGATGAATAACAAATTTAGAATTTTCGTTCGAAGATTACTCGAATGGTCTTGCAATGAATCTTTTGGCAAAAGTTTCAATGAAAAAGATTCAAAATTACATGCTCAAAGTCCGCGCAAATCAAACAACTAAGAAACGATAGATGTTAAAGTTGTAATTTTTACGTGCTTTGGTGCTCAAAATTAGCATCGGACCTTGGAAAGATTTTTTCTGCGTTGTGAAAGCTGCTAAAAGACTCATGAGAATGGACCTGAATCTTTAAATACTTTTAACCGTTTCTAGAATTTTTGTCCGTAAGTTGAAACTCGCTCATTTTCACTTTAGCAAGGACGTCAAACAGAGATTTTAATGCGATGGTTTTGAAGAATATATTTTTGGATGTCGCAAGTGGGACCTCCTCAATTCAAACGGCGGGAAACAACAAATTAGAACGGAATTTTTGTCGGGGGATTCTTGCAAAGTGTTGCATTTATTTGCACTCAAACGAATGTTTATGAAATGTGAGAAGGTTAAGTATCCATTAGACGTATATTTGCCGGTTGATAGTGATGTCAGAACTTTGCAAACAAACGTTTCGAGACCGCAGATTCGGGAGGTACTTTAAGCATTACAAACTTTTACCCAATTCACAAATGCTTACAAAATATTAAAGGATTAAAATTTCTATTTTACGGTCTTAATGTATTTTCGGCGATTGTTGGCCGTTGTTGGTTGTTGCTGCCACTCGAAGGTGGCGAATTTTAAGATAAATCAAAATCAAATAAAAATTCTTAAAATTGTCGCCTTTTAATTTGTTGAAAAATGAATAATAAACGATTTAGTTTAATCTACATCCATTACTTGACAGTTACCGTAATCCGTCGTGTCAATGTGCTAAGCAGCAAATTAAAAACTTGTAAAATTGATCACATCCAATTTATTGTAGTCGATGCATTTAAAACGACGTTCTTTGAGAACATTAAAACATTGAAGCAATTTTAAATGCCACTCAATTTTTCAATAACGATTTTTAAAAACTATCAACCGAGATTATGAAATCCATTGAGATCTTATGCAAACTCGTGGGCGACAGCGACAGCGACAAGACCAAATTTGAGTTTGAACACCCCTCGGCGACACCTTGAGTGACACCACCCAAATTCTTCTTAGGAAGCTCACTGAATTTGATATTTTTGACGCTCTAAACTGTCCCAACGCTTGATTGAGTCATTGGAGTTAATGAAATATGTAAATCGGTGAAAAATTGTGTGAAACACCTCCAGCCCGAAAAGACGTCAAAGTCGACTCGGGAACCCCCAAACTGCCCAAAAATCATTCTATCCTGCACGGTCAGCGAGGTTGTCGCAGGAATTTTCAAAGCGGCTTTGGAAAGTTCAGCGACAGCCCTCTCCACACAAATGGTGTCGCCGGGCGACAGTCGCCGGACTTATCGCCGGAGGGTGTTCAAACTCGTCACTGTCGCCGTGTCGCTCGGCGACAAGCCGGCAACAACCTCGGCGACGTCGCCGTGAGTTTGAACACCCTGTCTCTGTCTCTGTCGCCGTCGCTGTCGCGCATGAGTTTGAAAAGTGTTAATTTGATAAAAATGAATATTTGGGAATGAACAGTTCGGTTTAATTTACATCCAGTTTTGGCATCTCGGCGTCACTAAAGACATCTCGTTAATTTATAATTATTGAGTACACGCGGTCGACAGTTTTAAACAAAGGTAGCAAGCGACATATTTCTGATCATCTCTATCTTCTGAATTTCAGTTTTGTATGCTAACGTTTGGTCAAAAAAGACTGACAAAAACCTATTTTTGAGACTTGTTGGTGTCGACAGCCAATGTTTCACTTTACTCGATGTATTTCAGTAATTCTTGCTTTGATAGTTCTAAACTGCTGCAAATTTTTGTCTTCCGCTTGGATCGACACAATTTTGCTTCAAATCAAATTGAAACTTACTGTCAGTCTCAAAGTTTTCGCTGACGTGGTCGAAGGAATACAGAAATACTGGCACTTTTTGCTTCGCATAATAAGTGGCAAGACGGGAGGTTGGAGCGTCGTACCAGAAATGAGAGAACATCTAAAACTGGCTTTTTACAAAATATGATTTTCGGGTCTTGCAGAAATCAATCTTCAAATGAATGTAAAGATTAAAGATTAAGATGGTAATCACAAGATTTAGAATTTTTTGTGCCTTGACATTTTTGTTGGTACTTCTGCTTGAGCCCTAATTAAAAAGTGAGATAGAAATGGGTGTCTTTGCTTTTTGTGGTTAAGGTGTATGAACCCATCTTCAAAATAGAATTAGAGAGATTCTTGGACTTTAGCGAGGGGTAGAATTTTCGTTGTTATAAAGAATCTAAGAGTCAAATTTCGCATGTTGTTTTTGGCTAGATTGAAGCAAAAATACGAAGAGAATTTTTAACTTACAGTTTTAATGCATAGCCATAGTTTAATTTTAATTTTGCCCACCTTCAAGATAGAATTATAGAGAATTTCAGACTCCAGCGAGGGGTCGATCTTTGTCCAGATGTACTCGTGCTTGCACCCCTCCGAGATCAGCGGATGGTTGATGAACCCACTAAACGTCCTTGTCAGATTCTCCGCTAGGTGCTCCGCCATCGGAACTTCCAGATTCGAATGGTTCAGCTTCTTCTCGTCTAGTAGCACTAATCGAAGTGAGCTCTCGTCATGGGTGGTCCCCAGCATTATTGGAATCTTTCTTCGATATGTGGCGAGGATTTCGGGCGCTTCGGGGACCACGCCACCGGTGCCGTCGACGATCGGAACGAATTCGTCATAGTCGTCGTATTCGGCTTTCTAAAATAGCGAGAAGTTTCTTAAATTCTTCAGTCAAGAATGTCCTCACCACGACATCTAAAATCTCATCCTTGAGCTGTTTTCTAAAGCAGTCTATGAGCTCGGATGAGTTGAAAGAACGGCAGTGAAGCTTCTTGTCCAAAGCCCAGGTCGCGTTTACCGCCGTATCCCTGACCACTCCTGGAGATATGGCTGTCCCACTCATCAGAAGGACCTTATTCAGGCCTAAACATGCAAATCTAAGCTGATCTGGGTGGAATAAGAATATTACCTTCAGCTCTAGGCGACAAAGCTAATAACGAAGCTGAGGCAGCACCACTTCCCTGACCCATGAGCAGAATATTATCTGGATCTCCTCCAAAAACGTGAGCATTATTCTGTAAGTACATCTGCCACAGATTGCTAACAGCACTTAGACCCACCTTGACCCATTTCAAAGCAAGAATCTGGTCCCACAGACCATTATTCCCCGGAATCGTGTTATCTCCTGTCGATAGAAACCCTAGCGGTCCTAACCTGTAGTTAACCGACACGAACACAATCTTCCTGGACACGAAATTATTCAAAATGGCTTCTTGAGGATAGTCGGCGCTGGAACCCGACTGGAAGCCTCCGCCGTGAATCCAAACGATCACCGGATAAGTGTCGTTGGTGAACTGAGGAGGGGCAAAGACGTTTAAGTAAAGGCAATCTTCGGAAATATGTATTCGGTAGAGATGAGCTGGATCTGTGTCTTTGGTGCGCGCCTTTTGGGCACACATCGGCGGATATTGCGTGGCGTTCATGACTCCGCGCCACTTGGCCGGGGGTTCTGGCATCTGGAAGCGGAGGGAGCCGACCGGAGGCGCTGCGTAGGGAATTCCTTTGAACACCGCAAAGTCGTTGGCGCCAATCGTCTAAAAATACAGAAATCAAAATACTTTGGGAAGCAAGTTGGTAAATGGACAATAAGCTGGGTGTCGATGACACACTCGAAAACGAATAAAGCAAAACGCTGCACAGATAACTACAGTTCTCGGAAGATTACAGATGCTGTTAAGAACAGCAACGACCAAAAATTACGTTACACATGAAAGTAAGAAGTTAAAACTTGCCTATCTTATTTAGATTGAGATACTATGTAACCCGAAATTTGTAAATTAACGAGAAGCTGAGTCTCGATGACATGATCAAAAATACAGATTCAAAAGTAAAATTTTGAATGGCGATTTGCGCATTTTTCGTAAAATTTGCTTACAAATATTCGTCAACCAACATTTTTAAGCGCTCAAAATCGATTGGGTTGAGCACGATGCAGATGCTCAACAATATTCATTATCTGAGCTTTTCCAACAGTGTTCCAACTATATAGCGTAATCTTAACGAAATTTTTGGTAAATAAGAAAAGAAACAGGCCTTAACTCAAGCATTGAAGACTCCTGTCAGCGCTAACAAAAAACATTGTATTGTATAAATTGATAAATTGCCATCTCTCATCTAACGTCACAACAAAAGCGTAAAAAACAAAGTTAGTTCATCGAAGTTTGAACATTTAAGTGGAGTTCTCTGAAAAGATGCAAAAATTGAAGAAATTTTAAATGCGACTCAAAACTATCAACCGAGATTATGAAATCCATTAAGATCTCCGAGGTCGACCTTCAAAAAAAACTATTAAAAAGTACGACCTATAATGCGCAAAATAAGACCTACCAGATACTCGCCACGTATAGAACCCGAGTCGATGGTCAGCTCGATGGGATGCGTCTTTCGAACGCCGCCGGCGCGACACATTTCCAGCAAAAAGAGCAGCTCGAGGCAGTGGAGGAGCGGCTCGATTTTCATTGCGCATTCAGCCGTACATTATTCGACAGTTACCGTAACCCGTCGTGTCGATTTACTAAACAGCAAATTAAGAATCTGTGAAATCTATCACATAAAAACCATTTTGAGCAGCTCATGTTAAGCACGTAAATTGTCGCCGAAAAACTCTTTAAAGAAGTGCATTTGAAAATGTAGATGGGAGGGAATCCAGGACACATAAAAACCTTAACTACTCGTGTTTACTCAAACACGAAACTATGATAAGGAATATTTTCGTACTTACCAACGTGAATCTTTGAACATTCTCTTTGAAACATGCCCAAATTGGCCAATTTCAAACTAAAAAACTTAAAAATAAACTTTTGAAATTTAAGAAAAAGACAAAACAACTACAGTCCGGACATCACGATAGAGCCACCATATAAAAATTCAATTTTATGCCTGTTTTCAAATTTTCATCTATGTTTCAAACGCGATGATCTTGTTCCACGCGGCAATTTAACACAGGAATCATGTTACCGCTTCAAAAAAGACTTTATAAGTCAAAGATTAAAAATTTTTGTCAGTTTGACTCTGTTCTGACTCTTATAACTGAACTTGAAGAATGTTCAGTTTTCAAACGGACTCTCACACTTCTGATGGCTAAATAAAGTTTACACAGTTTGTTCTCATCATTAAGTATACACCAGTCAGCAGAAAAATTTAAAAAATACACCTTGAAAGTCCGTCATAAACGAAAATTTTTTTGCCCTAGACTCTAAAACCTTTTAGAACCGCCCATAAACTGGTTTTCCACAACACTTTGGGTTATTCAGTCTTGTAAAACGTAGTTGAGAACGTATAAATTAATTTTAGATAGATAGATGCTCACATGAAATTATAGCTGTGCTGTCCTTGAAAATTCCTGAATTTAGATCAAAAAACAGGTTTTCTAAGATATTTAACGAAAATGTACGGCGAAAAAAAGCTGTTTTCAGATAAAATTGTTTACAGATCGTGGTTTATGAGCGAGATTTTGTTAAAACAGGGGGTGGCTACATCATTATGTCCCGCACTGTACTCGAGCCAATTTAGTGAAATACGAAATACTGCAAAAGTATCCATCTCTAGCACAAAATCTATCAACAAACAAACCGTTTAAACACTATTTAGCCATCATCTATCTGTAATTGTTCTCTATTTGAAATATACCAATTGAAAAACGTTTTTGTGGTAAAATTCAATGTTTGGGATGGCACCCAATGTTTTCGCATTTCCAAGTATCCTCCATTGAAAACTGTTCGCATCAAGTTCGACCGAAAAAAGCTTTCAAAGTTGAAAGGGATATAGTCAGGAAAAGAAAAAACTACAATTTGCAAATTTATTGAGATATAAAATACTGTAGAACGTGAAATTCGACACTTGAAACGATAAAAAGAGCATAAAAAGCGTTCTCTAATTTAATGATCTTCATTGGAAATATGCACAAAAAAAATCTTAAAGTTCACTTCAAAAGTAGGGAACAATTGGCAGATAAACTTGTTTAACTATCGTCTTTACTTTACTTTGAAGTCCCTTACACATACCGTTCGAAATTTCAAAAGAAGTATCGGACATCGTTTTCAAACTAACGCATTCAACCCCACACGTTCGTTTTTTCTAAGGCCAAAAAACTTACCTAATAAAGCGAAGTTTACGTCGGACGTCAGAAATAGGGGAAAATAGAATCTGAGTGACACACTGGCAGTGAGACGGTCCTTGAGCCAAATAAGACGACAATCGACGACGCTTGATCTATTCTATCTACTTAGCTCCATTCCGACGAGACGTTAAGTACCAAATTAATATCCGCTACTGAAATTGTTGTTGCGAGAGCTGCAGGTAACCAAATGATGAGATTAGCGCGCAATCGATGTGAGCGAAAATAAACAGCTAAAAACAAAACTGGTCGAAAAAATGCATTGAATCCATTAGGCAATCAATTGAACTTCCACGAATGAATCTTTTCAAAAGGCCCATGAACCCCCAAAAATGAAATGTGTTTATTCAAGTCTTTGGCATGCGTTTAAAAAACCTGCAAAACGATTTAAAAACTTTGGAAGAGTTGAATTTAACTTTGTTCAAAGTTAGCAAGGTGGAACCAAATGTCAGCAAAAATGTGACCTCAACATTTGAAACCTTGAAAACCGTGAAGTGATCCTCAAACAATGACATTGAAGCTTGCGAAAATGCCCACGTTTAAATTTATAAGCAACCAAGCGGGGAAAATCTTAGAAGGCAAGAAGACAGGCAATCAGACAGCATCTGAAAATTAGAAATCCGTTGTAAATAAGTGTTTTGAACTCAAAAATCAAGCTCGCTACATTTAAGTGGCTCTGTACCACGTATCACAAAAATGATTTAAGAGACCCTCAATTAAGCATGAGGGCTTTTTTGTTTCAATATACATTCTGAAATTTCAAAACCGATATTTAGATACACAAGCACGTTTGCGTTCTCCTTGCTTGAGCAAAAATTATTAGAACGAAACCTGATTTTCTTTAATTCTTTAAAGGCTTTTCAACTTTCAAGTTTAAGATTGGACACATACGAAATCTCCTAAGCACAAAAATTTTCAGCCTCTCTCCATTCACAACATTGAACGAAACACTCAAAACTTCCATTCCCGGATCGATTGTAACATATATCCATCCCCTCTCGAACCAAAGATCGCCACTGAAATCATTAAAAACCCGGAGTGTTTCTAAGCCTGCCGCCCAAACGTACAACTTGTTGGAAGTCAAAGGCCGGAGGACCAGTACAGCATATAATTTAGACCCGCGTATGATGACAATCAAAAAAGCCATGATGCGCGTCGACGCTCTAGGAATAGGAATTTGTTTGTGTGGTCGTCGCGTCTCCTCTTTCCGGCTCCTCGCTTCCTCGGCCGCTTTAACTCCACTTCGCCTTCTTTCCAACTCAAGCTGGCCGCGCGCGCGGCCGTTTCTCATTGAACATTTTAAATGCTAACGAAGGACTATTGACTTGCAGTGGGTCTCTCGCGTTCTCCCGCATGTTTAGACGTGCGCGCGAGGGCCGATTTTTCGACAGCCCGGGAAGAGACGGACGCCGCGCCGGATACATTTATCACTGGCTCCTCGGTCGGTCGGCAATGTCGTCCTCAAGCGCATTGCCCCGAAATCGTCCGCCAGCCGGCCAACCCTCAGAACTAACAACACTAACACCACTTGGATTGGTGGCCATCTCCGGAAGGAGAGCGCTGGGAATTGATCGTCAGGACAGGGCTGCTCAAGTTTCAAGTTTAGGGGTTGCGGAGGCCAAGTCTCCCCCAAGACGGAGACGCCGACGACCAGCTTTCATATTTGACAGCGGGAGGAGATTAGAAGTACAAATGTCGCAATCAGTCGCCGGAATCTCGGGGTGTGGATCTGCGGAAAAGGGAGGGAAGACAAACGGAAGAAGGCGGCTCTGATAAACGCATTAGCACTTATATCGCAACAAGATAAGGACGGAAATAAGAATCTAAACAAGTAATTGGATAAAGAATAACTAGCATTTAAAGTTGACGATTTTGAGACCCGGTTCGTAGAGAATTCTATTAAATTGCGCGGAGTTTCGCTCCTTGCTTCTCAAAAACGCTGATGTTAGTTCTAGGAACAATCAATTTGATAGCGACAAAAATATCAAATCCGAAAATGGAAAACAAAGCAAAGCTAAGCGAATCAATTAGATACTAAATTGATAATTGGGACTCCACATTTGAATAAAAATGCACGCGCAAACAACCTCAAAAGGAAAAAACTGGTTCAGGGTAAGACTAAAAGCTCGAACGTTCAACCCGTAAAAATTTGAAAGTGAGAAAATGAGAATCAAGTGATTTCATAACATTGAAGATGGCGATGGCAAAAATAGAGAGAAGTCATACAAAACCTAAAATTGCAACAAACATAAACGAATCAACTAGATACGTACTGGTTAAATCCGGACTTCAAATTTCAATAACACTGTACAGTATTCAAGTCAATTATCCAAAAATTTAAAAATTTTGGCCAAAAAGCCGCAAAAAATGTAAAGTTAAAGTTTGCCACACTCAAGCTGGCTGGCCACACAACACTTAAATTTGATACTAGCAAAATAGTGTTCAAAACCAAAGCTAGTAAAAAAGCTCTGCTCACAACTGAATAGAAAGCAATTTAAGATCACAAACGCGGCCCTGCAAACATGCGTAAAATAGAAAGAAATCTATGTTTTTACATGAAGTGGCCGGCCACCGCTCGCACATAACAAATGCTACAAAAGTTTTCGAAGGACTCAAAAATATTCCATTTTTTTAATATATGGCCCATAGTTAAAAAGATTGATTCTCGTGATTCTATTTGATTTCTATAAAGAATAAAGAGAAGAAAACGCTCGTGCCGAGAAAATTTGCGTCCAAATTCTTTAAAAAAGATCTGAGCAAGTAATTCGATGTTGAATTATAGTTCGCTACGAAGAAACAGCCTGATAACAGAACGAGCAAAACCTTGTGAAGTTTAAAAGTAGCTAGGAAGATGGTTGACCGCAAATTGCCGCAAGAACTAACAATTACCGACGAGCGCTCTTTATTTACGAGTAAATTACGATTCGGAATTGCAATAAAGTTGTGATTAACTTCAATTAATGAGTCGTTCGTTTCACTTCCTTTCAAAAATACGGTAGCGGCGCCGTTTGCGTTTGCACGCGTTTCACCTTCGCCGCGAACCGGTCGGTTTTGCAACTGTTACGGCACCTGAATTGGTGCCGCAAACGCCGAATTGGCAACAGTTGCCGGTGTTTTTGACCTCATTCAAATTTGCGCACAACTTCGAACCGAATAATGCATGATTTGAACTGTTTAGAAAAATGAAACGGCGTCTGTGCTCATGAAGACTGAGTATCGAGTCTGCCTGACCACGCTCCTTGGAGCGCTATGCGCCGACTTGAAACATATCTTGAAACAGAAACCTCGCGCAATAGCGCGCTCGGCCGCGTTGATTTCTTATAAAGCTTCACTTTTATTTGATATTGAACAGTGTTCCACCACGAAAAATGATGAAACTGCTAGAGTAAAAAGTGGACTTTCTGAAGACAGTTCGAAGATGGTCGTTCGTTTCACTCCAAAAGTTTCACTCCATTCATTTTCAAAAAAATCAATTTTTAAAAGTTTTTTCACTAATTGCTTTGTAAATTCAAACCCATCTTTTAGCTCACAAAAATTAGGGTTTCATTAGCGGCTTCAGCAAACCAGCAAAAAATTTATACAAACTATAAACACAAATGAAAACTGAAATTTATTGTTATGGAATTGAAGCCAAAAGATCGCGCACAAAGACCTAAAACACCTTGAGTAAAATTCTAACCGTTCTTTAAAAAGGGAGTTCTTATTCTGACACTCAATGACCAAAAAACTCTTCTGTTCTTCTCAATTGATACTTATTGATACAGCAATTTTTCGTTTTGGAAACAAGTCAGAAATTGCAAAAATTGCGTTGGAAGAGAGTGACATTTGTTATCGAAACACGAATGGATTTTTATACTAGCAGACTTTGAAAGCAAGGAAAAACTGTTCCTCCAAAATTCAAATTTAAACAGCGACCCCTTAAGCTCAAAAAATCATGATTCAAAAGTTATTGGAGATGAGCACGAATCAGGGTTCAACTCTCGATGCGCCCATACATGTAATTTAAATTTGAAGGGCGGTCAAACGTTTAAAAGTTTTCTAAAAATTGAGCAATAAACTTGTAGCCAATAGCGTACTTCGAAAAGCTTCTCTATTCTTCCTGCTCCAAACACGCATTTATCCGCTCCCCCAAACGAAGTCACGAACCCACAAAAACTAATAAAAGAAGAACAAAACCAACAAAGCAGTGGTCGATTAAGAAGGTCCGAGCGCTTTTCTATGGGCATTAATTGGCCATCTTCGACTACGCAATTCTTGGCGGATCGCAGGATCGCGTGCGCCGAAAAAACAACCGGAAGTGCATTTGAGCTTCCGACGACGGCTGCCAACGAAGTCTAATTTGAATGACAAGAGAACGTTTTGTCGAGTCGAGTTCTCGACTTTATGGACGTGACGCAGACGAATGAAAAACGAGAAGGGTGTCTTAAGCTGTAATTATGGTGATAAGGAGTCTGTTTTTCGAATACGCGAACAGAAATGGAAAATAAACTATGCAAAATATTAGTTTTCTTTGTACAAAAGAGGCAAACTTAAAAGCTCAAAACATTATATTCCATGTAAACGGTTAAAATAGTCGTAGAAGCTTTCACTGAGAAACGTCGAAAATCAGCACGTTTCTACAATTTAAAACCAAAAACGAAATGAATTTTGCGATTTCTTGTCAAACTGGAAACTCAAAATGTGGCTCAGCAAAAATGATGAAGGACTAACAATAAACTTGTAGTTCAAAAGTAATCAAGTGCTATTAATTGCTGTAATGGTTAACCGAAGACTTTCGGTTTTTGTTATCTCTGGTTGCATTAAATAAAGGAGAACGATCCACACGTGTCCGTCCGTCACAAAATTTACAGACACGAGTTGCCTGATTGAGCGAACGCGGCTTACGGTAGCGGCGGCGCTTGCGTTTGCACGCATTTCGTCGTCGCCTTAATTTTCGTGGTTTTAGCGGCGGTGGAAGAGCAACGGTGAAAATTGTGAGGCTTTAAATGCGTTTTTAGTGGAATTCGAAACGCCTTTAGCCGAGAAATCGTTCAAACGAGGCGCGTAGCACCGAGGCTGTTGCAAAATATAAATCTTTGTGACGCGAAGCGCCGAACGATGCTGATTTCAAGAAAATAGTGTCGCGCAATAGCGCGCGCGGCCTTGTTAATTGCCAATAATTAAAAAACCCTAAAAACAGGATTTGTTTAAAACGGAACGAATCGCTCTTCAAGTCAAAGATATTAGAATCGTAACAAGATGTAAAATCATAACAACTTCAAAAAATCATAAGTTTGTTCATTCTTATCTCTGAATTATGACAGTTTTTGTTAGATTACACACTGCAGCTAAAAAATCAGAAAACGAACAGAAAAGGGTAACGCTAAACAAGTTATAATTGTTGTCCGAAATCACACTCAAAAAACGACCCTCAAAAATGTATTTTGAAGTTTGCGAGCCTGTAAAGGTTTTCCTACACCAACAAAATCCGTAATCAGCTTTATTAATAACTGATTACGAACTATCAAAACTCCAGATCTCTATTATCATCTTAATTTTTGTTACACGCTTTACTCTTTTTTCTAAATATGAACAGAACTAATCATCGTAACCACAGTCCTCTGCTTCCTCGTCACCATCGACTGCATCAAATCCCAAACTTCTTTTCTGATCGTTTTGTTAAGAAGCAGGATTATGGCCCCACTGCCTTCGTTGTCAATTTAAAAAGTGAGTAAATCTATGTGTGCAGGAACTATTTTCGGGTAGATGTAGGAAATTGAATAGGATGAAGATGAAGCCAGAGATAAAAAACGGTCATGCAGAGCACAAGGGCTGGATTATGACCTAAAATCAATTTACATTATCCCATATTCCCATATAAATAAAGTCTACCTTAATCTGCCACGTGCGTTAATCTGCCACGCACCGCGTGGCTTTCACGTAGCATCAAAACCACAAGACCGGCATAGATCAAAAGCATTACAGGGAAGAATTTGAATGTTGTGGAATTTGAATTTGAAGCCTTCGAATATTGCATTGTTCGGTGTTCCATGAGTCGCTCAAATATAAATTCACCGCATTTATGAAATCAAGTTTTCAAAGGCTACCGTAATAAATCAAAAGTTACTTGATTTTAACCCATTAAGTCAAAACAAAGCACTTGAAGGTACCCACCATGATCACCTGAAGACTAGAAAATAAATGTTGTTGCAACTATCATCAGTATCTGTTGAAATCAAGCATGACAAGCATCTTACTAACGTGTCATATTCGATTGAAAACGAAAAACTCTCTAACAACTCCTCCCTGTGTGAGATTGTTATTCTGTAAGATCGTTAAGAAAACGATTTTAAAATTTGAATTGCATTGTTATCCAGAACCATCCGAGCCTCTAGTGTTCTAGTTGTTCTATTAAATGTCAAAAAAACATTTAAAACCGTACTTCTTTCACTGACTATAATTCAAATAATCTTAACTCTAGAGCTCATGAAAGCGAGTGGAACTAAGGAGTACGTAAGCCATCACCTAAACTCGAAAGCATGAGTATTATTTTATGGCACACGTTAAGATACAAGTTCTCAAGTGGAAATTTGTTGAACTTGCTGAATTCTTTATTTTTCGACACTTTTCAATTCTGATAAAAGAAGAAGGAAGAGTCCCGAATGGCCAAAAAATAAGAATGAAATCTTTAAGGTACACTTATCCTTGATTGATAACTGTTAGGGCTTCGTACACCTGCTGTTTTAACTGAAATACGAAAATTGGAATCAATTTACATCTCTACCCTCATTTCTAAAAATCATGCCCAGACTCTTCTGCACTTTTCTACACGTGAAATATAACATTTCCAGGTTTATCGACCACGTTTATCATTCTACAAATCTTAACAATCTACCATTAACATTCTTCAAAAAGATTTCAGCACGAACAACGACCAGCATGGCAAGGCATCCCAAAGCAAGCGTCTTTCGTATTAGCGCCATTGCATTTCCGGGAGTTACAGAAAGAGCCTAGCGCGTGAAAGAAACTCAAGAAGCCGTTCTTGGAATACGCCTTCAAGCAGTCGCACTTGTAGTTTTTAAGGTTGCAAGATCCCTTGAGACCTCCGCAGCCTTTATCGCTAGCGCACATCATAAACGAGAAGCAGTTGCAGGTACAGGTGCCCACGAACACGCCCTGGCAGCGGCCTCCGAAGCAGTCGCCGTCGCTGAAGCATTCGGAGTTGGCAACGCACACCTCCTCGACTTCGTCGGTCATCGGAACAAGAGGAATCAAGATTGGGTTCGAGGTGGTGAGTTCGGGCAGCGGTTCGGGAGGCACGATTTCATCTGAAATGGTACTCATTAAAATTTATAAAATTAGAAAGTCCAGTTAAAGGGTGACGACACGTGGACTTTCATAGATCCCATAGGCACTTTAAGTTTGATATAACGGCATAAGAGGAAACAAAAAGGGCATATATAAATGTGCACGAAACTAACAATATCTAAAACAATTGGAAAAATTGGTAAGGTTTAATTGGCGTTGCTGAATGACTGACAACACCCAAAATATAGAAAAAAGACATTTAAAGAACTGATTTTAGAAATAACTCTTATACAGGGTGACACGAAAAATACCCCCTGCGCGACCAAGCAGGCAGCATGTGTCTGGTTGAGAGGGGAGCTATCTGAGAGAAATCATTTTACTGCGCCGCAAGTCGGTCGGTCGCAAATTTACGAGGGAACACGAGATTGATTAAAGAATTGCTCGTTTTGGCGTTTTTCGTTTGTGACATGAAAAACGGCATTCCTTGAGAAAGCGTGGACGACTAACCGACCACACTTGACCTGACAAAATGATTCCTCCCAGACAGCTCCCCTCTCAACCAGACAAATCTTCCTGTCTGGTCGCGCAGGTGGTATTTTTTGTGTCACTCTGTATAAATGTGTCTAGAACTATGTACTAAGTCTGAAAGTATAATTCAATACGATAGTTGCTGGAGCACATTGTCCCCGCCAAAAGTTGTGAATTTACAATATGCATTTTTAGTGTTATTGACTACATAATTAAAATGCTACTCGTAAAAATTAAGCCAAAAGTAATAAAACCAAGGAGTAGAAGACGCTTCTGCAAAAAAAATATTTGAAATTGCATTGCTTAAAAAAGATGAGCTATAGAGCAAGTTTAATTGACCGTGGCTGAACGAGTAATGACACCAAAAAGGTAAAAATAGGATCAATTTTGATAGATTCAGTGTATTCGTGTAATTTAATAAAATGCTTAAACAGGTAGATTTTCAACAAATTCATTACATCTCCTTGAAGATTAAGATTATAAAGACGACCACATACACATTTAATCTTTTGTCGTGGAATACTGACTACAAAGATTAACACTTTACAAAAGCTGAAAAATTAACAAAAGCCGAACGCCTAAAATAGTTATTAAAAGCTTGAGCTGTTCTTGGTACGAATGCAGCATGAATCGAAAAAACTCGACTTAAGTAAATGTTCAAGTTACGTCGACTTATCTAATAAAACAGTTTTACTGCATTTCACAATTTGAAACAGCTCCAATCATCATTTACCTGAACTGATCTCGATTCCAACATCTGCGCCGGATCCCTCAATAATATGGGAGGTCTCGGCTTCACTGGATTCTTTACAGGTGCAGTTACCATTCTCCCAGAATCGTGGGAATGAGCAATAACAACACAAACAGAATTTTCACAGAGAACATGACCAGGGAGAACCACTCAGAATGTGATTGAGAAACCAAAATAATGGCTTCAAAACGTTGCAGATGTGCCTGGACCTCGGTAGTCGAGATCCGCCTAGAGATAGTAAAGGTCAACTCAAGGCTAAGATGGATTATGAGGTCGGTGTAGCCGCATAGGCATACTGGGTAGATGTAATCTTCGAGTTGGGATAGGTCATGTCATACAAAGATGACAAGATGAATTATTGGAATTCCAAACGAATTTGAAGATTTCCTACACAAAACGATCGTGAAAATTGCGCACACCTGACGTGTGTGAAACCGCGAAGAGAACGACGTTGACCGAGCTCGGGCTCGACGTTCTTAACAGAACATCCCGCACACAATCGACCGGGAAAATGCTTTTATCGTCTTTTATCGATCACAACGACAAACTCAAAAACAGTTACAAAAGCCACAAATCATACATGGGCAGCTTCTGACCGAAGGTCAGAAAATTTGGTTTGGACCCTTGGGGACCCCCTAAGACCCAATTTGGTCGAGCTCCCCCTTTTTTCCAAATTTGAAAAAAAAATCGCTTTTGAGGTCTAGCGCTGCTGTCTTCGTTGTTGTTTAGAATAAATTTGCAGCAAACAGAAGTCTTCATGTTATTGAGTTGTTGTTGTTGTGTTCACGGACCTTGGACAGGCGGCACGCCGGACTCTACAAACTTATGAACGACATGGTCCATCTCAAGGACACTGACACAGGCGCTTCGAACTTTCCACGATCTGATCAGCAGTTGGTGTCTTGCTCACAGGCTGAGCCTAGCCGTAAAGCCTAAGAAGTCCGCTCTGAAGCCATCAACATCCAGCGAAATCAACTACTACAAACACTACGCGTACACGAATCTGCTGCTGTTTGCTGACGTTTTGGCAATTGTCAACAAGCAGTCGTTGTCCTATCAAAAAGCGACTTCGTCGGTCTGTACGCAATAAGCTGTTGTCCAATCTGGATAGTTTTATGGCAGATCCGGTGAGCCATCCTTACTTAAGCCGTCTCACAAACGCCAGATTCGTTTGTTGCGTTAACGCCGGAAAGACTCAAACTTGCAAGAACGAAGACGTGATAGTGGGGAACAGGGCTACTCCTTTGGAAATTAGGGTTTTGGTACCTAACACAGCTCACTACGTCACCCTTGCCAAGATCGACGTTTCCGGCGACGACGAGAAGCCAGTCTTCCCATCTAGGCTGCGTAACTTCTACAAGAAGAAGATTCTCGGCGGACTGTGGACCGAGGAACAGCGTTCATTCTTCTTTGCAAACTCTAAAGTAAAACGCGCCCCTTCTCGCACTACGCCTGACGGGGACGAAGTGTTTGATGGGTCGGAGAACCTCAAAGAGAGAAAATGTTATACTAACACGAGAACTTCTCGTGTTAGTACAGTATGCCACATAATGATATGGACACCTACTTTTTTGGTCGTAGCTCTACAAACACGAGTTTTGGCGTTTTGCGGTTTGAACCACGTAAAAGAGCGTCGCAAAAAACGTAGCAAAACAACCGAAACCAGCACTCCGGTAGCTTTTTCGAAAAATTTTGGGGACATTTAGAAAAATTTAACATAACTTTACGCCTTGCCCCAATTTTCCCGTTGACACACTGTTGCAGTTAGTGTTTTCGAAAATTCACAGAAAAAATCCACTTTTTTATGGAAATGGAGAGTTTTCAGCATTCGTTTCAATTATCTACTTTTTTGGAGCTGCTGTAAGCAGATGTCTGTTAGAAACTATGTTCTACGTTTTTACTACGCTCTACAAGACTAAACAACGTTTGAAAAAGCGTGAAAAATTTTTCACAGTTGTTTTGAAAGGGTTTTAGAGTCTGGGTCCCAAAATTCCAAGCTTCACCAGATGATGGTAAAGCTCCTTTTGGGATTTTTCATTTGTTTTGAAACTTAAGACTTGCGTATATGTGATTCTCCAATGTTTGCGAACTGCAGGAAAGATTGAAAACGACAAAAAAACGTACAAATTGCTGAGTTTCGAATTTAAGACGCTTGAAATTCACAAAATTTCAGAAATTGCCTTTAAAAACCTTTTTTTTTCTGTGGGCTCACAACGTCTTTAGGTCAATTTTACGTGAGAACTCGTTTTCAAAAGATAACACATTGCTAAACGTCCAGAAACAAACAAAAAAAGACGTTTTAAAAATGTGTTCATATCATTATGTGGCATACTGTATAACTGTTTTCGTTGTCATTTTAAGTGAATGAAAAAATGGAGTTGAAAACATTCTAAAAAGAATGGCTCCGAGGAGGATTCGAACCCGAGAGCAAAAAGTGGCAGCCGGGACGCATAACCACTCGGCCAGACAGGCAATGTATTTGTTGTTCAGTATCGTTATATCTGCTTGACAAAAAAAAACCAAACGGCCGTTTTAAGCCTTTTTTGCTCATTTTGCACCGCAAGTATGGGGGTCCACGTTGATCAGCGCCTCAAACTCTACCAGTATGCAAATTTTCAGCTCGATCTGAATGTGTCACCTTTGACACCTCCCTTGTGAGACGCAATAAATATCCCTAAAAGTCACGTTTATCGCCGGGGGGTGCTCGTTTAAAAGCTTTTCTGGGTTTCAGAGCACCCCCCAAACAGAGGAATGCTCATTGCACCCCCCAAGCTTCTGAGAATAATAGCTTTTTAAGGAGATCAGGGTCAGAAGTGCGATTTGGGGTAGCCGATTTTGAACCCCCCTGAAAGTCAACGTTTATTGCCGGGGGGTGCTCGTTTAAAAGTTTTTTGGGGTTTCAGAGCACCCCCAAACAGAGGAATGCTCATTGGGCACCCCCAAGCTTCTGAGAATAATAGCTTTTTAAGGAGATCAGGGTCAGAAGTGCGATTTGGGGTAGCCGAATTTTGAACCCCCCTGAAAGTCACGTTTATTGCCGGGGGGGTGCTCGTTTAAAAGCTTTTCTGGGGTTTCAGAGCACCCCCAAACAGAGGAAATGTCATTGGGACCCCCCAAGCTTCTGAGAATAATAGCTTTTAAGGAGATCAGGGTCAGAAGTGCGATTTGGGGTAGCCGAATTTTGAACTTCCGGGGTTTATTGCGGGTCTCGAACGAAAACAAAATTTTTAATTTTTTTTGGCCGAGGCACTTCACCGGCCAAATTCTGTCGTCAGATTAGCACGCCCCTGCCCATGTCTGCCACAAATTCTCCTTGCAAATTTCAAACTGACAAGGGAATGACGCGAAGTGCCCCGATCGGGCTGAACTTTGGCACACATGTAGACCTATATGAGACTAGAAAAACTCAAAAATATTAGCTGCCCTAACGCGAACAGTGCAAAGTTAGGGCCATGTAAAATTAACAATTTCGCGGTACTCAGGCTGTAGGCAGGATTGAACTGTCTACCGATATGTCTGTTTAGCACAGTCGGCAGTGGGGTAGATTGACAGTCTGGAGTTCGGGGGTTCGATGCCACTTGATGTTTTTGCTTTTTTTTGGTTTTTGTATTTGGTAGTAAAGTCGCCCGCGAATTTCGCTTTTTCGGCGCATGCTCGAATCTCTAGGACACGTTCTTCGCGTGCACTTTCGTGACGCTTTGTCAGCGCCTTTTTGGAGGGTTTCGCGTGTGATTTTGAGGGTTTCTTGGACTAAAATGGCCTCTGTGAACGGCAGCAATATCGTGGCGCATGCTCTCGCTTGTTCTCCCGCTTTCGGACGCTTCCGAAGCAATTTCTGCTGAGGAAATCCAACTTTCGAGAAATAAAACGTTCAATTCATGGCGCGGATGAATCTAGGACTGGGATAAGGGTGGCGCGCTTGTTTTGGGGACCGATGACAGCGACGAATCTGATACGGAATCAGATTCTGAGCACGAAATTGACGAGGACTCTGATTTTGCTCCCGCGTCGAAAAAGCGAAATTCGCGGACGACTTTTACTACCACATACAAAAACCAAAAAAAAGCAAAAACATTACATGGCATCGAACCCCTGACCTCAGACTGTCAATCCATCCCACTACGACCTGCTAAACAGACATATCGGTAGACAGTTCAATCCTGCCTACACTCTGAGACCCAAAATTCTTAACTTTAACATGGCCCTAACTTTGCACTGTTCGTGTTAGGGCAGCTAACAAGTCTCATATTGGTCTACATGTGTGCCAAATTTCAGCCCGATCGGAGGGGGGCACTTCGCGTCATTCCCTTGTGAGCGGAATCCTGATCCTTGATTCGAATCGTTGTTTCTTCCCCGCATTCTTCTTTTTCGACAACCCAATTTTCGCCTTCTACAAATTTGTCTGTGTCCATATACATTCTAGCGTTTCTGCAAAGTGACACCATTTTTCCTGTGGTAACAGCAGTCTTCGAGTAGGTGTTCCAAATGCTAAAAATTGTTTTCATCATATCAGCGGACTTATCGGACCGCCGATAATTTTTCAAATTAAGCACAAAAACAGAAGACTCCAGAAAAGCTTCCACAACTTTGCGAAAGTCCTGATCAGTGAAGCTACCCCAAATGCTGACACTGATCATCCGTAGAAAGCCGCTCTTCATTTCAACATCAAGGACTTGCAGAGAAGCTGAACTGTCCAGAACAGTCAAAGTTGCTACTCGGCTAAGATTTTTAATAGAGCTTGTTCGTGACAAGCGGTGGATTTAAAGCTGCATTCAGCAAAACGCCAAGAATTACCTAGCAAACGGAGAAATGTTGGGTCATTCCAGGTAACCAGAGGCCACCTATATCGACTATCTTCCTGTATTACTTGAATGCTAAATGTTGAAAAATATTTTGTACCTTCAACAGCCTCTTCCCAACTTTCAGGATTTGCGTCAAGCGACCAGCTTTTCATATACTGGACGCGTGCCTCATTTTCTTCAAGTCGTCCACCAAAATATCAATGTCTACGAAAAGTTGGTGAGAGTCTGTCATTTGTTCGGAAATGGCTGAATAATATCCGGAAAGGTCTTGCCAGGCGTCTGTTGAGCGCGTGAAAGAAGTTGAGATAAGGTAGATACCCTCAAGGAAGTGGACTGGGAGTTCTTCCATCTTTCCTTAAAAATGAATTTTAGTGAATAAAGACAACTATGCTTCATATTTGCAAGCGCAAACCCAAACGTAGTGGGAACAGAAAAATAGTTTTGCGGTACACTAAATTAAAAAACTGCAAAAAACCGAAAACTTCAAACTAAAACGAAGACGCACGCTGCGTGCCGGGCATTTTTTGGGGAAGGAGGTTCTACTGCTACAAAAAACTCATGAGTTAGGCACTGACAGAAGTTGCGAGTAGATCTAAGACAGGGAAGATGAGTTCGAGGGAAAATATCAGTAGTCACAGGAAGAAGACGATTGCGTAGAACTCACTGCTCTGCATTTCATAATGCACTCTTTCATTACTCCTTTTCCCATCCTACAGACCACAAATTTCACTGGAAATTAATTCTATCACAGCAATTTCCGTTTGCAGCAGCCCCCTGAAAGTGCAACACTAGCACGCTCGTCTTTCCTCTCGTCTGATTTACTGTTTTTGGTGCCCTTTTAATTGCTCGTTTTGTGATATCGTCCCACAATTCGAGAAAACTTAGGCAGACTTGGAATCCAATAAGGAAGTGTGCAGGCGGTGGAACAAAAGAGAGGGTCGTTCACGGGTGTTATCAATATTTGAACTAAATGGCTAATTGGGCGGAAGAAAGGAGGCTGATTTCTGAGTCAGAGAATGAAATAAGCATAGGGGTTTTGAAGGTGATAATCATTATGAACATTTTTGAAGGTAGGTCCAACCTCGATCTCGAATGTTCCCTGGAAAAACAGAACTCCAAAGACCAAACCAATTCTTCAGCCCCCCACCGCCATCGATCGCTTCTTGACACTCTTCTTCGCCTCGCTTTCTGTTACATTCAATTACTTTTGTGCGTCGGCGAAGATCACCGGTTCCGCTGCAAAAAGCGTCGTTAAAAGGACCACGAATCGACGGGAGGCTTCCAAGAAAAGGCTTCAGAGTTGCAAATAAATGTTGTCATTTCACTTCCTTATTTGATCTTTATTTGACCAGACGGACGAAGGATAATTAGTCTTGTTCACCACTGCGTACAGGAGAATTTCTGCTTTACAAAGTCGATTTTCGATATTTATTCAGAATATCGCGCAGCTCTAATCACAGCCCTAGAGTTGCAAAATGTGTTCAGTTCACTTCGTTCTTTTGACCAGACGAACGACAGATAAATGGCCTTAAAGATTTGTGCAAAATTTGAGATTTTCAACATTTTGGTCCTCAACGGTATCTTTATTAAACACGTTGACATAAACGTATTAGCCTTGAGCCGCAATTTTAAGAATCGCAGAATTCAACAATTTCTTAAATTAAGCAAAATTACAAAGATAACGAGTAGATTTACAAAAGCCACGATTTCTTGCAAGGTATATGTCGTCCATACATGTTCAAGGTCATAATTGTAGTTGGTTTGGGTTACACTGGGTGTACCATAAATTTGAACACTACTTGTGAATTTTCCTAACTTAAAAGCTTAGAAAACGCAACATTTTCAGCCACTGCTTTTCGGATTGATGTTCGAATGCTTCTGGATGTTTAAAACAGTGATGTGCGCGGGCCTGCCAAGCAAAATGGCATTAGAACTATAACTCAAAGGTGGTCAAAGACGTTTTCTTTACCAACAACGGAATTGCCAAAAGCGTCCCACGAGTTAAAATCTGAAATTAGTCAGGCGGGTCGGCCTTGGGCTAGGAAGAGCACCCTTCAAATAGTTTTTCCCAACTCACCAAAAATCTTAGGAAAATCGCTTTTTAAACCGTTAATTTTTCTTGCCGATGAGCTATGAGTTATACATAGGTCTAAAAATGCGATTTTCCTAGAATTTTCGGCGAGTTGACAATAACTATTTTAAGAAAAACTTTCGTTTTGGTTTTAGAATAAGAGCCAGAATGCGCTAGTGAACAATTTTTTGTGTTTTTTGAAAAAGGAGGAACGCGCGACCAGTTATAAAAATGTGATAGTGATTATGGCCGGGAGCAACGTGACCATGAACGTGATCACGGTCACATTTTGAGAAAACAAAAAAGGTCCTGCCTTGTGTGTGAAATTAGGTGAGATACGCGTCAGTGCAATTTTTGGCACTCTCTGTGGTTGTATGAATAAAGGGCTTAACCGTTACTAAATATGGCCATTCCTCTTCCTCATTTGGTTTTTATTCGACCAGACCGTCGACGGATAATTAACCTTAAGCACAAATGCAGCACGCGGCGAAAATTCGAGTTTTAACGCTATCTTATTTAGTTAACAAAGGGTTTCAGGCCCTAGCTATCTTCATATCACACCTCGAAATTAGCATAAGCGAAGCCTTAAACCTTCAAAACTTGCAAAAACCTCTGCAAAGGTGATTTAAGGGTCCCGCGCGGATTTGCCTGACTCCATTCGAATCACTTACGTTGAAACGAATTGCGAATCCGGACGCATCGCTTCTCTATCGAGACGCATTTTCGTCTGTCATTCGCCCTCTCCCCACTTCAGACCGTCTCAAATGACGTCTGGCCACTACAGACACCTCGACGACTCCGTCGGAAGCATCCACCAGCGGACGACGAATCCGCGACCTTCAACTTCTGTCGGAATCCAGCATGTTTGGTAAGCATTTTGTGGGATTTTCTGGAGTTCGGGATGTGTAATAGGGATTCTAGGAGATCGGGGAAGATGCTGCGAATGGAGAACGAAAACGGTCTGAAAAATGAGTGATTTGACTGTGGATCCGGAATTCTGAATTGTCGGTATTTGCTGACCGATTTGGATGAATGCTGGGTAGTTCTTGAGGTGTAATTAGGGCCGCTCGTTGAGAGGACAGTTCTGAGAAGGAGATAGAACGCAGGAATCGCTATTTTGTTGCTCTTAAACTCGATTTTATCAGCAGGAAAATGAGCGATTTAGGGTTCAAGATACGATCGTTTTGGGTGGGTGAAAGCGTTCTACTGGAGCTCTTTCTCAGGCTCCTAAGTATATCTAAATTTTTCTAATTGGCGCGGTTACCGTCCTCTCAAACTCCTGAATCCATGCCGCATTTTGACACGAAAAGCGGCCGATTTGATCCACGATTGTGCGCGCAATTTGATCCGTGGCATATTTCTTTGGATCCGACGTATTTACGGAAATTTCAGCTCTGGGAAACGCCACGGTTTTCGGCGAATTGGCGGTCAGCTGTTATTTATTTTTGTTTGAGTTTTGATGGGTTTCAGGTCATTCAAGCATGTAAAAATTGATCACTTCAATTTCGACTTGAACGCAGATGATATCGCAAGCTTGTTTTGTATCATTATCGCTCCATACCTGAGTTCGAAGTATTTTAAGTCAGTGGTCTTTGCTCCGATAACCTCTCCATTTTTCGTGATCTTCGACCAGTTTTTGTGTGTACTTCAAGTTCTTTTCAATATTTACGCGAACCTTTGATCGCTCCATTTTCCTCTCCCTAGAAATGATAACTTACGTTCAGGTTTTCAGGCACCGCCGAACCGGTATCTCGGTGGACGCGTACACGCGCCACAAGCAACTGATCAACAACTACGTCCTCTTCCACCAAGGCGCCACAAACAAACTGAAACGCGATGAATCCAGGGACAAGAACGACTACGACGTTATCCGGGAAAACCACAAGTTCCTATGGGAGAACATCGACGACAGCGAGCTCACATGGGAGGCGAAACTCGCGAAGCGCTACTACGACAAGCTCTTCAAAGAGTATTGCATCGCGGACCTCAGCCGATACAAGGAGAATAAGGTGGCGATGCGATGGAGGATCGAGAAAGAAGTCCGTTCCGGAAAAGGCCAATTCCACTGCGGAAACAAGTGCTGCGAGGAGATGATAGGGTTGGAGAGCTGGGAGGTATGTAGATGGGACGTTTGAGCTGAAATTAAGAAAGAATTTTAGGTGAATTTCGCGTACAAGGAAGACGGGAACAAGAAGAACGCGCTGGTGAAGCTGCGGCTGTGTCCCAAATGTTCAGAGAAGCTGAACTACCATAGCCAGAAGCGGAAAGCCGTGAAGAAGACGAAGAAACCGAGCAACAAGAAAATACGGAAGCGCAGGCACAGCGAAGAGGACGACGAAGAGTCCGATGTGCCGATCAAGAAGGAGATCAAGGAGGAACCGCTCGACGATTACGAAGGCCAAGGATCGAATGGGAAGGAGAAGAGCCCTCCCAAGGAGAACCCCGACGACATCTGGAGTAAGCCGAAGGAAATCATCGACGAAGAAACCGCTAGAGAACAGCAGCTCGATGCCTTTTTAGATGATCTTCTATTTTAACGCTTTCGGGAATAAAATATTTGCTTACTCCTCCTGTCCTTTGCATCTAGTACGTTCGATCTCATCCATATCGCACATAAATGACCTTAGCATCAATATCTAGGATTGCTTCAGATGGTGCACAACGCCAACGTTATGTGCTGCCTAAAGGAGATTCGATTCCGCGAGAAGAATCGCCTGATCCACGCGATGGAAACCGAAAATCCGCTGGGTTCGTCGAGAACTCCGGTTCACGTGAAGATGGTTAAGGAATACTCGAGGAGCGCGGCCGGCAGGGACGTGAAGGCGACGTTCAAGGTCCGGAGTTACCAGGAATTGAAGACGTCGACCGAATATTTGTTGAGGTTGCTGAGGCGCGAGTAGAAATAACGTCTTATTGGTCCTTTTCAGCCTAATTTCCACGTCAGACACGCTGCCGTGGTCGATGGTGTACGACTTCGTCATGGATCGGCTACGAGCGGTCAGGCAAGATATGACCGTGGGCCGCGTGTCCGCGCAGGAGTCGAGGGAGCTGCTGGAAGCGATGTTGCCGTTCTACTTCAAGGCGATGAAGAGGTACCGTAGCTGGGGAATGGGGATAGCGAGGAAGCGCGAAAGGCGCTCTAAGAAGACCGGCCGACCGATCGCCCGCCCGGAGGAAGGCGGTGGACGACTGAGACTGCCGTGAAACAAAACATTTGTTTGGCGAATCAGTTCAGAACAGATGAAGGCAGGCGGCCAGTCGGGCCACACGTGGATCTGCTTGGCGTGGAATTACCCTTCGCTAGCATAACGGACACGACCGAGTGAGGCCCGACCGGTCGTGCCTGCGTCAACAATGACAGCTCAGACACGTCGAAGCCGGTCAGTGTCGTCTAGACTTGTATGTTTGAAGCTCTTCAGATGGGATATGCGCTGTCATTGCGGATGATCCGAACTTCGGATTCCGAAGCCTCGTGACACTGTGAGTTTCCGAACCAAAGGACCGACCGATCGGCAGCGTTTCGCTGACACAAATGGTGGTTCACACACGTCTAAGGCCTGTCTCGTCTAGGTGTGTCTGAAACGCATCAGACCGGGCGGCTGTCTGAATGCTGCCATTCAGGATGCTCACAAGGCTGATGACTGGCCGGTCCTTGATGTAAGCTCCACGAGCTGAAGTACCGACCGATCTCCCGCGGTCCGTCGCCGTGAATGGCTGTGGGCTGGACACATTGACGGGCGTCAGAGTCTATATACATAGACCAGTGATCAGCCTTCAAATTAGCATAAGCAACGCTCATACTACATTGAAGCTAAGAACTATCGTTTCAGATGCGAAACTGAGTCCTGTCGCTCCTACGACAAGAAGCTCCACATGACCCAGCTGGAAGAATGCGTGACGAAATGGAAAACGCTCTACGAAAAGCTAGGATCTGTCAACACTACGGTAGTTTTAGATTCCAATCGAAATTCCTTATTTTTGACGCTCCAAAATGCAGATAATCGCCTGCTACCTCCTCCACAACTGCCGGCAGTCCTGGTCGCTTCAGCTCTGCTACGAATGGAAGCATGTCTTCCCGTGGCACCTCTGGCGCGATCTGACCTACGTCCTCCTCGCCTGGAGGATGCGCAACGCGATTGGATTTTTCAGAACGTGGAGGAAGCTCGATTCGGACACTATGAGGTCAGTAACGTTCACGAATACGCCTTCTAAACGCCCGTTTGCAGAAGCGCCCTCCACCCGTCCTTAGCAGAGCTACGAAAGGACTTCCTGGTGAGCGTTTCCGCCGCTTATCGAGGCCGAAACCTCCAGATGCCGGTGGAAGTCCTCACGAAATGGACGAATCTCTCAAGCGACGAGGAGCTGCTGAAGCTGGTGGAGGAGAATATTGCATTGGTGAGCTACCGCAATCTGAGAATATCTTTCTTATTAAGTCCTTTTCAGGCAGAGAAGCCAACAGAGACGATCTCATTCTTCGGATCAACATTAAGAGCATGATTTACTTAATTGATACGGGACAAAAAATGGATGAAACGTTTCAGGAACGTCTGTACTGCGATTAAGGGCTCGTGTAGGTTGTCATTCATGTTTGCCAGGATTACGGTATTCAAGAAACAATCAGGAGGGCGTTTTGAACTTCTGGCGTTCTGGGTACTCGCAATTAGTAGGTGTCCTATTAGGCTGAAATAGTCTTTGAACGACTATGCGATTGTTTGGTGAAGTTTCCAGAGTGCACCTATTAGTGGTTATTTTAAGTCTTCGATGATTAGGAACTCTGTTCTTAAGGACGGCTAGATGAGGAAGATTGTAGGTGACAAATTAACAACTAGTTTAAGTGTACGTCGGTTTACGTAGCTATCAGAGAGACAAAGCTCTCAGTCTGTCATTTGGCTTGCAGAGTACAGTTCTAGTCTTATCCTATGATTTATCGGTTCAAATCTAGAGCTTTGCGCATTATTTATCACTTTGTTTTTGCCCCATTATTTACCACTTTGTTTTGTTCCCTTTTAAGGATTTCACATCTAAATTTTGTTACCTTCTGAACTATTTAATCCGATTCCTTATTTGCAAATGTGTTCTTCTTATTCCTTCTCTGCACCTTAATAAAATAACTTGTTTCCGTATTCTCGTATCGTTGTGTGGTCAACACGTCACAAACTCTTTAGATTTCAGATTTTGATGCGGGAATTCTTCAGCCTATCTGCTTTCACCGTAGTCTTCTTCGCTTTGGGATGTATAACCCTTCCTGTTACTTTCCTTACAGGCTATTTGATCTTAACCAAGACCCCAAAGGTCATGGGGTCCTCTGGAATTTTCCTTTTTAACATTAATCTATGGTATTGTGCAACCAGCTTCATTTTCACGATTCTAATGTGCGACAACCCCCTCAAAGGCGTCGCAGATGGCTTCTACTGTCATGTCTTCAACTCGAAAATTGCCATACTTTTTGGCGCAAATTTTGGTCACTGGATGCTTGTCTTATCTACCTTAACCCTCTATTTTCTGACCATTTCTTGGTTCTGGTTCTACGTCTACAGAATGGCCCAGATAGCTTTTGACCGCTTGGCTCGTAAAATGAGCTCTCCTATAGGATGGCTTCTAGCTGCCTTGTGTCATCTCATCCCATCTATCAATTTTGGGCTCTTAGTCCACAACTCTCGTACTCCCAAGGCTACAATTCTAAGCTTTAATAATCTGAATTCTAAGGCTATCCAGCAGGCAATCGATGCCAACCTTACGTTCCACTGCTACAACGTCTCTGACCAGATTTGGAACACGTGCACTATCGCCTACTGGGTAATTCTAGGCCTCGCCATTTTCATATCCTTGCTTGTAAGCCTAAAGAAACTAAGAGAGAACAGAAGCGTCATGAGTTCCAAGACCTACAACCTCCACAAAATGTTCACAATTTCCAGCATTTTCGTGGTCTGTGCTCCGGTTGTCATGGGCATTCTTCCCAACGTCGCTTTTCTCGCGTTTATGTATCTGAATATCGGCGCTTCTGAGTCTTTTCCGAGAGTTTGCATTTCCATGATTGCCACTCTTCCTATTTGGCATTGTGTGATTGTAGTTGTCACAGTGAAACCCTACAGGATTGCGTTTTTGAAGATGTTTGGGTGTTTCAGGTTTATGAACGTAGGGAATGTTGTGAGCAGTGTACGTGTTGGTTCCACTTCGAGTGGATGGTAAAGTCCATAACTATCAAAATGGTTCTAATTGAATAAATTGTGACTACATAAAAATGCCTTAGATTGAACACGATAGAGTGCTCTTGTACGAATCAAATCTTTGTAGTTGGATTAGGAAAGGTTCAGAAACCAATTAATTCAAAAGATGCCTGAAAACTCGCTTAACTGAATTTGAAAAATTGCGTCCATCTTAAAAGATCTATAAATGTGCCCAAAACAAGCTCTGCAGGTCTGACCGTTTGATAAAGATTTGAACTGAAAGGTAACATTTTTGACTTTTCTCAAAAATGCTCAAAACAAGTTGGTTTTGAAGATTGATATCACGTTCCTGAAGACAGCTAAAACTTGTCTTGTTAAAAAATCCAAGGAGTGAACAGGTCATAACTTACTGATGGCCAAAAATTTGTTGTTTCAGTGTACATGGTCAGTTATCACACCTTGTAGTCCTTAAAATCTAATAATTCCGATCGTAGTTCCAGCACTTACAGTCCAAAAAAGTACAAAAAACGCGTACATTTAATTTGTAAACAAGCCATGAATGTTTGCACATCAGGCACTGGCACTCTTTTAACCAAAACAAAAGCAACGCGTGTTAAACAAGACTCTGTCTCAACTCCAACCTCGACCAAAGTAAAATTAGCCCACTTCCGTCAACACTTCCGTCTACTGTCAAACGCACACCTGAGGTTTCCTTTTTGCACTAAAACTCTTGTACTCGACGAATGTCTCGCAGACGAATTAATGAGCGCAAAACGGCTGTTTCGTGGGAAGATTTACGGGCGCCTGAAATGGGCAAAAGAACTTGTTTTTGAAGTGCACCCTAAAAGTGCAAAAAACTTTTTATCGGTTGTGTTTTGCAAGCGCAGGCGCATAATAAGGAGATTTAAAGTATGGACTAAAGAACGGGCTCACAAGCTGCTCTTTTCGATTCAACAAAAATTTTCCAAATCCGACATTTCTACGATGAGTTTTTAGCAAAAATAGGCCCATGTCACCGTCACTCAGATCTCACGTTTCAAGTCGCATCAACCGTGTTCGCAGGTTCGATTCCTTTGGAAGCTAATACATATGTATGTTCATTCCTTTGTCTTCTGCGTTTCTGCGCCTTTTTCACTCATTTCCGGCTACTTTCCCGCTAAAACAACCAGCATCTACGTCTCCAAGTGCCCCGTGCCTATACCGCAAATCACGCATGCGTCCCGCAACGACTGCCCTCGCCGCGCTGGTGTTGACAGTTTAGTCTGCCCGATTTAGACCAGATTTAGACCAAACGCGATTTAGACCAGGAAATCTCTACTTGCAGAGGTTCGGTCTCGTCGCTGGTCTAAATTGGTCTGCCGCGATTTAGACCAGTAAATGTGAAGAGTTCGGTCTGGCCGCTGGTCTAAATTGGTCTGTCGCGCTTGAGCGATTTAAACCGACCGCCGACCTGCTCGGTTCCACGCACACACGAAGCCAAAAAGCCGTTGGACGTTCTCTAGGCGATGGCAATTGCGGGTTTCGATCTCTTGCACAGTGTATCTTTGGGCGTAGCAATGATGAACGCATCCATCTTGCAATGAGATCTTGCATCTGCGATCACTTGGATACGCTCAAAGAACCGTACCCGTTCTGGGTTCACTGCGCTGCTCCCAACCGGCGTTTCTGCATCGGGCTACATCAAGGGAATGCGTATGGGCGGTGAATGATATCAGCGATAGAGCTCCGAGCTGCCGCAATTGTGTTCGGAATCAACATTTTTGTGTTCTCCGCGCATCAAAAGACCCCAACCTGGATGCCATATCGGGGAGAGAGAAGTGACTCCTCAAAGATAGCTATTGTGAACAATCAAGCACACTGCTTGATTGTTCACAATAGAAACCATTTCGACCCTGTTTTTGAGGTTTAATTGTTGCACTGTTCCTTATTTTATGTTTCAACGTGATGAATAAGTGATGATCTCATGTACAAGCTCAAAACAGCCCTTCAATCGTTGACCCACACCCAATTTCGACCGCGACAGACCAATTTAGACCAGCGGCCAGACCGAACTCTTCACAATTAGGCGTTTACTGGTCTAAAACACGGCAGACCAATTTAGACCAGCGACGAGACCGAACCTCTTGCAGGTAGAGATTTCCTGGTCTAAATCGCGGCAGACCAATTTAGACCAGCGACGCAGCGACGAGACCGAACCTCTTGCAAGTAGAGATTTCCTGGTCTAAATCGCGTTTGGTCTAAATCGGGCAGACTAAATTGGACGCACCCGCCGCGCTGTAGTGACGGATCGCACCTTTCGCACGCATTTCAGCGCTGTTTTCGTGTGTTCCCACTGTCCAGTACGTTTTGCACCACGTGTTTCAACGCCTTTCAGTACCCTTCCAACGGCATTCTGTCTTCCCTCCGCTAGCATCTTCCGCATCTCCGCAGCTTTGCCACTTTCCCGCACGCCACTTTGCGTTTCTTGCGCTTTTTCGTGCATTCAATTCGCCCATTTGCATGCTCCCCGTTTTGTGCCACTTGCTTCAGCTTCTACTGCTTTCCCGACGCCCGTTTTTGTCTGAAAATATACGATATTAGCTTTAAGTAAACGATTTATGTTAAGTCAAAAATCCGCAACAACACACCCTAACAACGCTCAAACTTTGCACCGTCCGTTTGTGCAAGTTCTTTTCAGACCGGTTTGCTGTCCACACATTCCATGTGCAAACTACCAAAGTTAAGGTCCCCTCTGCGGACATAACTGTTGAAAAAAGCATCTTGAATGTAGTAATATGAAAAAATCAACTTATCTGATCGTCTTCCGCAAAACGTTCTTCACAAATGCAATGAGTATTCTGGTCCAGTGCAGAAGGATGAACTGAGGACGATCCTCAACAAAGCGGCATTCTCAATAACGCTGATTTCGTAAATGCACGAGCCGGTCCAAACCGTTCTCTCCGTAGAAGGCAAAGTGGGTAGAATTGGGCCGTTTTACAACTTCAAATCACATCAAGAACTTGTTCCCGAAAATGTTGTCAAAGGGTGTCTCGTTGTAAAGCGCAAAGACGTGCAATTTGGTGAAAAAATTGGCAGGAAGCCAAGTCCAACGACCTCAAAAAACACTCCAAAAATTGCCGAAAATCCGTAAAAAATAACTGCTTCAATTTTAAATCTCCCAGATTCAAAAACAGTACTACAAAGAGCATGCACATGATTCCATTTGTGCTAAAAATGCATCTTACAAAAAGTTGCAAATGGGAAGTGAAACTGCCGGTGAATTACTTCCAAAATAGGCGTTCAAAATGACCCGTCCGATATCAAAGCATGCTACCCGCCTCAAATTATGGTCGTTCTATGGGCGACCTTACGAACAATAAGAACAGCATAATTTGTTCTAAATTCTATGTCAATATTCTACACAAATTGTTACCATGACTGTCTTCCTGAGAGATTGGTTAACTGACGAGCCAATGAGTCATATTTCAAAAAAAAAATCGGCGTTGACAATGTCAGCTTTGCAGAGCTTCTGTAAGCTCATGGAAAACCACAATTTGAAAACAACAATTCACGCTCCAAAGCGTTGAAAAAGACATGATCTGTCACTCGAAAAAGCTGCGCAAGAATGTCCAAGTTTTGTCACGAAAATTCAGCTTGTTTTAAGCGAAAATTCCACTAAAATATGAGACTATAGATTCAGTTTGTGAGCTAGGTGCTTACCCGAGGGGCACTTTTAATCATCTGTACGCATTCTCAAAAAGAGCCATAGTTTGGTTAGCAATTGAAATTGAAATGGATTAAATTGAAATTCAACTAAAGCACCATATCTCCACAAAAAATCGAAAAATTCTTTAAAAAACTGGTCGAAAGTCTCATTTAAAAACATCAATTTCGGTGTTTAAATTGCTCGAATTCTTGGAATCAAAAATTGCGAAAACGGTCATTGAATGATCTGCGTTGATACAGGAATTCAGTGGTCCAAAAACGCTGAATAACTGCTTCAAAACTATTCCAAATTCGCTTCTTCATAAACTCACAATCGCGTGCGACACGGCGCTTTGTCCAGCCATAATATGAACTGCTGACAACCATTCCTAAAAATCAAAAGTGTGGTTACAAAAAAAACAAATAAAATGCACTTTATTAGGAGTTGGAATTTGAAAAAACACTGCCAAAATGCGCTAACAAATCTATTAGCCTTGAAGCGATGTCATTTGCGGATCATGGGCTCGTAGAAAAGCGCAATTCGGAAATGACTAACAAGTCACTAATCCACGCTCCCAAACGTCCAAAAAGCCATAAACCGTCAGTCAAAAAGGGTACTAGTCTCGACCTTGTACGGGGCTCCTAATCTCGACCTTGTACGTCGATCCGGTGGCGCTGCTCCTCTTCGCTCCGGTGACGCCGCTGCTCCTCGCTCTGGTGGCGCCGCTCTTCGTCGATCCGGTGGCGCGGCTCTGCAGTGACCGACCACACCCGACCGGATGACCGCTCGAGTGGTTGGAAGCACTGGCCTTATATAGACCTTCTTAGACGCAGACGAGACGAGAGTCTGGCCCGTATGAAACTCTTATTTTCACAATAGAAAAGTGAGCGAACCGGTGTGGTTTTCCAGACACTGACCTTTTAAGTCTGGAAACGATCGAATTCTCATTTGTCCTGCTGCTAATTGTGTCAACCGGTCGGTCTGAGCAATGTGAAGCCACGGATTTTGCGCTTCTCTGCTGCTGTACGTGAAACTGTCGCCCCCAGCCACCGCTTCCAGGCGCCTTCGGCGCAAAAACCATAATCAAAAATGTCCAAGCCTAAGCCTAAGCCTGTTTGAACCTGGCAACCCCAACCTACTATCCCCGCTGTTTGAAAGACGCCGCTCCCGCATTGTACGTACGCAAAAAAAAAACGACATAGAAGGCTTGAACATCTTTGGCAGGAATACGCGGCATCGCGTTTACGTAGCAATCCTAACTCTCTTAGATAGTCCAGGAATTCATCGTTTGGAAGGGACGTCTTTGCGTGGACCCAGCGGGAATTGGCACGACCGAGCAACTCCATGAGAAACGGGACAAATGACTAGGGAGAGCGCCTGTTTTGTAAGCAACTGCAAATCGTTCTCGCTGGAATTGAGGGGGCTTCTTCTTGAATTTTTCGAGATCCTGGACGAGGGCGATGACTGACGGCTTCTTCTTGGTGACTTCGAGATCCTGGACGAGGGCGTTGACTGACGACGCTGCTTGCTCGCCACTGCCTTGGGCGTCGTCGAGCGCTGGCGCTTCTCGAGCGCCTCCAACCTGTCGAGCTTCACCTTCAGGCGGCGGATCTCCTTCGCCTGCTCCCTCATGGTCCTTTCCAGGAGCTTCAAGCGCTTCATCACAGGTTCTTCTGCTTCTTCGACCGGCGAGGGGGGCGTGATGTTGAAGCTGAAAGGAGATGCTAAAAGAACAGCTGTTGTGTATGTCGGTCGAAGAAGCTGGGCCGGAGCGAGGACGGGGGCCGGAGCGAGGACGGGAGCGCTGGTGCGCGTCCAGAGCCTAGAGTGTACGCGTTAAAATAGAAATATAAGAAGACACTTACGTCCAGTCAACGATGCTGGAGTGGCCGAGGAGGCGGTGCCAGAGGCGCATCCGCTCCTCGTCCTTATGCCAGTCTTCCTGATTCTTCGGGGTGACTGCCAGGAAGATGCCCATTTTCGCGGGCGTCGGGTTGGGCCCGAAGGCTTCGTTGAGGTCCTTGCCGCGGGCGGCGGCCAGCATCCCGGAGCGGAGCTCGTGGATGTCGATGTCCACGTCAACCCTGGTCTTCTTGCGGCCTCCGGCCATCGACACCGCGAGGACAAGGGTGTCAGCGCGGATCTCATAGCTTAAATGAACACTTAGGCTTTCTAAAGACTGCGGACACTCGGAAACAATCCGGAAGAACATAGACGAACTATGTTCTTCCGGATTTTTCTAACCGCTCCAAAAAAAAGAAGAACTGGAAAATAAACTTACCGGATCGCCGATGTGATGTCCTTTCGGACATCCAGGGGGGCCTGTCCCGCGCCTTGACCATCCTGCTGAGCAGGAGGCTCTCGATGTCCTCGTCCTCGTCCTGGTCCAGCTTCATGCCGTACCCCTTCGTCCTGAGGTACGTCGCTTCCAGCTCGTCGCGGGCGACCCCAAGGACGATCGCCGCGTCGTCCGGCCTCACGAAGCTGGAATAAATAGCATACAAACTATAAATAAAGAGTTTAACGTACCGTCCGCGCTTGGAGGCCCTCTGGAAGACCTTCGAGAGGAGGCCCACGCACCTCCTGGCGAGAGCCTGCCGGACATCCCGAGGTAGGTTAGTATTCATGTCTGAAAGGAGGAACGAAATTACGCGGAGAAAAGGGAAGAACCGACCGAACGCTGTTGACGACAGGCGCGAAAATAAGACAATACGCGCAAGAGCGGCACGACCCAACAGAACAGACACAGACAGCCAAGTCCGAGAGGAAGAAACATAGAATATAGACGGAAGAATATAGACCCCTAAAAGAAATCAGGAAGACCTCCTCCTGATTTTCGTATGTTCTTCCTCATGGACTTTGATTATTTTCCAGGCGTCTCAGCGGTGTGCAAAAGCCAATACAGACTAATTCGAAGGCGTAGAACACGAATGTGAAATCAGAAAATCAGGAGGAATATAGAATATATAGAATGTAACAATAGACCGGTGATTCGTCTATATACATCCGGATTTTGTTCTTCCTCTTCCTCTTGGACATGGATTATTTTCCAGGCAATACAGACTAATTCGAAGGCGTAGAACACGAATGCGAGGTCAGCAAAACAGGAGGAATGTAGAATATATAGAACGTACGTCCAAACTCGCCTAACGAGACCCATCTGCAAACAGAATGACAAAATTAGAAACAGTCGCGAATAGAGTCGCGAAAGTGGCGAAAACGGTAATCTTAGTAGATTGAAACAGATAAAAGTAGGAAAGAAGCCGAAGAGTCAACAAAGAAAAATCAACAGATGAGGCTGAGAGGGATGTCACCCAGGAAAATGGTCTTATTTTGAAAGTCTAATGAGAGTCTACGGTTCTTGGGCAATTTAGTCATGAAATTCGTGCCAAGCAAAAGACTACAATGAAAGTCTTGAAGGTCAGCGACGTAGATGGATACAGTTATCACAACATCTCCAAACGACTTGCCCCTCAAATTTGGATTCAAACCGAAAGATGGAGCCATTGGCCGTGCAAGCCTCTTTTCGGCACTTCTTCAGTTTTGCACCACGAGGAACAACAAAACGAAATCATACTTCCAGTGTCAATTAAGGTCTTAAGAAACCTGCCATTCAGCTTGGCATAGACGTGTGCGCTGGTCCAAATCATGTGCACCAGGGGGTTGTTGCGAATGTGACGCCAGCGGAAGTAGTGAAGGAGCGCGTTGAAAAATCCAGGCTTTGGAATCTTCGAAATCACTCGTCGTGCTGCTGAAGTTGCATTCTAAAGATAAATCGCTTTAACAATAAAGTTTCTCATGACTTTTACCTCAATTTCGCGCTGCTCCAATTTCTGCTTGTAGTCCTTGAGGTCCTTCTTTGCCAGCGCAGATCTACGCTCCTTCACCGCTCTTATCTCAGCCTTCTTCTCGGCTTCCCTCTTGAGATAGGCCTGCATTCTGTCGAACATTATTTCCGGATCCAGCTCCGGAGGCAGATGACGGACACGTCTGGTGTGAACGACATCAGATGGAACACGCAGAGGGCAATCGACGCAGTTTGTGGAAGCTTTGTTCTTCTTACGAACCGATTCCATCACAAACAACTTGCGACTTGTAAGTCAAAAACCCTGTTAAGGCAAAATTAAACAATTACAAATGAAACAAATACTTAATAAGACTGGTTTGCTTAAATACAGCTGAAAATTCCGTTTTAGGTGCGATTGCAATGAGGTTTTAGAGTTTGAGCACAGTCAAACACGATTCGGCTGATCTGTCGTGAGCAGTTTTTTCAACTTTTTTGGCATTTGTAAAGCAGAAACTTTACACAGATGTTTTTTTCACGATCTTAAGAAGAATGACACAAGAAAAAAGTACCAAAAAACCAAAAAAAACAAAAAATTGCTCAAGTTTGTTTCTAAGCGGTCAAAATTTACAAAAACTCACAAATTTTTCTTCAGATTCTATTTTTTGGTGCGATTAAAACCTTTTTAGGTTAGAATTGAGCGTACAACATGATTGAAGCACTAAAACCGTTTAAAAACAAACGAAAACCTAACCTTTTTCTTGGTGAACGTATCATTATGTGGCAGTAAAATTCGCACTTTTTAAAATTCCTTTCAAAAAATTCAAAACTTATTGCAATACTCGGTGTTCGTTAAGCTCTGGGATTCGGCAAATGACTTTGACATCCTGTTTAAGTACTTTTTTCGCACTTATATTGGAGTGGTCTCTATTCCCGACAATCCCATCGAGCTCTCCTGGGCTGACGGTACAAAATGCTTATATCTTCTTATTCTCTTTCATTTGTTTTTAAGCTGTTATTCGTCGTGACCTAGCTGACGAAGCAGCCCAACCAACATTCTTTGCACCCAGGGAATGGAACCTTTACGACAGAGTGATTCGAAATGATCCGCGTACCAACAACTCAACCGAGGCATGGCATGGAGTTATGTCGCGAAACCTGTCTCGCGACCCTACGGCCAGCCTTCGGGTAGAATGCGACCCCGGTGACCCTCTCTAACCCCTCTGAACCCTTGGAACCCGCGGATCCTAATTTAGGATCCGCGGGTTCACAAGAGACATGGAATCATTAGGATTCCTAATGATTCCATGTCTCTTGTGATCTAGGAAGCCTGTGATTTGATGCTGCTGCTTGCGACCTTCGCCCAGAAGCCCTGCATCCAGTGACGACGCTTCGGCCACAAGCGGCCACCCACGACGAAGACTCCTGCAGCGCCCCGCGAAGATTCCCGAAGGATTCTGCAGCTGCAAGAGCATCGAAGGACTCTCGCGCGCTCGCATCGTTTTTCGTTCCCTCCCGCCGCGCCGCATCGGTTGGAGTAGGGGTTGTTGTTGTTGCGCTGTTGTTGATATATTTTGTATTTGTGTTTTTCATTTGTTGCGTGAGATAAATCGTGTTGTTTTATCTCCCTCGAATTGTAGTTGAATTACGTGTGAACTGTGAGTGTCATAGGCGATTAAAGTCCTATTGGCACGTCGAATACAGGCGATTAAAGTCCTGTTAGAGCGGCTTCGCGTGATCTGTAGAATCACCGGAGACTTGAGCGACCCTCGTGAGAAGCGACGTGTCGCTGGAAACCGATTCAAAAACCCGCGTGGCCTCTATTTTGGGAAACCGAGATAGAGAAAGGCGAGATCCCCCTTCTGGTACGACCGGAGTCGACTAGTTGCGGAAGTGTTTCGTGTTTCACTTGGTTAACACCCGAGTGGCAACAGTTATCAGTCGAGGGATAGCCGGTAAAAAATGGTTGATAGAAATTTTTTAAAATTGTTCGAACGCTGAATCCGGTGAAGGAGGCCACAATCATGCTTCAAAGTCGGTCGGTCACAATTGCGGTTGTCATTCCGACCATTTTCGTCCTTCGCCGTGCTATGAAGAACAACGACTCGGACTTTGCGAGCGCTCTTTTCAAAAACCTTGAACATCGAATTGTCGGAATCGAAGAAACGCCGAACTTCGTCGTCGCGACGCTCTTGGACGTTCGGTTTAAGCACGACTTTATTGAGCCGGAACGCAAGGACAAAGCTTTTGACATCTTCATGGAAGAAGCATTCAAAATGCTGGTTGAAGTCACGGAAGAATCGCAGAAAAGCCGCAGCCCAACTCCCATTTCCCGCGAAGAAAACAACAACGGGGACTCGCTTTCCTTTTTTGAGAAATTCCGTGCGTCTTGAGAAATTCCGTGCGTCTTTTCAAAAACCTTGAACATCGAATTGTCGGAATCGAAGAAACGCCGAACTTCGTCGTCGCGTCTCAGATGACCGAAGAATCGCCGTGTTCGCCTCCGTTGGATGAGAAGTTGAAGTTGAGAGCGGTATGTTACTGTTGCTAGTTTGAGCGTCTATGGATTTATTTAGAGCGCGGAGAAATACCTTAATGAACCAGCTCTGCCCAAGGCGGATCCAGTGGATTATTGGTGCGCAGAGGACCGGGCAAAGAAGAATCCAGTGCTAGCAAGAATGGCTCTGAGGTACTTGTCTGCACCAACCACGTCAGTTGAAAGTGAACGCCTGTTTTCGACTGCATCGCTCGCTCTAACTGATCTCCGCAGATCAATGACGACGGAAAACCTTCAGAAGTTGCTCTTCTTGAAAGCCAATGTCCCTCTGGAAGGGTTTGCTAAGGAAACTGAGTGATTAGAAACTGCTAATGCGGCAATAATTGTTGTTGATAAAAGGTTCGAGTATTGTATCGGATATCGTATCGAGTACCGGGGAAAAGTATCGAGTATCGGAATATCGAGTTTCGGTTTTTTTCTGAAAGTATCGAGTATCGAGTATCGGGTATCGACAAAAAAGTATCGATATCGCACAGCCCTGCTTCAAACGCTCGTTCGGCCTGCTTCACCTTCCTTGTGATCACCTTTAGTTGCGTTTTATCAACGCCATTAAAATCGCGAAAATCACACTGAACTGAATCACACTTTGGCTTTTGAAGAGGTCGAGTTCGGAATTCAGAGATTATGTATAGAATGAATTGCGCTTCTGGCCGCGTAGCTCGAAAACGCGACCGGAAAATAATTTTGATTAAGTTAAGATGATTTCACACATTTTTACTGGTCTCAGTTTTGATAAAAAAGGTGTGAAGCCAATGTGCTATTTAAGAAAAACCACTACCGAAAAACGCAGTCATTGTGGCAGTCCTCAACATGACGTCAGCGCCTTTCCCTTCTCTCCCTGCTGAACTTAACTGCGCTATATTTCAACACCTGTACGACCCTTTCGACCCACGATTTCTCCTACGACTGCAACGAGTCAATCAATCATGGAACGCCTTTATTGAAACAAACTTTAAGTTCGAAATAAGCGCAATAATTGGTCTAGTTGAAAATCCAAATGCGTAAGTGCAAATTTTATTTTTAAACAAAATTAATTTTCAGTGCTGAAATTCATCAGTATTCCACACTGAAACGTGCGCACTGGAGCAAAATCTTGCCCCATTATAACGATGTCTTGGACAGTCTGAGATCTCCAGCAATTTCCTTGCAATACGTAACATTATTCACACCGATAGGAACTCCGAATACCGAAATACTGAAAGTTTTTATTCAACTCATGACAGTGAAACAAAATGTCTTGAAGGTATCGATGCAATTAAATTATGTAAGTTCCATTTTTTTGTAATATTAACGCTTCCGCGCTGTGGAAGCCTAATCTTTTGTTTGATGTGACATTTGTTTCTGGCTTGAACGTAAGGTCTCTGTCAGATTTCATGCTAAAGAGTGTTAAAACGCCAAACTTAGTCGACGTAACTTCAAAAAATCGGCTGATAATGACTCTGTGGTGTGTGCTTTGTGCGCCGGACTTCTGCATCGAAGGTCACGGATTCGAGTTCTGTTGGCGTCCAATGTTTTGTCTGTTGTTTTCAATCGCTTGAAAAATTTGGCGGACGGAAAACAGACATTGCATTCAGTTATCGTAGAGGGGTTCACTTATTTTTTATTCGCTTTTTTCAGATTTTGACGACAAAGAAACTCATAAAAGAATTGTTCAATCTACCCAGCATTGTTTTTTGTAAACAACTATGTGTCACTGAAGTGCCAAGAAAAGAAAACTTATCAATTGTTCCATTTATTTCTTCTTTGTATAACAAAGGGGCTCGTAATACGGTAAGTTCGACAAGTGAATTGCTAACCGTAATTTATTCTTCAAGTTTTCAAGCTTTCACTTTGAAAGCAAGACCAATATCAATCATTTCAAGGTGCTGTTTACTGGCATCACAAAAAACGTATATGTAAACGACACTAGCATGACGATACCAATAAGCTTCACCAAGGGTCAGATTCTTAAACTGTTTTTGATTTACGTTACTGTGGGTATATCTTTTCAAAGTAATTCTCTCAATCAGCTTCAGCTGTTTAGATTATATCAAAGTACACAAAAAAACGGTTTACAGGACGCGTTCTTGCAGAAAAAGCTGTGCAAAAATTTAAGAACAATGAAACGGACTCGTTTGAACCCAGCAAAGATATTTTGAAACTTGGGTTTGTTGAAAGTCGAAAGACGCTTAATTGTGATTGTTTTTCAAAGTCAACCGAAAAGTTTCGTTACTGGGTGACGTTGGAATCTTCACGTGTGTATGTTTCTGTTTCTGAATTATAACCGTGTTTGTCATAAATTCAGTTGTGACCCTAGTTTCTAGTCCATGAGTGGCAGTTTACAGTTACAAGGGTAATGTTGTAACCATCCTTTGATTGTTTCAGTATGTAACAAAATTAGGGTTTAAACACCAGTAACTTGGAACTGTTTATTTCGGTGAAAACCCAAACTGATTTAATTGCAATGTGCGAATCGAGTGCGCTATTAAGAACACAACGTCATCAAGAAAGTCGGTCACTGCTTAGCTCATCAAATGACGTCGTTGCCGTATTTCAACACCTATGCGACCGTGACGACTCACGAGTTCTACTTTCACTGAAACGAGTCAACCAATCATGGAATGACTTTATTGAATCGAACTTTGAGTTTGAGTTAAATGCACGTGTAGGTCTAATTGAAATTCCAACTGGGTGAGTGAAACTTTAATTTTTCAAAAATCAATTTTGTAGTGCATCAAAACCGAAAGCGAGAGCAAGGCGGCGAAGCCGCTGGGAAGGGGCGCGAAGCGCTTTCTTTGCAAACCTTAGCTTAGCTTTCAACCGTAGATCGAAGTGGCGAAACCAACGAGAGGAGCGCGAAGCGATTTTTTTATTTCTTTTTATTGAACGCCAAAGGCGCCCATGTAAGCCAACCACTTTCTCCGACGTCATCGGGAGCAAGGCCCGGAGGGCCGAGTCCGCTTTGCCAAACTTCTTTGTTGCGCCGAAGGCGCCCAAATACTAAAGGTGGCTCAACTGTTCTTTTTTGGGGCTAGAAGCAGTCTAAAGTGAAGCTTTCTTTGCAAACAAAAAAGTTGGGGGGCCGGGTGGAATCGAACTCTTGGCCTACAGCGCGACGCTCCACACTACAGACGCACTTAACTTCAACCACTTAATAACCGCTATACACCTGACTGAATTTCAAAAACTTCAGCACTGATCCCCACATTGCCCGATCCAGTACGCGTAGCGTGCTGGTTATTACTTTACAAGAAAGCTACCTCTGTTGAAATGTCGTGGGGGTGGTGACGGGGGCTTCTATTTTGGCGCCGTACGGGCCAAGCAAGTTGAATTTTTGGGCGATTCTCAGTAGGCCCAACCCGGCTGACAAGGGAATGACGCGAAGTGCCCCTCTCCGATCGGGCTGTGAAATGTAACCCTATATAAGACTAGAAAAATCCCAAAATATTAGCTGCCCTAACGCGAACAATGAAAAGTTACGGCTATTTGAAATTGAGAATGTTGGGGAACTCAAGGTGTAGTAGGCAGGATTGAACCCTTAATCAATATGTTTGTTTGGTAGTGGGTAATAGAGATGTTCGGGTTCGGGTTTTAAACCCGAAACTTTTTTCGGGCACCAATTGTAGGATTCCTGCCGGCAAACAACCTGTTTCCGGCCAATGGGATGATCAACGTCGCCGAATCGATGAACACCTAAGATGCGTGACGCGAAAGCGAAACACACAGAATAAAACACCTATTTATTTATGTTAATCACGACGCCGCCTACTCTCCCTCAAAACTCACGCGCGCATCCCCTTCACGTTCCACGACGACCGTGGGCGACGCGGCGGCACAGGGAAGTCGTGTCGGGATCCAAGCGGCATCCGATTGGGAGTTGGGTGGCACACCACCGCTTACACGGGTTCGGGTTTCCGGGTTTCGGGTTCGGGTAACCCGAAAGTTTCGGTCGGGTTGCATTTCTAGTGGGTAGTGGGCTGGACTGGCAGTCTGAAGGTCAGGGGTTCGATGCCGCGGAATGTTTTTGCTTTTTTTGGTTTTAGTATTTATTAGTAAAAGTCGCGATTTTCGCTTTTTCGGCGCGTGCTCGGATCTCCAGGACGCGTTCTTCGCGCGCACTTTCGTGACCGTTTTTGACGCTTTGTCAGCGCCTTTTTTGGGGGTCTCGCGTGTGATTTTGAGGGTTTTTCGGAAAATGGCCTCTGTGGATGGAATGGAGCAATATCGTGCGCATGCGCTCGCTTGTTTTTCCGCTTTCGGACGCTTTCGAAGCAGTTTCTGCTGAGGAAATCCAACTTTTCGAGAACAGAAAACGTATAATTCATAACGCGAATGAATCTAGGACTGGGGATGAGGACCGGGGGACCGAAGACAGCGGCGAATCTGATATGGAATCAGATTCTGAGCACGAAAAAGCGAAGTTCGCGACTTTTACTACCAAAACACAAAAACCAAAAAAAGCACAACCATTCCCCGGCATAGAACCCCTGACCTTTAGACTGCCAGTCCAGCCCACTACCCACTACCAGATAAACATATTGGTTAAAGGTTCAATCCTGCTTACGCCTTGAGTGCCCCAAAATTGTCAAATCCAAATAGCCTTAACTTTTTATTGTTTGCGTTAGGGCAGCTAAGATTTTGGGGTTTTTCTAGTCTTATATAGGGCTACATTGCTGCCAAATTACGCGTAGCGTGCTGGTTATTGCTTCATTTTATCGGAGAGGGGGGGGGGGCACTTCGCGTCTCCCTTAAGGTACGTTGCACTAATCAAGGTTGGTCTTTGTTTTCAGCAAAGATGCTTATCTTTAGTGCTTGGAAGCACGGTTATTTACCGCCTAACAGGGCTTGAGACAGTGGCCAGGCTATCAAAAAAAGCTGACAAACGCTGGATTTGAATTGAATGGGAAAATGGGAAAATTCAAATTTGATTGAAAATTTCAAGGATGCTAACCTACCCACCAGAGATCAAAACGACTTCCTCATAGTAGCAATCAGTTCAAATGACGTCAAAGAATTCCAGTTTTAGCCATTTCCAATCCAATTCTTCCGCTAAACGATCACAGGATCGTCTGCCGCCTCCTCAGAAGCGCCTCCGCCGCTGCTGACGTTAGCGGAATGTCGTTTCCGGCTTTAGAGCCTCTGCGATCAAATCGAGGGACGACCCCGATCACGGTCAAGAGAGAGCGTAGCCGCATAAACAACTTGTGAGTCTTGAGATGTCACGATTTGATCTTTAGAGTGGATCCAAGCCTATCTCATGCTTATGCAATCGTGAAGCATCCGAGAGAACATTCTGCACTATTATGGAACTTAAGGCATCTAAGACGACCTGATTCAAGAGTCCATTGTGCACTTCGGCCTGCACGATCGTTTGTCAGTTTTAGGCAGCCAAGGAGGCGCAACATTTGTATCGATTTCTTAATTTTTGTGACTAACAGAAATGCACTTTCGGGAAGAGTTTTGCAACTTTGAAGCGATCGACGCGTCTGCAAGGGGTGCACAACTTCTCTAATCAAAACGCATCCTACAAGCCCTTTAATCCAGGATCAGCCAGATTAGCCACTTCCCAAAACCCCAATAAAATCTAGGCTAAAGTCCAAGGTTTGCATAACCCTAAACTCCATTTTACGCTTCCGACACTTTCCATTTGCAACTCAGAGAATCAAGGTCGACAAACATGTTGCATTTGCAAGTTAAGAAGAACATCTGTAAGAACTGATGTTCGATCAAAGACGGAATTATCAATTTCACGGGCACGCCCTGTGAATTGGTGAAAAGACGGTTTTGAACCCGTGTGGGGTAAGCAACGCAGCAACGCATTCGAAAACAGAAAAATGTGGTGAATGGAACTCTTCAAAACCACTCAATTTAAATCCAATTTTTAAGAATTGTGCAATTCGGCAAGAACACATTCCAATGACCACTAAAGAGCCTCGAAAACATTCAAGAAACAATCAGGAGGGCGTTTTGAACTTCTGGCGTTCTGGGTACTCGCAATTAGTAGGTGTCCTATTAGGCTGAAATAGTCTTTGAACGACTATGCGATTGTTTGGTGAAGTTTCCAGAGTGCACCTATTAGTGGTTATTTTAAGTCTTCGATGATTAGGAACTCTGTTCTTAAGGACGGCTAGATGAGGAAGATTGTAGGTGACAAATTAACAACTAGTTTAAGTGTACGTCGGTTTACGTAGCTATCAGAGAGACAAAGCTCTCAGTCTGTCATTTGGCTTGCAGAGTACAGTTCTAGTCTTATCCTATGATTTATCGGTTCAAATCTAGAGCTTTGCGCATTATTTATCACTTTGTTTTTGCCCCATTATTTACCACTTTGTTTTGTTCCCTTTTAAGGATTTCACATCTAAATTTTGTTACCTTCTGAACTATTTAATCCGATTCCTTATTTGCAAATGTGTTCTTCTTATTCCTTCTCTGCACCTTAATAAAATAACTTGTTTCCGTATTCTCGTATCGTTGTGTGGTCAACACGTCACAAACTCTTTAGATTTCAGATTTTGATGCGGGAATTCTTCAGCCTATCTGCTTTCACCGTAGTCTTCTTCGCTTTGGGATGTATAACCCTTCCTGTTACTTTCCTTACAGGCTATTTGATCTTAACCAAGACCCCAAAGGTCATGGGGTCCTCTGGAATTTTCCTTTTTAACATTAATCTATGGTATTGTGCAACCAGCTTCATTTTCACGATTCTAATGTGCGACAACCCCCTCAAAGGCGTCGCAGATGGCTTCTACTGTCATGTCTTCAACTCGAAAATTGCCATACTTTTTGGCGCAAATTTTGGTCACTGGATGCTTGTCTTATCTACCTTAACCCTCTATTTTCTGACCATTTCTTGGTTCTGGTTCTACGTCTACAGAATGGCCCAGATAGCTTTTGACCGCTTGGCTCGTAAAATGAGCTCTCCTATAGGATGGCTTCTAGCTGCCTTGTGTCATCTCATCCCATCTATCAATTTTGGGCTCTTAGTCCACAACTCTCGTACTCCCAAGGCTACAATTCTAAGCTTTAATAATCTGAATTCTAAGGCTATCCAGCAGGCAATCGATGCCAACCTTACGTTCCACTGCTACAACGTCTCTGACCAGATTTGGAACACGTGCACTATCGCCTACTGGGTAATTCTAGGCCTCGCCATTTTCATATCCTTGCTTGTAAGCCTAAAGAAACTAAGAGAGAACAGAAGCGTCATGAGTTCCAAGACCTACAACCTCCACAAAATGTTCACAATTTCCAGCATTTTCGTGGTCTGTGCTCCGGTTGTCATGGGCATTCTTCCCAACGTCGCTTTTCTCGCGTTTATGTATCTGAATATCGGCGCTTCTGAGTCTTTTCCGAGAGTTTGCATTTCCATGATTGCCACTCTTCCTATTTGGCATTGTGTGATTGTAGTTGTCACAGTGAAACCCTACAGGATTGCGTTTTTGAAGATGTTTGGGTGTTTCAGGTTTATGAACGTAGGGAATGTTGTGAGCAGTGTACGTGTTGGTTCCACTTCGAGTGGATGGTAAAGTCCATAACTATCAAAATGGTTCTAATTGAATAAATTGTGACTACATAAAAATGCCTTAGATTGAACACGATAGAGTGCTCTTGTACGAATCAAATCTTTGTAGTTGGATTAGGAAAGGTTCAGAAACCAATTAATTCAAAAGATGCCTGAAAACTCGCTTAACTGAATTTGAAAAATTGCGTCCATCTTAAAAGATCTATAAATGTGCCCAAAACAAGCTCTGCAGGTCTGACCGTTTGATAAAGATTTGAACTGAAAGGTAACATTTTTGACTTTTCTCAAAAATGCTCAAAACAAGTTGGTTTTGAAGATTGATATCACGTTCCTGAAGACAGCTAAAACTTGTCTTGTTAAAAAATCCAAGGAGTGAACAGGTCATAACTTACTGATGGCCAAAAATTTGTTGTTTCAGTGTACATGGTCAGTTATCACACCTTGTAGTCCTTAAAATCTAATAATTCCGATCGTAGTTCCAGCACTTACAGTCCAAAAAAGTACAAAAAACGCGTACATTTAATTTGTAAACAAGCCATGAATGTTTGCACATCAGGCACTGGCACTCTTTTAACCAAAACAAAAGCAACGCGTGTTAAACAAGACTCTGTCTCAACTCCAACCTCGACCAAAGTAAAATTAGCCCACTTCCGTCAACACTTCCGTCTACTGTCAAACGCACACCTGAGGTTTCCTTTTTGCACTAAAACTCTTGTACTCGACGAATGTCTCGCAGACGAATTAATGAGCGCAAAACGGCTGTTTCGTGGGAAGATTTACGGGCGCCTGAAATGGGCAAAAGAACTTGTTTTTGAAGTGCACCCTAAAAGTGCAAAAAACTTTTTATCGGTTGTGTTTTGCAAGCGCAGGCGCATAATAAGGAGATTTAAAGTATGGACTAAAGAACGGGCTCACAAGCTGCTCTTTTCGATTCAACAAAAATTTTCCAAATCCGACATTTCTACGATGAGTTTTTAGCAAAAATAGGCCCATGTCACCGTCACTCAGATCTCACGTTTCAAGTCGCATCAACCGTGTTCGCAGGTTCGATTCCTTTGGAAGCTAATACATATGTATGTTCATTCCTTTGTCTTCTGCGTTTCTGCGCCTTTTTCACTCATTTCCGGCTACTTTCCCGCTAAAACAACCAGCATCTACGTCTCCAAGTGCCCCGTGCCTATACCGCAAATCACGCATGCGTCCCGCAACGACTGCCCTCGCCGCGCTGGTGTTGACAGTTTAGTCTGCCCGATTTAGACCAGATTTAGACCAAACGCGATTTAGACCAGGAAATCTCTACTTGCGATCACGGTCAAGAGAGAGCGTAGGCGCATAAACAACTTGTGAGTCTCGAGATGTCACGATTTGATCTTTAGAGTGGAAGCCTATCTCATGCTTATGCAATCGTGAAGCATCCGAGAGAACATTCTGCACTATTATGGAAGGCATCTAAGACGACCTGATTCAAGAGTCCATTTTGCACTTCGGCCTGCACGCTCGTTTGTCAGTTTTATGCAGCCAAAGAAGCGCAACATTTGTATCGATTTCCTAATTTTTGTGACTAACTGAAATGCACTTTCAGGAAGAGTTTTGCAACTTTGAAGCGATCGACGCGGCTGCAAGAGGTGCACAACTTCTCTGATCAAAACGCACTCCTTCAAGCCCTTTAATCCAGGATCAGCCAGATTAACCACTTCGAAAAACACCCAAAACCCCAATAAAATCTAGGCTAAAGTGCATAACCCTAAACTCCATTTTACGCTTCCGACACTTTCCATTTGCAACTCAGAGAATCAAGGTCGACAAACATGTTGCATTTGCAAGTTAAGAAGAACATCTGTAAGAACTGATGTTCGATCAAAGACGGAATTATCAATTTCACGGGCACGCCCTGTGAATTGGTGAAAAGACGGTTTTGAACCCGTGTGGGGTAAGCAACGCATTCGAAAACAGAAAATGGGTGAATGGAACTCTTTCAAAACCATCAATTTAAATTTAAATCCAATTTTTAAGAATTGTGCAATTCGGCAAGAACACATTCCAATGACCACTAAAGAGCCTCGAAAACTTGCAAGTCGTGACATTGTTTTTGCGGGTTGTTTGCGTTTTCCATGATCTGTCAACACTCGGTAGCCCAATGGTGCCACTTGACCATGGCCGAGGTCGAGAAGGCGCGTGATCCCCTCGGATTTTTCGGGCTAAACTGACACGGAGTTCAAGCCCGACTAGTACCCTCAAAAACCAGATTTTCAGGCGACAAAAAACCTTCCGCTTTTGCAACTTGGCGCACTTTCGCTGTACTCCTCTTCATCTCGCCAAGGACGGCGACCTGTCTTCGGCGTTCTGATTAGCTCTAATCGGTCTTTGGGAAAAACGAGAAGACGGGAAAGAAGCACGTTGGCGCCGTATGCACGGCTTCGGAGAACAGGAACACCTCGAATAAACCATTATTGGTGCTAATTTTGATAGGAGTCGATTGATTCTTTGGGAGATCATAGAAGAGTACGAGAGGTTGTGGTTTTTGTGCTTCTGTTCAAGTTTCAGCCACAATTTTGTAATTATGTGTCTTCCGGCTTTTCCTTCTCATCATCGATTTCTCTCTTGAGTAGACTGTAAGATTGATGACCATCATGCTGCAATCTCGTGTGCTCGTTCTCGTTTTCCAAAAGTGCACTTTGAAGCAAAGTTCAAAAGTGGAACTTACTACTTGTGCTACCGGATTCTCCCGCTTCTACAGACGGTGTGCAAAGTAACGTGCAAAGTAAAAATAGAAGTTTTTAAGGGTTCGAGCAGTTCTTTGAGTGTTTGTTGAGGTCTTCTGATCTTATTTTGTGTTTTGGAGTTGGACTCGATGGCCTTCATTTGGCTCTAAATTTAGGCGAAATAAGGCAAGTATTCTTAAAATAGAAAGAGCTGTAACAACACTTTTCAACCCAAATTTAGGTTTTTTGATTTCTGGCTGTAAGCTATTTTAAGATCTAAAAATAGGATTAGCTGTAACCAAGCCTACGCTACATACACTTTGTGCCTCACCTACTACTTTTAAGCTAAATGTAAAACACATCAATTTTTCTTTTCGATTCTCAGGCTTCATGTGAAGTGTTCACATCTTGTCTTAACCCTCCTTTTCCCCAATTCAAATATTCTGTCGTCTTGTAAACACGGATTGGTTTTTAACCTAATCTCATGACTTAGCCTGTCGATTAATTGGATTTACAGTGACATTATCGTGCCTTCTCTCCCAATTGAAATAGCCATATTCTGTTCCCCTTCAACCCAAAACCTTTGCGCGTTTTTTGACTTCTCCGAACTACCGAGCAGCGATACTTGAAAACCCGCTATCAGCTCGTCCGATCGCCTGTTCTCCTTCTTCAGCCACTTTTTTACACCGTCTCCGAACTCCCCCTCCCCCAGGTCGGCGCCGAAAAAAAGAGTCCCGCCTTCTTCCTCTGCTCCTGTGCCTGTCCGCGTGTTTAATTTTTCTCGCGTTTATTTTGATCCGCGCGACCTCGCCGCCGCCCACCTCTTCCTTCCGACCGTTCTTCTCCCGGTGCCCTTAGGTCCTTTAGGTCGTCGCCGCCCCGCTTGACGCAACCAGCGCCTCTTCTTCTATTCCTTCCGCCACTCGCGCGCTTCTCGCCTCTCTCCCGAAACCTATTAAATCGTCGCTGAAAACGGGGGGCGAGCGAGAGGAGGCGAGAAGAGGTGGCGGTGGGGGACGAACACACACTAAAACGCCTCCGCCCATTTTACCAATTTTGCCGCGCGCGCACAAAACTTTTGCTCAAGCGGGTGGCGCACTCATTCCGCCGCGTCGGTCTTGGTTCTCTCGGTTCCTCCGGTGTCCAGCGGGGGCTCCGGAGTCTCTACAGTAACTCGTAGCCTTTGTCCTAAGCGGTTGTTCTCTTTTCAGGCTTTTGCCGGCCCTTTCCTCTACGCCTACAGTACCCCAGCCGAGCAAAGAAGCCTCAAAAGAGAAGGAAGAGATGGCTCGGATCCTCAGTTCGACCCTGCTATTAATGCTATTGGCGATCGTTTTCGTACTGCCGGTAAGTATTATCGACCTTAAGTTGTATTTTTGGATTTTGTTTAAATCTCCTAAAGGTTTAAAATTTACAGTAACCCTGCAATTTCAAAGACCAATAACCATGCAAATAGTTCTGTTTTTGTTTACACGAGCCTCCTTTTCGACCTCCCTTACCCGTTTAATCCTATTTCCCGCACAATGCCTCTTCTCCCCCCGGCTAAGAGCCTTAAAAAGACACATGACCAAAAAGACTCCAAAAAATCTCTTTTCCCTTCGTCCACTTTCTTCCAAAGTCCAACTTAGAACAACTTTCCGCTCAATTTCATTGAAGACTCTCGATGTCGCCGCCGGCGAGTCGCCGGTCGGTCGGTTGATGACTAAAGGTCATCCTCGAAAGAACAACCTTGCGCTCCGACTTGAACCTTCTTCTTCTTCGTCTTCTTTTCAATGCGATTAAACGCTCCAAAGCTTGGTGGACACTGTAAACAACTTAAGCGCCAAATAGCCCCGCGTGCCGCCTTCTTAGGCAAAATAATCGTTTATTGACCGCCGGGAGATCGTCGTTACATGATTTTCAAAGTGCGAGTTTTACTCGCGTTTTATCGCTTTCTCCTGATGATCTACTATGCTTAGGTTTACATGTTTAAAGTGCACCCTGCGCAACTTGATAAGACCAAGCAAAAAACCAATAAGGCGCTAACAGGTTTTCATGGGTTTATGCGAGCGCTCCGCTTAGTTTCCCGAAGTTTATGAATTTTTGTTTTGGAGACAAGCGTGGAGCGGCCTCGTTGGATCGTTAAAATCAGCGTAAAGTTTGTGTTTATGGCGGTTTTCGTGTGGACAGAGAAAAGCGGGGATTGGTCATATGATTAGTTTAGCTATACTCTCAAATTTTTGCCTGAACTTCTATGTTTGAAAATAAAGCCTATGTGCTGAGATCCGCTTTCAAAACCCAAACCGAAAAAATGGGAAACCATCTGCAATGTTGCACACCCAGCGGCGTTCCTTCTTTTTCCTCTGCCTTAATCCGTCCAAAATCTCTCTTTGCGCACTCCTAACGCTTTCCTGACTCCTCTCCGCCGTTCTCGCAACTTTTTTGTTACCTCCTGCTCTTGCGTCGCTTCGAACTCTCGTCGCGCGCGTCCCTGACGGCTCGTCATCAATCAACCAGCTTTTTCACTCTTCTTTTGTCCTAAACGACGATGATCGAGCACCCCTAACGGAATCATCGACGAATCGTCCTAGCACTGGTTCACCTGCATGCACTCCACCTCTACAACCCAAAATCGCCGTCTAACGGTGTTCTCCTCTGAAGATTTCTGTTTGTTTCCTAAAAGGACACCCGGACGAGACAGTAGTACAAGGCACTTTAGGTAATGAGGGGAGTCTGTACTTTACTGTCTGCGGGAGGCTTCCGCTATGCAGTGGAGCGGCGTTAATTAGTCTTAGGAGGCCTAAACAGGTCCGAAAAATAAGTTGAAAGACGAAGACTTGTCAATGAAATTGGCTTAATCGATTATGATTAGGAGAGGGGAGAAGAAGTCTGAGGGCTTAAACTCTGTTGCTAAGAACGAGGCCGAAAATGAGTACCTGATAATAACTAACCATCTGATAACGGTTCAAACCCGTTCAAGCATAATTCCACGTCGCTTTCTGTATATAATAGTCAATTAACAAGTTTCCCCAATACCTGCTTAATCTTAACGCAGTTCTAACCATCAAAGCTTGTATTTCCCCTACATTCCTAACCAAGTTCTTCCTCATATTACGCCCTTGACGGAATCCCAATTTTCAGGTCATAAATCCTCTTGCTCTCGCTAATCGCCTAACAACTTAATTACTCTTTTGGATCACATGTTCGTCATTATTCCTAGGCTTCATTTCGACCCGCTTTTTCCTTATTTCCGTCGCCATAAATCCTGGGGCGCCACTCGGACGCGCGCCTTTGCGAGAAGCTCCGAAGGTCGTCGATCTCAATTATTAGTCGCTCGCCACTTTTGTTTAGTTTCTTCTTCTGGGCTCCTTCTGGCGCCCATTCACAGCTTCTTGAAATTCAGCTCTATCGCTGCCCTATCGATTTCAAAACCTGTTTAGGGGGCATCAGCACACGCCTAACACGTAACACGAGTTCAGATGAGAGGAGAGCCGGGTTGGTTTGCCGTCAGAGGCGGCCGGCGGTTCAACGAAAACCTGCGCTTTGTTACAACGCGTGGAAGAAGGAGACACGCTAGGAACACGATGCAGGCACACTGGTCAAAACACGAGGAATAACAAAACGACTCATTGAGTTTGAGGTTCTGGAAGCGCTTTTGAGGTGCTGTGGATAAACTACTCTGTTCCTAGGGGTTCAAACTTTCAAATTTCTGTTAACGAACTGCCCTTGCTCTACTGATCAAAACTGACAACAAGTACACCTTAAGTACAAGTTCTAACAAAATTACGGACACAATTTCAGCCAGTCCTAACCATAATTGCTACCCGCTCTTTAAGACCCATTCTACTCTATCAAGTTTAGTGCATAATCACAACTCCCCGTAACCGGAAATTACCGAAGAGTTACTTAACTATAACATCATTCTTGTGCTTCTATAAGTGAACCTAACCCTCAGAATGCAAAACTAACAAAGCGGCTTGGCGACCTTGACGAGCATAAAACCCCACTAATCGACGCTTTTTTGTCGCCCACACGCACAGACTTGACTTCTGCTTGCACGCAGTCTCAAGTGTTCCTTTTCCTCGGAGGCGCACGGATCCAAAATGCTCTTGAAACGACCGAAATTAGGGAAAGTGCACTTGAAAAGGTGCGAATGGAGACGGCGACAATTGCCTTGAAGAGGAAGTGATTCTATGCGTTTGGTGACCATGACTTTTGGGTGAACTGTGGTCGCTTAGGGACAGTTAACAACCTCCTCGAATTCCTGAACCCTTTTTCCTCGCTCCTCGACTCATTAACCTAGCTATACCAAACCCATCCTCGCTCCAATTGTTTGCCCTCATAAATTCAAACTCGCTGTCAACATCGCCCCCATAAAAGATCCATAAAATTAATCGAGGAAAATGCAAAAACAGATCATCAGGCGAACGCCGTTCGGAAATGACGCGTCAACCAGTTCTTCCCTCTTTTCGCCTTCTGCAACGTTTCAATTGTGCTTTTTTCAGGTCGCCGACGCGATTATCAGCTTCTTCACGCCCGAAGAACTGAGGTACACGTTCGGAGTGGAGAAGCTCGACAATGTGCCGAAACACGACCACGTGTACCCCGAAGTGGTGTTCGGCGAAAACGGAAAACTAGAGAAAATGTTCCTAGAACTCGAAGGCGAACTCCACGACCTGGACCTCGTTCCCGTGACGAATGACCTCGTAGGGCCTTCTTTGACGATCATCCACAGAGAAAAGAACTCTAGTGGCACTTTTGGACGTGAATCCCAAACTGAACCAGTGCCACTACCATCACTACTCAAATCATACCTACGCCGCCGTTAGCAACTGTGACGGGAACTTGGTAAATTCAGCCTTTTATGTGATTTATGCTAATGAAATCAATTTCAGAGGAATCATTGTGAAACCGTACGGCGCCTTTGTCATCCACCCGATGCCGGACCGCCACGTGGGTCGCTTCAAGCGCTCCGCCTCGGGCCACGGCCTGCACGTGCTCTACAAACGCGAGGCGCCCCAGAACGACTTCTGCGGCCTCGACAACACGATTTCCAGCGAGGAGCTTATCGACGACGAATCTTCGGTTAACGAAGACGTGTTCGTCGTCGGGCAGCGTCTTTCCCAGCAGGGCGATCTTATCGTGAGTGTTTCTTTTTGTGGTGATTAATTGGCTCATCGTTTCCCTCGAATTTCAGGTCGAACTCGCGATCTTCGTCGATGAGCTGCTTTGGCGCCACTTCAGCAGCAAGTACGGCGGATACGCGACCGCGAAGCTCCAGGATTACGCGTTGACCATGCTGAACAACATCCAGATCATGTACAGGCAGCCCAGCGCCGTTCCGCAGCTCACGTTCCGCGTTGTCCGATATGAAGTTCTCTCCACTCAGCCGGTATATATGAGATATATCCATTTTTGGCTTATTTTTGTATATTCAGAGTGCCATGGCCCCTCATCTTCATAATTATGGCCACGCCCAGCAGTATTTGGACCGCTTCTGCCGCTACCAAAAGGCCCTCGGCGTCCGGGACTGGGACCACGCGCTGCTCCTCACCGGCTACGATATTCACCGCGGCTCCGGCTCTCGCTCAATCTCCGGAATCGCGCGCCTCGACGGGATGTGCGACCCCTGGAACACATGCACCTTGGCCGAAGGACTCGACTTCACTTCCGCCTTCATCGGAACGCACGAACTTGGTCACAGGTAAGCGACGTCGCGGCTACAACGCGTTTCTTCTTTTTGGGTGTAACAATTTCGTTTGAGAGCGGTGAAACCCTCGAAACGAGATGTCCTATTTCTGTGTGGAATCGATTTTTTGGGTGTTCTTTGGCTGTGGAACCGGGAAAAAATGGAAAACAGAAGACCAAAACACGAAAATACTTGCAATTTGTATTTTTAGCGTCGGAATGCGCCACGACGAGCCCTACTGCCCTTCCAGGCACATCATGAGCTCCTCACTCGGCCCTGGAAAGGTCACCTGGTCGACGTGTTCTCTCCGCGACTACCACGCGTTCCTCCAGCGCCTCGACTCCCGAGGAAAGAACTGCCTCCGCCAGTCGTTCTACCAGGAGAAGATGACCATTCGCAGCGATGTGAAGCCCGGACAACTCTACGACGCTAACGTCCAGTGCAGTCTTATGCATGGTCCTGGATATCAACAGGTTTGTGCTAGATTCATTTTCGAGGGTCTAATAAATGTATTTCCAGGTGACTCCCCGGCAAGACCACTACGACGGAATCTGCTACATGATGTGGTGTGGACAGTCCACCTTCGGCCGCATCATCACCTCGCACCCGGCGCTCGAAGGCACCTTCTGCGGCTCCTCGAAATGGTGCCAACTCGGCCGCTGCGTGCCATGGTACGGCGGCAACATGAATCCGCCTGTACCGGTGACCACGACGCTTGCACCCACCACCAGGAGCTACGCGCCAACGGTTAGTCGATACACGGTGCCTAGAAACTCTTGGCTCGCCCGCAAACAGTCCCAGTTGTACGCGAAACGCGTGAAGGAGATGGAGCGACAGCGCTTTACGCAGCCGATCGACTTCCGGCGCCGTCGCTTCTACCGTAGCCTCCTCCGCGTTTAGGTCCTCTCCCCTCTTCTCCTAATTCTATGCATGTCTTCTCCGCTTGGGTGGTTTTGTAGCACTAACCAAAGATTTCCTCTTCTTCCTAAGATCGATTCGCCTAATCCTGAGCTCTATTTCCTCTTTCCTAATCACGGGAGGCGCTGGTTGAACACTTCGGGTTCACTAATTGGCTCACAGCTGTCACACAGGGCTTATCACTAATTCACCACCGGTAAAACTCGTCCGTTCGGCCAGCGCTCCTAGCCATCGATGCCACAAACATTGATCTCCTCTCTCTAATCTAATCCGCAATAATAATAATTGTTGATTGTTACCCAGCTCTGCCTCCTCTCCTCCCTATCTTCTTGTTTTATAATTTGCCACTACTATTCTAATAAGAAATTTAATACCGTAATCTTGTAACACACCTCACTGCATGGGCTTAACACAAGCACAAACGACAAATTAAGGAATTAACTCATAACACTTGAATTTGCATGACACATGATACTTTGAATAAAGGCTGTAAAAGCTACTAAAAACGTAAGTTGAACTTTCAGAAGTGCACTTTTCCATCCTGCACAGAATCCACCACTTCCGTGTCACTTTCCGCTTTGTAACATTCGTCCTGACACGTCTCCTGTCACCTTTGATTCCCTAATTCACCTCGCGATCGGCGCCATCCGCCGCTGACCATTTAGAGGAAGAATCTTCTCCGTTTCTAATTGCTTTGTACTTACTCTTGTCCCACCGCTGCAAACAGGTTTTACAAAAGTCGCGCGATGGTGCAGGCGGACTGTCTCGACTTTTGTGTCAGAAAGAAAAGAAGCTAACGCTTTCTAGGGGTCGTAAAAAGAGCCAAGAGAGTTTTTGAGCCAAAACACACAATCTTTACATTTCTGATAAGCCCATTTTGCAGAGAATCGACGGAGACTGGTCCCAATGGAGTGCTGTCACGTGCCAACTCTGCACGTGTCCCCCTGTTTTTGGAGGAATCGGCCTCACGATGTCCACACGCACCTGCTCCAATCCTGCACCCTCTAATGGAGGCTCCGAATGCGAAGGCGCCGCCAATCGCGCCCACGTGTGCAACAAAAGCTGTCCCACAAACGTGAAAACCGTCGACCAGGTAAATCTGAACGTGTGAACTTTGTTGTTTTTAGTGCTTGTTTTTAGTATATCAGCGAGAAGTGTTCGGAACACAAACGAATCAAGGACGACAAGGACTTGACCGGAACGGGTTCCCAGCTGAACCGATACCCCCAACGCGCTTGCAAGGTAGGTTGATGGTGCATGGAGCAAGTTGAGAATGGGAAACGAGGCGAGAGAAGGGCGTAAACCGAGTCGGGAATAACCTTGACGCGAGAAAAGAGAGAGAAGTGATAGATGGGATTCGAGAGAGGAAATGTGGTCGTTGCGGTTTTCCGAGTTCACGCTTTAGAGCTTCAGGGGTTAAGGTTTCAGAGAAAACAAGTCAAATCTACCAAAGCTGACCACACATCTACTCCGAAATATCTCCTTTTAAGATCTCATAAATTACCGATTTCGAATACCCGTCGGAAGTAATAATTCTCGGCTGTTAACGCATTCTCTGCGAACACCGAACTCCTAAAAGACCCCTTTTCCACCCAAAAAACCGCGCGCGAGTTGCACTTTCGTCCCGCGCTGCATAAATCACAGCGCGTCTTTCCGCCAAGTAGCAACAGCCGCGCCTATTACACCCCGAGATTCTCCCTACGAGTCTTCTATGCTGTTTTCAAAAGGTCATTTCAGGTCTTCTGCGACGTCGTCAATCGATTCGGATCGCAGCGGAACTACCGCTTTTTCGGCGACAATCTCCCCGATGGAACGCCGTGCGGCAGTGACAAGTACTGTCTTGACGGAGAGTGCCTGGTCAGTCAGCTTTTAGGTTGAAAAAGTGGAGAAAAGCGGGACAAAGAACGAGGAGATCATAAAAAAGGAGGAACAAAGACCATCTCTAAAAGTTGACTTTTTCGATTCCGGAAATAACCCTAAACTATGGGTTACTGTAACCATAAGGAAGCGGTCACCACCCACCCATAAAAATTGTTTACACCCAACCCGTAGACAAACCGCCGCGTCTATTCTTGGATCTACAGTACCCCGGTGCAGTTCCACCCCAGGGGGCATAATTTTTATGCTCCTTATCAGTCATCATCGATCTGTCATTTTCATTAGCTTACGGAGGAATTCGTTTGGATGTCCGAAACGGGTTCCTATCATAAAATCTTGGCTAAATTCGTCCAATTTTAGCCTCTTTCATGCGACTCGTCCGCTCTGATCACCCGCGATCTCTCGTGTCCATCCGAGAAATGTCCTGAACGTCAATCCCCGTACCCCCACACCGACCTCCTCAACATCAAGGGTCAATGGGGCACCTGGTCGCTCTGGACCACCTGTACCGTAACCTGTGGAGGTGGAACAAGACAACGGTTCGTTTATGAATGGATTACGGTATTCTAATATTTGAATTTTAGAGCCCGCGCCTGTAACATCAACGGACGCTGTGATGGAGAAGCCGTAGAACGCGTTTCGTGTGGGAACGACGCCTGTCCGGCGATTCCTAACACCGACCCTCAATGGACCGAGTGGACGTCGTGGAACCAATGTTCCGTGAGCTGTGGACGTGGATCGCAGGCCAGATATCGCCGGTGCCAAAGCAACCAGAACACGATCGCCTATTCGTGTCCAGGCAGCACAATGGACATCCGAAACTGCGAAGAAACGGCTTGTCCCCCTCCGAGCAACTCTCCGATCGGCGTTTGGGCCACTTGGGGCGCCTGGTCGACGTGTTCCAAGACTTGTGGACCCGGAATTCAAACCCGAAACCGCTACTGCACGAAGGAACCCTGCGACGGATCTGGATCCGAACGAATGTCATGTAATTTGGCCGTCTGTCCCGGAATCTCGCAGCAATGGACGGAGTGGTCGCAGTGGTCCGAGTGCTCAAGATTATGCGGAAAGGGTCTTAGAACTAGAACGCGGTCGTGCCCCTCATCAGGTAAGATTTAACTCTATAGAATGATTCTAATCCTACCGATCCCAGGATCCTGTTTCGGCAGCTCCATCGACCAATCCTTCTGCAACGAACAAGCTTGCGTGGTCTCCTCCGGCCAATGGAGCGGGTGGAGCGCCTGGGGAGTGTGTTCTGTGTCCTGCGGCGCCGGAGTGAAGAGAAGAACACGTCATTGCCAGCTCGGAAATTGTTTAGGCAATTTCCGCGAATCCGCAGTTTGTAACGAAGGTGCTTGCCTCAACTACGACGCTACGTGGGGAGGTGAGAACACAACCAAATCTACCGTAGTCTCCTCCACTGTCGCCTCCAAAAAATCCACGCTCCACGCTTCCACCGCTCCTTCACCCTTCACCAAATCCACTTTCTTCAATGCCACCACTACTGAAGCCACCCTAACCACCATTTCACAGACTACCGTAATCCCGTCTACGTTCTCCCAAACCAGATCTACCACCTCTAAACCCTTATTTACTGCAACTCCGTTCGCTGTTCCGCCTCTTCGAGCCACGAAACCACTAACAAACGTGCTTAAATCCCAAATTAACTTAAATTCAGTCCAGGATCTTCCGATCCTCGCTTACTACCGTAACCACACCGAAACTGGCACTTTTTGGAATGATATCACTCCGCCTAGAAGCACTGCTACAAAGATTGATCTGAGGCATGCTAAGCACTAATTAAAAAGTTGTTTAGGTCCTCTAACTTTTCTAGTAAGAATAGTTGTTGGTTGAAGTTTGATTCGAGTGCCGTGAGTCTTATCGAGTGTCGTGAATTTCAGGCTGGGGCTACTGGTCGACCTGCTCACAAACGTGCGGCTCCGGAATCCGAAAACGCGTCCGCAAGTGCTACGGAACCGGGAAATGCGCCGGAAACGAGTACGAGAAGGCACAGTGCTACCAGCACGAGTGCTGACCCTAAGAGCATTCTTCCCCGAGTGTCTTCTTAACTTATTCCTCCTCGTTCTCTAATAAGCGTGTTTCTGCCGTGTGCGGTGTCCCAACTCCTGCCTTACCTTGTACATATTCCTCTCCTCTCATATCGTCCTTCTCCCTCTTTCGTTCGTTCCGTAAGACCCTCAGTGATCTCGACGGCGCCTTGAGGTCAGCACTGTCGCTAAGTTCAGTTCTTCTTCTATTTAAGAAACTCTTTTGTACAGTCGTCTCCAAGCGGGTGTATGTTATTATGTGAAAAAACGCCTTCTCTTATCTCGTTAGATCGTCGTCCTCTTTCTTCTCTGTTCGCACAAGTAATATTTCATTTTCGACTGCGATCGAGTTTAGTTCTTCGTTGAGTTCTTCGGTGTAATTCTATTGTGCTGCTGACTGGTTAATTGAAAATGATAAAAATGTGAAAATTTCATAAAACAGACGTTGACAGAAGGCAAACAGAAGACTTATAGGGGCTAAAGGTAAATTTAAGTGTTTCAAGCAAAATAACTTTGAGTCCAAGGAGAACGTGTTGAGAGCCCTGAAATGAGTCATAGCGGACACAGCTATCGTTTTCAAGTACTCTGCATTTATTAAGTGACGAGTTTATGCGTCACAGCTTAGAACAGCTAGCTTCAAGTTGAAAAACAAGATTGAACAGGTTTGAACTTTCAAAGGTTCAATGCCGCGTATTCTGACCTTCCACCCGTCAAAGATCTCTTTTTCCGCACGCACAACCGCTAAACGTCAGGTTTGTTTGTCTAAGCACCTAAACCGGAAATGATCTGCGGAAATTAACTCGCCGCCGCTTTTAGCGCCGCGGTGACTTCTTCAATTGTTCGTTCCACTTTCACACTTTTGGAGATAAAAAATGCGGCTGCCTTTTGCGAATTCTTGCAAAAAGTTGCTGAAATTTAGGAAAGAGGCTTCCTTGTAGACGGGTGATTTGTCTTTGGATTGTCGCTTCAGTGTCAAAGCGGATCAGATGTGACGGCTGGACGTTATAGGATTCGTCATTCGGGAAGTGGAAAGGAGAAGCCGGGTTCTAAGCGTTCAGTTTTGCTGTAAACATGCCTTAAAGCGTTCTTCTTAACTTGCAAATGCAACATGTTTGTCGACCTTGATTCTCTGAGTTGCAAATGGAAAGTGTCGGAAGCGTATGGAGTTTAGGGTTATGCAAACCTTGGTTTAGCCTAGATTTTATTGGGGTTTTGGGTGTTTTTCGAAGTGGTTAATCTGGCTGATCCTGGATTAAAGGGCTTGTAGGAGTGCGTTTTGATCAGAGAAGTTGTGCACCTCTTGCAGCCGCGTCGATTGCTTCAAAGTTGCAAAACTCTTCCCGAAAGTGCATTTCTGTTAGTCACAAAAATTCGGAAATCGATACAAATGCCTCTTTGACTGCCTAAAACTGACAAACGAGCGTGCAGGCCAAAGTGCAAAATGGACTCTTGAATCAGGTTGTCTTAGATGCCTTACGTGATAGTGCAGAATGTTCTCTCGGATGCTTTAGGATTGCATAAGCATGAGATAGGCTTGGACCACTCTAAAGATCAAATCGTGACATCTCGAGACTCACAAGTTGTTTATGCGCCTACGCTCTCTCTTGACCGTGATTGGGGTCGCCGCTCGATTTGACCGCGGAGGCTCCGAAACCGGGAAACGACGTTCCGCTGACGTCAGCAGTGAACGGAGTCGCTTTTGAGGAGGCGGCAGACGATCCGAGGATCGTTTAGCGGAAGAATAAGATCAGAAATGGTCAAAAGGGGAATTCTTTGACGTCATTTGAACTGATTGTGACTGTGAGGAAGTCGTTTTGATCTTAAAAATTTTGAATTACCGAAATATTCTGGTCATATTGTTGCACATTACCAGTCTTGTCACCAACATCTGTTTCACTTTTTTACACAGAGCCGATCAGTTGTTCCGTAAATTTGCGTGACATTTACGACCTCTTAAAACGGCGCGCGCCCTGTTCCTTTGACTGCACTTTGACCATGTTCGATTTTGTACAATTTAGCGCCAAAAACCATAAAGGTACCTAAGCAGTAAAAAAAGTTTAACGTCGTGCACTTTGAGATTTTTGGTTTTTTGAAGAAATTGTGGAACAAAGACTAAAATGCAGATTGTAACCCAAACCTCTAATTTGAGCCACAGATCTCTCGACTGTTTTTGTCACCTAAACGATGTTTCGCTCATTAGGTTCACTTCTCGGAAACCCGAAACCAGTTTCCAAATTTCGGTTTTCAGGGACTTCTCTCTCCCCCGTCGCGTTCATCAACGATTCGCCGATGTTACAAAGCCAGCAAGAGACGTCAATGCCTGACGCTTCTTCCCAGCGACCACGACGGCGTAGGTGTTCCGAGTAGATTCGGAAAGAAGAGCACTTCCTTGTTGCAAAATGCGGAAAACGCGAGGAGAACTGGATTCTGGAAAATACGGGCGAAAACTGGATGATGCATCGGAGCCATTAAGGCTGCTTTCGAAAGGTCTTCTGAAAGTGGCAGTTGAATATAGGTTTGCGATTACGTGAGTCGGGAGAGCGCAGAGAGTAAAAACAGATTGTAATGTTTGCGTTTGTAATCTGCAGACTTTTTGCACTTCGAGTCGGTTTTCCAGTTTTTGTCGTTCCACTGTTGTCGTCGGTTGGTGCTTCAGTGCCCTCTTCAGTAGTGTCCTCTGCTAATTCACAGAGGGCAAAGATGCATGCTAATTGTGGGAGCTTCAGCAGTTAAAAAAGAACCAAAAAGAGCAATAAGAATATGCTACAAAGGATCATGTGACTTTGGCGCTTTGTTTACGTGCACTTTGCCAACTGATAAGCCCCGAAAGTACATTTTCTAGGTCACGTTTTGTTTTATTTTGTTGCTTTTTACTTCTTATCAGATTTAAGGTGCAACATCAAAGACCCCTCTCAGCCTAAGCATCTTAAGTTTCTTAGAAATCTGAGATATAACTGTTCACGATCTCCGCTTTTAAACTCTGATCACCAAGGAACGAATTCTTCAACGCAGCAAAAAACATAAATTTCTCTTTAAATGCAGAACTTTTCATCATTAATTGCAAGGAACGTGGCTAGACAACGTTCGAGCAGTGAAAACATAACTGTGTAGTATCGAAATGAATCATTATTAGCTGTTAAAGGGTCTCGTGCGTTTTGTTTTGTGTTGCGACCAGTTCCTCGAGTGGAACTGTTGATTGGGTCAATGATCGTGGTGGAGAGGGCGAGAGGGACTGTGTTATTGTTGAGGCTTATTAGGTTTGAAAATTGAAAAGTATTAGGTTCAGATTTCTGTCTACTCGAATGACGTCAAGAATTCCCGTTTTGACCAGTTCCGATCCAATTCTCCCGCTAAACGATTCTTGGATCGTCTGCCGCCTCCGCTCACTGCTGACGTCAGCGGAACGTCGTTTCGCGGCTTCGGAGCCTCCGCGGTCAAATCGAGGGGCGACCCCGATCACGGTCAAGAGAGAGCGGAGGCGCATAAACAACTTGTGAGTCTCGAGATGTCACGATTTGATCTTTAGAGTGGATCCAAGCCTATCTCATGATCTCATGCTTATGCAATCCTAAAGCATCCGAGAGAACATTCTGCACTATCACGAAACTTAAGGCATCTAAGACAACTTGATTCAAGAGTCCATTTTGCAATTCGGCCTGCACGCTCGTTTGTCAGTTTTAGGCAGCCGAAGAGGCGCAACGTTTGTATCGATTTCCTAATTTTTGTGACTTTGAGGGAGGTACAATATCCCTGATTCAAACACAATCCTACAAGCCCTTCAATCCAGGATCACCTAGTTCTTTGACACATAACCTTAAAACAGTGATCAATGTGAGTCACTCAAAGTTGACCAACCAAAATCTCAATAAAACTAATTCACTCAAACCCAATTTTACGGTCATTTGCTCAAGGCCACGTCTGCACATCTCCTCCACCAGGAACCAAATTACCAGTTTTTTGTCATTGTTCTGTGCTGGTTGCAATAAGTTTATTATCTCTGATGGATCTGACAAGTACAAGCTGTAAAAGTAGTCGGTGAAATGTCAAACAATAGCTGAAAAACCGGTTTTTGGAGGTAGAGGTTGCGTTCGAAACTGATTGTAGCTAAAATGAAGATTTTAGATAAGAGTACATCTTAACTAAAAGGTTGATATCTCGCCTTTTCGGTTGAATCGTAGTTTCATCATTTCCAGCATTTCCTTACTCCATTTACGACCTGCAGCTTTTTTGCACTTTAATTGGCTCATTTGAAACAAGTTTTTTGTCCTTTTTGCCTCTTGAGTCATAGATGTGCTCATCAGATCCTAACTACACGTTTCCACACCCGGTACATTTTTGAAGGTCAAGCTCAGAACACAAAATTGCTTTCATTGAGAGCTTTTTAGCAATAAATGGAGGTTCCAACCTGAAGATTTTAAGCCTTTCTCAAACGACCGACGAATTGTGAAACAACACAATCCTGTCACATAGTTGACATGGTAGAGGAATCCAACTGGTCTCGACTGGAAATTTTAATTTTGCATTTTTTGCGGGAGTTTTTAGACTAGCTATCTGCCTCGCCTTTTTCAGTCACCGCACGACGTGATAAAAAAAACCGCGATTCAGTCACAGTTTATTAATCTTCTCAAGAAACCGCGATTCAGCCGAACGGTTGTCGTGTTGCCTCGCTTCTGTCCGAACTTCACTGTGGATTTACGCATTTTGGCTATCGATGCGTCTAGACCGGCGCGCTTTCAGACGACGTGTCCATCGGTCTCACTCGCCGTCATTTCCGCTGCCATTTTTCGCGCGAGTCGGTCGTGCTTTCCATTTCCGGTATGTGAATCCTGCTTGTTTTGGCGTGTTGTGAGCCATTTTATCCGCGATTTTCATTTTATGTGTCTGTCATCGTGCTCCCCATCGTGTCCGTCATCAAATTATAAAGATTTTCCTCATTTTTCAGTTCAAAAAGAACCCAACTGTCATAATGAAGAACGAAGAAGCCGGTTTGTCCATATTCCCCTGAATTGGACCGTCAAACCTTCATTTTAGAATCCCAAGTGAATGCGATGATGGATGAGAAGTGTGATATCAGCTACGCGTTGGACGACAAGATCTGGGAATTCATCGAGGCGTTCCGGAACGTCCGAGACAAGGAGCTGCCACAAGCGCTTGCCGCGAACATTGGGAAGATGTACGACGACTTGAAATCTGTAAGTTAAGTTTGGAAATTATGGGAAATTCGGACATTTAGGATAGGATTTGAGGCCTTTTGAGTGAAATTTTCACCTTCAGCCCTCTTTTCAGTCCCGCCAACTATCCCGCCAGGTCAGCGCCGACGAAGCCTTCGAATCGACGCTAAAAGAAGCCGAATCGCTTACCATCCAGTCCAGCACCGACGAAGAACAACTGAGGAAGCTCAACGAAGAAATCGAAGGAGTAATTCGCCTTTTCTCCTTTTCCCAGCCATCATTTTTACCTCAATTTCAGCTCGACGCCACAAACAAGCAACTCCAAGAAGAAATCATTGAATACGCGGCGAAGATCCGCGATTATGCGACGAAGAAGAAGGCAGACAGCACGACCCACGGAATATTTTAAGCTTTTGTGTAATCATGTTTTTATAAATTGACGTCGAGAAACTAGAAATCGTGTCTGGTGACCTCTTAACGGGACGTTTGGGATGTACTTTTACAGCAGAGCAGACAGAGGAAATGACGTCGGATAGCACAAAAAAACGGGTACACGAATCAGCATCACGAAGGTCTTTAGTATCGGGAATGCTGATAAACATGTCATTCATGATCATGCAAAACAGCATACACGCGAACATTGAACCCTAGATAGCCCTGTCTAGACTCGACTGCAGCTTTCCTTAAAGACTGTACATCGTCGAAATGAGTTCATTTGCGAGCTGTTAACAGAAGAGAGCGGTCGGTGGTCACGAGGGTTGTTTCGTGTGACCATGACGCCAAGTAGCGGCAGTGGATCTGGCGGTCAAGACAAGCGTCGACGGAAATCGCGCCGATTCGGAGCGCAAAGCCGGAAGGTGCCAGCGAAAGATTTGAAGACGACACCGCATGTGATGTCAAGCTTCGTCACGGACGCGGTGTCAGCGAAAAGCGGGCGAAAAAAGCCGAGTGAGTTTTGCTGTAAAATGTGATTTTTAGTGAATTTTTGTGTTTTCAGAGTCCTCCAACGTTCCGCCGGCCCGCGAGAGCAGCGGAAAAGCTCAGAAACGGTCGAAAAAGAAAGATCGCGGAAAAGAAGCCGCCGATGGACGCGAGGAGAAGCCGCAGAAGGACGACGAGAACGAGCCGACGGTCTTCGAGGAGATCACGACTCCTTTGAGACCGGCGACGGAGAAACATGGATCGTCTTGCAAGCACACGCATTCGCATACGAAGCGAGGAATGCGGAAAGCAGCGGATGAAGACCGAGCGAGGATGATGCCCCCGCAAGAGGACTTTAAGACTGTGGAGCAGCAGTAAATTGCAGTTTTGGGATTTGTTTTTTAACTCCAATTTGTTCAGAGAAGTCACGAAGGTTATCGAGGAAGCTCCGGAACCTGCGGCTGGCAAGACCATGAGCAAATTCCTCCAGATGCAGTTGAAACTCCGCGCTCGCCAGAAGGCGAAAGAAGCCGCTCTCAAGAAGCAGTCGAAGAAGGACGATGTGCGGTCTCCGATCAAGGGCAAACGTGGTGTGGTTAAAGTTGAAGTAATGTTTCATACTTAAACCGAAATTCCAAAGCTTGATTTCAGTCTCCACCAGCCCACATGCCTCCCAACGCTGTTCCGGGCACGGACGACAGCACTTCTTCTGGAACAGGCTCGGGCAGGGCTTCGTCCATGGTGAGCTCGGGCAGCCCAATGCCTTCGCTGCCATCGCCGTCTCCTTCGATGAAGCACCGAAGAAACGTGAAGAGATCGACGAAGCCTTCGATCGCGTCATCCTCGACGTCGTCCGTTCCCGGCACCTCCACGAATTCGTTCCCGGACACAAACACAGTCAGCACCCGTTCGTCTACTTCTATGACGTCGTCCATCATGGATCATTCGGTCGTATCTGGAATTGATCCCATAGATGGCACAAATTTGTCAGGAGCGATAGCGGAGCTGAAAATGTCGCCTCCAAAGAAGAAAGACAGGTTGGAAGAGCTCAGCTGCGAAACCACCAACGCCAACGCGCACCAGTTCTCGGGTTTGCCGGTCCTCACCGACCATCGAATCCTGGCGAAGGCGCTCCGGAAGAAGAACGGCCGCAGTCACCGCGATCCCGCTCTACAGTGGGTTCATTCGTTTTTATCGCCTCACAAGCACCCATTTCCAGGATTCTCTATGGCCGCCAGCCAAACTCCGAATGCCAAGCGTTGACCGAAAATCCGCGCGCCGTGGCCGCTTCCCGACTGAAGCCGACGTTGCGAAAGAAGATCGTCGTGAAGCCGCTGCCTGCCGACATGAAGATCCCGTCGACGATCAAATGAGACTGATATTACGGTGATGTATTTGAAATGTAATATGTGGATTTGGTGTCAAAAGGGCTAAAAATGGAGTTTGGAAGCGTTTCAGCCCACAAATGCGGTCCAAACAAGCCAGAATCGTGTTTGGAAATTGGAAGGTTGAACGTGCGAAAAATGCACAATCAGAGAATTCGATTTGCGCGAAGGTCCCCACGCGAAATTGGGCATCGACTTCGGTAGAACGCAATCGCTGCGTTTGGACAAGCGGCAGAGCGAATTTCGCCTCGATTCCGGTGTGATTTTCAAGGTTTCGGAGCGCTTCGTCGCGTGGATTTCGTTTGCGCTTCGTGGAACGCGTTTCTGCGCGTTTTGTCGCGCGCATTTCGCTGCTTTTTTGCTACAAATCCTCAAAATTTCATACATTTCAGAATGCTCTCCGTAGAAGAGCAAGCAATTCATCCTGGTCGCTGTGGCAAGCGACTTCAGGTTAACTCAAACGTCTTGAACGTAAGGCTGCCCGCTAGCAGGATCTACCACTACCACATCGACGTGGTCGGCCACAAGCGCTGCGGACCCAAGATCGTCCTGAGTAGGTCGTTTTTCAACGAGTAAGCCCGTTTAATCCCTATTCATTTTTTTATTTTTATCATTTTCAGTTCGCTTGGCCACGAACGCCGGACCGTTCTCGTCAACCTGTTCAACTGGCTTGCGTACTTCAACGAGGAGCGGATCTTCGCGCAGCCGAGAAATTTCCTGTTCTACCTAAATCTAACCTCTACACTCGGAAGAAGCTGAATTGCAAATGCGGCGAAGTCGTCACCATCTCCACGGCACAACTCACTGAAGCGCAGATAGAAGGCCTGGAGGAGTTCCTCTGCGTCCGGGTGAAGTTCACCGAAGCAGACCCTTTCGAAATTGTTCTAAACGAGCCGGAGGAGTTCCGGGATCTGGGTGGACCGCTGCAGAACTTCCTGGAAACCCTGTTTATGCAGCATTCGCTCTTCAAGTAAGCTATCCTATCATCTAAGTGTTGTTCTTATCTAAATGTTTGTAGGAACTACGAATCGGTCGTCATGAACCCGTTGATCCAGGTCGCTGCAGATTACGAGGCGCGCGGAATTCCGGAGGTAGAAGCGTCAACCCTGGTCAAGGACGGCTCCCGAATCTTTCCGGCAATTAGAACGAAGCTCATGAACATGGAAGGACCACAAGCCTTGACCATGGAGGGACTACACGAAGCCGACCACGCCTGTTTATGCTTCCGCTGTAAGATTCTCTTCTCTGTGAAACTTTGTCCTTAGCGATATTGTTTAGGGGAGCCTTTCGCGGTCCACAGCTCTGTGACGCTTGATCAGAAAGCGCGCAGGGCCCTCGAAAAGGAAGGATTTGAAAGCTTCTTCCCCTTCGAGCTGGATGCCCTCAACAGGGAGCTCTGTGGCATCCGAGTCTTCACAGAGCTCAGCGGCACGAAGAAGTACTTCATCGTGGATCACGTCAGCGAGCGGACCGCGTGGAAGTGGACGGGCAAACGCTGAAGGATTTCCTGAAAACAGAATACGAAGTGACCTTGAAGTGAGTGACGAGATCCGCCAGGTTGACAATCATGTTCTTACGTTCAGGAAGCCTGATCTTTTCCTTATCGTCGAGAAACGAGGATCCCTGGACATCTACCACGCGATGGAACTCTGCACCGTGGCTCCTTTCCAGCGTCCGCACAAAAAGCTGAACGTCCCGCCCCGATTCAAGTGGGACTGCCACCAGATGAAGAACAAAGCGAGCCCGTCGAAGCACACGGACCACGCCAAGAGGCTCCGCGAATCCGTTGGCCTGGTCAACGAGAACGTGTTCTTGCAAGGCTCCGGCGTGACCCTGGCGACCGAACCGATGGAGGTCACGGCGCGTATCCTCGAATCGCCGATGCTCCGGGTCAAACGCGAAGGACTCTTCGCCGTGAAATCCAAGGGGGAGTGGCGCTATCCTCCAACTACCCACTTTGTCCACTCCGCCAAGATCGAACGCTGGGGCGTGTGCCTCATTTTCCAAGAGCGCATGTGGTGCTCTGACAGGTACCAGGCTCACATTCGACTGAAGTACGAATCTGCTATTCATTCCAGCACTATATCTGCCTGTTTCAGCAATCTGATGAAGGTAATCTCAGATAGGGCCGGCGGGCACGGCATGCGGATGGCGGAGAGGTTCCAAGAGCCTTACAACGTGCCGATCAGGGAAGGAAGCTCACTTTCGGACCAGATCGAGCAAGTGAGGCTCTGCTTCGAGCGCTGCAAGGAGACTTTCGACCCCCAGTTTCTCTTTTTCGTCATACAGGAGGGAATCCACGGCCTCCGCGACTGCATCGAAGCCTTCGAGCGGAAGTACCAGATCGCCGCCCTCGATGTAAACAACAACGAAGCCCTGAAGATGGCTTTAGCCCATTGCAGTTCTAGGCAGAAGTCCCCGATGGCGCAAGTCCTCACTTCCACCAACATCGAAGCAGAGAAGGCGCTAAGGACTCTGATGGCCAAAATCAATACGAAGATGGGCGGTTTGAACTTTGAGGTCGTCCCTAATCACGCGTAAGTCGCTCCGCCTATCTGATTTGTTCTTAATCCTCGAATTTCAGGAATCGCCTGCTCCTGCAAGATGGCTACCTCTTCATAGATTCACGCGGCGTTCGCGTGGTACGAGCAACAGAGGGCTACGGTCGTCGGATACGCTGCGAATCTCCGCTATCCTATTCTCCGGCGACGCCCGCGTTCGCAAGTTCGACGAATCGCTGCCGGAGTTCCTCGCGAAGATCGTGAAGAGGTGCTGCATTCAGTTCAACAAGGTCCGAGGCGTGGACCCACAGCACGTGATCATCTACCAAAGCCAGCCGTCGAAGGATCTCTGCCAGCTGATCGTCGACCGAACCGCGATTCTCTTGGGCGAGATCGGAATTTCCACGGAGCTGACTTACGTTTTCGTTGACGAGCATCATGACATCCGACTGACCAATACCCATCTGGTAAGCTAGTTCTCATCATAGATCAGACCTCATTTGTGCCGTTTAGAACAACACCAGTGTTATTGAGGAACAGAATCTCCTCCCTGGAACGGTTATCGACACCCATCTGGTCCGCAAAGGCGCGTCAGAGTTCTTCTTGAACTCCCACATCGGATTAGTGGTAAGCCAAATGTTTTTAACTCCGTGAATCCTTTTTTGCTTTTTTCAGGGACTGTCCGAAGTGCCCAAGTACACGGCGCACGATTTCAGGAGCGGCTTGGACGGCGACAACCTACAGAGCCTGACCTACACGCTTTGCTACGCCGTCCAGTCGCTGAACGCCCCTGTCAGCGTCCCAGCGCCGTTGTACGTGGCCAAGAACAAAGCGCGCCACGGAGCGAGCTGCCTGAAGCTGACGGGAAAAGTCGGCGCAAGGGATTTTGTGAATTAATGAGTTGCTACCTTCGAATAAACATAGTCTTATCATTGTGGTTCAGCATAGATCTTGTCGTCCTTTGCGCGTATTCGAGCGTCTCAGACAAGTCTAGACTGTCCCTCCAACGCCTGCCAGACTGCCGTCGGGGGTCATTGTTGTTACGTTCATCTGCGAGGAGCGGTTGGTCGAACGGTGCTCCGTTGGCAAACGATTCTTCAGCAGCGATGCGGGCGCTCGACGCCGTTCTCGTGACGTTGTTCCAAGCTTTCTGCATCTCCTATGCGTTCGTCATCTGCAAACGGAAAAAGCAGAAGCAAGGTGCTAAGTCGCTTGACCAGGTCAGCACGAGTGTAAGTTCGTTTTCTTTAGGTTCGCTTCGATTTGAAACGCAATGAGGTTGGCTATAAACGGTTGTAACGCTTCGATCCCCTCTTCATGATGTTCAGCTGTGGTGCTTCACCTCCCCCTTTTACAGATTAAAACAGCGCCCTCTCCTCTCTTCACACCACAAGGCACATCAAGCCAATCCGGAACTGTAAAGAAAGGGACGAAGTCCTCCGATGAGAAGCCTGAAACCCCCAACGAAAAGGGCAACGGACAGGCCGACGACGGCAAGCCTTCGGGAGAAGCGCCTAAGTCGTCGGAGAAGCCGATCCCAGCGGCGCCGAAAAACTCTGATGAAAGCGTTGGCGTAAAGAAGGCGGATTCCAGGAAAAGCCAGAAGCAGGCGGAGGAGAACAAAGAAGAGAAGCCACTGAATCTGCCGGAGGTCATCAACAAGCAGAACGCGGCGGCGGCCGGACCTCGTGGAATTGAAGTTGACGTGGGGATTCTTGGATTCGTGGAGTAGCCTGAAATGGAACATTTAGAAATCGATCAAAAAGAAGAAGAAGGACGAGAAAAAGAAGGAGGAGAAGAACAAGAGCGAGAAGACGCAAGTGAGCTCGGGGCGGAAGTTCCACTCGAACAAGGACGCCTCGAAGAAGGAGAAGCCGAAGCCCGCGGTGCTTCTGGATCAGCACGAGAACATGGACGAGGACGAAGACGACGATGAGACGATGAAAGGAATCCAGTCGCTGAAGAAGGACCCGAATATCCCTTCGTCCGTGGACGATGTGGTCTGAAAGAATAAAGTTTAAGCGTGAAATGGTGGGCTTCCAGGGCACAATCACGGCAACGCGGCAACGCGACACTCACAACACTTGTCAGCGCTCATTTCAGGGGACGATCGAAAAAAAACAGCTGTGGCAAGCGTGAGAAGTCACAGAGCTGAGAAACCCTGAGCGACCGAACTTCTGAGGTGTCCTGACACGATTCGCAATTTTCAAATTTCGACGATTTTAGGGCCGATTTTCATCGCTGCATGGTCTCCAATTCCGTCTTTCTCCTATTTCGCATTTTCGCCGTCGCTCTTTACCATTTCAGTTCTTCGCTTTCGCGCAATTGCGTGTTCTTCATCGGTGAATTCTTCAAATAACGGAATTTCCCACGTTTTCAGAGCCCGATGTCATTCCGAGGAGGACAGCAACGGGGCGGCCGTGGCCGCGGCAACTTTGGAGGCAGCGGAGGGCGCGGTAAGTCGAAATTTTCTAAGATTCGTCTGACGGAATCCAATTTCAGGTCGCGGACGTGGTGGCCGCGGAGGCAGCAGCGGAGGACGCTTCGAGAGCGGACCTCCTGAAAGCGTCATCGGTAACTGATGCCTGAATTCTCGGATTTGAAATTAATTCGCGTTTATTTGCAGCGGTCGGAAGCGTCACCCACGCGTGCCAAGGCGACCTTGTCGTCGAGAATAGCTCCGGCAAGATCCCGTACTTCAACGCGTTCATCTACCTGGAAAACAAGGAAGAAATCGGAAAAGTCGACGAAATCTTTGGCGGTCTCAAAGAGAACGTGAGTTCAGGCGACGGCGATTTTGAGCTTATTCGAAACGATTTTAGGGATTCTCCGTGAAAATGGGTCAAGGCATGAAGGCGGATAGCTTCCGCGGAGGACAGAAGCTGTACATCAACCCCGAGAAACTGCTCCCGATCGAGAAGTTCACATCCAGCGAAGGAGCTAGCGGCGGCCGTGGACGTGGAGGCCGGGGAGGACCCGGCGGCGCCCGTGGAGGCCGCGGAGGCGGACGAGGCCGTGGTAACTTCAGCGACCGCGGAGGACGTGGATCCCGCGGCTTCAGCGGAGGAAACCGAGGAGGATTCCGCGGCGGTGATCGCGGAGGATTCCGAGGTGGCGATCGCGGCGGATTCCGAGGTGGCGATCGCGGCGGATTCCGAGGTGGCGATCGCGGCGGATTCAAGCGACAGGGCGACTTCAACAGCCCCTCCTCTTCCCATAGCAAGAAGATCAAGTTCGGCGACTAACCATGCTTATGTTGATTCGATTGTTGTCGATATCATTGTGAAATTTGTCAGATATATTCGCTGAATATGAAATCTTGATTGTGAATTGGTTGTTTGTTTGGATGTTTTAGGTTCGAAGGCTGGAGTACTGGGAACAAGGGAGCCGGGCGATTGGGAGGGACCGAACGCCCTCCACATGATGGCCAGATCCGGATGGCGTGTGGCTTTGGGTGTACATCTGTCCAGAGTCGAGACACGTCGGGGTCTCGTTTTCGATGCCTCCCTGAAGCCTCATACGGTATCATCACCTTCCATGTGCGGTCGGTCGTCAAATGATTATCTCGCTTCGACCACTGAACCGCTGGAACTTGGGCTTTGGATCAGTCTAGACCCAAGCCAGCTTTCCAGGATCGCTTCCTCAAACAACTCCATTTCATCTCCGCAGTCGGTCGGTTGCATTTTGTGGATCTGAGAACTTCCACGATGCTCTACGAAAGCGACGTTCTCGTTTGGATCTTCTGCGCCACCACCGCGGTCCTCGGCGTAGCGAACGCGGTCGTCAGCTGTAACCGCAAACAAAGCGCGCACAAGAAAACTCGTCAAGTCGGGTCTTCGGCTGAATCTATTTACGTGAGTTTTGTGGACTTTCGCGCATTTCATAGATGACCTTTTCTTCAGGCTTCGAAGATCAAGAGTGTCTCCGCGAAGCACCGTCCCCCGGCGATCCAGGCGTCGAAACAGAGCGCGGCGGCTCCAGCTGCAGACGACAGCGGAGCGAACAAGGAGGCGCCGCCGAAGTCGAGGGACGAGAAGCAGACGCAGCAGTCAAGCGAGGAAAACTCGAGGCAAAAGTCGCCGATGCAAGGAACGCAGATGTCGCAGTCGGAGAAGAAGAGCTCCAGGAGCTCCAAGGGAGGAACGGTGAGTCAGAGTTGCTGTTCTGAGGTTCCATCCATTCCATTTCAGTTGGACACCACACAAGCAACAGTTGACGCGGAAATCACGCAAGGATCTGCGGCCTCAGCCACGGTGACCGACCGCACCGATCAATCAAGATCCAAGGATTAGAAATTAATAATTTGGCGGATTTTGAAGCGTTTATTAAATGTTTGAGGTGTGAACTGTTTATTTCAGGATGGCCTCTTTTGTGGCCTGGGCTACACGTGCCTCGACGAAATAGGGTCCACTCGATTCGTCCCCGATTAGTCCACCCCATTTTCAGCGCTTCGCCCTTTTCTCCCGGCGTACAAAGTGCAATTCGAGGGCGCCGCGGCGAGCTGTGTGCTGATGATGAATATACGCACAAGCTGCGAACGGATGACGGCGACACCGCATTTGTTGCTTTTGCTGACCACTGGTGAGCGCCGCGGCGGCGCTGGTCATCGGAAAAATTACGCGATAAGCGAAAAAGCCGGCACCGCTTGGCACGGCGGCGGGTGGTCGGCGTTCGCCGAGCGTCCATTTGCTGCTGGACGCTCTCGAGGCCGTCGAGATCGAAGCGGCCGATAGCTGAGAGGAGAAGAGGAGAGGGCAATAAACGGAGAGCGGAAGAACACCGTTTGTGTGTTTGCGAACGAACGCCGATTGTGCGAGCGAGGTGACAAACGATGAGAGAACATCTAGTGCGAACGAGGAGCGTACGTGTCTTGACAAGAGAAGATAGGAGCTGGTCGGGAGATCAGATTCGAGCAGATTAGATTAGTGGTTCTGAGTTGGAGTGAGAGGATGAGGAATACGGTGGGTTCGAAGAGGAGAAAACGGCGGAAGTAAAAGCGCGTCGAGGACTTGAAACAAGATGTGAATCTGGAGCTTTGAAATTTAAGGTTTAATAAGAAGGAAATACAGGAATTTTGTGAAAAGCTGATGTCATAAACGTGACGAGCAGAGTGGCATTGCGTTGGACGGACGTTGGATTAATAATTGCTGCTAGAAGAAGCGTTGCCAGAAGTGTGATAAGCTTGTTAAATTATGAGTACGTATTGTTGGCGGCGGAAAGCGGGTTCAGTTTATTTTCGCGATTTTTGATGGAAGTTTGAAAATAAGGTTTTCGAGGCGTAGTGTTCTGTAAATTTCGACTGCTCCTATTCGAATCAAAACAAGTTTTTGTGGATGACATTGTCGAATGACGTTGTCGCCGAATTTCTCACAATTGATTTTTGTGGTTCACTTTCGAAAACTTGTCGAATTTCAATCTTGACGTGTTAACGGTCTTCACTGTTAGATATGATAAATTTCCGTGCCTTTTAAATTTTAAACGCTCTTAATTTGTTCTTGAGTATTCCTGTGCCCAAGTGTCCCAGCCTCCGGTTTTCGTCTTTTTAAGTTTAAGCCTTGTACTCCAACCTCAAAAATTCCAGGTTAGTGGATTATTTTTAGAGGTGTTGTTTGTCCGCCTAATTTAAGTGTTTTTAGTCATATTGCTATCAACGTGACATCAATAGTATATTTGCGATTTCGTCACGGTTTTACGATAGATTAGTAATTTCAAAGATTAATTTTTGGATGCGTTGCTCTCCTCGTATTACGACAATGATAAATTTGCTAAACGTGTTACATATTTTCGATGTTTCTTGGACTTTTCACTTCTTTAGCAGTAGCTTTGAAACCCAGAAATACTCACAAAAGTTGACTTTTTTGGAATTGGGAAACTGAGGGCCGTCGAATTTGTTGTTTTTCCATTTTTTGTTACAGATAGAAGTTTTTCGTGGTTGAAGTTATGATTCTACATTTTTGTGACGGAGAGTTGATATAGTTCATTCCCATGAATTCCCTGAAAACATACAGAAGACTATTTTTAAAGTTTTCGGAGCTTTTAAAAGCGGTTTTACAATTTTGAAAAGTGATATTCTGCTGCATTTCGTTCCTTTCGATCACACCAATAATAATTTGCTTAGAAGCTTTTGCTTTTAAATCTTCGTTGGACTTTTGATAGGGAGCCTAGAATATTACCGTCATCCTCAATCATCATCATCGGACGTCATAAGTGGGAAAACTAGTTTTTCACGTTTTTGGGTTTCATTGCGCAATCATTCCGAGGTCTTGTACCCGATCATTCCACAAAGCATATCATGATTTGTGGAATGATCGGGTACAAGACCTCTTTAAACACGTTGCATAATTTTTGGAGGTTGTTCCAGTTATTCTAAAAGGTTTGCCGATTGGTAAAACGTGGGAGAAGAAGCCGTAAATTAGCTGTGATGTTTCTAGTCTTTAAATTTTCAGTTGCTAAAAAGGAATACAATCTGTGCAGTTAATATCAACAGGATACGATAGGAAACGTTCCCGATCACGAGCATACTTTGTGTTCATCATCAATTTTTTGTGAATGAAAGAAAATTTCTCAAAATTGCAGATTAAATTTTAACTTGCTTTTTGTGGGCAGTTTTCAGGCATTTATCAAGCAGGAACAGCAATCGTGACCAGACAAAAAGGTAACAAAAATAAAAGTAACCGACTAAAAGGTAACAGGTCAGCGAAGGATTTAATCGCGATCAGACCTTTGAGTAACAGAATTGCGCGAACATTGCGCCCATTTTTTTAAACACCGGAGATAGTAGGCCCAAAGCGGCCTCCTTCAAACAGTGGTGATAGGAGGCTGGGGCTGACCTCCTGGAGCATCTTGGCATTGGCTTGGACATTTTCATTATGGATTTTGGGGAGCACCGAAGGCGCGACAGCAAGCATTACTGACTATGCAGACAGGCTTAATTGCTCAATTTTCGCACTATCCTGGTACCCAAATGTCCGGTTCCTCAAAGGTGTGTTACCTAAATGTCTGATCGCGATTATATTCTCCGCTTACCCTTTTGAAAGTTACCTTTCTGTCGGTCAATGTCTGGACTTCACAGCAATACCATAAACCAAGTTTTTGGAGGTTAATTTCATACAACTCAGACGAGATAATTTTGATTTGATCGGCCACCCACTCTTTAGAATGGCAAAGTATATTGTTTCAGTTTTGTAGTCATAGTTACAAAATCAGTTTTTGGCATTTCGGAGAAACACGATTAAGCCGAAAGTTAAGCGAGAGTTGGATGTTTTAGGACGTCAAATTTAATTAAACCCGTATTTGTGGGATGACGTACATATCATCTTTAAATGTTTATGTGGTTATGTGGCTGCCGTTACTTTTGCAGTTGTAGTTTTGCTGGTGGCGTAGGCGTAACCATATAAAATTACTATACTTTCCCCCGATCGCGTATTCAAATTTCCCCTAATCTGGATTCGATGGGCTCAGCCTTTTCTAATTGCGCCCATCGATCTGGGGTCTCCCCGCCCTCTCTCGTCGCTCGTGACAGCCGGCGTCCAATCAGCGTCGCTCTTCGCTTGTCATCGACAGCGGCGACTACAAAAAAGGCGGCGCCCGAGGGTCCTAACGGCTCTGTGTTATTCTCCGCGGGCGATTGATCCATCCAGCTGACCGCCGAGTGACCACTAGGCTGGGCAGCCGTGATTCGTGCCAGGCGGTGCTGGCCTGCACCCGCCGAAAAGCGGAAAATGCGACGCAAGAGAGCAGACGACGAGAGTGGTCAGCGGGGATTAGGAAGAAGACGGGTGGTCTGCGGCAAACGGAAAAATGTTGCGAACGGAGCGAAAGAGAGTGACCGGAGGAGAGCTGCGGAGAATAAATAATTCATAGAGCGGAGAAGAGGCGACGCGTGAAACTAGAAATGGAACACAATAGAAGAGTGGGCGAAAAAGCATGCACAATACGAAGTGGAGCTGGAAAGAACTGGTTTAAGCGGATGAGAGAGTGGTCACTGATGTTTGAGGAATGGGGAATTAAGCAAAGATCAGCGGTATGAAGGCCAATTGAACTTGAATTTGTATTTTTAACCGACCCAGAGCAAGGGGCTGAAACCATATATGCAATTTATTGATTGTTGACAGACCGTCTTTACATTTTTAATGGAAGGAGGAAAGAGAAAAAATACTCTGCATGACTATTTTTGGCTCCTGGTTTTGCTCCCCGTTTTGTTTTTGCTGCCGACTTTATGTGAAAGTAGTTTCGGGGTTCACTGTGTGTGCTACAATTTTTTGGAGTCCTTGTGGCATGTCTTTTGTAGCAAACATGTAATTTCTATGCGGTTTCAGATTGAGTTTTGAGTTCTTAATGAAACAGTGTTCGAGAGAGATGAGACAGTGGTCATAGATGTTTTAGGAATGGAGTGGGAAGCAAAGATAAGTAATAGTTTGAGGGTTTTTATACGAGTCAATCAAGTTGAAGCTATCTTTGTGTCAAGGAAAGATCCACGGAATGACGGTCTCAGACATGCTGACATAAATTGTTAATTCTTAAAGTTAAATTGAGAATTTTCGGAGGACTTTTGAAACAGACGACACGACAATAGCAAATTTTTGAGAATTCTCTGGTTAGCCAATTATGAAAAAAGCGGTTCAAATTAACAGTTTATAAAGATGCTAAAGGCTTTTTCGTGTTTCACATTTCTCGTGTTAAGAGTTGAAGAAACATGAATTGCTTTTTTGCTTCATGAAGTAGTAGTAGTCGTGTGACCTTATGTGAAATTATAGAGTGTATCGCGTGCAATACAATTTTTCGCAGACTTGCATCCTGTCTGCTGAACATAAGATTTTCATAGACTTCAAGATTGATTCTAGTCCTCAACATTGCTACTAATATTACCACTAATCATATTTTCTGTTGGTCCTGTTGTCCAACTGAATATTACTAAAGCGATTTCGGCAAGTGAAGACATTGAACAAGCTAAAGAGAGGCAACATTTTTGGATTGGGGATCTATCCCAAGAAACTAAGTCGACGGTTTTTATGTGCCTTGTTGGATTTTGAAACTGATGTCTTCAGCAAAATTTTAGTGTTTACTGCTAAGCACGCTTTTAACTTCATTTCAGAGAAAAGTTTTGTTGATCGGCTTTTTTAACAGGATTATATCTAGAGCTTTTTTGAATCTTGAAGATGTAGATCAAGCCAAACAATCGCTTTCTCAAAGTTTTTAAATTTTTTGGACAAAGTTCTCGGGGACGTCTATCTCAAAAAACTAAATTAACAAAAAATGTGCTTGCGTACGTGCGTCCATCTGAGAAATAAACGCAGTAGCAGCTTCTATAAGTGTTATTTTTTCGTCGCCTTAAACGTACTCTTCTACAGCACGTTTTCGACACAAATGTGTGATTGAACAGTTTTATGTTATTACGTTTTTACGGCTTCAATTTGATAACTAAACTAAAACATTGTTTGGGAAGCGCGAATCCAAACCGAATTCGACAGTTGTAACAATACACAGAGTAACAATTTGACAAATTTGTAAAATCAATTGAAAAGAAGGAAAACCAACGTGAACGAATTTTATGGTTTTACGTATAAAATTTTGATTGGCGAATTGAGGACAAAACATGAGAATTTTTGCTTTGCGGATCTTGAAGAAAAACCCGACTGAGATTGCTATAAAACAGAGGGAGGAGGTACACAGGTGTAGCTGAACCTAGAAAATAATTGCTACTTTTTAAAATTATGTTGGTCAGCTTCTCTTTTGTAACGCTTGTTTACGTCAAGTGACGAGCTTTCTGTTTACACGCCAGCTTGTACGAATATTAACAAAGTCATTTTCCATTTTCGTGTTTAATTAATACATAACGCTGGAAGCTTCTTTTACCTTTAATGAAAACCGCGTCGAATCTCTTATGAAACTGGCTGATAACCAAACAGCGTTTTTGGTAAATATAGGATGACATCATGCGAATAACATTTTCCTACAATTATATATTTGCTGAAGTTTGCAATTTCAAGTCAATAGGTGGGTTTAATTGAATGACAAACTTTCCACTTTTTTCGCATGACAAACAAACTCTAAAATCAAAGCAAGGAATTTTAAGCTCTCTACAACTGTTCATTTTCAGAATTTTTGATGCGTAGATGTCGTTACTTACAAGTTAAATTTGTGAATAATAGTTTTTAATCTTTAAATCAATGGTGAATGCGTCATTTTCGGTGCTAACGCCATTTTGGTTGATAGAATGTTGGAACTAGCAAATAATTTTTAATGTTTTTTGACGGTTTTCTTCATTTCCATAACGTTTGTTCTTGTCAAGCGTCGGTTCTTTGACTTTTTAGAAACGTTCGACGAGAATTCTCAGCGGATGGGTAAACAAGAGCGGCGATAACGTCGCGAGCAGGACGCAAACGACTGCTGGTATGCATATGCGAACGACAGTTGTAGTGAACCTTTACGCGCTGTGTTTCAGGGTCTAAGAAGAGCGATATGGGCAAACAGTTGACACTGGTGGTTTGATACTGGCGGCTTCTTAAAAAGCGACTGTACAGTTTGCGTTTGGAAGAAGATAAGAATTTATGGTATTTCGTGGCAGTTGAGGAAACAAAGGAAACGGAGGTCCAAAGTAGCAAGCGATCACTGGAGACTATATGGAGAAAAAGTCTGAAGGAAAAGGAAACGCCGTTTGCAACCGAAAAAACACGGTAGCTATGTTTTCCTGATTCTGGTTTTAGATTTATTTGTGGAGCCCATCTTGGTGGAAATAAAAGACTTTTGTGATGTTTGTGGCCACAATTTATCCTACGCTCAAAACACCTTTTCAGCTTTCAGCACTTAGCGTTCGTCTAGTACAATTGCAAAGATTGACGATCTCCTTGTAAAACCTCACCCTATTTTTGATGAATTCACGTATTTTAAGATTTTTCAAAGACGATTTTGTCGCACTTGTAACGGTTTGTAACCAGTTTACTCTAAATCTACACTGCATACATTATTTTGTTTATTGCATCCTTTTCCACAATTCAGATGCGGTAAAATACTTTTTGAACAAGCCACTTGTGCAAAAAACCTTTTTTGAATACAGCGTTTAGGGTTTGTTTACTAAAATTCCGAAGATTGAAGAGCTCGTTATGAAACCACTCCATGACTCATCCAGCAACCCCTTTTTATGTCACCTTAAAATTCCGGTATTCCAACTCATTCCACCCCTGACATCACTTTCGCCAAACACTTCCATCTCGTGATCATCACCCAGAAAAACGGCTTTCTTCCCGTTTCTCTCCGCTTATCAGTTTTTGTTCGACGGTCGCCTGATTTTGGGTCGTTTCAATGAACGCAAAACGGCGTCGTTTTTTTCGTTTTGGCGTTATCGAGATTCTCCCGACGCAGCGAATAGAAGAAGCCTTATCAACGCTTGCTGTCGGTGCCTATGCAAACAATTTTGCGACTTCATTTTTCAAAATTATGGCGATGGAACTTAGAGGAACAGGTTTGTGGACATGTGTAATTAAGATGGAATTGAGTTCTAAATTTGACTTGTACGGTTTTGAAGATACTCTTGGCTGCCGACTTCTAATTCTGCAATTTTCGCAACATTCCACAAATTGAAATTTAGATACACGACATAAATTTGCTCTTTTTTGTTATGGTTGAGTTTCAAAATTATAGGCAGAGTTTTTTTTCCCGCACGACAGCAGCGTTGTGGTTGAATTTCTCGAAGCGTTTTAACATTTTTGAATTTCAACGACCATTTTGAAAGCTAAATAAGGTTTAGCAGAAGTATATCGCTGTTTTCGGATAAAATTTAGTCGCTAAATTTTCAGTTTTCATTTCGACAACCATTTGATACGACAACCATTTCGTTTTCAGTTTTCAGTTTCAATGTGATTATACTTGCTGCTCTGATTAAACCACGCAAATCCTTAGTGAAAACGTAGTGAAAAACCTAAAATATCTGACGACTGTTGACGGTTTTGGAATAGTGCAATTTGTTAGTATTCGATATTCGGATAGATATACAATCGATTTTGCTATCTCTGGGCTATTTAATTGTAAAACAAGTGATTTTTGCGTCTTCAAGCTTTTCCTTTTTACATCCAATAGGTTAACCACTAAATTACACCTTCATTTTTCGGACGACCGAAAAAGCCCAAAGCCGACGTAATTCCGTTCTGCTATTTTCCTTACGTTGATATTTTCAGGTTCTTTGTATTTTATTAAGAAAACTCATTGTTTTTTGCTGTGGAGGCTTCTCTCAAGGCTTTCGCAAAATTACTCAACTTTATCTTACTCGTAAAACGTTTCTCAATGGCAGCATTTGTTCATCCCATAGCTAAATTACATACTTATTTTTAGGGCAAGTCCAGTTTACCCATCCCTTAACACTCACAGCTTTTTGAGTCTTTTCTGACTCTTCCGTTCCGTCATCTGGTCTTATCAATTGACACTGTTGATGACATTGAGGCTGTTAGGCATAATACTTTGCTCAATTATTTTTTGGTACCGTGTTTTCGCGATTCTTTATTTTTAGGTTTTGTGAGCTATAAATTTGTTTTAAACGGCGTACGGAATGCTGGGACTTTAAATATGTAGGTTGCTTATTTGAGCACACATTAAATACTCACAGTGCGTTTTGAGTTCACAGTTGTTCAATTATGGTTTTGTCAGCTTTTTTTTGCTGTCCTGGTGAAATAACGCCAATTCTTGGTAAGAACGTGCTTTGTAGTCAAATGAAAGTATTAAAAATTTGAAAAAGCATTTTTACAGGTCCTGTAAAAAGGTTCTGGTTCTGGTTACAGGTTCTGGTTCTGTTTTACAGGTGACACTTCTGTGCGCCAAGTATTATACTTTTGAAACGAGTGTTTTTTGCATCTTCAAAGTCTCCGCAAAACTTTTGTATTCAACGGTTTGATAAAGGTTTAAGAATCTCATTCGGTAAAAACCTTGCAGCTCATAGCGTGTAGCACTAAACCGCAATATTGCAATTTTTGAAGGTCCGAAACTCGTTTGCTCAAAACCGAGTTTTGCGATGTTTTGCGATTTACTTTTTTCTAGTTTCTTTAATTTTTTCGTTTGCTTTCCGCGAGTTAAAATATCTTTCAAATTCAATTTTTGCAAGCTAGTTTTGCAAGCTCCTTGGCTGTTAATTTGTTTAATCCTTTTACGGGTTAAACTCGTAAAAGTTTGTAGTGGTTAACTTCTTTTGAAAGTGGCCAATTTTGTCTTTTATACATATAGCCGGTTGAAATAACTGTAAATACATCTTCATTTTTTGGAGGTACATGGCCAACGTCTCGACGTCCAACGTTTGTTAGCATTTTTGTTGCGAAATCAAATTTATTCGTGAGTAATTCATGTTGACCCATCCCTCAAGACTCACAGTTTTTTTGGTTCTCTTCTGACCCTTCCTTTCCGTCATCTGGCCTCATCAATCTCCGAATCTCATCTCCCAAATTTGCATTTTTCGGATTTGCTTTTTGCCTTTTTGCAACACGCAACTGTCTGTGTGTGGCCACCCTTAAGACCACACATCGGAGCACTCGCGCAATTATGCAAATCAGAATATCGATTTCGCAGTGTTTCTCCGTTCAAAGAAAGCGCGACCGCCAGCTTTGGATTCGGCGACGATAAACGATGCACGCGAGCGGAAGAGCAGGCGTGCTGAGGCCTGCGCACGTTGCGAAAGCTGTCGCTTCAAAGAGAGAAAAAGAAATTAATTTCCCGGCGGCGTTTTATGCGAAAGAAGAAGCGGAGAACGCAACACATTAGGGAGTGAGTCCCAGTGGGCAGATGCTTTGTTGGGATGACCCGGTTAGCGGTAATTAAGCATTCAGGAATTAATGAAAAAACCGGTTTTGGAAGTTATGAAAGCTATGGGCAGGGTGAAAATTCGAAATGGTTTTTGTTAAAACTTGAAGGAATGGCGTATTCTTGAACTTGTTGCTAAGTTTTTGGCGTTCGTTTCAAATATTGCAAATTAGAATTTTTTTTACTTGAAGCACAGGCGTCCTTTTGAATTAACGCACTGTTCTGAGTGTAAGGGTTGGTGTTGAAGAGGGCTGTTCTTTACAAACTTGTATTGGCTTCCAAACGGCCTAATTTACATTGAAAACCTTTTTTAAACTTTGCAATTTGTTGTTTTACTTTTTTTGCCGCCAAGAAGAGCATTTTTTGGGAGAAGGTGTTTTCGGCTTGATTTCTTAGCGTAAATTCAGGCAACATAGCATATTTAAATTGAAGCTGGGGAATAGTAGGTTGTTTGCTGTTTTGAGCACGAATGGACTAGCGTATTTTTAAATTCATTTTGAAGTTTTTGGCGCAAATGTGGCGAATTAAAATTTTTGACACACTGTCCCGAGTCTTCGTGTTGAAAAGGGCTGTTCTTTACAAACTTGTTCCTTGATACTACTTTCTATTCATTAGCGTATCTGAATGCAGGTTAGGAATTATACATTTTTGTGGATTGCTACTTCACGAGGAACACAAGAACGAAAGTATTTCGTGGCACGTTTTAAGCATTTTTCAGGTTAGTTTTTTGTTCTGGGGCTTCCAAACGGCGTAATTTAAATTATAAACTTTTTGAAAACTTGAACGATTTTTCGTGACTTGGTTCTCGAGTACCTATATCAGAGATAGTAAGTTACAGTGAACGTCACCATATTGCTTCACATTTGCATTCCTCACTTTTTATTCGTTTTTTCTTACTTTTCTTAATTTTTAATTGGATTTTCAATTTAAATCAGATCAAATTTTTGGGCGTCTTGTCCTTCCTAAAATATAAACTTTACTTTGATTTTATACGTTCGTCATTCTTCTAAAGACTGCCCGCAACTCGGAAATTTAAGGTCTTTTTACGTAGCCGTAAATGAGTTTTCCACAATCAACTTCAAAAGTTTTCCTCTATGAGGTCTCCATCATTTTAAACTCGTCCTGTCTCCTCTCCATGTTGCAACCCACCCTTTTTCCCCTCCCCATTTCCTTTCCGCTCCCCTTATCCCCTCGAACGCAACAAAAACTCGTCGTAACCTTGAACAAAGCGCGCATTTGCATTTCGGAAGCCATTTCGCATCCCTCAAACCGCCCGAACCCACGAAACCCGTCGGCTACTGCCCTCAACTGTCACTCAACCGCGCGAACGGCCCCCTGCACCGCTTTTTCGTCCTGCGTGCAGCCCCTTCCTCTCCACGAAACCCTTCGCAACAAAATTTATTTCTTTTCGCCTCTTCTTTTTTCTCCTGCGTTTTTGCCGTTGTCGCCGGGGTCGAAAACGTCGCCGTGGCGGCCGATTTTTATTGCGCCGCGGCCGCGAGGACGACGACGTTTTCCCCTCTTTGTGCTCTTCTTTCGCTCTTTTTTTCGGGCGTTTGTGTTGATGTGTGTGTATGTTAGTGAGTGAGCGTGCATTGCAGGGTGGCTGCAGGCAGGCGCTCAGAGTCCACAGGCCTCCCTCCTCACCCCTCTCGCTCGCTCAGGAGCACGACGACGTGTGTTGCGGGTTCGAATTTTATCGTGGTTCGCGTTTCCCGTAGAGGCTCATTTCCAGGAGGAAAAGGCGAAAGTGGCCGCAGAGGGTTAGGAAAAAGTGTGGCGGTGATCGACGGACGAGGCGAGTTTGTCTCTCGCCGCCGATCGAGCGCTTGTTTAAACTCAAAAACAGCTCTCCCCACGCCGCCGCCGACCGGCCGGTTTGCGTTTGCTCAAGGGCGAACCGACGGTGTTTTCGGCGTAAAACCGCTTAGAAAGTTTTTTGCTGTTTGACCTTTCAATTGGTGTGCTAGGAAGTGGTGGTTTGAGTTTAAGGGGTCTCATGACTTTTGTGGGCGGTATGCAAAAGAATTGTGAAATTCAAAAAACAGATTTAGTTTGGTTTTTGGTGTTCTGGTCCAGAATTACGCGTTGAACTAGTTAATAGTTTTCTGTCCATGAAGCCTTCAAACCTTAATGCTCCTGAAAGTGCATGGTTCTTGGCGTCAGCAATTGTGCGAATAAGAAAGTTTAAGGGATTCGGCTTCTAAGGTTAAAGTGTTATAAGTTTTTTGTGCTTTTTTCGTGTTTTCCTTCTAAATGTTCCAAAAAGAAGCTCGTTTTTCGATGGTAGTAAGGACTGCTATGTGATAAGAATAACTAAATTTTTGCTTTTCGGATGGCATCTCAATTTAAAAAGATCTGGTTTTTCTTAAATTGAAATAAACTATGTTCTAAATGCAATTTTTTGTTTGCTGCGGTCCGCAGTTGCTCAAATGTTTTTATCAGCATCAAAACCTTATTTTATATGCCAAACTAGTCGTATTACCGTTTTTTGTCGTTGATCTTTCCACACCAACACAATTCAACTCTTTGGAGTGTTGTGTTGTTTAGATCGACTTTCTAAATTTTGGTTGTGCTTAAAATCAACGTTTTGTAAATAAATTAGCGGTCCATAGAGAAAACACAGAGTTTGAGAGTGAATTGAATTGAATAATTGAATTCCTTCGTTTTTCTGAGCTTTTTTAGCAATCATTCTTTTGAGTCTTTTCAACTATTCTTAGAAGACGGAATTGTACAACGCGCAATTTACAAAATATTTTTAAAACTCTTATTTTTTGGGGTCGGTCCGCAACCCTCCATCTCCTAAGACGGCCGTTCGAAACTTTTAACTTTAATTAATATGTAATTGTTTGATAAATAACGGATCTGACAGTGCGTGCTTCTTGGTGACACTTTCAATTGAATTTTTTGACATAGGGAGCAATCTTCTGTACTTTGATCATAGCACATAATTTGTAATTTCAACATTTTTTGGCTGAGCACAAGTCGACCCGAAACCACGAAAACCGCCTCCCAAGACGTCCTTCCAAATTTTCAACATTTTCACGCTGTCGCAGTTTGATTTCTGGTCATCGTAGGCAATTATAGTGCTCCCTTCTCGCTCAACGCTATTAAATTCTCCCGTCCACGTATGCTCAATCTCACTTTCCGTTAAGCACTTTCCTCCCAAGTCCGACCACTTAAAATCGCCCGCTTGCACATGAGAGGCATATCCCAAAACCGCTTTTTTGTCTTTTCGCGCCAAAAACCGTTTCGGCGTTTAATTTGGACGTTTCGGCTGAAGGTCGTCGGAGCGTGCGCACGACCGCCGCTCGCGCGCCTGAAATCCGAAATTCTTTTTTTGCGTCGTTTGTTGCATCCGACGCACCTGTCGTCGCCCGTAGCACACGTAAATAGGTCGGGTGTTTGTTTAAGACTGCACGAAAGGTTTTTGCGCGGTTTTTTGAGTTGACGGGTTTGCGATCGTCCATTGGAATAGGATACGTTTGCGCTTTAAGTCGTGTGGTTTCTTGTGCTGAGGAGAAGTTTAAAACACCAGAATAGGTTTTTTGCACCCAGGTCCTACTTCCAACACCTTCTTATTTTAAGTCTACAAATTGATTACAATCGATCTTAAGCTTGGATAGGTTTTTTGAATCCAGAACCTCGTTCACAATTTACTAATTGTAATGTGTGCAAATGCTTAGAAGGTGAACATTTTTTAACGGTTAGATGAAGCGTTTTTCTAATAAACCTGGTTACCTTGAAAAACGTCTTTTTGGTCCGTTTAAGAATCAGTAATTTTTCCATTTAATTCAAATTCATTCAGTTTTCATTGGATATGGTTTGTTCTTCAAGTCCTGTCGTTCTTGTATAGAGGATTGAAGCTTTGAAATAAGAACCAAAAGTTGATCTCAAAATTTTCTTAGTTTTTTGAAGCACGAGGCACGAGGCAGCACCTTCGCACCTTCTCATTTTCAAACAACTCAAATTATATTTTTGAGAGCTGTACATTTACTTTAGTTTGAAAAAGGCACATTTTGAATTCGAGTTGTCAAGGCCTACAAAAATCTGCAATTTTTTCAAAATTTTCAAACGTTTCAGTCTTTTAAATAATTCAGTGAGTCATACGTTTTGCTGACTGACTGAGTGCACTAGGGCAAACAACGAACGCGTCACATGAGCTCATTTTTCGACTCCCATTTTGTTATATTCCTCTTCCTTCCACTCCGACTCCTTAAACCGATCTTCGAACACCTTTCTTCCTCTGACTATTAATGTGTTTACAACGCGCAAAACGTTCTGATTCGGAACCGTTTTTCCAGCGTCCTTTGATCGTTGGTTTTTTTGTTTGTTTGGTTAAAAATGCGAATGGAGTGTGTGTATCTATGATGCAAGCGTTTTTCAGATGTAAACAACAAAGTGTCGACCGGAAAGAACTGCCGAAGCCCTCGCAGCCACCGCTGCTGTGGAACGGACGCCGCGGAGAACGGCGCGACCATGGAGATCGATGGATTTCCAGGACTACGGTAGGTAAGCGTGCTAGGGTTGCATTTAAGAAAACTTGTTAGGAAGTGCAGTTTGTGGCTTACAGGACAGTTGTAGGTTTTGTCAGAAGGGGGTTTATTGATGACAGATTGATCATCTTTGTCATCTTGAGGGACGTTGCTGTTTTCCTTGAAGCCTATAAAAACGCAGTTTGGAACATCTCGTTTCTTAAACTTTTGACGCCGAGTCAAGGTTTCTTTAGCACTCTTTTCAAATACCTTCAAACGTGGGTTTATCGAAAAAAAATTAAAGTTTCCACTTTTTTAAATCAAAAATTTAAATACCATTTTTGGCGCTTCGAGAGAAACTTAAACGTAACTCTTTTGACGGTGACATTTTGGACTTTTGTACATATCTACATATAGGTCAAGCGTGCTGAAATAAGTTTTTTCTCTCTTCTTTTTGTTACGTTAATTAAAAGTGGGTTCATTAAGAGCACAACTCAATTTTTGCACTTTCTCAAGTTTATGCTTTTTTTGAAATGCCATTTTTGACGTTTTGAGCTAATAACTGACGTAACCTAAATCTGATTTTTTGCGGTGGTGTTTCAAGTTCTGATTTCTTTTAACGTACAAGTGAAAACATGAAAACGTGCTAAACTGAGAGTAGTTCATTTGATATTTTGATCTTTTAAGAATTCGTTTTTTAGATATTTTTAAGTCCAGTTGTGGTTTCTTGAACGCCTTTTTATGTGCGTCATGATCGGTTTCGTAAGCCAATGATTACTACGGGAGGTAAGCGTGCTAAGGTTACATCTGTGGCTTGTGGTATGAAAGAAGGCTGTGGGTTATTCAAATCAAAATTTTTTCACATTTTTGACGCCTTGAAATGTGATGCAACCTGAATTTGATTTTTTGGCGGCGGGATGTGACATGCTGACAACAGTTCATTTAATTTTTAAACATGGAGCACCTCTTTTTCAATATGTTTGGGATCAAAATACGGGGCACTCTTGGCACTTTGCTCAAATATTTTTTGTCATGCTGATTTCGAAACCCGTTGATGACTACAATCAAGTTTATTATGCGGGCGGTAAAAAATTTCCAGTCATTGGAGCGGAATTTACCTTTTTTGATGCTGGAATCTGTCAACTTTCGTAATCTTGCTTTTGATGTTTTTTGGACGTTGATATCGAGAATCTTTTTAGTGTTCGATGAATACATGAATACATTTGGTAATTGAAGCTCCTTCCTAGAGACATTGAGCTTGACGTTATGGACCTAATTTTAGAGCACAACTGATGTAAAAAATTTCCTAACGTAGTAAACTTATTTTTTAACAAACGTCCTATGGAAGCGTTATTTTTAGCCTCTTACAAGCGTTTTCTCGCAATTTTCAGGTCTTCGTAAACCAATATTAATAGTCTATTTTGGCCGCCTTGGCGTTCCTTGTCAATTTAAAATTTTGTTTAGTCTAATTGAGCGGAATATTTATTCAATGAAGTTGGAATCAGTCGGCTAAGACTTTCACAATCTGCTTTTGAATGTTCTTTGGACGTAGATATTGAAGTCCTAACTCTTCAACCTGGTGTTTACATAAATTGCTATTTCTAAATTTCAGCAGCACAACAATTTTTTTAGTAAATTAGCTTTTATGTTCACACATTTTCGTAGTCTGGCGATCTTGCCATTTTTGCTGTTGCAATCAACTTCCGGCTACCGTAACCCGTTTTCCCTCTCCACCACTTTGTCTCAGCTTCTATTTACGGGCTTGTTTGCAACGTTCCACTCCGCTTCCTCCTACGGACTTTGCTCCCCAGCGCAACATCTCCGCTTCCTCTTTCTCTTCTCCTCGATCTCTGCACCTCAAAGTCGGAACCAAAAGCCGATCCTAGTATGACGCACGTCCTCGGGGTCTTTGCCGTTGCAAGTAATTTGTTTACGACGCTTTTTTCTATTCGCTTTCTCGGAAAAAAGCGAAACGTCGAAGTCGAAGAAGAGGCGGAGGTCGAGGGAGAATTGCAACGGCGGCGAGCGAAAAGCGAGCGAGTGCGGGCTCCCGTGCGTTGCCCGATTCTTTCCCTCTGCAACGTTTTTTGGCGCCACTTCTCCACCACACATACACAAAAAATCAATCGCACCACACGAAAAGAGCGCCAGCCAGCGGGAGCGTCGTCAGCATCATCGTCGTCCGCCCGGGAGAGGGTCGTCGCCGTTTCGATAAATAAAAACGAACCGAGGGACCACCTGACGACCGACTGCACAGGCGATAGATGGGAATTTTTTGTTTGCCGTGCTCGATGTAACCTTCCGATGACCCCGCAGGTTTTTTCGCACGCGAAAAAACGTCGCGCACGGAAGGTGGCGATTAGTGGAGAAGAAGAAGGAGATGTTAACTTTGGGAACGGGGAATGTATGTACCAAATTGGTCTTTTCGGAGGATAAGGAGTTAGAAACTCACGAATACTAATTAATTGAACACCGCTTTTGAATAAATTTACTTAATAAACAATGAAAAAATTTTGTCGTCCGTGCAGTCTTTAACCTTGTTTGTCTTTTTGCAAGCTCGGACTTGGCTCTTTCGATCTTTTCATTTTGACTTCTAAAGGAATCTTTGGCTGGACACTTGTGGAAATAGCAAGAAGTCCAAGTCCATTTTAAAACTTGCACATTTTCTTTTTTTGAAGATTCGACTTTGCCTCAAGCAATTCGAATTCAGCTGTAACTACTTTTTTTCATTGAGTTGCACAAATAACTTTTTGAGGCTTATAGAATTTACACTTTTCAAAGGTTTCAAAATTTAATAACGCTTTATTATTTTTTGCAAGTACAAGAAGGAAACTGGTCATCAAAAGATGGTTGAACAATAAAATGGAAATCGAATAGATTGCATAAGTTGGTTGTGCGATTTCCGGTCAGCAGTTCCGTTAAATTTAATTTTCCATACTTTTTTGACACTTTTTAAACATTTTATTAATTCTATATGGTCGTTAATGTTTAAAGCTACACAACTCAAAAAGCAGAAAGCCGTTAATTAGAAATCTAAAAAATATAGGAGTTCTTTATGCACTGGAAAGTGAAAGATGCACTTGACTTGACCTTAAAAGAGCAAGAACTTAAAAGACCTTGACCTTTACAGCTACAATCAGCGATTACTCGACCGTAACAAGAGTGCAAAAAACATGAGACCGTCTGAAGTCATTGGAAATCTGTGTTTATGACATTTTTTTAGTTTATCAATCAAAAATGGTGCAGGACTCCTGGAGGCGCTCTTCGCTCTTTCTCACAACATCTTATTTGGAACACGAGAGGTGAGTGAACAAAGTTAAATAAATTCCACGACTGGAAAATTTTTGGATGTTAAACAACAATTGATAAGAACTCTGAGCTATCGTCGTGTTCATCTCTTAAAGAATTGTGTTTTTGTCTCTTGATAAGAATTTCAATTGATATTGGATTTACCGGGTTTTTTTGCATGTCGCTTTTTTTGCTCTTTGTTTTTGACAAACATACTAGACTCGTTCAGTTTTCCCCGGACTGTACTTAGAAAATATAGAGCGCAGAGATTTAAAGAGAGTTCATTTTTATGGAAAACGTATTCTTCATTTTTGTTAGTTTTGCACTTTAACCAATTTGAAACTTGTCGAATGTATTTTTGGTTCTTCTAAAACAGTGGTTCTGAATGGTTCGCATGCACAAATCTCCAACTGGAAATTCAGGTTTTCCGTTAATTTTTTCACTTTCTAACTTTTCATTTTAAACCTTTTTCAGCAACGGATGACTCAATTTTTGTATCTCGTTCTTGAACATCAATAATTTTGGGTCTTTCCGAAAGTTGTCTCTTTGAAAACGTTGGCATATTAAAATACATTTTTGGCGACCATTTTTTTGACCTTCGACTTTTCACCTTTTATTTGCTTTCTTTAGCCTGCTAATTCAATTATTTTTAATTGGAGATTTCCATTCAATACGTGTCCATTTCAAATTAATTGTTGTCCTAAAGATGTTCGGTCCATTTGGCGCTGGGTTTTTGATCATCAAATTACAGCTCATGTTCAATTAATTTTTGAGTCTTCTTGTTGCTATCTTTTTAGTTTTTTCCATTTTTAAATGTTTTAGCAAATTAATAAAACTCAATTTGTATAAACATCGCCATCCTACGCATTTCTGTTGTTTTCCACATGTTTGTTTTCCCTAATCCTCGCCTTAAATCCCCTTTCGCACCTCCCTATGCAAATCTCGCTCTCGCTCGCCAATTATATGTCGATGAACCTTTTCTCCCCGAATGTTGCATTCCCTTCCGCCGCCGCAAAAAACCGTCGCCGGTCAGGTGACACCGTCCGCCACCCTCCGAAGGACGCCCGTCCTCGGCGGTTGGCTTTCGCGACCTTAGCGAGTTGTTTTTTGTTTTGACCACTGCCACCCCGGGAACGACGCCGCGATGGTCGGTACGATGACCTCGGTTGACCTTTTTCGGCCATCGTCCACACGGCTCTTATCGCGCGCCAGAGACACACGAGAAAAACAATCGTAATGTAATCTAGCGGCTGCGTCGGAAAGATGCAGATGAGCGTTTTTCCGCACTTTAAGGTCACTTTGCGGAGAGTGTTTGCAGGACAAAATAGAAAACACTGGAGGTTTATTGAGGATAATGAGGATAAGCAGTGGATGCGCAGTTGATTTTTTGCGTTCCTACTCAAACTTCCAACGTTATGTTACATGTGTAGTAATGTAAGCAGTAAGCTAAATCAAGTTTAGATATTGAACGGTTTTCTGGCCAAGTTTGGTTTGCATTTTTACAAGAATCGGTTTGAAGACGCATTTCTTTAGCATCTTTATAACATTTTTTGGTCGAAGGTTTCCTTCACCTTTTCTTTCTATATTTGTCACACCTTACTCTCAGGAGAAACGTGGATCTGAATTGATTCTTGGTCAAGATAGGGAACATTAACATTGTGCAACTGAGGATCACAAGAAATAAATATAAAGGCAAACTCAATTTTTGCATCACCACCGAAACTGGATCAAGTCTTACTTTTGCAGGTGAACGCACCGCTAAACATTTTCAGTAGCGTTTTTCCATTTACAACAGTTGTCTCTATTTTAGCTTACCACAAATCGTTTCCGACTTAACAGAAACTTTATTAAGAATTGCATTTTTGCCAAAACTTCACTTTTTTGTGTAGCGAATCGTAGCGCAATTCTTATTTAAAAACTAGGATGCCCCTCCCAAAATTAGCCTTCTCCTCTCACGCCGATTCCCGACTCCCAACCCCTTTTCTCTCCTGATTTGTACTTTAAGCCACTCTTCCAAACTTTCTCTTTCTATATGGCACTTTAGATCCTTACGAGATTCCATGTAGTTCTTTTGCAAAGCTAGTAAACAACAGAAAATGAGTTATGCGTGGCTCTCCTGAATACTGTAGGGGCAGGAGCACTAATGCTCGATTTAAAGACGCCGGTGCTTTTAAGGCTGCTGATTTTTGAACAGCAGTACTCTTACCAACGTTTTCCAGGCGTTCCAAGTCCGCGATTTTCCCTTCTTCATTTTTTCGTCCCCTTATCACCAACACTAAAAAGGCGAACGCTTCAAAAATGTCCTCTTAGACGTTATCGACCAGAATCGACAGACCAAACAACGGTGCAAAGCCGAGAGCAACTTTAAAAACAGAAAAACAAGCAAAATTTACAATTCGATCAGAAAAACGATCATAAAGAGGGGAGATGCACTCAGTGAACAGGTTTATTTAGGGCTCTTTTTTGCGGACTACGTTTCGTCAACAGGTCAGTTGATCGAGGTGTGTTTCCGTAGTGTGTGAGGTGAACAGTGAAAGTGGGAATGCAGATGATTGCAGATATATTCACCGTGTTGATCAGCGATAAAAAGTTCTTTGTAATTTTTTGCGGAAGGTGGCATCGCACACAACTTGCATTTTTCAGTTTCGTGTCCATTGCCTTCATAACTCAGTTTTAAATTTCCCTGTGTTTCAAGTTCAGTTTTCAATGCCCAATACTCTTACATATTTCCGCTCATTGTAGTTAATTTTTGCTCTGTTGTATCTGAGTCTTCATCACCTTAAAAATCGATTTTATGATTTTCCTACAAAACTTGGCAGTTTGTTTGGTTTGCCGTGTAAGTGATTTATAAGGTTACAAATACACAATTTTTCTAATTTTTAAATTGATTTTTCAGAGTTTTCGCGATAGATAGATAGATAGATCTTTCTCAAGTTAAGTTGTTTCTTATTGGTCCTTAAAAAAACCCGTGTTTTCGCAGTTTTTAAACTCAATCTCATTTTGGGTTTCTCATAATTGTGTCCTCTTCGCCTTAAAAATCAAAGCAATGTTTTTTCCACTTTAATTTCACATTTTGAAACCTATCAAAATTCGAACACTAATCAATGAAGCCCAGCCTGCCCTTTACACCTCCCTTCGTCAATGCGTCTTAAAAGTGCTACCGACTAATTTGTGAAATATGTGATAAAAGTGCAGAAGCAGACCTGATTACTTGCACTTTTCTTTCCATTTTTCGACTCTTTTTTGACGACCCGTCGGGACTCTTTTTTGCGTTTACGACTTCCTTGGAGATTCGCTAGAACGCTCAGTTCGCAACATTGCGTTTTCTGGTGACTTTGGTGACTCGTTTGCAGGATTAGACTAGACCTTATAACGTTATGTTTCTTTGGGTTTAGTAGTGTTACGCTGCTCGTGCGAAAAAACCAGTTCGCGGAAAAGCGTTTCAACTCCAAAATTTGCACAAATGCGTTGCTTAGCAATTTCTCGATTTTCGTACTTTTCCTAAAGTACAAAAACTCGACACGCGTCCTTCACACTTTTACGTTAATATTTGATTAGCTGAAATTTAGTAAAAGTAGTCCTGCTATCACGCACTCCATTAAAGTTCACCCTCACTTTTCGCTAGACGCCTTTTGCTGTTGTCCTTTGAACCCATTTTGAATTTTCAGAGACACGTAGTCTACATCTAGTAAGAGTAGTTCATCGTTTTTTATGGAATCACAGCCGTGCTTGGTCTTTCGATGTAATGTACTTTTGTTTTTCTGCACTTTTTGAATCTTTGAGAACGTCTGGTTCAAATAGGAGTGGCTAGTAAAAGTAGTCCTTGAGAAAAAGTGGTTTTTTACTGGTCCATTCTGCAAAGTTGACTCCTGAACTGTAGTGTAATTCTTAATTTACTGTTTTACTTTCCTACAGTGGTTCGCAACAACACTAAAAAGGTTAGAACCTTGTCTGCTTAAGGACAATATGACGTGTTTACCAGAAAACAGAAAAAGAACGCGTGCAAAAACACTTTTAGGAGGTAAATTGTAGGTGATGCTGGTAGAATGTGATAGAAGTGCAAAAATGGAGTCAAGAAACAGGAAGAAAACAGGGTTTAGTTAGTTCCGTGTTTAAGTGGACTAGAGTGTAGGTCTTTTAAAACTGGGTTTTGAGATAAATAGAGGTGTTTCCTGTGTACCTTTAAGCTTCAGCTAACTTTACAGGATTTATTGAATTGCGGGTTTTTGTAGTTCTAGGAAAATACAGTAAGTTGGCATTTCCGTCAACTCAAAAACTTGTCAAATCCAACAAGTAACGAAAAAGAAAGTTCGTTTCGATACAATGAGCCGGTCCCTTCTCTACTGCTAAAAACGTTTGTGATGTTCACACATTTCTCCTATTTCACACGTATTCTTCTGTTGAACTATTTGTAGGTTAACGTAGAATTCCCGTTTGTTTTTTATTATTCCAAGTATTCAATCGAAAACGTTTTCATTTTGCTGTTTTCGAGTTGTTCTATTCTACGCTTTTTGATTTTTTGAGTTTCCGGGTATATCCTTTTTTAGGCCAAAGCGTGTGACAGAAATCGCATTTTTGAGCACCAGAATATTCTGTTTTAATAATTAGTCATCTAACCTTTACGAATTCCTTTTTTTAAGATAAACATGTTGATTCCTAATACGCGTGATCTGACCTTAACGCGCATTAGCCATTCTCAAGCTGTTTTTTAGCCATTGAAATATATCTCTTTTTGACTTGTGTTATTATACTGGCAAATCTATTTTGTCGCGCTGGAGAAAACTCTTTCTAATGCCACGCATAAATGTGTTTTGCGTTTGCAATGCGACGTAAAAACTGCGATGCGATTTTGCATGTTTATTTGGTTTTGCTTTCATTTAATTTGATCTCAACTTTTTTTGACATCCTTCGCACAAAACTTTGTTTTTGGTGTCACGTATAAATATACGAGCGAGGCAGGAAGAGAGATCTTCCCCATGTCACGTGAAAACTAGCATGTAAATTTATCTTTGGTTTTTGTTCAATTGAATTTTTATTTTTGCTCACATCTGCCGTTATTTTTTGTAGTCTCTTGTCGAGAACTGTTTGTTCATGTTCAATTTTTAAGTCGTTTAGTTTATCGCTTACATTTTCGTTTCCTTTTATTCGACTTTTACTCATCGCGCTATTTGACAGTTAAGCTTAACAGCCACTCCTGATTAATTTTTGACGTGGAAGTATTAGCCGATCACCTTGACAATTTTTTCCAAAGTTCGAAAAAGCGGTGCGTCGCTGAAAAATAACGACAACATAACTTTTGTTTCCGCGACTCTCCTGCGTGTTTTAAGCCCAAGTTTGCTAAAATCGGTGCGTTCTTTGTAGCGAAACATCGTTTTCTAGCCTTTTTAGCTTCAAAGAACGCCTCGATTTTAGCAAACTTGAACTTAAAACACGCAAGAGAGTCTCCGGGACAAATGTTATGTTGTCGTTATTTTTCATTTTGCCACAAACAGGCCGAAAACCGTGGAAACAGGGCCACAATCCCCTAAAACGTGATTCTCCTTACTAAATCGGGAGGCGGCGACGTTAGCATCGCTTTTTCAAAATGTGGAAAAAATGTCAAGGTGATCGCGCGTCGACAACGTCGACGCGTTGTCGAAATCCCATCGCAACACATTTTTTCCGACCTGTTTTTTGTGTTCTGACCTTCGCTCTCTCCCTCCTCTATTATATTGTACTTATGTCGGTTTCCACTTTCCTCTTTTTTCGACCTTGTGCAAGTGTGTTTGCAACAACAGCCGACTGGTGCGTCCTGATACCGGCCCTCCTCCTAGCGGTATCCTCTCGGCCATAATTGTTGTTTACTCAGCGGCAGCGACGACGCTGACTGGCGGAGGGCGCGGGTGGTCAGAGATTGTTTTTCGCATTGCAATGTGTGGCCGGGAAAGATGACCACCCTCTTCCTGCCTCGCCCGTGCATCTCCGCCGCACTCTCGTCTTCTAAACGCTCCTCTTCACCCCCGAAATCTCTCCCAACGCGCGCATTTTTCCCGCACTGACCAGTCCGGGCGACGGAGTCCCGGGGAGCGTCGGTTTCGAGTTGGCGACGACGCGGGATGACTATTTAATAGCAGGGATCTGTTTATTTATTTGCTTTGACCAGCGCACGACCAGCGTTCTTCCGCGTTTTTGGTTACAAAAGAGGGAGAACACACAAAGTCCAGAGCGAAAGCATATAGCTGAAAAGTGCAAAACATGGTAAATGGAAGTGAAGGTCAAAATATGACCATTTTGGGGGCCGACGTAATCTGTACGTGCGCAGAACAGGGTCGCGGCGTTAAGAGTACAACGCGATTTAGACTAGACAGGTGAATTCGGATCCATAACTGCAGAAAAAAACGAGGAAGCCTACGCTTTTTTTAGTTTTAGACCTTTTCCGCTAAAACCAAAACACCGATGACTAAATTTTTTCAAATCATTGTAGCTCCTGTAGGCATACTAGAGGTACACCTTTCAGGGCGAACGCTGTCCTTGCAGCTGACAACGTTAATTATAACGTCTGCGATTCTAATTCTAAGTTGACTTTTCGTACCTTTTTGGACTTATGAAATTCCCTTTCCTGCAATTCCCAAACAAAAACAGATCCTGGTTCCCTACACCCCCAATTTTCCCTACACCCCCAAGTTTCACCCGTTTTCTGCACTTTTCCAGCACCTCAAAAATTAGAATTAAACGCTTATTTGTGGAGCGGTGGCAGAAAGGGCAACTCAGCCTAGATTCCTTCCATTCCAGAACTTTGTTTTTTTCTTATTTTTTGGTTGCTCCGAGTTCCACGAGCTGTTTTCCCGGGGTCGAATTTAAGTACCCGATGCCCTTTCGGCGTAGTCGTTTTGGTCGCGTTTCTTACAAATTCTATTTTCAGATTTGAGAGCAGCTAGAGCAGCACAAAGGATCTCCGTTCTTCGACGCCGCTAGAATTTTGCGAGAACTCCAAACCCTTTTCGGTTTTGAACAAGTAGGTTAGTGACTGCGACCACAACGCTCAAAAGACGAGAAATTCTCTGCGCGCAAACGCGTGTGTTTGATGCATATGCATTTAGGTCAGAGCCGGAATATGAATATTTACGGGGTGATGAAAAAGGGGTTCAGGGGTGAGTGGAGTTGGGGGTAGAAGGAAAGGGTTTGGAAACAGGGGCTGAAGGTAATCAGAAAAGTTTTACGTTCATATATTGGTTTTTTGGAAAGTAAAAAATTGTACTTTCGTAAGGGTCTCTGAAAGCCTCAGTTCTATAGTTTCATAATTTATTAACAAATTTAAGTAAACTTTTTATGTATTTTCAGGAATTTTTGTGCTTCTAAAAACCATAATTTGAAAGCCAATTCTTAATTAACGATTCTTAATTTTAATGAACAGTTCCAACTTTTCGATTGCTTCATTTTTTGAGGGTATCTCGTTCAATCAGAGCATTTTCAATCTTTCCAAATTTCCATTTCCTTTTATAATTTTTTCGTCAATTTTTTGTAGTTTTTGTAATCTTAAAAAGCCTTCATACCCTCTTCATATGCATATATAAGCCTCATTGGAACATTTCTAAATTTTCACTTTACCTTTTTATCGCATTTTTTATATTTCCGTTCTTTGGTTTCATTTTTTGTGAGCTCTTTGTGTCCTTTGTGGCCCTTACGTTCCATAATTTTAACTCCAAACCCTTTCTCGAAACCTCTTTTGCGCACGCGTGCGTTTATATGCATCTGGGTCAGGCTGGGAGACCCCTCTATCCCTAATATTCATATTGCAATTCTTTTCCTCCTTCCTCCACAAATATTCGATCGGGTCGCCCTCCAAGATCGCCGGGCGGCTGGCGGAAAACGCTCGACGGCGGCTGTCTGTCTGTCTGCCTCCTCCCTATCTCCAAATCTCGCTTCCCGGCCGGGAAGCTCAGGGAACGCCCGCCCGCAAAAATTGTTTACGCGTAGTGACCACCCAGTGGACAGCGGCCGCACTAAGAGGGGCCGGCTGTATGTGTGTGTTTCTATGCGTCTACTATCTGTTATGTTGTGTGTGCCTGTCTGTGTGTGGTAGAAGGCGGTGCCACCCATTCTGCTGCTGCTGGAGAGGGGTGGTCAGCGGCCGACGGGTGACTGGTCACTCCTAGCGGCGACGCCTTTTCTTTGCAACAGCCTCGAGCGTTCGCCCGCGCCCGCCGCGTCCTCTATTTGCGCTGTGTTTCATTTCACGACCGCCGCCTCCAGCGGGCACAGTCGCGCGACAGCCGCGCTGTTCGCAGCACAAGAACGAAACTACCGTATTCCTTCTTTGGGCGTTTTTGCAGAATTTTCGGTGTTATTTTTTGGGTGGGTTTTTGGAGGTTTTGGGGACTTTGGAGTTTCGCTTTTTCGGCTTATGCTGCTTTTAAATTGCTTTAAAAGTCGTTTTCAAGTGTTTTTTAAGTTGCGCTTTTTAGGAGTTTTTTAGAAGCTTGGGTTGCCTAAACAAGGGCTGGTGCTGCGTTAGCTAAGCTTGTATTCTACTCTCAAAGCGCTAAAAATTTAAAGAGTTACTGTTAAATTTTCGCATTTTGTGGTTTTGACTGCTTTTCCTAACACTCCTTTGTAGTTTTGACGCTTTATAGCCAGATAACCACAAAGCTTTTTATAGCCATTTTTCTTATTCTCTGTCTCTTAGAACACATTTTTTCCTTTTAAGCTTGTTTCAAAGAATGTCCAAAAGCTTCTAAACTTCTCCTATCCAAAACATTACAGATAGTCGCTATTCAAAATTTTCCAAAAAATTGTAATTTCGAAGCTCCCAAAGCTACCGTACCCCAAACGAGTCATTCCACAAAACCGGGTCCAAAAATCACGCGTCGCCTTTTTCCGTCGGCGACGCTCCCGATTAAAAGTCGCAAGTTGTTGTGTCGCAACTCTTGACTATGTGTGTCTCCGACCTCCAGAGGTCCTTTTGCTCTATAAATAGACGTCCTTTTCCTCTCCTCTCGCCTGCTTGCTTAGCCTCCATCGCAGCTTCGGCAGCTTCTCCTCGAACGACAGCTGCAAATTGTCTTCTTTTCGCGCCCGCCCGCCTCCCGCGATGTTATGTTGTTGCCCTCCGGCTTCCCTCCCCCTCCCGACGACCCGAAAGCAGCTTCGCGGCGATGTCCGCAAGGACAGAAGAGTCTAAGGACCAGCCGGCCGACGCGGCCCCTCCCAGACCCTCCGCGCTAAACTAAAAAATTGCGTGCGTTGTTTATGCGTGCGCGCAGGCGACCCTGAAGGGTCGGAAGCTCCTCGCCGCCGCTGATGTGTCGGCGCGCGGCTTCGCTTTAGGCGGCTTTTTCTTTCAGTCTCTGCATGTATATAGCACGCAGACGGCCTCATGTGTGAATCACTTGATTTTTCGGTTTGCAGAGAAGAGATTGGTGTCGGGTTTAGTCTGCGCACATTGAATGAAAACCTTTCCTTTGACTTTTGAACTCTCCCTAAAAAATTTAAGAATTTTTCCGACTTCTTTCCACCTTGCTTCACGTGTGATTCACAACGCTCGCACTTAAATAGAAGTTCATCCTGCTCTGGTAGCAAAACAGGATTCTCCCCAACTGTTTACTGCTTAAACTTTCGTTTTTTAGATGACTTTAGAGACAAAAAATTTGGAAAACAAGTTTTGGTGATGCGCTCTTGGGGTACGGTAGGAAAGGACTGGATCGGAAGAGAGGCTGTTTTTTAGTGTTTGCGATCGGGTGATTTTTGACGTAAGATCACGTTGATTTTGAAATAAAACTAGGAATTTTCGAATTTTGGTGATTTGAGTGCTTACAAGGCCTCAAAGTTCTAATCCTATTTTTCCGAATTCGTCCTTATAAAAATCTTAAGTGGCCATAAAACATTAAAAAACTCCAAACATTCCAATTGCACTTTTCCGTTCCGCCCGGAAACAAGAATCCGAGTCATCTCCTCCGCTGCTTACCCTTGCACCCAGATCATCGTTTTTTAGGGCTTCCCGGGCTTCAGCAGCCCTCTGCGGTTTATTGGATTTTGGAAACGGGCCAAATTTATTTTCGGGTGGCGATGACGAAACAAAAAGCGGCTGGCGCCTCTCTTCCGTCCGACTTTCGGGCACTTCCAGAAGAGCGACGACAATGACAACGCGGACGACGCAACATCGCAGCGGTGTTTGATCGACGAAAAAATCGATGTTGGTTGCAAAAAATGACGGTGACGCGTGACGTGCTCCTAAACGGGAGCATGAACGGGCAAACGAGAAGTGGAAAAGGAGGAGCAAGTTTGAAAATCGGTTCTGGGAAGCCGCTGCAGCCCTCCGCCCGCTTCTCCGCTTAGCGCACAATTTTTTCGCTTGATTTCCTGCGGGGAAAAAGAGATTTTTGATCTTTTGAGATGTTTGTGTCCTTAGTGCGCCCGATTATGTATACTCTCAAAGTCGATCCGTGCGATCGGCTGACTCGAATTTCTAAAAGGGTAATTTTTTGTAATGTCAACACAGAACTTATTCTTGAAACCACGCTAACATAAATTTTGACCTTATCCAAAAACCCTCTAAATTCCCATTAGAGCCGTTTCCTGTCGCGAAAAAACCCTGTTATCCAGGTTGTTCGACGTGTGCTTTGTGTCACCTTCAGCGCTAAAAGTGCAAAAACCACGACCAAAAAATTAGATCTCAGAAAAAAACCGACCACAATAATCTTTCGTCGAAAAGGACGTTCAGGACAAGGGCAAAAGAGGCTATTTGCAGCAGCTACTAGCTTATAGTTATTTCAGCATAGTTGTTCAAGTCTTAACTAAACCCAATCGTTGGCTGAAAAACAAAAAGATCTTTAGCTCAAATCTGGCTTTCGTTATATTCAAATCGCGTTCTAATTTAGCACTCAAGAGAAAACTTCAAAGCTCACAATTTCAAGCTTCAACTAAACCGAATCTTCACTTTGACACCAAAAAGACCTACCGTATATTATCATTCCAGAATCCCCCAATTCACCCCGAAATCCCCGTCAGAATTTCGTCCCCTCGGGCAATTCCGGGCGCCCTTGAGTGCTCGGCTCGTCCGCGGGCTCCTTGTTCTCGTTTTTGAAATATCTATATCGGCAAAGTGCATCGTTGTTTTCGCCATCATCGCGTGTTGTTTTTTGCTCTTCACTCCTTCAGTGAACGCGGGAGTGCGGAGCGCTATTCTCGGGCTCTGCCAGTGGCTGTTCCCCGGCCGAACTTTGTTTTTTGCACATGTCAGTCCCTCAGGACGCTTTGGGCAGCATGTGATGGACGTGTGGCCTCCTGACGCCGCCGGCGGGAGCGTCCGAAGCTCCGAACTCGGAGGTTCAGAGCCCAGGTGTCCCCCTACCGCTTGGTGTTCCCAATGCTATCTTTATCGTGTTTATACTCCTTTCGTTGCTCTGTGTATTTTCTCGAGCTACCGTACCTCGCGAAGCGTTATTTTCATGTTCTCTGTTTTCAGCGTCATCTCTCCACCTTCTTCTCCTCCTCCTCCGCCTTCCACCACGCCTTTAGCGAATGAACTGCTGATTGAACCGAGTGAAGAAGCTTAGCCGAGTGTTAAAGATAGATTGTAGGACGAACGAAGCAGAAGAAAAAGGAACCATGGATCCACAGAAAACGGTGGTCACCTCTGAGGCCCTCCTTGGGGTGAGTGTTTCGAGAATTCTTTTCTAGAGTTTTCTTATTCCAGGCGTTGCAGATGCCTCTTCCTTGGGGAACAACGGCTGGTCTTCGACTGCCGACGTACAATCCGCTCCAGCAGGACCCGAATGCGACCTCCCAGAAAGCGCTTGCAGCCCCCACCCCGATCCACCCGAACAACCCCATCTACAACGGGATCTCCCAGGACATCCTGGCCAACATCCTGCGTATCCAGGGGTGTACGGAGATCACGGAAGAGTCGATAGCCAACGTTTCGAAGCCTTCGAGCCAGATCAGCAACTTAACCGCCGAGCAGAATCGGATCGCGGCGTTGAAGCTCGAGGAGAAGATCAAGAACGAGTCCCAGCAGCCTTCTTTCAATGTCAAAAGCGAGCCGCAGCAGTTCAACAACCACCCGCTGACTCCGGAACCTTCGCCGCCCTCTGCGAGCACCTTCACGCGCGCTCCGGGCCACGGCCCCGACGACGAGCCTCCGACGCCCGAATCTCTCGTGTGCCCCGAGTGCGGATTCGCGTGCCAGTCGAAGTTCCACTTCAACTCGCACATGAACACCCACGGCGATCACAAATGCAAGATTTGCAACTACACTTCGAGGACCGAGGGCCGCGTTAACAAGCACATGCGCGATTCGCACTCGATCGAGGAACAGATCGCCGAATGCCGTGAACGCTTCCACGCCGTCGCCCTCGCCCCGTCCGATGTCGATGCTTCTGGAGGCCGCGATGAAGTCCGTTTCGCCCTCGTCGTCCTCCTCGAAAGAACTGACGCCCGACGGGATCGAGGAGAAGGTGTTCCAGATCCCCTTCATTCCCCATCTGGACCTCGCTTCGCCCCCAAAGCTCAGCGGACGCATAAAGTGGGTCTATTTTCTTAAATTTAGGCAATTCTAACTACTTCTGTTTCAGCGCTACAGCTGCAAGCACTGCGACCACGTGAGCACTAACAAGAACGAGCGCTATGAGCACTCAAAGCTCCACATTCCGGTGGAGAAGCAGCTCTGCTGCCCTAAATGCTCTTTTGTGACCGAGTACAAGCACCATCTGGAATACCACCTCCGTAACCACTACAACTCGAAGCCGTTCTTCTGCGACAAGTGCAACTACGCCTGCGTGAACAAGTCGATGCTGAACTCGCATCTGAAGTCCCACAGCACCGACTACCATTTCAAGTGCATGGACTGCACCTACGCGACCAAGTACTGCCACAGCCTCAAGCTTCACCTTAAGAAGTATGACCACCGGCGACTCCAAACCGAGGAGGACAAAAGTTCCTCGGACAACGGTGGAAGCCCCGGCGCTCTGGACGTGATGACACCCGAAGAGACCAACTACGCTGCGCTTTTGTCGAATGCTCAGATCGACGCCGTTCAGTCCCTCAACATTCTCCATCCCTGCACCATCTGCGGCTTTCAATCGGACGCGCCGAACGAGCAGATCAAGCACAACTTCCAGCACCTCGTCAACGGCCAGATGTCCCTTCCGATGCCCCCCGTTTCCTCGGTCTCAGCGCCCATCCAAATTCCGATCTCCTCCGCGAGCCTCTTGGAATCGCTCTTCAGCGGCACCTCGCTCTCGTCCCCCTCCATTCCAGTCATGGTCTCCCAGGCAGAGCCGATTACCGTAGAAGTGAAGGTGGAAGTAGACCAGCCAAAAAATGCTTCCATTGAGGAGCCGATGGAAGTCGAGGCGGATGCGCAGAACGAGGACGACATCCGCCAGGAGTGCCTCAACAAGCTTAGCCAGATCCAGGTGAGTATTTTAACCCGTAAGCTGGAATTCTAGGTTCTTAGAGCGCTTAGATGCTTTTTTATGTTTTAAGCCAGTTTAGCCGCTTGACTGCCTGTCCTAAACTCGGCCGTTTTCAGGAACTGCAACAGCAATGGCGCTGGAAGTGCGAAACGTGCCGAATCTGCTTCCAAGACGAAACTCTCTATTTGCTGCACCTTAAATGCCACGGCGACGGAAACCCGTTCCAGTGCGCCAACTGTCCATTTGTGGCCGAGAACGCCCTCGACTTCAACGAGCATCTGATGCAAGGCCACCCTGTAAATAGTCCCTAAATCTCCTTCTTCTCTTCTACCTCTCAACAATCGTCTCCAATCTACCGTATCCTCTTCTTACCTCAAAACTTTCATTCTCTAGCCCTTTTCTGTACATTGTTCGTTTCTCCCCAACTTCTCAACTGCCTCAGGAACGCAAAAATCTCCAAACGCGGTCTTCTCATCTAACATATTTGTATTTCTCTCCTCTTCATCATTCACTCAGGGACATCCTTACGTAGTTCTTCCTCGTCTTGTGTTAGTCTTTAAGCTAAAAAACCAAATCAATTCGAATCCAACTCAGGCAACCGTTTCCTATCGATTCTTTCTCCCACAACTCAGTTACACCTACCGTATACCGCTAAACTGTATACCAGAAATAGAAGTAAATATACACTCTTAGTATTGTAATATTGACTCCAATAAATATTATTTTTGTTTTTTGCGCGATTCTTAAATATTAAACTCGTTTTGAAGACGAGGACCGGAAGGTCTACCTTTACATGATCATAATCGTGTTTTGCGTGATTTCGCGTGGATTCTATGTTGGAAGAAATGTACATTAAGCTCAAATTTTGCAGAAAACCGCGCCAATGGAGAGAACGTTGGTCGGGGCCACACAGAAGATCAGAACGAACTGACTACTTTTACCAGAAACGCCGAGAAATGCATCATTTCGATTTGAATTCACCGCAGAACGGCGCGAGTCCGACGGCGACGTCGCTGGCGGGGGGGGCCGCCGCCTCCGAGCAGCAGGGTACTGTAGGCACAGTGTCGCCTGCACTGGTCGACCCTCTGCAGCAGTCGCCGGGACTCCCGTGGCCCCACAACACACTTATGGGCGTTCAATCTCCAATGCAGGTAAGGTCTTCAACTTCATTTTTCTTCTCAAGCCAAAATCTTAACATTTCTCCTACGTCAGAGCGCCTACCGTAGCTCCTTTGCTCTCGTGCACCCCTACCGTACCCTCCTCCGCCACCCAACGTGCAATTCCGTGCTCCCCTCCCTAACCACATCTTATTTTCGGTTATTTATAAATTCAAAATCGCAATTAAACCTCCACGTCGACACTCCGGTCCACGGCGAACCAGGTGTAGAATAAGAAACTATAATTTCAACGCCGATTTCGATCAGAGCGTTCGGGATCAAAACATGCAATTCTGCATTTGATCGACACACGTAGCAAGTTGTGGAAACTGACGTCGGACGTCGGAATCATAAAATTATGGGAATGTGACGCGGGCCTTTGTTCGTTCGGATTAGAATTGTAGCGAAAACAATATTTTGCTTATTACGTTCATTGCGTAGTTGTGATGGCACGGTTTTGAGAAGGGGAGGAGGAGGGACGAAGGCTGAAAATAGAGACAAAAGCGATGAAAACAGAGTGGAAAAAATGAAAAAACAGCAAGACAGATTGCAAACTGAAGACCCAAAAACAACAGCGATAAAAAACTGCTTAACAAAAATTACAAAAATGAACCTTGAATTTACAACATTTTTCAGCCTTAAAGGGACACGGACATCGCATTTTTCGTCGTTTTTTGAGTGCACGGATTGCGCTCATTTCTGGGGCAGAGGAGTTTTCAAAGGAGCTGATTACGATTCTGACGTCAGAATAGCGAGAAGCGGCTTCAGGACTGCGCAATATGGCAAAGTTCAGATAAGCAAAAAAGAGAATTTTACAAGTCGTTGAGCGGTCCCGACACGATCACCCTGCACAAACCACAATCGGCTACGATAAAAACGGAGTAATGTGGCCTTTGGTCGAATTTTTTGAGTTCATCGCGTTGTGAGGACGTGTTCAATCACTTCACAATCGCAAAAAACGGCACTTGACCGCCGAAAAATTGCAATCCGATTCATCGTAGCGACCGTGATGCGTAAGGGCACTAGCGTCAGAACACGGAAAAAACGTTAAAATTCCTTTTTCCCTTATCCGAACTTTGCCATATTGCGCAGTCCTTAAGCCGTTTCTAGAGCCGTGATCAGCGCTTTTGAAAACCCCCTGCCCCAGAAATGAGCGCGATCTGTGATGGTGCGAAAAAACGGTGATCGTGTCCCTTTGAACCCTATGGCACCAATTTTTTGAACATTTACAAACTTTGCTTTTGTAGCCAAATTAAACGTGAGACAAAGCAAGAAATGCAAACTGAAGTCCCAAAAACAATACAGAATGTAAAAAGTGCTCAACGAAAAACTGTAGTCCGTTTTTGAGCCATTTCAAATACAAAACTTTAAGAATGGTCAATTGCAAGCCTAATGATGGCGCTATTTTTTACAAAGGACATTTGTTGGTCTCTTTGATCTCTAAGAATCGGGTTTGAATTCCTGGTCAGCTCCAGAGTCGTTATCCTGCAACCAAAAAATAAAACATAAACAAAACTTAAAGTCGCAATTCGCAAAAGGGCACAACGATTTACGTTGATCTTTTCAATTGCGCTTTTGAGCGCTTTTAATCCTCTTTTCGCGTCATGTCTTATTTTCCAGAGGCCGTAGAAGCCATGTTTTGGGTTCAGGGAACCACAGAAATTTGAGGCAATTGAACGACTCCGATTATGTGCTCCCTAGACCTTTTATGGGTCTCGGTCCACACGCCTCAGTGACCCTCGGCTCTTAAGACTTAATTCACATCATTTCCCGGCCTCTTTTGCATCATTTCACAACACCACATGTTTCGTGTGACTCCTGAATTCTATAGACCTATTCCATTAAGCGTATAGACCCACGACGTCAGCCGGCTACGTGCAGGCGACCGTCTTGAATTTATAAAAAGCCGCACAAACACGCGAGGAATTGCAACTACTAGTTTTGTTGCTTAGATGGCGTGGAATTTTCAGTCAACGCAGAAAGAAGGTTGCGAAGGCCGAAAATAGGACATTAAGTAGCAGGTTCGGGGATTGGGTGTTTTGGAGGAGAGAACGGAGGCCGTGATGTCACGGTTTGAACCTCTGGAAGAGGGAAAGATGCAGGGATGTGTGTTAAAAGATACAGTAGCCAAGATAGATCTCTGGTCTCTTCGAAATGTTTTGCCTTGTCACGTAAATCAAATTTCCCCAAAGTCATGAGGAGCCACGTGAGATCCAATTAAAACGAATTCCACCTGAATCGCCGTCTGTTTGAAAGGGTCGTTAATTCCATGGTAGTTTCTAAGAAGAACATCGAAAATCGGATTCAAATGAACGCGGGTATCAAGCATAAGACGATTTCAAATTTAAGAATGATAAAAGAGCCTCCGTAAAAAACTTGCTTCTGCAATTTCTGACGTTTGATGTAAACCGATTACGGCAGATCTATAAAACAAGGTTCTTGTTTTCGTGGTGAAAGTGCACTCCTGGAATGGCCACATGTGTTTTTTTCGGTTTAGAGATTAGTAAACAGAAAACCTGCACCTCGATCAACTGTAGAGGACTGTTGTATGCACTGTTATAACACAGAGATTGAATTTTCCCAAACTACCAAATTCTATTTTATGTGTAGCTGTTGAAGATCTTGTATAGCTGTTGTGTATAGCTGTAGAGTATTGAAGAGTATAGCTGTTGAAGATCTTGTTGTCCAATTTATTTTGCAATTGTAAAAAATCAAAATTTTACCTTTGCCTTCAATTTAAGTTCGTTTTTGAGTGCAGTTTTGAGCCATTTGAGATACATTTTTCGGACCTAAAAAGCCTGAAACTACTCGTGTCCAAACACAATTTTTTGAAGCAAACGTGCTTTTTTCTAACGTTTATCCCAAAACTTCAAAAATGGTCAATTTCAAGTTCTTTCAATTGTGCTGTTTTGCAAAAAATGTTGATCAAAATTCAATTTTCTTAATTAAAACTCTATTCTATCCGTAGCCATTGCAGAGTGAATCTTCAAATAATCTCAATTGATCTTTTTGTCGATTACAGTACTCTGATATTCTGCTCCTTGTGCAATACCCCTTCAACTCTCAGCAAAGTCATTGTTTTCGTCCATTTTCCTAAGAAAGTATTCATATTCCCAGCTTAGCAGAAAAATGTAGTTCGTGAGCCAGTCGTCATTATGCTGTCATTTTTTAATAAAGAACGTGCTTAATCACCTCCAAAGGTCTCAAATCCACCGTAACCCTCAGCGTCTTTTTTCATTTGCGCTGCACCCCATTCAAACAGGACAACAAGAGTTTACACGAAACGTGTTATTTAGAAATCCCGATCCTTCGCGTGTTTCCCAGAATAGCTCAAATAAACACGGATGCACTTTAGTACACACGAGAAAGATTTGAAAAAGTTCTGCGCACGTAAACTGCACCTTCGCACCTGTAGGAGGAATCCATTTCAGTTCCGAGAAGCACTCGCGTTTTCTCAAAATGGATACTTTGGACTCAAAATAGCCGCACTTTAAGGTATTTAAACAGAGTTCAAAGTATCTGAGGTCAATTGGCCATGTAGAACGGGTTCACGTCAAGGGCATTAACGAGAATTACGCGATCTACCGTAAACAGGAGAGATTTGCGGGAACGTAAACAACGTCTGCAGATTTGGGTGGACTATAGGAGAGTGCACAGAGCAAAAAAATAAAACAGGGGATGCTACGGTAGCTTAAAACATTCTAACCTGAATTAGAATTTGATCCGACTTTACGATTGTTTCAGAGCACTCCAGTGCAACAATGGCGGCTCCCCACGAGCTACGACTACCGCAACTCTACCGTATCCCCGGCCCCGGCATGCAACAAAACGATTTTAACGCTTTCGCTGCGATGACCCCCTCGGACTGGTCCAGCAGGAGCAATTCCTGGAACCAACCTTCGCCCAAAGCGCCTCCTGCTAGCACACCTCAGCAGCTCTCACATCTTCTGAGTCCAAATTGGGCTCAAAGTGCAATGAACCAAGGGGGGTTTGTGAACTCTAACCCTCTTCACCCGCAAAATCAGCAGAATTTGCTGAACAGCATAAAATTAGAACAGCTCGCTGCGTTGGTTTCACCGGGACAACTTTTGAATGTGGCCGGAAATGGACAGGCGAACGGAGGCAACGGGGGTACGGTAGCGGAGATGTCGCCGGTTTTCCGAACACCTGGGCATTTCAACGGAACTGGCATCAAGCAAGAATACGGTAAGCTCTTTAAAATCATTTTTATTCAGCATTCAGGGTGACCCCTCAAATAATGCCGATAAAAACCAATTTTCAGAGCTTTCGGAGTTCCCAATTTCATGCAGAATTTCGCTCTTTTCACATTTTGGCTTTTTTCAGTGCTCCCGTGAATAGCTTCCGATTCTTTTCATAATCGACTGAATTTAAGGGTCGTTCTGTTGACTATCTGTGCTTTGAAGCGTTGCAATTTCTGATCGCTGACCACTATCACTATGCATTTTTCTCGTTTAAATCCTGTTTTTCGTCAACATTGGACCAGTCCGCTCGCCGGGATCTCAACAATTCTCAAAATGTTTGTTTTTAGCCACCGCCGGTCTCGCGTCGCACAGCGGTAATGTTGGAAATCTGATGGGAGGCAGCGGCGAGACAGGAGGAAACGTTTCGTCGATTGCAAACAACCGTGCCAATCCAGAAGATACGTAAGTTTCATCGATTTGTTTGGGATAAACACAAAAATCTTAACAAAGATTTAAAAAATGATATTCAAAAACTGACCCGAAATTATCAAAATTCAGTAATTCTAAGCTGAAGCTTATAGCCTTTGTTTGCTAAAATCGAAACTTTTGGAGATAGATTTCCAAACCTAACAAAAATTTATGTGTTCGGCTCAATCGAGATTTCGAATATCGAGAATCACAACTTTTGGTAACACCTTTAAAGTAACACCCTTCCTTGACCTTTAAGGCGTATACAAAATATTTTTTTGCTTGTGAAATCTTCAAATGCCGTTTTAGGAAACCACCAGCGGACCAAATCAAAATCAACCAAAACCGCCTCGCCGCTCTTCGAATCGAGGAGAAAGTCAGGGCTGAAGCCTTAAGACTTGCGACTTCTATACCCATCAAAACTCCTCAGCCAGCTCAATCAGTGACTCCTGGTCCTTCTCTTCCTCCCGTATCCGCCTCGCCTGCACCAACTGTTCCAGAGCTTCTTCCCCAAGCTGAAAACGGAGATGAAGACGAGCTTCACAAACTGGTCATTGCTGATCCTGACACTGAAACGCAGAAATCCGAATCCGAAGCTATTCTTCCGCCTTCCACGACGACCAACGGAACACCCGTTAATCGACCTCCCGGCCTTGGTCCAGTTGAAGCGGAACCTGGAAGCGACGTCTTCGTGTGCCAAGTTTGCGGATACACGAATTCCTCGAGATTGAACACCCACGTGGATCGGAAATGCGTCATGTGCGATTACACCTCCAGAACTGAAGGTCGCCTTAAGAAGCACATGGCTGACCAGCACACAGCTGACCAGAAGGCGGCTGTAGGATACGTGGACGAAATGAATCCTAACGGAAATTTCCACGAAAATGGATTGGAAGAATTGAGCGAAGACGTTGTGACCGCTTTGGATCAGATGAGAGCTTTGGCTGAAAGGCCCACGTCAGCTGAACCTATGGAAACTGATGCCCTGCCTGGAACTTCGAGCGTTGGGTAAGAACTCCTCCAATTTAATCAAGTTTTTAAATGCCTGTTTTAGTGATAAGAGCTCCCCGGACGGAACTCCAGGCAAACCAAAACCGGTCAGGAAGCAACGCAACAAGAGTTACACGTGCAAACACTGCAAACACGTGAGCTTAACGAAGGAAGAACGACACATGCACTCTGCAACCCACATCCCAGAATCCAGACGCCTCTACTGCAAATTGGAAGGCTGCTCCTTTGTCACCGGCTACAAACATCACCTGGACTACCACATCAAGAACCACAACAGGCAGAAGCCCTTCAGCTGTCCCAAATGCAAATATACCTGCGTGAACAAGTCCATGCTAAACTCGCATCTGAAATCTCACAGCGAGAAGTACGAGCACCAGTGCAGGAACTGCAACTACCGGGCGAAGCACTCCCATAGCCTCCAGTCGCACCTTCTCAAGTACAGTCACGAGAGGTACGAGCTGCCGAGGACGAAGGGAGCCCAGAAGGAGCAGAATTGGAACGGAGACGACGCGCAGGTCCATGTGGAAGCGTCGGGGGCAATCGGCGATCTTCAGAGCTCCGGGATGCTCCTCCCAACGACGTCGTCGCTGAATCTGTCGCTTCTTCTAAGACAGGCCGAGCAGGGCTCTTTCGATCTTTCGCAACTCCCCGGTTCCTCCTCCTTCCAGTCAACTCTTCGTCCCGGTCCATGTCCCGTCTGCGAGTTCCAGTGCCTCACGCTCCAGGAACAGCTCCACCACAACGTCACTTGCCTCCTTGCCAGCCAAACGAGCCTCAATTCTTCCGCCAATTCCTCTCCGAAGACTCTCCGAACCTGCTTCCAACCTCCGGCATTCTCGGTCCTCCTCCTGTTCTTCAGCCTCAACTCGCCATCCAAAGCGTTCCAGAAGCTTCTCCGCAAACGAAAACCCACGATTTGGACGTCGCAGCGGCCCGAGAACGAGAGAGATCGCACAGTGAGATCTCCTCTGGATCCAGCGAAGGCGCCGTTTCCCCGAAAGGGTCGAAGAAGCGGAAGTCAAAGGCGAAAAAGTGCGTGGACAGTATCGCCCAGAAGCTGCAGGAACGACGTCCTATGAGCCACACGTCGAACGAAGACCACAACGACGACCTTCATTCCCCGACCAACAGCGTCCTCAGCAATAACTCCTCCACCACCACCCACTCCAGCGACCACACGATGGCCCACCACGGGAGCGGAACAAACGACGATGCCAAGGTATCTTAAATCCTAATTCTTACCCCTAAAATCGACATTTCAGATCACGGCCCAAGGCTACATGTTTGTGTGCGAGCCTTGCGAAATGACCTTCCGACAACATTCGATGTACGTGATCCACCGCGAGTACCACAACTACAGTAACCCGTACAAATGCAACAGGTGCGGCCATGAGACTTTATGGTGCACACTCTGGAAGCCGACCACCGATCTTAGCCATCTTCTTTCTTTCCTTTCTGTACATAATTCTCTATTTATACTCGTATCTTTATACGGTCTTCAGGATTCGACTCTCACCTCTGCCCTCCCCACAACTGCCTCTCTAGCCGCGCTTCCAGCTGGAATCCCCGTCCTGGTGATGAATTCTGTAAATATGTAAATAGGGCCCAGCTGGCCACGCGGCTTCCCTACCTCAAGAATCGAGTATGTAGCTCAGGCGTTTAAATTATGTATCCTCAGGGAATTTTCGTACCTCGTGTACCGGGTTCAACCACCACATACTTGACCTGCTACAGTACCTCTGCCCCAACCCTCCTCGGTCCTACCTCAAGACCTGCCTTCATACTTATCCTCTCCTCTATCTTATGCACATTTCCATACTTCTCGAATTGTTCTCACAATCAAAAGTTGCGTGTTGATGTTGTTCTTTTCTATTTTTTGCAAGGAAACTTGAGTTTTCCCGGTCACTCTGCCATCTCCCACCATTTCTCTCCTCGTTTTGTGTTTTATTTTCTGTTAGTGCAATTGCAAGTAGTCCGATGTGCGAGTGACTCGACCATATAAAAAAAAGCATGTTGGAACCGATCGAAAACAGAAGATTAGAACCTTTTAACGTTTCAGAAACGATTCAAGGTCATTTTGAAAAGCGAAATAGCACAACTACGATCCTTGAAACGTTTCTTACCATTAAAAAAGGGTTTTTGCAACGTTTTCCGCCGTTTATAGAAAAGCGGAATGAAGCAGCTTAGTTTCTGAAACGTTGCACAGGTGATCAGCAGGTGGAATAGAGCAAAAAGCAACGCTTCTGAAACGTTTCAGACATAGCAAAAAAGCGAGATAAAGCACCACAACTTCACAACAACTTTTCACTCTATTTAGGCTATCTACAAACAAGATTAACTGCTCAAAATCACTGAAATCCATAACGGTCCAATCTCCGTCGTCCCACCATTCACGCTCTCCGATTCAAAACAAAGGTCCACAGAATACATCTGACTCACCTCCACATTCCGCCCTTTTCGGCTTTTCCTGACCTTCCACCTCCATTTACATAACATTTGTTCTACTGACTACCGTCCCGACATGTGGTTCCTTCTTCCGCTCTGCATTACGCTTCTCGCCTCAAAGTGTATCGCTGCCCCGGCTAAGGTAGGTTCTTATTTGACTGCTTTTTTAGCTCAGAATTGTTTAGGTCAGAACTGAGGTGAAGACCACAACGACGACCTCCTATCCCCAATGGCTTCCACTGCGATTCGACATTGGAGATCTAGCTAGTTGTGAGAAATCTTGCTCTGAAACGTCAGGTGTCAACTAATCCTGTTTTCTAATTTCGTGTTTTAGATGTTATCAGCTTCCCAGCTCGCAAGCGACCCACTGGACCTGTTTCAAGCCTGGACCTAAGCCTTCGGTTGTGGAAAAATTCGGTTTTGTAAGAATTCTTATCAAATCTAGGCTTGAAAGCTTCTTTAGAAGCCCCAAACGCTCTCGGAGCGGGTTATCCTGCTCACCTACGTCGTTTTCCTCCTCTTCGTCTCCGTCGTCTTCTGTGGAATCTGCGTCTTCTCCGTCGTGTGCTGGTCCCACTGCACTCGTTCCCGACGTCCTGGAATCGCCGGTCACCGGCACTCCTACGAGGTCACTGGCAAAGGAGTCCGGCTTTGAATAATTTATTTGCATTTGTTACCCTTGTCATGCGGTTTTATAAAATTCTTATGATATATAAGATGCAGATTTTGGGCAGGGACAGGATTCAGACCGTCTTACGACAATGAGAACATCGTTTCTTCCATGTGCAAGGGATGCAGCAAAGGAAAAAGAGGCCCAGAGGAAGCGTGAAGAGAGCGATGATGAGGAGACACGTCAGACAACAAACGTCTGTCTCTTTTCGTACGTCTCCGGTCTGAAATTGGGAGATTTTAGGATAGGAGAATGTTTAGAACAGACCTGACAATGTGGGCAATCGCCTCTGTAACGAATCTCCACCACCGTAGCGCTGGATTCAGGAATCGGATTCGCTAAAGTTTTTCCATAGATTACAGTAACCCTAGCTTCAATAATACGATTGATCTGCTGAGGCTGATACGGCGGAGCGGAATAGGCGCTCGGCTGGCCTTTCGCTTCCCCGAGAGGATAAGGAGGGTTCACGGGACTTCTAAGAGCTGCCTCGTAGGGTGGAGGCGCTTCGGAAAGAGGCGTCTGGACCGGCGCTCCCACGTGAATCGTGTTGACGACCTCTGGCTGCGGAGGTTGCGGGGCTTCCGCTGGCTGACGATAAGCGCCGGTGGAGGAGGATTCGTCGTCGACGGGCGCTGAAGGAAATGGCGCCTTGTCCGAGGGCATTTTTGACCTAAAATGGAAGAGGAGTTAGGCGAGGGTTAGGAAGGTTAGGGCACGCAAGTCAAAGACACAGGGCACGGGTTCGCGGGTTGAAAAAGTGTCTGCAGTTGAGGTTGGAGCGAAACGAGACACACTACGCGTAAATGAGACACGCTCGGCTTCGAAACGAGACACACTACAGGCAGACATTATCCATTACAGACAGACAAGGCGCATGTCTCTTCAAGGCACACCTGAAAACATGAAAGCTCGGTGAAAACTAGATCCAATGTCTCGACAAAAAGCACAACAACCATACGAACATAAAATTTATGAATGCTTCCAAATGTTTTCAAGTTAACAATGTCTAGAATCGGTAGGAAGTTTTCAAAATGTACATGTTAGACAACAAAGGCAGCTTGGTGGTCCCGATTTAATAGATTCTGCGGCAGCGGTTGCAGCGCTTGCGGACCGTGCACGGGATACAGCAGAGGAGGAGAAGGCCGATGGGAAATGTGAAGACGGCAATTATGATCAGGCACAACAGGCAGCAGAAGTCGGTTTCGTTGCGGACGTGGCCGTGCTGAAAATTAAGAGTTCAGTAAGAAGCTAGTCTAGACCCTAATGTCTCAGTCTGAATCTAAGCAAATAATAATTGCTCATGTCTGAACAGGACCTGTGAGTCATTTCTAACTCATCTCACAGGCGACCGGTTGGTTTTCACATCAGTTGATAGAAAAACCAACCGGTCAGTCGCAGCTCATGAGTTTAAAATGGTTATGTTATGTCTAGTAGACAGTGAAATACGGCTGTCTGGAAATGTGGTATTCATTTTGATCCAACCAGACATGTCCAACCGATCGATTTTCTCGAAAACATTTCAAAACCGACCGGTCGGTCGTAGCTCACTACAAGGTGGCCCAAAAAAAACCCGTCCGCCAGACACCACGCCGGCCAGACATCGTCATTTCTAGCTCACTCGTCGCAAACGACCGGTCGGTTTCGCTAACGAGGGTGATTTTTGTGGTTTTCATTTCGACCCAACCAGGCACGTGCGACCAGTCGGTTTTCCCTCGAAATCATCACAAAACCGACCGGTCGGTGAACAGCGGGCAGCCGTAATTTGCGTTCCCTCACAAGTTTTAACACGTAGACGTCTTGGCGGCGTATTGACAACGTCTAGACATAACAACAACAAGCAAGTTTCATTTTCAGAAATCTTCCAGTTCTGTAGACGTTCAAAAGTGCTCACACGTGCTGAGACAAACACCCAAACGTGTAAAGCTTGATAGCAAAGCACTTACCTGACAAAAGTTACAATCTCCTCTTGGGTGAACCGTCGTCGTAGTCGTCGTGACGACGATAGGAGTCGTCGGGATCAGAGTGGCTGAAAGAATCAAGCTTAAAAAAGCTTTTAAAAAAGTCAAAAACACTTACGGTTAAGCATCTGCGGCTGATATGGAGGCGCTGGGTACATGGGAATCGCGTTGGATTGAGGCATCTTGACGTTCCCGGGAGTCGAGGGTCCTCCGGGATACGGTGGGTTCACCGAGCTGGCCAAAGCGTCCTGGTACGATGGCGGAGCTTCGGTATCGACAAACCCTGGAGGAGGCACCGGCTGGGGAGCCTGGACGTGCTGCGTGGTGACGATTTGAGGTTGAAGGAGCTGTGGGGCTTCATGGAGCTGGGGGTAGACGTGGCTGCCGGAGGATTCGTCCTCGACGGGAGCCGACGGAGCGGGCGCCTTTTTCGAAGGCATTTCCCAGGCCGAAATAAGGATTTTAATACGCATAGATAAAGGAATAGACACCGCGGACAATTTATCACGATTACAGACAACAAACTAGACAACGACGCGACACGGGCATACGGATGCCTTGGGTCTTGCTCAACCAAAATCAAACGCATGCGCAGCGGATCTAAATCCAGTCTGGCAAGTTCATTATACGACATGCAGAACTGAATCGCTGATTCACACGACCACTGTAATAAAATGACACGCGAAAACGGAGAACCATCATCGTTTTACAAACACGAACCAATCCCACGGCCCTAACATGTCAAACTGCTGACCAAAGCAACCTGTCACACCCCAAAAAAGAGCGAAGAAAGAGAGCAGCAGCTCCTTAAGCAGCAAAGGAAACAGCGACCGCGATAAGCACGAAACCAATCGACCGGAGAGAGACGCGAGGGTAAACGAGCGAAAAAACAGAGGAAACGAATAGCTGCCATAGAGCGATGCTGTGGAACAAAAAGAAGAAATAAACAGTCAAGCGTGTTAGCAGCTGAGGTCATCCACATGCAGCGGCTGCTATTCGGGGTTCGCCCACGTCACCTCCTATCTATCGCTTGCACTCCTGGCTTCGGAATTGACCTGATAAGTGCTGGGATCACTAAGCACTCAATTTGGCAAGAATTGGCTTCCTGTAGAGCAACGCAACATCTAAAAACGCAACGCCTCCTAGGAAACTCCCGAAACACGTGACCCCACTTCCGCATCGATCGTTTTCGCACCCTCCCGAAAACTCCAATTTAAGAACGCTTCGTGGGACGCTACAGTCCATCAAAACCGGAACAAACCGAAACCAACTCTTTATAATCACGTCGCCCACGTCGCGAAAACCCAAATGATTCATCTGCAGCAACCCGAACTGGAAAATTTCCTATTTAAAGGTCACGATTTCCCCAAAACGTCACTAAAGAAAACTAATTAAGATATCTTTAAATCCCTAGAGCAAATATCATCAAATACCTTTCTTACCACGCTTGAATTAATTCCGCGACCTCTCTTAGCAGCCCGACAATTCCAAAAACCCGTTGTCGTTTCACAGATTGGCACTGCGAGCAAGAGAACAAACAAAACCAATCATCAACAATGAGAAAGAGGCGGTCGGTGGAAAAGTGGAGCGGCTCGACGTGCACAACTGACGATTTCATAGGAAACACCGCATGAATGAAAGTTCGAATTTTGTGCTATCAGGGAGTGTCACGGCATGATGATACAGCAGACATGAATTATGAGACGAAAAATGAGACAAAACGGAGACTTTATACATGACAAATTCAACACGGGAGACATTAATTACGAATGATTAAAAAAACCATTCGAAGATTCGGCGAGGAAGCGACCCGGTCCGTCTTTCAAAACTGAAACACTGACAGGATTTCGTGACAAAAAGTCAACAAAATTTCAAAGAGACTCAAAAAACGCCTTCCTGTCGCCTTAAAATCCCTCAAAGCCACTCCATCACTTTTGAGTCGCCAAAACGCGCTATCAAAACAACAAAAATCGATCTCCCCGTCGCCTGCAAAAACTGAAGGTTGCTCTTCTCCTTCACCTGCAAGCGAACGATGGTGCGAGCGAGAGGCGCGAAATGCATTTCAGCTCCTCCAAATGTGGTCTCCAAAAACGCGATTCATTTCCATGAGGGAAGCTGGAATAACCGCAAATGCAATTTTCGGGATCCACGTTAGATTGTGGGGGAGAGAGGAACAAAAACCGGTGCGATTAATTAAACTTTCGCTACGAAAGTTTCGCACAAAGAGCCAAAAAACGCGCGCGGGATTGCCATAGGAGAAAAAAATCCGCGCGTTTGCACAGGGCCATTTGGGCAAATGCAACTGAAAAAGTGTAAACTTCGAGCAAAATTCTCATCCACAAAACGTATTATCGAACCCGCGGAAAACCCTGAAAAGTCAGATCGCGGCGGATCTGTCAGCGTCCCAAATCCAATTCAGCAGACCGCGCTAAGCGAGCGCCCCGGGGCTCAAAGGCCCAAATACCAGCTGACGACGACGAATGACTCACGGCGGCGTTGCACTTCACGTTTCTTTCGCAACGGACGCCCATTTCTCTTGCAAAGCCTTTCTTGTGAGATGATGCCCACCGATACAGGACAACAATAACGAATCAATAAAACTCGGTGGCGCCGGCGTTCGAAGAGGGTTGGGCTTCCAAGCAGGACGGCGGGAGGGTTACGTTTCGGTAGAAGTTCTTCGCTTGTTGCCATTCGAAGATGTCCGAGCTTGAGAAGCAGTGGTCCACAGCATTCCAGAAGGTTTGTTCGGCTTGGAGTTCCCACTTCTGCAGTTCCGCGAAGCGCGTCGAGAGGAGCGTGGCGGCTTTTTCCTTCGGCACCGATGGATACACGACCTGAAAGGGTGGAAATTTAAGAGGGAAGAATTGCGCGAAAAAACAGAGAAAAACGCGATCGCAGAGCACCAAAAGCACCAAATGGGAGCAAAGAGGGTGGATGCAAATTCAAAAACTGCCATCGTGGTTTTCGTGTGCCGTACCGAAATTCAATGCGTTAAATATCGATCGTTCGTTTTGGGCACATTAAGACAACACAAGCGCTTCGATCGGGTTTAGATAAGTCCAATTTCAGGATTAGCTAAAGAAGAACACGCCTACCTGCAACTCGTCCGTGAGCATCGCCTGAAGCGCCCTCTGGAACGCAGGCAAATACCTCAACATGAGAATCGGCGTCATCCGGAGCTCCTCGAAAGTCGAAACCGTCGTTTGCGACAGCGCTCCACGGTCGCTGCGGCCGTCCGGCCTCCTGATGTGCTCCATCGCTTGTCCCAGTACTCGCTGTGGAATACCTAAACCGAATTTACACGTGTTTCATGGGGAAAACGACTCACCGAGCTCGAAACGCGTCTTTTTGAACATGGCGGCGAAGACGACGATGACGTTGAGGACTTCGAGGTCTCGTGGGGTGCAGCAGGCCTCAAGACTCCGATCCAAAACTTCGACCAGCTCCTGCGTGGAGCACTCGCAGTGGGCGGACGAAGACGGACATCGCGGAAGCGGACGAGAGGAAACCGCGGCCTGCGACGCGAGCATTTTCCAAGATTTTCTCTGAATTGAAGTCCGAAGTCGACCGCCGCATGGTTTTAAGAGGAAACGCGAATGGTCGCCGAAGGAAGACCGACAGGCAGTGGGTCAGTAGACCGAGTCTAGACAGGAAAGTGCATCTTGAAGGTGCGCGAAGGCTGTCCGACTGAAGACAGACTGATACGGTGTCGTCTACTTTTGCAAATAAGAGTTGCAGGGAGTTGATCATCACGCAATCACATTATGGAGGCACGCTTCATTCTCAAGGCATCCTTCACACGTTCTCATTGCCAGAGAGCATGGAATTTACATATAAGTTGCTGACTTGTTCCGTTCCACTGTGTAGGTTTTAACCTGCATAGGCTTTCGGATCAGCGATGCAGGCTGTACCAACCTTCCATTCTAATTATTTACGCCTTGTTGCAAAAGACAAAAAAGGCATGCGATGCTTCAATGGAATTTATCAACCGTCACTTTACGTTCAGGAGTACCAATACAAGGTTAGCTCTCAATCAGTCGATTCTTAGGCACCGACCTTGACGCTGCCGGCGGCGTTGGCGGCGGTCGCGCGACGCTTCCGAGGATTCCAGGGGCGCCTCCAAGGATTCCGGTGACAGCGCTAAGGGGGTTTTCAGCTCCGCCTCCAAGGATTCCGGTGACAGCGCTAAGGGGGTTCCAGCTCCGCCGGCGATTCCCCGAGGGATCCGAGGAGACCGAGGATGACTTGAGGAGGCTCTCTACGATTCCAAAACGGCTCCAAGAGGACCTCCGCTCCGCCGGCCGCGCCAGTGACGCCCCAACGATTTTTGAAATGTCGAGACCTTCCGGCGGCGCCGCTGGCGCCATTCAGAATACCCACGGCGTCAGTGGCTCCTTTGACGGGCGCGTTCCAATGGCGCTAGCGTCGATGTTGGCGTCGGCCATCTGAAAACGGAGGATGAGGAGAGCCGAGGAGCTCTCGACTCACGGTGCAGGCGACGAGAGGCGACGCTGAAGAGGGCGAAGAGCGAGAAAGAAGCCATTGTTATCCCAATCTGAAACGAGGGGTGAGAGGAGCTGCTGGGAACGGGTAATGCTTCTGCTTCCGGAGACCCCTTTTTGTAACCGTGTTCCCTTAGAAGCGATCACAAAAACAGGCGGATTAGGACGTTGCATGCGTTGGCAACCGCGGGCGGTTGGTTTCCTCAGCCCAATAACATGGCCGAACAAAGCTTCTGGCAAAATTGACCGGGTAATGTTTAAATACGGAAAAGACGTCGGGTTCCGATCGACAGCAGCAAAAACAACCTCTCGACACTGATACAAACGATGCGCCCGCGTTGCCAACGCATGTCACGTCCTAATCCGCCTGTTGTTGTGATCGCTCTAAGGGAACACGGTTACAAAAAGGGGTCTCCGAAGCAGAAGCATCACCCGTTCCCAGCAGCTCCTCTCACCCCTTCTCGTTTCAGATTGGGATAACAATGGCTTCTTCTCGCTCTTCGCCTCTTCACGTCGCCCTCGTCGCCTGCACCGTGAGTCGAGAGCTCCTCGCTCTCCTCATCCTCCGTTTTCAGATGGCCGACGCCAACATCGACGCTAGCGCCATTGCAACGCGCCCGTCAAAGGAGCCACTGACGCCGTCGGAGGTATTCTGAATGGCGCCAGCGGGCCGCCGGAGGTCTCGACATTTCAAAAATCGTTGGAGCGTCACTGGCCGGCCGGCGGAGCGGAGTCCTCTTGGAGCCGTTCTTGGAACGTAGAGAGCCTCCTCAACGTCATCCTCGGTCTCCTCGATCCCTCGGAGAATCGCCGGCGGAGCTGGAAACCCCTTAGCGCTGTCACCGAATCCTTGGAGGCGGAGCTGAAAACCCCTTAGCCTGTCAGGAATCCTTGGAGGCGCCCCTGGAATCCTCGGAAGCGTCGCCGCCAACGCCGCCGGCAGCGTCAAGGTCGGTGCCTAAGAATCGACTGATTGAGAGCTAACCTTGTATTGGTACTCCTGAACGTAAAGTGACGGTTGATAAATTCCATTGAAGCATCGCATGCCTTTTTTGTCTTTTGCAACAAGGCGTAAATAATTAGAATGGAAGGTTGGTACAGCCTGCATCGCTGATCCGAAAGCCTATGCAGGTTAAAACCTACACAGTGGAACGGAACAAGTCAGCAACTTATATGTAAATTCCATGCTCTCTGGCAATGAGAACGTGTGAAGGATGCCTTGAGAATGAAGCGTGCCTCCATATGTGATGTTGCGTGATGATCAACTCCCTGCAACTCTATTTGCAAACGTCCAGACACCGTATCAGTCTGTCTTCAGTCGGACAACCTTCGCGCACCTTCAAGATGCACTTTCCTGTCTAGACTCGGTCTACTAACCTACTGACTGCCTGTCGGTCTTCCTTCGGCGACCATTCGCGTTTCCTCTCAAAACCATGCGGCGGTTGACTTCGACTTCAATTCAGAGAAAATCTTGGAAATGCTCGCGTCGCAGGCCGCGGCTTCCTCTCGTCCGCTTCCGCGATGTCCGTGACCCGATGTAGTGGATTTAGAGAAATGGATTTAGTGAAAATGAGCGAGATCAAACTTTGTATTAGAGATGAATGTCCGGTTTTTAAGTCATTGGTCATCCTTTGGTATGAGGCGCTCAAACAAGGAAAAATGGCTATTTTGTTTGTGGCCTGTTTCTAAATGCTTTTGGGATCGGCGTGATCGGGAACTTATTCCGCGTCGAATGCGCCCAAGAATGCGAAAATCTGCGCAGTGTGGGCACAGTTCGTCGTGTGTCGCTGGTTGGGTACCCCTGTTCAGCGGACAGTCTTCGCGCGACATCGCGGAAGCGGACGAGAGGAAGCCGCGGCCTGCGACGCGAGCATTTCCAAGATTTTCTCTGAATTGAAGTCCTGAAGTCCGAAGTCGACCGCCGCATGGTTTTGAGAGGAAACGCGAATGGTCGCCGAAGGAAGGCCAGTAGGTTAGTAGACCGAGTCTAGACAGGAAAGTGCATCTTGAAGGTGCGCGAAGGTTGTCCGACTGAAGACAGACTGATACGGTGTCTGGACGTTTGCAAATAGAGTTGCAGGGAGTTGATCATCACGCAACATCACATGTATGGAGGCACGCTTCATTCTCAAGGCATCCTTCACACGTTCTCATTGCCAGAGAGCATGGAATTTACAATATAAGTTGCTGACTTGTTCCGTTCCACTGTGTAGGTTTTAACCTGCATAGGCTTTCGATCAGCGATGCAGGCTGTACCAACCTTCCATTCTAATTATTTACGCTTGTTGCAAAAGACAAAAAAGGCATGCGATGCTTCAAGGAATTTATCAACCGTCACTTTACGTTCAGAGTACCAATACAAGGTTAGCTCTCAATCAGTCGATTCTTAGGCACCGACCTTGACGCTGCCGGCGGCGTTGGCGGCGGTGTCGGCGACGCTTCCGAGGATTCCAGGGGCGCCTCCAAGGATTCCGGTGACAGCGCTAAGGGGGTTTTCAGCTCCGCCTCCAAGGATTCCGGTGACAGCGCTAAGGGGTTTTCAGCTCCGCCGGCGATTCCTCCGAGGGATCCGAGGAGACCGAGGATGACGTTGAGGAGGCTCTCTACGATTCCAAGAACGGCTCCAAGAGGACCTCCGGCTCCGCCGGCCGCGCCAGTGACGCCTCCAACGATTTTTGAAATGTCGAGACCTCCGGCGGCGCCGCTGGCGCCATTCAGAATACCTCCGACGGCGTCAGTGGCTTCCTTTGACGGGCGCGTTGCCAATGGCGCTAGCGTCGATGTTGGCGTCGGCCATCTGAAAACGGAGGATGAGGAGAGCCGAGGAGCTCTCGACTCACGGTGCAGGCGACGAGGGCGACGCTGAAGAGGGCGAAGAGCGAGAAAGAAGCCATTGTTATCCCAATCTGAAACGAGAAGGGGTGAGAGGAGCTGCTGGGAACGGGTGATGCTTCTGCTTCCGGAGACCCCTTTTTGTAACCGTGTTCCCTTAGAAGCGATCACAACAACAGGCGGATTAGGACGTGACATGCGGCGGGCGCATCGTTTGTATCAGTGTCGAGAGGTTGTTTTTGCTGCTGTCGATCGGAACCCGACGTCTTTTCCGTATTTAAACATTACCCGGTCAATTTTGCCAGAAGCTTTGTTCGGCCATGTTATTGGGCTGAGGAAACCAACCGCCCGCGGTTGCCAACGCATGCAACGTCCTAATCCGCCTGTTTTTGTGATCGCTTCTAAGGGAACACGGTTACAAAAAGGGGTCTCCGGAAGCAGAAGCATTACCCGTTCCCAGCAGCTCCTCTCACCCCTCACCCCTTCTCGTTTCAGATTGGGATAACAATGGCTTCTTTCTCGCTCTTCGCCTCTTCAGCGTCGCCCTCGTCGCCTGCACCGTGAGTCGAGAGCTCCTCGGCTCTCCTCATCCTCCGTTTTCAGATGGCCGACGCCAACATCGACGCTAGCGCCATTGGCAACGCGCCCGGCCACTGACGCCGTCGGAGGTATTCTGAATGGCGCCAGCGGCGCCGCCGGAGGTCTCGACATTTCAAAAATCGTTGGAGGCGTCACTGGCGCGGCCGGCGGAGCCGGAGGTCCTCTTGGAGCCGTTCTTGGAATCGTAGAGAGCCTCCTCAACGTCATCCTCGGCTCCTCGGATCCCTCGGAGGAATCGCCGGCGGAGCTGGAAACCCCCTTAGCGCTGTCACCGGAATCCTTGGAGGCGGAGCTGAAAACCCCCTTAGCGCTGTCACCGGAATCCTTGAGGCGCCCCTGGAATCCTCGGAAGCGTCGCCGACACCGCCGCCAACGCCGCCGGCAGCGTCAAGGTCGGTGCCTAAGAATCGACTGATTGAGAGCTAACCTTGTATTGGTACCCTGAACGTAAAGTGACGGTTGATAAATTCCATTGAAGCATCGCATGCCTTTTTTGTCTTTTGCAACAAGGCGTAAATAATTAGAATGGAAGGTTGGTACAGCCTGCATCGCTGATCCGAAAGCCTATGCAGGTTAAAACCTACACAGTGGAACGGAACAAGTCAGCAACTTATATGTAAATTCCATGCTCTCTGGCAATGAGAACGTGTGAAGGATGCCTTGAGAATGAAGCGTGCCTCCATGCTCCATACATGTGATGTTGCGTGATGATCAACTCCCTGCAACTCTATTTGCAAACGTCCAGACACCGTATCAGTCTGTCTTCAGTCGGACAACCTTCGCGCACCTTCAAGATGCACTTTCCTGTCTAGACTCGGTCTACTAACCTACTGCATGTCGGCCTTCCTTCGGCGACCATTCGCGTTTCCTCTCAAAACCATGCGGCGGTCGACTTCGGACTTCAATTCAGAGAAAATCTTGGAAATGCTCGCCCGCGGCTTCCTCTCGTCCGCTTCCGCGATGTCCGTGACCTCGATGTAGTGGATTTAGAGAAATGGATTTAGTGAATAATGAATGAATAATGAAGCCCAGTGAATAATGAATAATGAATAATGAAGCCCAGCGTCGCCTCCTCACAGCAAACCAATTCTAAAAGCGGTTTTGGAATAGCGTCACCTGAGAACAACTCTGTGGACAGAACACAAATCGTGATTAGTGGTTTAACCACCGTATTGGAACGACGGCCACCAAATTCTGTTTTTTCTTGGGTTAATTCGACTGTTTGAACAAAGGAGGTGGAGGACGCTCAAGTAAACAATTCCAGAAGACGGTGTGAAAAAATACGATTTTTAGTGAGGGGATCGGGTACGTAGGCAATATCTCGTTGGGAGGTTGTTGCGAAGTTACGAGAAATGGATTTAGTGAAAATGAGCGAGATCAAACTTTGTGATTAGAGATGTTCAGGTACAAAATGTCCGGTTTTTAGTCATTGATCATCCTTTGGTATGAGACGCTCAAACAAGGAAAAATGGCTATTTTGTTTGTTTAAAAAGCAGATGCAGATTAAGAGGGTAAGCAGTGATAAGAACTACAAAAGGACGGAAGTGATTAAAGGCACAAACAAATCAAAGTTTTGCATATTTTTGATTCTTGAAACGGTTTTCACATTTCTACAGCAAGACTTTCTGTGGGCGACCCACAGCATGCAACAACACCATTTCCTTCTCACCGATTTATGGCGTACCGTTGAACGATTGATTTAACACCGTTTTCCTGTGCTTCCCGCGCAGTCTTTCTCTGGGTCTTTGTCCTCTCTCCAGGAATAAATTAGCATTCTGGCAGACGCGCTCCTCTTCCTTTTCTTGAGCTTTTTCGCTTCGACCAGAGGTCGCCCAACCACCACGTATTAGGAAATAAGAAACACGTCACATAAATAGCACTCTATTGCCGAGCGTTGATCGAAACGCATGTTTCACGGCGGCATCGCTTTTCCGTTACATCGGTATTTTCGGAATGCTCGTGAAGTCGTGAAGCCTGAAGAAACGTTGATTTCTCGCCGTGCTGGCCTGTTTCTAAATGCTTTTGGGATCGGCGTGATCGGGAACTTATTCCGCGTCGAATGCGCCCAAAATGCGAAAATCTGCGCAGTGTGGGCACAGTTCGTCGTGTGTCGCTGGTTGGGTACCCCTGTTCAGCGAAAAAAAGGGAAATGCCTAAATGGGTAATGGTACAGAATTGAGTTGGATTAGGTCGGTCAGCTAGCTACTGAGACAATCCTAAAATGTTAATTTGCTGCGCTTTTCTGAGATGCACTTTCTTGGTTGTGTAACTTGTTGAAACCAAGTCCTGCTTGCTTAGAATTTATCAACCATAACCCCACATTCAGGATTACCAAGACAAGGTTTACTCTCGAAGATTCGACACTTATGCTCCAACCTTGGCTCCGACGTTGGTGGCAGCGTTGGAGCGTTGGCGCGTCCCCAACTCCGCCAAGGAGTCCGCTGACGAGGTTTCCGGCGCCTCCTGCTCCTCCAAGGAGTCCCGTGACAACGTCGAGGGGGATTCCGATGCCTCCGAGACCGCCGAGGGCGTTCGTTCCGGCGCCGGACGCGCTTCCGACGGCTCCGGAGGCTGCTCCGGTGAGACTGGCGAGAAGGGTCGAGACGAGGCGAGGACGGGCCTGGACGGTCGCAAGGATGCTTTCGATGCCAGCTCCACCAGCTCCGCCGGTGAGGCTTCCGAGCAGATTGGTCACGTCTCCGAGGCCTCCCGTCAAGCCACCGGCGGTGTCACTGATGCTATTAACAGCTCCGGAGACGGGCGCGGCGGCGCGGCGGCGTCGCCAACGACACTAGCGTCGATGTTGGCGTCGGCCATCTGAAAACGGAGAATGAGGAAAGCCGAGGAGCTTCGACTCACGGTGCAGGCGACGAGGGCGACGCTGAAGAGGGCGAAGAGCGAGAAAGAAGCCATTGTTATCCCAATCTGAAACGAGAGGGGGTAAGAGGAGCTGCTGGAAGCGGATGATGCTTTGCTTCCGGAGGCCCCTTTTTGTAACCGTGTTCCCTTAGAAGCGATCACAAAAACAGGCGGATTAGGACGTGGCATGAGCGCGATCCCGATCAGCATTTCTGAAATTCTCGGTTTTATTTCCCTTTTTGCGTTTTTTGAAGGCTTGTTTTTTTGAGATACCGTTGATTTATTCAAGGTCATCTTCTATTCAGGGCTGTTTCTAAAAGGATCTAAGAAATGTCGCGGCTTAATCTGGTGTAAGCGTTTGTTCTAATACGCGGCATCGCGTTCTTGTTTTTTGTTTTTGGGATCAAAGACTGCGCGTTCCCAGATGTTCCCAATCCTCGCTGTATGCAAATGTACCCTGACCGGTTTTTCGGTAACCATTTCATGATGCCTATCTTCCCTTCCGACATGCATTTCACATCACAGGTGTACGGTAGCAGTGTGATATTTATCAAAAATGAGAGGAATTGCGGGAAGTATTGCTGAAAAGAGCCATTTTTTCTTATAGCGACCAAAGGGTCATGTGGAGTGGTGACAAACAATTTAGTAAAAGACAGTTTTACTCGACAAAATATAGCTTGAAATGTCATTTACAGGATGATGGCGGCTCGTATCCCGGAATCTTGCGAACTCGCGGCGGAGGAGTCGCCCGGAACCACGCGGACGCCCTCACGAGGCTCGGTTGCGAAACGAAACTGATTTCGGCAATCGGAAACGACCGCTACGGAGAAACGCTGATGAGCATGTGTGGCCACATGGTGAGATCGACCCTGTAGCCTGTGCTTAAGATTCTGTTCCAGGACATGTCTTCGATCCTCCGCGTGGACGACGTCCAAACCGCCACTTATCTCTCCGTTGCCCTCAAGGGAAACGTCCTCTACGGAGTCACCGCTATTGAACCCATCGTTGCCAGATTGACCTCAGAAGTGGTGAGCTTAGAATTCAAAAATTTATGGATTTTAAATGATTAAAAAAATCGATTTTCAGATTACCTCGAAAGAAGAACTGATCGCCGAAGCCGACGCCGTCGTTGTCGACGGAAACTTGACCAGAGAGGCGCTCAAAACCGCGATCGCCTTGGCTCACCATCACCAGAAATTCATCTGGTTCGACCCGGCCGACCAATCCAAAGTGGAAAAGCTCTTCGCCGCCAAAAGCTTCGAACTCATCGACGCGATTTCGCCGAACGCAAACGAGTTTGACAGACTCATGGGATTCCAAACAGGTGCTTTTGATTCTTTGCAGCTTTTCAAACTGAATATTTTAAAGCTAAAGATGTTCACCCATTGCTGTCCACTATTGCTGAAACTCGAGGCCCCGAAGGCGTGACCTGGTGGCAGAGGAAAGGAGAACAATACGTAAAGACCAAAAGACCTTCGCCAATCGACCCTAAAAGCGTCGTTTCGGTGTCCGGGGCTGGGGACTGCTTGAACTGCGGATATCTAGCCGCCCTTCTCTCGGGTTTGTCTTTGGAAAAGTGCTACAAAGTTGCCGACGCGTGTGCTCGTCTCAGCCTACAGTCCTTGGAATCTGTTCCCGACACGATTACTCCGGACTGTCTTGATAAAATATAAATGAGACCTTTTTCATTTTCAAGTTGTGTTTCTTTGAGTGAAGCATTTCAATTGAATTTAAATGTCGTCTTAAAATGCTTTTCCTGTAGGCTGTTTAGATGCTCAAACCAAGCCCTGCTTTCTTAGAATTTATCAACCACACCCACATTCGGAAGTACCACTCTTAGAGATCGACTCTTAGGCACCGACCTTGACGCTGCCGGCGGCGTTGGCGGCGTGTCGGCCACGCTTCCGAGGATTCCAGGGGCGCCTCAAGGATTCCGGTGACAGCGCTAAGGGGGTTTTCAGCTCCGCCTCCAAGGATTCCGGTGACAGCGCTAAGGGGGTTTCCAGCTCCGCCGGCGATTCCTCCGAGGGATCCGAGGAGACCGAGGATGACGTTGAGGAGGCTCTCTACGATTCCAAGAACGGCTCCAAGAGGACCTCCGGCTCCGCCGGCCACGCCAGTGACGCCTCCAAGGATTTTTGAAATGTCGAGACCTCCGGCGGCGCCGCTGGCGCCATTCAGAATACCTCCGACGGCGTCAGTGGCTCCCTTTGACGGGCGCGTTGCCAATGGCGCTAGCGTCGATGTTGGCGTCGGCCATCTGAAAACGGAGGATGAGGAGAGCCGAGGAGCTCTCGACTCACGGTGCAGGCGACGAGGGCGACGCTGAAGAGGGCGAAGAGCGAGAAAGAAGCCATTGTTATCCCAATCTGAAACGAGAAGGGGTGAGAGGAGTGCTGGGAACGGGTGATGCTTCTGCTTCCGGAGACCCCTTTTTGTAACCGTGTTCCTTAGAAGCGATCACAACAACAGGCGGATTAGGACGTGACATGCGTTGGCAACAGCGGGCGCATCGTTTGTATCAGTGTCGAGAGGTTGTTTTTGCTGCTGTCGATCGGAACCCGACGTCTTTTCCGTATTTAAACATTACCCGGTCAATTTTGCCAGAAGCTTTGTTCGGCCATGTTATTGGGCTGAGAAACCAACCGCCCGCGGTTGCCAACGGCATGCAAGTCCTAATCCGCCTGTTTTTGTGATCGCTTCTAAGGGAACACGGTTACAAAAAGGGGTCTCCGGAAGCAGAAGCATTACCCGTTCCAGCAGCTCTCTCACCCCTCTATTGGGATAACAATGGCTTCTTTCTCGCTCTTCGCCCTCTTCAGCGTCGCCCTCGTCGCCTGCACCGTGAGTCGAGCGCTCCTCGGCTCTCCTCATCCTCCGTTTTCAGATGGCCGACGCCAACATCGACGCTAGCGCCATTGGCAACGCGCCCACGCGCCCGTCAAAGGAGCCACTGACGCCGTCGGAGGTATTCTGAATGGCGCCAGCGGCGCCGCCGGAGGTCTCGACATTTCAAAAATCCTTGGAGGCGTCACTGGCGCGGCCGGCGGAGCCGGAGGTCCTCTTGGAGCCGTTCTTGAATCGTAGAGAGCCTCCTCAACGTCATCCTCGGTCTCCTCGGATCCTCGGAGGAATCGCCGGCGGAGCTGAAAACCCCTTAGCGCTGTCACCGGAATCCTTGGACGGAGCTGAAAACCCCTTAGCGCTGTCACCGGAATCCTTGGAGGCGCCCTGGAATCCTCGGAAGCGTCGCCGACACCGCCGCCAACGCCGCCGGCAGCGTCAAGGTCGGTGCCTAAGAATCGACTGATTGAGAGCTAACCTTGTATTGGTACTCCTGAAGTAAAGTGACGGTTGATAAATTCCATTGAAGCATCGCATGCCTTTTTTGTCTTTTGCAACAAGGCGTAAATAATTAGAATGGAAGGTTGGTACAGCCTGCATCGCTGATCCGAAAGCTATGCAGGTTAAAACCTACACAGTGGAACGGAACAAGTCAGCAACTTATATGTAATTCCATGCTCTCTGGCAATGAGAACGTGTGAAGGATGCCTTGAGAATGAAGCGTGCCTCCATACATGTGATGTTGCGTGATGATCAACTCCCTGCAACTCTATTTGCAAACGTCCAGACACCGTATCAGTCTGTCTTCAGTCGGACAACCTTCGCGCACCTTCAAGATGCACTTTCCTGTCTAGACTCGGTCTACTAACCTACTGCATGTCGGCCTTCCTTCGGCGACCATTCGCGTTTCCTCTCAAAACCATGCGGCGGTTGACTGGACTTCAATTCAGAGAAAATCTTGGAAATGCTCGCGTCGCAGGCCGCGGCTTCCTCTCGTCCGCTTCCGCGATGTCGCGCGAAGACTGTCCGCTGAACAGGGGTACCCAACCAGCGACACACGACGAACTGTGCCCACACTGCGCAGATTTTCGCATTCTTGGGCGCTCGACGCGGAATAAGTTCCCGATCACGCGATCCAAAAGCATTTAGAAACAGGCCACAAACAAAATAGCCATTTTTCCTTGTTTGAGCGCCTCATACAAAGGATGACCAATGACTTAAAAACCGGACATTTTGTACCTGAACATCTCTAATCACAAAGTTTGATCTCGCTCATTTTCACTAAATCCATTTCTCTAAATCACTACATCGAGGTCACGGACATCGCGGAAGCGGACGAGAGGAAGCCGCGGCCTGCGACGCGAGCATTTCCAAGATTTTCTCTGAATTGAAGTCCGAAGTCAACCGCCGCATGGTTTTGAGAGGAAACGCGAATGGTCGCCGAAGGAAGACCGACAGGCAGTAGGTTAGTAGACCGAGTCTAGACAGGAAAGTGCATCTTGAAGGTGCGCGAAGGTTGTCCGACTGAAGACAGAGATACGGTGTCTGGACGTTTGCAAATAGAGTTGCAGGGAGTTGATCATCACGCAACATCACATGTATGGAGGCACGCTTCATTCTCAAGGCATCCTTCACACGTTCTCATTGCCAGAGAGCATGGAATTTACAATATAAGTTGCTGACTTGTTCCGTTCCACTGTGTAGGTTTTAACCTGCATAGGCTTTCGGATCAGCGATGCAGGCTGTACCAACCTTCCATTCTAATTATTTACGCCTTGTTGCAAAAGACAAAAAAGGCATGCGATGCTTCAATGGAATTTATCAACCGTCACTTTACGTTCAGGAGTACCAATACAAGGTTAGCTCTCAATCAGTCGATTCTTAGGCACCGACCTTGACGCTGCCGGCGGCGTTGGCGGCGGTCGGCGACGCTTCCGAGGATTCCAGGGGCGCCTCCAAGGATTCCGGTGACAGCGCTAAGGGGGTTTTCAGCTCCGCCTCCAAGTTCCGGTGACAGCGCTAAGGGGGTTTCCAGCTCCGCCGGCGATTCCTCCGAGGGATCCGAGGAGACCGAGGATGACGTTGAGGAGGCTCTCTACGATTCCAAGAAACGGCTCCAAGAGGACCTCCGGCTCCGCCGGCCGCGCCAGTGACGCCTCCAACGATTTTTGAAATGTCGAGACCTCCGGCGGCGCCGCTGGCGCCATTCAGAATACCTCCGACGGCGTCAGTGGCTCCTTTGACGGGCGCGTTGCCAATGGCGCTAGCGTCGATGTTGGCGTCGGCCATCTGAAAACGGAGGATGAGGAGAGCCGAGGAGCTCTCGACTCACGGTGCAGGCGACGAGGGCGACGCTGAAGAGGGCGAAGAGCGAGAAAGAAGCCATTGTTATCCCAATCTGAAACGAGAGGGTGAGAGGAGCTGCTGGGAACGGGTAATGCTTCTGCTTCCGGAGACCCCTTTTTGTAACCGTGTTCCCTTAGAAGCGATCACAAAAACAGGCGGATTAGGACGTTGCATGCGTTGGCAACCGCGGGCGGTTGGTTTCCTCAGCCCAATAACATGGCCGAACAAAGCTTCTGGCAAAATTGACCGGGTAATGTTTAAATACGGAAAAGACGTCGGGTTCCGATCGACAGCAGCAAAAACAACCTCTCGACACTGATACAAACGATGCGCCCGCGCCAACGCATGTCACGTCCTAATCCGCCTGTTGTTGTGATCGCTTCTAAGGGAACACGGTTACAAAAAGGGGTCTCCGGAAGCAGAAGCATCACCCGTTCCCAGCAGCTCCTCTCACCCCTTCTCGTTTCAGATTGGGATAACAATGGCTTCTTTCTCGCTCTTCGCCCTCTTCAGCGTCGCCCTCGTCGCCTGCACCGTGAGTCGAGAGCTCCTCGGCTCTCCTCATCCTCCGTTTTCAGATGGCCGACGCCAACATCGACGCTAGCGCCATTGGCAACGCGCCCAGCCACTGACGCCGTCGGAGGTATTCTGAATGGCGCCAGCGGCGCCGCCGGAGGTCTCGACATTTCAAAAATCCTTGGAGGCGTCACTGGCGTGGCCGGCGGAGCCGGAGGTCCTCTTGGAGCCGTTCTTGGAATCGTAGAGAGCCTCCTCAACGTCATCCTCGGTCTCCCGGTCTCCTCGGATCCTCGGAGGAATCGCCGGCGGAGCTGGAAACCCCTTAGCGCTGTCACCGGAATCCTTGAGGCGGAGCTGAAAACCCCTTAGCGCTGTCACCGGAATCCTTGAGGCGCCCCTGGAATCCTCGGAAGCGTGCCGCCAACGCCGCCGGCAGCGTCAAGGTCGGTGCCTAAGAGTCGATCTCTAAGAGTGGTACTTCCGAATGTGGGTGATGGTTGATAAATTCTAAGAAAGCAGGGCTTGGTTTGAGCATCTAAACAGCCTACAGGAAAAGCATTTTAAGACGACCATTTAAATTCAATTGAAATGCTTCACTCAAAGAAACACAACTTGAAAATGAAAAAGGTCTCATTTATATTTTATCAAGACAGTCCGGAGTAATCGTGTCGGGAACAGATTCCAAGGACTGTAGGCTGAGACGAGCACACGCGTCGGCAACTTTGTAGCACTTTTCCAAAGACAAACCCGAGAGAAGGGCGGCTAGATATCCGCAGTTCAAGCAGTCCCCAGCCCCGGACACCGAAACGACGCTTTTAGGGTCGATTGGCGAAGGTCTTTTGGTCTTTACGTATTGTTCTCCTTTCCTCTGCCACCAGGTCACGCCTTCGGGGCCTCGAGTTTCAGCAATAGTGGACAGCAATGGGTGAACATCTTTAGCTTTAAAATATTCAGTTTGAAAAGCATGCAAAGAATCAAAAGCACCTGTTTGGAATCCCATGAGTCTGTCAAACTCGTTTGCGTTCGGCGAAATCGCGTCGAGAGTTCGAAGCTTTTGGCGGCGAAGAGCTTTTCCACTTTGGATTGGTCGGCCGGGTCGAACCAGATGAATTTCTGGTGATGGTGAGCCAAGGCGATCGCGGTTTTGAGCGCCTCTCTGGTCAAGTTTCCGTCGACAACGACGGCGTCGGCTTCGGCGATCAGTTCTTCTTTCGAGGTAATCTGAAAATCGATTTTTTTAATCATTTAAAATCCATAAATTTTTGAATTCTAAGCTCACCACTTCTGAGGTCAATCTGGCAACGATGGGTTCAATAGCGGTGACTCCGTAGAGGACGTTTCCCTTGAGGGCAACGGAGAGATAAGTGGCGGTTTGGACGTCGTCCACGCGGAGGATCGAAGACATGTCTGGAACAGAATCTTAAGCACAGGCTACAGGGTCGATCTCACCATGTGGCCACACATGCTCATCAGCGTTTCTCCGTAGCGGTCGTTTCCGATTGCCGAAATCAGTTTCGTTTCGCAACCGAGCCTCGTGAGGGCGTCCGCGTGGTTCCGGGCGACTCCTCCGCCGCGAGTTCGCAAGATTCCGGGATACGAGCCGCCATCATCCTGTAAATGACATTTCAAGCTATATTTTGTCGAGTAAAACTGTCTTTTACTAAATTGTTTGTCACCACTCCACATGACCCTTTGGTCGCTATAAGAAAAAATGGCTCTTTTCAGCAATACTTCCCGCAATTCCTCTCATTTTTGATAAATATCACACTGCTACCGTACACCTGTGATGTGAAATGCATGTCGGAAGGGAAGATAGGCATCATGAAATGGTTACCGAAAAACCGGTCAGGGTACATTGCATACAGCGAGGATTGGGAACATCTGGGAACGCGCAGTCTTTGATCCCAAAAACAAAAAACAAGAACGCGATGCCGCGTATTAGAACAAACGCTTTACACCAGATTAAGCCGCGACATTTCTTAGATCCTTTTAGAAACAGCCCTGAATAGAAGATGACCTTGAATAAATCAACGGTATCTCAAAAAAACAAGCCTTCAAAAAACGCAAAAAGGGAAATAAAACCGAGAATTTCAGAAATGCTGATCGGGGATCGCGCTCATGCCACGTCCTAATCCGCCTGTTTTTGTGATCGCTTCTAAGGGAACACGGTTACAAAAAGGGGCCTCCGGAAGCAGAAGCATCATCCGCTTCCAGCAGCTCCTCTTACCCCCTCTCGTTTCAGATTGGGATAACAATGGCTTCTTTCTCGCTCTTCGCCCTCTTCAGCGTCGCCCTCGTCGCCTCGTCGCCTGCACCGTGAGTCGAGAGCTCCTCGGCTTTCCTCATTCTCCGTTTTCAGATGGCCGACGCCAACATCGACGCTAGTGTCGTTGGGACGCCGCCGCGCCCGTCTCCGGAGCTGTTAATAGCATCAGTGACACCGCCGGTGGCTTGACGGGAGGCCTCGGAGGCGTGACCAATCTGCTCGGAAGCCTCACCGGCGGAGCTGGTGGAGCTGGCGTCGGAGGCATCCTTGCGCTCGTCAAGACCCTTCTCGAAACCGTCCTCGGTCTCGTCTCGACCCTTCTCGCCAGTCTCACCGGAGCAGCCTCCGGAGCCGTCGGAAGCGCGTCCGGCGCCGGAACGAACGGCGGTCTCGGAGGCATCGGAATCCCCCTCGACGTTGTCACGGGACTCCTTGGAGGAGCAGGAGGCGCCGGAAATCTCGTCAGCGGACTCCTTGGCGGAGTTGGGGACGCCGCCAACGCTGCCACCAACGTCGGAGCCAAGGTTGGAGCATATAAGTGTCGAATCTTCGAGAGTAAACCTTGTCTTGGTAAACCCTGAATGTGGGGTTATGGTTGATAAATTCTAAGCAAGCAGGACTTGGTTTCAACAAGTTACACAACCAAGAAAGTGCATCTCAGAAAAGCGCAGCAAATTAACATTTTAGGATTGTCTCAGTAGCTAGCTGACCGACCTAATCCAACTCAATTCTGTACCATTACCCATTTAGGCAGAATCAGTCTTTCCCTTTTTTTCGCTGAACAGGGGTACCCAACCAGCGACACACGACGAACTGTGCCCACACTGCGCAGAATTTTGGGCGCATTCGACGCGGAATAAGTTCCCGATCACGCCGATCCCAAAAGCATTTAGAAACAGGCCAGCACGGCCGAGAAATCAACGTTTCTTCAGGCTTCACGAGCATTCCGAAAATACCGATGTAACGGAAAAGCGATGCCGCCGTGAAACATGCGTTTCGATCAACGCTCGCAATAGAGTGCTATTTATGTGATTATGTGACGTGTTTCTTATTTCCTAATACGTGGTGGTTGGGCGACCTCTGGTCGAAGCGAAAAAGCTCAAGAAAAGGAAGAGGAGCGCGTCTGCCAGAATGCTAATTTATTCCTGGAGAGAGGACAAAGACCCAGAGAAAGACTGCGCGGGAAGCCAGGAAAACGGTGTTAAATCAATCGTTCAACGGTACGCCATAAATCGGTGAGAAGGAAATGGTGTTGTTGCATGCTGTGGGTCGCCCACAGAAAGTCTTGCTGTAGAAATGTGAAAACCGTTTCAAGAATCAAAAATATGCAAAACTTTGATTTGTTTGTGCCTTTAATCACTTCCGTCCTTTTGTAGAATTCTTATCACTGCTTACCCTCTTAATCTGCATCTGCTTTTTAAACAAACAAAATAGCCATTTTTCCTTGTTTGAGCACCAAAGGATGACAATGACTTAAAAACCAAAAACCGGACATTTTGTACCTGAACATCTCTAATCACAAAGTTTGATCTCGCTCATTTTCACTAAATCCATTTCTCGTAACTTCGCAACAACCTCCCAACGAGATATTGCCTACGTACCCGATCCCCTCACTAAAAATCGTATTTTTTCACACCGTCTTCTGGAATTGTTTACTTGAGCGTCCTCCACCTCCTTTGTTCAAACAGTCGAATTAACCCAAGAAAAAACAGAATTTGGTGGCCGTCGTTCCAATACGGTGGTTAAACCACTAATCACGATTTGTGTTCTGTCCACAGAGTTGTTCTCAGGTGACGCTATTCCAAAACCGCTTTTAGAATTGGTTTGCTGTGAGGAGGCGACGCTGGGCTTCATTATTCATTCCTTTTCATTTAAGAACTACTGTGGAACTGTCTTAAAGGTGAGCTATTTTAGAAACAGCTTAGTATTTCCTGAATTTTTGTGGAAGCAGAAAACTTTTTTGCATGAATCTCTATTGCGTCTCACTGGTGGCTGCGTCATCCTTCTGAGAACGAATTGAGTCATTTCTCTAAAGAATTCTGCAGGGGAAAAATGGTGGCCTGTCACAATGAACTGACAACAAAAAACGTATTTTTCGTATTTTTATTTTTAAAACACATTTTGAAGGCTTCTTTTATAAGCTTCGTTTGCACTTATTTGCTACGTTTTGACTTCAGTTTAAAAATGAACTGATTGCGGACCAATAAAAAGCAACCAGATATTTAAACTTTACTTGAAGTTCCCAATCACCTTTTTTCGTAAACCCTAATTGCCCCTAAGCTCTAATCCTCATCGCGATCTCGCGACTTCCAGTCCCACTCTATTCTCCAAAACCACGCCCCTCCGGACCAGCGACTGGTAGCGTCGGCAACACGTCGTTTGTCAGTAGAACCGATCGCTCCATCTGGCGCTGTTGCTCTCTCGCTCGGACAGTTCCTGCCCCTTCTCAAGCCCCCTGCCAGATCACATCCGCTCCCCCGAGTCGGCGCCGATCCGTGCGCCTCCTTTTATGTCAAAGTCGAGTACAACTCTAACCTTCAAGATCCGCAAAAGGCCGTAAGATGGGACACTGTCACATCACATGGATCTTCATCATAATCTTCGGGTTTATCATTACGGAGGTAAAAATGACCACAAATTTAAGGATAACATTAAAAATGGGCTTTTCAGTCGGTGCTAATTCCCCTGATCATCGGCTTCCTCACGAATCCTTGGGTCCAACTCGTCAGCATCGGAATTTTAGATCCGCAGTTTCTACCGATGCTCTTATCAAGCTTTGCCCAGGTGAGTCCTTATAAAATTACAAACCGCTAGTCTTCAAAGTGTTATTAAATTCACTCAAACCATCTGACCTTACGCAACGACTCTCCCTTCAATCACATGTGATCCAAACGCAGCCAAAACAAAGCAAAAACCGCTTTTCTCTGTCTGCTTCTAAATCTGTTTCGTAACAGACGCCGAAAATGGCGACCAAAAGTCGCTCTTTTCGTTTTGTGACTCAGTTTTGGCATTTAAGCGGTTCCAACGGACGCCTTTTGCGGATTCACGATGACACCCACATGGGCTCTTCTCGAAAATCACATTTTCCAGTTGAAGTTTTGCAAGTCAACCTTAACTTCTAAAAACATCAATATTTCATGATATTCTTTTCAAAGAGGACAAAAACACGAATTCTGTACTGTGTTTCTGTTTGCGTTTTTGGGTACCCCGATTTTAATCGATTTGATATTTTTGTTTGGTTTTTGACATTCTTATCAAAACCACATTTAGGAACAACAGGAAAATAGAAAATGCACTTCCAAGAGTAGATAAAAATATCTCAAAACTGTTTTTGTCGGTCTCCCGGTCTAGACTTTTCATGGCTAACTTTTACTTTTACTTCAAACCAACAACTGATAAGAACCATTGGACACTCGCACCCATGTTTCCCATGTGTTTTCGACTTTTGACCTCGTTCCTTTTGTCTCCTCAACCCAGAGTGCGTAAAAGATGCCGCTGCACTCTTAGGACGTATAAAAACACAATAAGTATACGCGCCTGTTTACGTCACTAGGACTCCGCGCTTCTCTTCGCCGCTTTTCACAAATCAAAGAAGCAAAAATTAAACAACCAGCGCGGAGAAGAACTGTTTACTTTTACTAGTGCGGGCAGATTAATTCGCTTCTTAATGATCAGTTGTTAGGGAGGGGAAGAGGGAGGGTGTCTCGACGCAGAGGAATGGGCGGAAATATGTACAATCTATAAGAGATGTTCGACTAAAAAAGGGTTTTAACGGCTTAAATTGTGTTGGTCCCACTTTTGGTCACCTTGTATCTTCGAGATAAGATCGTCTCCAAGACAAAATCCATCACCTGGCTGTCATCTTAACCATGTAAACACTTTCGCAAGAAAAGTACGGCGATATTCGCTGCCTAGAAATACCAATTTTGAGATTTCAATCTAAGAATCTCTTTTTGCCAAAAGCATTTTACGATCTGTGGCTAAATGGAAGACCAAAGTCACAATAAAGCTATTTAGAAAATCGATAAAAGTGACTTCTCTTGGCTACAGTACTTAGGAGCATCATAACAGATCCAGCAATTAACGGTCTTTAAAGTCGGTCGAATGATGTCATCGTGTCATTAGAACGGGATAACCCACGTAGTCCGTAATCTCAAAACCTGTTTTTGGCAGTCCTCGAATTTCACAATAAATCCATGTTCCCCCACAAAAGTGCATTCACACCCCGCTTTGCAGAGCGCATAAATTTGCATAATTTTTGGTTTGTAGCAAACCCAATTCCTGCTAGGTCCGTATGGCCGATCACAGATCGCCAGCTGTGGAATGCAACAAAAATGGCATAACGTGGAAGCTTCCAGAATATTCTGGGCGCATTATGAGCGGCGGCGAATGTGAAAAAGGAAGATGCACTTTTGCGCTTTTGCAGCCGCGTCATTGTGATGCAACTTGGGAAAACGAATACTGTAGTCTGGCTTTTAAACGGCGCTTTTCGACAACCTGAGAAATTTCAAGAGGTGATCCATAAATTGCGAATTTGGCGCCAAAGCACAAGGCGAATAAATAAGCCTAGCCCCGAAACCCTCCCATAAACAACACCTCATTAATCTCCGCAACAGCACGGATGCCGGCGTTTTCGTGTTTGCGCACGTGGTTCCCATCGAGGATTTCGGGCGCACTAGGATTTCTCGGGTATCCTAATTCGCTTAATTTGCTGTGTAAACATCGAGTTTCCTAGCAGTGATCTATGGAATACATCCAAATCAGTTTAAAATCTGCACTTTTAACAGCAACACGAGATCTGACCTGTGCGGAATGCTCTAGAATCACTTTTTTGTTGTCCTTTTCCTCTTTGTGCGCCACACCGCGTGGCGTTTATGCGCCGCGAACGATTGGCAAAGGGATGGAAGGGCTTTAGGGGAGAGGGGGTCGAATAAGATTGATCTGAATAAATCCTATTTCAGCTGCTCACATGCCTCCTTGGCCTGATCGCGATGGCCACGGGAGTCAAGAAGCTCATCTACTACTACTACGGCTCCATGGTGCTCTTTATCTTCGTGGAGATCTTCCTCTTCTTCACGTGGATCTTCCGCCTCACCGCCGTTCACGACTGGAACCAAGCCTATCTGGCGGTCGCACCTCAGATCGACGGCGTCGACATTGCCGTTTGCGAAATTTGGGGCGAAATCTCGGACCACCTCAACTGCTCCGTGCCCTCTTTCTGCCTCCAAGAAGAACTGGTCGCCCTTCTGCCTTCGAACAACTCCTCCGGCCTCCCCCATTGCGTCCAATCGTTCTCCAAGTGGCTCCAATTCGAAACCCAGGCAATCCAGTTCCTCACCTTCTTCGCCGCCTTCCCCCTCAAGATCTGGATCCTCTTTACCTCGCGCTATGACGTCAAGGTCCTCTTCGACTCGTGGAAGATCTCGGGACACCCCTACACGTAGGAACAAGCTTAAAGTGCCCTTTCTACATACCATTTCAGGTCATGGGGAACTGACGAAGAAGAAGGATTCGAGAGGCCGGAGAAGAAGCAGCGCGGGAAGATTTCGCTTTTCCTGAAGAACCTCCGGAAGAAGTGCTGGAAGACGCCGAAACTGCCGCCGCTCGGTTACGAGCAGAAGCCGATCCTGAGCACCCAACGGAGCACCGAATCTTCGAGGAGCTCGGATTCCAACGGACGCATTTCTAGCGGCAGTGGCGAATCTCGCTTCACGCTCCTCACTATTCCCGAAGAGGATATCAGTCAGTGCACGGAACTCTAAGAACCCTCACGTGCCTTTAACCTAAGCCTAAGTATCCTTTGCAACACTCTGTATCTATCTAATTACCACGTCTACGTGTCTTTAACTCAAGCTTTAACGTCTTAAGCATCAATTCCGTAGCATAATATTGGAACCTACTGGTGCACCACGGTTTGTAGATTTCACTTATTTGTTTTGCAATAAATTTGCTCAATTCCAAGCTTCAGGAGGTAAACCTCGACATTTAAATATGCGCTGACGCATAAAATAGCCAGCAGAAGTCTATTTGCGTCAGGCAGAGAGCTCTAGTATTATGAGATCGCGTGGCGTGTACGAGATTAGGATTGAGATAAGCGCCGGAAACGGAAGACGACTTTGCAGAGGAATTCTGCAAAAGCAAATGGAAAATTCAGAGCTGGATGTTAACATGGGGATCAAATAGTGAACGTTTGTCCTTTATTTCATCCATTTCGAAGAGAACCAACCTTTAAATGGTCCGTGTGAGCCTCAAAATCCAGATTTGTCCCTCCGATGCAGACCTTAGAAGACATTTATTATCCCTATTTACACACATCGTCGCATCTCTCAACTTACGACTTTTGGCTTCTTATTTCTATTTTTCCTCCATTTCTTTTTCGGCTTTTCCTCCGCGTTGTTCTCTTCCTTGGGCTCTTCTTGGTTGCTGCTGGGAGCCGCCACGACCCTCGATTCCCGGACCTCTTTTTCGCGGCTCTGTTCGGCCAATATCCTCGCCAGTTTCGCCCCAATGGCGGCGTTGTTTCTTAGAAGTTGGACGTCTAAAAAACGATTTTGCACGGGGTAGAACAGGTCTCACTCACTTGTCCCTACAGAAGCCCCCTTGGTCAGTTCGTTGACCCTCTGGAATGAAAGGAGTGACCTCCTTCGAGGCGATATTCTGCGCTTTCGCGTTGAGCAGCGCCTCTTGGATCGCGTCCTCGATGCCTGAGCATTCGCGGCGTATTCGCTAGGAATGGGGCATGCGATCACGGTGCCATTTTGCATGGCGAGAGAGCGGCCCTGTTCTGCAAAGATGATGATTTACAAACTTCAAATGACATGAAAAACCAACCAAGAATAGAAGCGATAGTTTTCAACGATTGAGAGTGATAAGGCGCCTTGAATTCGGTTTTGGGGACGAAGAATCCGGGAAAGTTTGTGGAATTTCCGTGGACGATCACGCCGACGCCGTGAGTTTCCATGTATTCCAGGGTTTTACCAATGTCCAGGATCGATTTGACGCCGGCGCAAACCACGGCGACGGGGGTTCTGCTGAGTTCGATTAGGTCCGCGCTGATGTCGAATGCTAGGACAGAGATTCATGAAAAACCAGCCAGAATTTGAGCCAAGAAGTGGTTCAAATAAAGCCAACATTGAAGTTTCAATTAGGCCACTAATTCCAACGATTCTTCGCCCGACTCACTTTGCTCCGCGCCCCGATGGACGCCCCCGATTCCACCCGTAGCGAAAACTCGAATCCCGGCCATATTCGCGAGGAACATCGTCGCCGCCACCGTTGTCCCTCCATTCGACTTCTTGGCCGTGGCGACCGGAATATCCCTCGTGGACACCTTCAGCGCCTTGAAATCCGGCTCCGCGATCCTGGCCCAATTCCGCTTCTTCGAGGCCCACGTGGACGCCGCCGTCGATGATGGCGATCGTGGCCGGGACGGCGCCGTTGCTGCGCACTTCGGCTTCGAGTTTCTTGGCAGTTCTAAGAAATCAAATAAGCGAATGAAGCGTAGATTTGGACTTACGATTCATTGAGCGGATGAGGGAGGCCGTGGGTGAATTCTAGGGCGACGACGCCGCGCTTCTCATGGAGCGCTTGGCGCACTTCGGCCGAGATTTTCAACCCGTATCGGACTGCTTTGAGCATCTGGGAAAGGAGAGAGATTTAAAGACGTTTCTAGAAGCGGAACTGAGGATATAGCACGAACGAGAAGAGCTACGTATGGAAGAATGGAGCACAGAAACATGGCAAAGCTGAGGCAATAATTCCTGGAATTTAGCGTCAAAACTACAGCGCGAAACCTACGGAAATCGCAGCTTTGAGAGCCCCGAAACACGTCAAACATCGCGAAATTTCACGTTGAATCCGCGATTGAACGAGCGACATTTATTGGACCTGCTTCTGCTTTTTTGTGAGGCTTTGGTCGCCGAAATTCACCCAAATATGTGACCAACAGCTGGCCAAATCCATCCTCAAGAAATCAAGGCAAAATTCAGCAAATTTCCTTCGCTAACCTGAGCCACGCACTTTGGAATGACGCAATTTATTTAAGCGACCGAACGTGTGAGGTTTCGTGAGGGATTCAAAAGTTGTTTTTGGAGCATCCTTGAGGGCTCTTTGAAGTCCTTAATCAATAACATTCGGAATTCCGTGATTCGTGAGGTTTGAACAGCATTAAAAACCATTCTGAAACATGACCCAATTCGCGTTGTCCCGTTTGTCATAACGTCCGCATAACGGTCTTTCCTTTTCAGGTTCTTCCCACCTCGTCGAAGCCCTCAACCTCAAAAAACGCGTAATCGCTACAAGTCCACAAAATGGTTATGCAAACACGACCTCTCGCTCGCCAGCGCCGGACAGCGGCCGCTGTCCCAAACAAACAAGCGAAGAGCGCGTGGAACGGTCGAACCGTCGCCGCAATCGAGCGAAGAAGCGACCACGAAGGAAGCGCGGAGGACGCGCGGCTTGCTTTTTAGCTCTAACATGCGAATTTCGCACTTGATCTTGTTGGGCGTCTTCGCTTTGTGCCACGCTTACCAGGAACCGACACGGCCGATCGACTTGTGGAACCCCAATGGCGTGAAGACCACGCCGTTGCCTCATGGGAAGGTAAAAATTTTGGGAATATGAGTCATCCCGGGATGGAATTTGTGTCCTAGCTGGGAATCGCTAGATCAGCAATGAGAAAGGGTCTGAAAACTGCCTCTTTTCAGAAAACCTACGATGTCATCATCAAACTGAATATCGGCCAACTCGCCGGCCTGAAGCAAGTGATCCCGAATCTCCCATGGACCGCGAATCACGACCCTCTCGAGGAGATTCCGAAGGACCGAAGCTACCCGGAACCGAATCCAGTTCCTCCCAAGAACAACGTCACAATCTACACTTTCCTTGGAGTCCCCTATGCCGAACCTCCCGTCAGTCAGAGGCGGTTTAAGGTGGGTTTAATCTTTAATTTCATTTTCTAAAATTTGATGATGACGAAACTGCCGGGCGACGAACCCTACATGGCCACGGCTTTTGGACCCTCTTGTGCCCAGGACGTCGAGAAGCGGCCAACGCTGTTCATCAACGATCCGTATCCCTTCGATGTCAACGAAGATTGTTTGTATTTGAACGTTTACACGCCTGAGGTTGGGTCCTAATATCGTTCTAAACTTATTCAAACCTTATTCCAGGTCTCTGCTACCTCAGGTAACAAGTATCCCGTGGTCGTCTTCTTCCACGGAGGCAATTTCCAAATTGGATCCGCGAGCGAATGGCCCGGACATGTCCTGGCCACGCGGGGAATAGTCGTCGTTACGGTGAACTACCGCTTAGGAGCCTTTGGATTCATGAGCCTCGGCGACAGGGAAACTGGAAATTACGGATTCCAGGATCAGAGGGTCGCGATGGAATGGGTCAAGAACTACGTAGGCCAATTTGGGGGAGACCCTCAGGCGGTGACGCTCGTTGGCCACGATGCGGGAGCCGTCAGTGTTGGATTGCACACATTGTCCCCGTATTCTAAGAGTGAGTTGAAAGTCTTAATCTGCAGATAAGAGGCCGACTTGTTCCAGATCTCTTCCGCTCCGTGGTGGCCATGTCCGGGGCCGACGTCTCCTACCACTCGACGATCCTGAAACCCACGCTCGCCTACAACAACACTCTAAAACTCGGCCGCTACCTGGGTTGCGCCGCCGAAGTCACCGGCGAGGCCGTGTGGAACTGCCTCCTCACGCGCTCCACCAACGACATCATCACGGCCGTCATGGACGTTCCCACCGAGTTCAACCGCTACCTCTTCCTCCCGAACGTCGACGGCGTGCAGATCCCCAACGATCCCTGGTTCCTGCTCCAATATAAAAATGGTTTCCGGGTCTCTTCGCCCGTTCCTTATCTCACCGGCCTGAACAAGCAGGATGGCGTGGAAGTGATCCTCAAAGATCGAACCTTTGGCGAATTCAACGATTTCAAGCCCGTCGACCCCGCGTATCTGCGAGGATTCGTCATCGAATACGTGTTCCGGCACAACTACACGATGAACAGAGAAGCGATTATCGAGGCGATCCAGGACTACTACACCTACTGGCCAGATCCCTCGGACACGTGGAACATCAGGTCCAAGTTCATAGATCTGGCCACGGACGCGTACTACACGGCGCCTATCTCCCAGGCGGCGGATCTCCGGAGCAAGGCTGGCCATCGCGTCTTTATGTACGTGAACAACTACAATTTCTCGAAGAGAACCGACGGAGAACAGCCGATCCCGGACTGGATGGGTAGGCAGCCTTAGTTTGACCCCTCTTGAAGTTTATTTTCAGGTGTTTGCCACGAGTGCGACCTCTACTTGCTCTTCGGCTTCCCGTTCTTCCCCAAGGAGCTCCTCCCCTCCAATGTGCGCTACATCAACTGGACCGAATCGGACCGCAACGCGAGTCAAACCTTCGGCGCCTTCGTTCGTCAATTCGTAAAGAACCAAGACCCGAATTTCCCTTTCACCGGCTACTGGCCAGCACTCCAACCGAGGGCACATTGGTTCAACGACTTCAACCTGACCTCGCGAGATCAGATGAAGGAACCTGGGACGCTGAAACGCGATTACCGCTGGGAAGACGTCAATTTCTGGAACGAATACGTGCCTCGACTCGTCAACTACATGACCTCCACGTTTCCTCCCGAGGAGGTCCGAACGCGGAGGGAACTCGTCGCCTTCCAGATCATTGTGGGAATCCTCGTTTTCGTCCTTATGATCGTCATCGTCCTGATGCTCTCCTTCGGGTATTGCCTCTTCGACAAGAACAACAAAGACCGAGAGGAGGTTGTTAGGATGATACCTTACAAGGATCAGTTCCCGATGTCCGCTTCCCAGTCGAACAATGAAATGCATCATATCAGCCGCAACAGTCCTATGCAATATGAATCCCATCTTTGATCCTGTGGATCGCTAATTGCCATAAATCGATCTCAAAAGTGCCTTGCGAGTAAATAAATGCTTCTTGAGCCTCAGAATTAGCCTCCGCTACTCACTAATTGGCTGATCAGCTAGTTAACAGCACTCCGACCTGTCCGCAGAAGCCACTCCTCCGCGAACGAGCCTTCTGCCCAGTCTAGAACTCCTCCAGACGTCCAATCACGACTCAACCCCGAATCTTGTCTGCTTCTCTCCTTCTCCTACAATGTGACAACAAGAACTTCCTACACCGTGATTGCAATACATTCCGTTTAAAAGTAGGGTTTAATAACAAATCAACAATAACACATGATGCGGGAAGATGAATCCAGGCACGCCGAGTTCAGTCTTCCGATCAATAGCGAAGAGCAGCTTAAAGCTTGAGCTTGGTGCGGCGCCAGTGGCGGCGCTTGGCGTTGTAGCGGATCTTGTTGCCGGTCATCATGCGGGTCCACTGGGGAAGGGGACTAAAATGGAAAAGAGGATCAATCAAGGGCAAATGAGAGGGCAGATGACTTACCGGTTCTGCTTGGCCTTCTTGGCGAGCTTGCGCTTGATAATGAACGTTTTGTGGGCCGCCATCGCGGATTGGCTACCTGGAACATGGAAGAAATTCAGTATAGTCGGACATGGGAAGGTAACGCGAAGAGATGACACGCAAATCAAAGGCATTTTCCTAAGCAGCGCACAACCGGTCAGCTAAAATTCGGACAGCGAGAATGAGCGAACGCAGACTAGTGTTGGTCATGGCGTCTGGCCTAATTACGAGCTTCAAGTTCAGAACGGGCAATCCAGTTGAATCAGCTCCAAATGTCTGAAATTCGCGACAAAACCGACAAAATCGCGCTTCCGAACAGCAATTCCGTCTGCCAGATCAATTAAAACAGCGTCTCGCGTGTCTGGTCAGGCGCACGTTATTCTCAGGAGCAAATTTCGCCCGAATCGACCTTCGGCTGCCCTAAAAACCGCATTTCGGCTCCTTAAAACGATTTTAAAACAAGCAGCACGTGAGAAACACCTCCACCAATGTCGAATCCACGTGTCGAACGCGTTTCAAAGCGACATAAATTCCCAAACCTCAAAAATTCGCCCTAAACAAGCCAAAGGAAAAACAGTGATCAGTGTTGGCGACCGTTGAAATCCCAAGCGAGCGACCGTATGCAATGGAGTCGCTGCGGGAGTTCTCTCGCCATTCAAAGCGCCGCCGCTTAGAGGAAGAGTTCACACGTTCAGTTCAGTTCGAAGATTTTCGGATTTCGATGCAGCTGCTTATATTCGTGGATATGCTTGGAATTTTTGGGCTTGGATTAATGTGCTTCTTTCAGATAATGACTCATACAGAAGAGAATGGATCGCAGAAGGACGATTCACTGAAGATCAACATGACCGGAGTTCTCATGGAAAGGACGCTTCTGGCCAGCGACAAAATGGTCGGAAAGGAGGTCAGTTTTGATGGATTTTGAAGGAAAATAAGGCTAGTGGACGTTGAAGGAGCGTGCCGCAACTCAAAGAGGCTGTTTTATGCTCAAATTGACGATTAGAATCGAGGAATTGAAACATGAATCTTGAAGCTTTGTTATAGCCCACATTTCTCATGCTGAACCTATGAAAGGAAGTCGGTTTTGAGTTGAATTTGTGGGCGAGATTAACCAGGTCGTTGACCTTAAAAGGCAGTTTTGAAGACGCTACTTTAAACCTTCGATTTTAGGTAAAATTGAACCTCTACGACAGCTCATTCGCAGCCTCCGGCACCCTAGCCGCCATGGAATCCGACTTCGGTCACTACATCGTCAAAGATCTAAAGCTTTCCAACCACACATTGCCTTCCGCCATGCTCAGGTACGCCGCTTTTCCTCTAAAACCTCTCCTAATCCCTTTCTCTAATTTCAGGGGCACCGACACTCTGGCCATGAGCGTTGACTTCGACAAACTCGACCAGAAGCCGTTCGTTAAGAAACCTTGAGAATTGTATATAAAACACAAAACTTATTTCTCGCCCTGTTTCCTTATCTTCCATTTTGTCACGGGTACTAAAGTGAATTCCGTTTTCTATCTGATGTCCTCTTCTTTTCCAGTTTAAGAGTTGATCATCAGGCCGCTGATGGACGATTTCCTGAAGGAGTTCGGTTGGATTGCCGATATATACATGATTGACCATGTCATCGAGAAGCATTGGGACCGACTCCCGGATTCTTGGAAGGCGTTCTTCGAGTCCTTGGCCTCTCCTAAGGCTTTCGTTTGCCTATTCCACGAAGGAGCTTCCGCCGATCTTATCGAGGGACTCTTCAACCTGAAGAAATTCGTGGAATCTGAGAGCGTTTCCAGAAAACCGAAACTCTCGAACGTGACCAAACTCGGAAACAAGCTACGTGTGAAGATCAAGCAGAAGAAGGAGCACGAAATTACGCGGATTATCGCTTTGTGTGAAGAAGTGATGCGAGAGGAGTCGATCGACGAAATTGTGGATTTGGGCGCTGGTTTGGGCCATCTCTCAAGGATTCTGGGGCACCATTTGGCCGAAAAATACCCAGAAAAGGCGATTCGTGTGTCGACTGTGGAGGGTGACTCACAGGTGACCGTATAAAGGTGTGCCACCCCAAGATCTTTTTTTCAGCTAGTCGAATCCTCCCTAGAACTGGACGCCCGATTCGCTAAGCGAGTTTCCAGCGATGTAGAATGGATCAAACCCAGCCGAGAAGACGCTTATATCGAAAGCGACACGCAGTTGATCCAAGAAGGCGACGCGTTCAAGAAGCTCCTCTTAGGACTCCACACTTGCGGCGACTTCTCGCCCACGATTATTCGATATTTTGCGAATCACAGCTCCGCTCGGCATCTCCTCCACTTCGGGTGCTGTTATCACAAGCTGAACGGAGGCGATGATAAGCTCTACGCTCAGGTTTACGATGTAGAGAGCCAGAAATGCCGAGAAATCGGGTTTCCCATGAGTGCTCGCTATAGTGACCTCAGCCTTAGCTACGCCGCCAGAGAATTGGCTTGTCACGCTCAGGAGCAGTTTGTCGAGAGGATCAAAACTGAATCTGTAAGACTACCGTAATCATGATTTCAACTTATCCAGATTTAGGACTTTTCAAGCTTTACGGTGAACTGTTACCGAGCGGTCTTAGAATGGCTGCTTGTGGCGAAACTCGGAAGCTCCTCGGCTCGTCATCGCCAGGTCCGAAGCGTAAAGAAGGCCGAAAATTTCTGGGACTACGTGAAGAAGGCTCTTGAAGGGGATGATGACCTTTTGGAGCAAATCGAGGCAATGGTAGGTGGAATGATCTGAACCTGACCTTACGCGCTTAACGTTTCAGAGCGTCTCAGATAAGGCAGAAGTGGAAGCCTTGACCAGAACAGAACTGCGAAGAATTTTCGCGGTGTACTGTCTTCGGCTTATGATTGCGCCCGTCATAGAATCGATTATACTAAGGGACAGGCGAGCGTTCCTGGAAGAACGAGGCATAAACGCCGACTTGGTGGCCGTATTCGATCCTGTGATATCGGCTCGTAGCATTGTTTTAAGGGCGTCGAAATAAATATAGGCGATTTTGACTCGAATTCGATCACATACTTTAATCAGCCCGTGGAACAATTCTAGAAGCGCAAGTTTCAGTGATGTCAGAGCCAGAGGCCAAGGGTGAAGAAGTGGAAGTCGGTAAGTTGGAGCCGTCAGAAGAAGCTGATGTCCTTGCGCCAACGATGTCGAAGAAGCAGATGAAAAAGTTGAAAAGACGTGAAGCGTACCTGGAACACCGCAAGGAGAAGAGGGTAATCGAGAAGGAGCGCAAGAAGGCCAAGCGTCAGGCGATGAAGGAGGCAGGAATCGACGTTAGGAAGAAGCCGTGCTACGCGATGGCCAGCTCCAACTGCAAACAGACCATCGCCATCGATATGGGATTCTCTGATGTGGGTTGAGATCTAGCTTTCCTTGCAAATCTAACTGTGTTTAGTACATGAACGCTAAGGACATCGCTGGAACTGTCAACCAACTTGCCTATTCCTACTCCGCAAATCGCCACACCGAAAACCCGGCCCAATTCAGCATCGTCAACTTCACGGGCACCTGCCGGGAACATTTCGATAAGAGTGAAACCACAAAGAATTGGGACGTGAACATCACTGAAAAGGGTCTTAAGGAAGCTCTCCCGGACCATAAAATCGTGTATTTGACGGCCGATTCGGACAACGTGGTCACGGAACTCGACGAAAGCTGTGTTTACGTGATCGGCGGCTTGATCGACCACAACGCTCATAAGGGTTTGACCCTGCGTTTGGCCGAGGAGAACGGCTTCGAGCACGCGAGGCTACCTCTCTCTGAGCATGTCACGCTTCAAACTAGGAAGGTACGGTTCTTCTTTGGGTTTTTGCGGCTAAATATTGCTGTTTTCAGGTTCTAACGATCAACCACGTCTTCGAAATCCTTCTGCACTACACGTGGTCCAAGGATTGGAGGCAGGCGTTCCTATCGGTGATTCCAGAGAGGAAGGGAATCGCGGCAAATGATGGAGAGAAGAAGGACGTTGAGGCGAAGGAAGATCGAGCTGAAGATGAAGGAGAGCCTGAAAAAGAGGAGAATTGAGTCGTTACGTGGAAATACGTTGTTTTGTTCGTTGGTAAAGCGCATAAATTTGCCATCAATCTCAAATTTCACCTCACGCGAGAACTCCCAATCGAAAATACGAAACGTCGTCAATCTTGGAAACAAGTGTTACTTATCCTACTGCTCCCGCAGCGAAATCTATTTCCGGCTTTTGCATTTTTGCCGACGCTTTTTCGTTTCCTCGCGCTCTTTTCGCAATTTTCGTTCTCCTCAACGCTTCAAAATTTCAGGTCAGAATCCTCTGGGTCAAATGTCGATATTCGTCCGACATGCGCGGAAATTCGGATATTTTCGAAGGTATTTTAACCCCAAAACTCGTAAAATAATTCCTCAGTTTCCAGATCGATCCACTCATCGCCAAGCGCATACGACCCCAACTCCGTGGACAAGTACGCGTCATGGAAGAACGAAATATTCGACATTTACAAGGACACCGAAAGAGGAGGAATTCCTACCTCGTTCATTTTTCGAGTGAGTTTAACGAATTTAGGAATTTCGGGATTATCTGACGTTATTGAGACACTGACCGAGAACGGTCTTCGGGCGGATCATCCGCGAGTGCGCCTGCTGAAGGAGAATATCGCGAGGGTGTTCAAGATAAGCGAGGATGAATCGATGGAGGATCGAATCCTGGATAGGGAGAGCTTTAAGGAGTGAGTTGACAGATAAGAGGCATAGTTGAAACGCTTGATTTAGGTGCATATCCCCAAGCATAGAACTCCTCAACAGCGCCCTCCAGAAGAAGCTCATTATCCCGGAATGGCAAACCTTCACCTCCGATATCGCCGACCTCTATGAGCAGTGCAAGCCCATTACGGACGGAGAAGTGGCTTCCTACATCCCGCAGCTCGCGAGATCGAGTTCCGATCTCTGGGGAGTCGCTGTTTGCACCGTCGACGGGCAACGCGCGAGCTGGGGAAATGCGAAAACGGATTTCTGCCTCCAGAGCGTTTCGAAGCCCTTCACCTACGCCATAGTGGCCGACGATTGTGGCGCGGATAACGTCCACAAATACGTGGGTCAGGAGCCCTCAGGACGACTCTTTAATGAGATTTGCTTGGATACCGAAAGTAAGCCCATAGCGTTATATCTGAGATTCTCATAAGCCATGTTCAGATAAGCCCCACAATCCGATGATCAACGCGGGCGCCATAATTGTGACCTCGCTGTTGAAGCCCGACCTGAAAATCTCGGAGAGATTCGGATACGTTATGGACCGAATAGAGCGCTTCTCGGCTCACGGAAAACTCAACTTTGACAATGCTGTGTAAGTCTTGTATCCTAAAAATCGGCGCTCAAATGTAAACGTTCCAGATTCCTATCAGAACGAGAATCAGCCGACCGAAACTACGCTCTCGGCTACTACATGCGAGAGTACAAGTGCTTCCCAGAGAGCGTCACAGACGTCGTAAAGTTCAAGGACGTCCTGGACCTCTACTTCATGCTCTGCTCCATGGAAACCGACGCCGAAACGCTCTCCGTGATGGCTGCCACGCTGGCCAACGGAGGCGTTTGTCCCCTGAGCCAGGAGCGCACCGTATCCCACAGATCCGTGAGAGATACGCTCACGCTTATGCACTCCTGTGGGATGTACGACTACTCTGGGAAGTTCGCCTTCTCCGTAGGAATTCCTTCGAAATCGGGCGTTTCCGGAGCCATGATTATGGTCATCCCGAACGTTCTCGGGATTGCGCTTTACTCGCCTCCCTTGGACTCTCTTGGCAACTCGGTCCGAGGTGTCCAATTCTCCCAGCGCATGGTCGAGAAGTTCAATTTCCACAATTTTGATAATATTGTGGGTTTATCGCTCCTAAGAACAGCATGAATGAAGCTTGTTTCAGCACTATGCTGAGAAGATAAAAGTGGACCCAAGACGCTCCAGGCATCACTACCAGCAACAACTTTCGAACCTCTTCTTCGCCGTTCGGGACGGCGACATCAACGGAATCAAGCGTTATCTCCTCAGAGGCCACAAGCTCAACAAAACCGACTACGACGACAGAACCGTTCTACATATCGCCGCCAGCGAAGGACTTCCCCATATTCTGCACTACCTCCTCCAGCACTGGCCTACTGATGAAATCGGTGAGCCTTGAGTTTGCTCTCCTATCCTAATCGTTTAATTTCTGCAGATATCCCCGACCGCTATGGAGAGACGCCGATGGACAATGCGATCCGCTTCAACCACAAGAAATGCGCCGCGCATTTGGTACAATTCGGCCGCAAGAAGGCCACTTAATAGTATTTTAGATGGATCTAATAAAATATATTTAATTTGACCTTGAAATGCAAGATCAGATGGCATAATCGGAATCCTGAAATGCATAATCATAGACCGACCGCGTCATCGTCTTTCAGCTTCTTGAAATGAAGTCCTGCAGCAGCAGACACATTAATTAGCTAGCCATTCCAGACAATGTCTGCAGAAGGCTTAAAAGCGGCCTCGGCGGCCATTTCTAGCCCCAGCCGGACGGCGATCGGTCGACTGGAAGCTCTACGAGAACACCCGAAGCCTCTTCGAGATGTGGTCGATTGGCGTTGCCTTCCTCGTGCATCTCCTCTCGCTGCTATGCGTGTCCGTTGTGTTCCTCTTGCAGTGCTCCAAAAAGGTAATTTGGATGTTTTCTAGCGGTGCTAATGATGAATTCCAGGGCAAGGGCAAGAAGGGTAAGGGCGGTAAGGGTATGAAGAAGGGCCAGAACGAAGGAGGCGACGACGGCGAGAGCGAGAAACCTGACGGTGACAAGAAGCTGGAGATTAAGAAGCCTGCACAGGACGGCGTCGCTGGGACGTTCGACCCGAACTACCAGACGCTCGCTGGAGTCGGCGGCGAGTGCTTCGGCGCGGATAAGGCCGGAGGAGCCGCGCCTGGCGGAGGAGTTCCTGGAGGCGCCCCGGCGGGAGGACCCGTGGCCCCGGCTCAAGGAGGAATGGCCGGAACTCACGATCCTAATTATCAGGTAGCTCTGTTTTACATTCTATCCATTTTCCCCTTATTCAGACTCTCGCTGGCGTTGGAGGCGATTGCTTTGGCGCCGACAAGGCCGGCGGCGGAGCCCCAGGAGGCGCTGCCGGAGGCGGAGCTCCTCGCCCGCCAGAGCAAGGTGGAATCGCTGGAACCCACGACCCGAACTACCAGGTAAGCGTTTTTCCGATTTTCCCTTATTTTAACACACTTTTTAGACCCTCGCGGGAATGGGCAACGACTGCTTCGCCAAGTGATCTACAAACATGCGAAGAAGAAAGCCAAAATGAAGACAACAAGCCATTGGATATATTTAACCTCTTGTGTATTTTTCCTGTCTTAGCTTCAAGAGAACCCGAAGAATGTTAATCACCCTTCATCGGATCGAAGCGAAGGTCAACAATGCGGAAACAGCTACAAGGAACGCGCTAATCGAGTGGCCGGACGCAAAGTCAACACATCCATCTCGGCCGTAATCTGGGATGAAATGGTTGAAGTAGTTCAGATGCATCGACGCGGCATGGCCAATCCGTTTCAAGCATTCGACGCTGTTGCTACAAGTCGGATCTTCGCCCGCATCTTGCCCGTTGGGGCACAATTTGTAATTGCCTGGGTACATCTCTTTGGTCAGGTTGTAGTACCAGATCTCTTGGGGCGCGTGGAATGGAAAATGGTCCAAACGAGGGCAGTTGGCGGTGCACACGTCGTTGGCTCTGCCACAAGCGGGGGCGTGGGCGACCGGGTCGCTCCCGTGGACGACGCGGAACATGTTTGGGATGTGGAAGCGCAGGTGACGCGCGAAGTGGTAATCCCCGATCCGGGGCATCCCGAAAGTCACCAGTTTCACCTTAAAACTACGTAAAAATAACCAAAAATTGATTTTCTAACCTGATCCTTGGACACCTGACCTGAAGTTACCACTTTAAGCGCGGTTAGTGTAGCCAGGGCACCTCCAAGCGAGTGACCCGTGATCCAGATTTCGTAGTTGGGATACCACCTGAAAATAACCTTTAAGAATCACAAAATGGTATTTGAGATTACTGAATAAAGAGAGGAATATCAAGTGGATCGTAGATCTGATTGGCAGCGTTGTAGAAGTATCGAACGACGCTTCCAAAACCGACGACGTTGTTGTAGAAGACCATTTCGGTGAGTGTCGATTCGATCTCTTCTAGGAACTGTTTGAAGCCTTCGGTTCCTCGAAAGGAGATTAGAAGCTTCATGTCGAGGTGGGATACGGCAACGAACCCGCGGCAGAGGTTTTGTTTCTAAACGAGTTTAGATTCGGGTTACTGTAGTCCGCTTACACTATCACACGGCACGGAAGTGTTCCTCTGCACCAACCACTGCCTCCCAGGATACGTCTTCTCCAAGCACTTTGCGATAACCTCGGATCGGTGTCCATGAGCTGCGGCAGCCATATTCAGCATCTGTTCGGCGAAGGTTTCGTCATAGCTGCCGTAGAACTCGCTCTTTACAGCCTAAACCCTCAATTTTCAGTAAAAAAGTTAATAAGTGACTTACCGAAAGCCCCAAAACGAAGATAATTGCTAAAACTCGCATGCCTAGTCGCCAGAACCCACAATAACCCCAGCGCATCTCCATTTTTGACTCTCGGCGGCGCCGTCACTGATCAAACAGAAACTTGTTCAAGAGAGCGTCAGGGAAACGTCGAAGGACGGATTAGAATGAAGATAAACACGAAGGTGGATGGCTGCTGACACGCGAATTGAGTGTCATCAGTTCAAATAAGGGACAAAGGCTGATTCGTGTACGGCTTCAGTAAAGCATCTCTTGCTTCATTTTTGGGACTACAAATCTCAAGACTACGACTTCAACTACATCTACACAAACAGAAGATGCACTTATAAACATCACTCATCATTTGAGCACATTATCTGGGATCTTATCAGTCCATAATACCAAGTGACCAACAGCAGGACGATGTTCTCTCTTGTGTTACGCTTGAATTTATGGCTTGATATGAATTTCAGAAGGTTTACGCAGTTGACACGATTCTCAGATCTTTGTTCACTTAAAAGCTCATCTGTTTCAAACAATCCACGTTAGAACTATCGATGAAGCTTCAGAGAACGATAATTGACCAGAACTGTGCTTAAATCATAGCTGTGCTTAAATGATCCTCTCTTTAACTTTTCTCTTTAACTAACTCCAGCGTTGTGGGTGAATGTAAGAGGGTTACGGCGGGCTTCCAGAGGTCATTTCCACGTTTGTTGTTCGACGATTATTCGCTTTCCCAAGCTTCAGCATCAATCCAAACCGTCGGATCCCACTTGAATCCTTCGAAGAATCGTTACCGCGCCGTTCTCCTCTTGCAAGCCGCCTCCTCAACTGCAAACGCCTCCGGAGTGGTCCTGGCACGACTATCGCTTTTGAATTTGCAACAGTTCTACAGTTCGTCGCAGGGAAATTCGCTCCCTCGCTTCTGCAGCCCTCCAGCCCTCAGCCTTCCCAGTCGCGGGATTTTCGAATTTCGTATTTTCAGACTTTCGAAATCGTCCTCCGTCTTCGCCTCCCGTCGGCATCGCTCAATTTGGCCGAATCTCGCGAATACGTTGCTTCCGGTTCGGGGCTACCCTGTGATGCCCTATTACGTCGCCGATTGCACTTTGGAGCGCTTCACTTAAAGTTCTCCTCTTCGCGCTGCCCCGTCGTTTCGATCTTACCAGAATTTGGATAAAGATCGCTTATGGACGCTTATTCGCTGTTGATTTTGGAACCGAAATTCGCTCTTTAAAAACATCCGAGGCCGATATTTCGCTCATGCTCAATTCAGCCCACCGTGTGCCAAATTCGCTTGTGATCGCCGCTTGCAGGTACGCCTCGTTATGCAAGTTTTGCAGGTAGTTTTTGCGTTTCGCACGGTCGCGGTTACGTCCGTTCTGTGCTGCTCGCGGTTCCGCGGACGTGACGATTAAATTCTGCAGCTTGTAACGATCTCCGAGGGCGAATTTACGCGTGGCGTGCTTTTGGCGAGTTTTGTGGTGAGTTTCAGGTAGACCGACCGGAGGCGGATGCGGCTGGCTTCAAGTGAACGGTTCCAGCCGAGATGTATGGCCATATCAGACATGAATTGTCTGTGGCTTAGGCTAATAATACGTTCCTAGGTTGGCCGCTGTCCAGGTGCGATACACTCGCTAGCTAATTATAGTGCATGTGGCCCAGATCCCAGATGGGTATTGCGTCATCCTAGGCGAAGCTCTCGTGGATTCAATTGTCTCGCTCTTTGCTAAGATCATGTTCTAAAAACAGATCTCCTGTTTCCAGGTTTAAATCACAATGGGCGAGAATCTGCAGTACGCGCTCCGCGGCAGCACCGGGATGTTCGTCCACCGCGGCGTGGCGAACCCGACGGTTGTCCACCGCGTCGACGATGACCCCCGCAAGAAGACGGTCCGAGTTTTCGCATACAGCAACACGGGCCAGTTCTTCGCGTACTGCGATTCCGAAACGTGAGTTCTTACTCATCTTATGCTTCAATCTAATCTCTATGATTCCAGAACGAAGGTTATCGAGAGCGCCACGGGAAAAGTGGTTTTCCATGTGCATGTGCCCCGGACCACGGCCATCGTCTTCTCGCCGAGAGACAGGTTCTGCGTCAGCCGTACGTCATTTACGGCGCTCGCACACCCGGAGACACGTCCCAGCGCCTGCCGGACCCGAACCTGCGCATCTGGTCGATGACGAAGGGCATTCTGCTGAACACGCTTGTCGCGAACAAGGCCGCCTCCTGGCGTCCCCAGTGGACGGAGACGAGATGACCACACTTCGCCTTGTCGGATCGGAGCTCCTGCTCTACAAGGGCAACAACTTCTGTATGCCGTTCTCCTCTCTCATTGCTTATCTCCCCTCTTTCCAGTCCGATTCGAGCAACGTATCCTGCTCAAGAACGTCCAGAGCTTCGAGCTCAGCCCGGGCAACTCCAACCAACATCTCTGCTGCTACATTCCCGGCCGTGGAGCAAGTGTCCTCGTTTCCTTCTAGATTCTTACGTTCTGCTGTTTCTAGGGGCAGCCCGCCATCATCCAGCTCCGTCGTTTCGACGAGAATGCGGCCATAATCGGCAATAAGACGTTCTTTAAGTGCGACCGGACCATGATGAAGTGGAACGCCAAGGGCACCGCGGTCCTCGTGATGTCCATCACGGACGTGGACGCGGAGAACAAAAGCTACTATGGCGAGTCGACGCTCTACCTCATGAACGTCTCCGGGGAGAGCGCGCGCATCAACATGGACAAGAAGGGGCCCGTGTATCAGGTCGAATGGAACCCCAACGGCAAGGAGTTCACAATGTGCTACGGATTTATGCCGGCCAGGGTAAGCTTTCGTCATCCTTTGGACATTTCTTGACTTTCTATATTTACAGATTGCCACGTACGACCTCAAAGGTGACGTGGTCTGGGATCTAGGGGACGCGCATTTGAACGAGATCCGTTACAACAGGTTCGGTAACATATTGCTCACCTGTGGATTCGGAAACCTCTCCGCCGGCAAAATGAACTTCTACAACACGGACACAAAGGAGCTGATCGTCTCCGTAAGCCCATTCTTCTCTTTCGTCTCTTTATCCTAAATATTCGCAGATCAACGTACCGAACACGACGTTGTTCGAATGGGCCCCCGACGGACAGCATTACTTGACGGCCCAAACGTCCCCGCGCCTTCGCTTCGAAAACGGGTATCGAATTTGGCATTACACGGGAAAACTCGTCCACGAAGATATCTACAGTGGAAAGGACGAGCTCTGGCAGGTACACATTTTACGGATTTCGGGGATCTGGGCTGGCAGAGACGCAGAGTGCAACCGACCGCTCACATCACCTTGTCAGGTCGTTGAATGAGCCGCTTCAAGTGATGTCTTGTCTGGCTTGAGCCGAGACAGCCTTCCGCATTCAGTTAAAGACATCGAATCCTAGGGGACCGGTCGTATTTCCATCCTAAACCCACGATTCTAGGTCATATGGCGTCCATTGACGTCCGACGTCCTCTCGAAGTTCAAGATCGTCCCTCTCACCGTGGATCAGAAGGCGCAAGCAGGCCTGATTATTAAGGCCAAGACCGCAGATGGCTCCAAGACTGCCACCGTCGCCTCCGGCTCCATCGCGAAGAAGGCCGGCTACGTGCCTCCGCATCTGCGCAAGCAGAACGGCGCGGGCGCGCTAAAGCCCGTCGGCACGGGCCTAGTCGTGAAAGCCGTCGTCTCCGAGAAGGAAAAGAAGATCCGGAACACGCAGAAGAAGATCGACGAAATCGACAAATTAATCGCGAAGGTGAGCGCCGGCGAGATCCTGCAGAAGAACCAGATGGACAAGATCGAAAAAAGAAGCATCTTCGAAGCGGAGCTGGAAGACCTCAAGGCGGCCGCATAATGTCTCACTTGTTATCTTGTTGCGTGTGAGTGTATTTTCGACAATAAACTTTAATGATAAAATCTGAGAGTTTGGGCATCTGGTAAGAAGAGGGAAAGAGTTGGAAGGAGCGCCCGATTCGTGGTGAGTGGAAGGGAAGGAATGAGCGGAATGGTAGACAGGCAAGTTGAATGGGGTGATTTCAGACGGATATGTCTGGACAGGGAACATGCTTTTGGATACGCAAAGTCGGTCTTGAACACAGATTATACATGGGCTTGGTCTAGGCAGTCACCCGCTTGTCGCGAAGCACGGGGGCGTCGGCATACGGTAGCCGGTCGATCATCGTCTCGACGCCGACCGACGTGTCCACATCGCTGATCTTCTCTGCGCCAAAACGTTTCCTCGCCGCGCGTAATTCTTCGCCACGACCAGCGGCGCCGGAACCCCCAAAGAACGCGTCGAAGTTTGGTGGGCGAAGGTGAGCTCCAAGGTGAGTTTCTCAAGATCGCGAATCTTGGCTTCCTTCGAGTTTTCCAAAATCGTGAAGCGAGGCGGACGAGTTGTGCCAGTGGAGGCGCTGTAGGAGGCGATGAAGAACTGTTTCAGCCCTCCACCGACGGCTCCACTGTCGATGACGGTCCCCGGCACGAGATTCGGCTTCCGCTCGTCGCCTTCGGGCGGAGGTCCTTTCGGAAAGAAGCGGATGTTGTGCGTCTTCGTCATGGCGATGTAGATGAGACTCACAAAGCCGTGGCACTTTTCTTCCAGGAGGTTCTTGAGTGGCGCGATCTCGTTTTGGATCACCTAAACTGAACTTTCAGCTTCGAATTCATTAGAATCACGCCCACCCTCGGGAAGTGGAACTCGTCGAGCTTCCTGTATATCACCACTTCGGCCGGATCTCGTCCTCTTCTGGTTTTCCGGAACCGTTCCAGGATCGTCGCCACGATCTTCTTGATATCCTGAACGATGTTCGTGTGATCCAGGTATTGAAACGTGAAATCGCCGAGGAATTCGTGTTCCAAGGAGCCCATATTCGCCGAGAAGCCGACCACTGCCGGGATTTTGCCTCCGAAGCGATTGAACGCCGCCGCATCTCTTCCGGTAATCTTCGGTCCTTCGATGAGCGTGAAGCCGATCAAAAGACGGCGGACCTCTTCATGAGAAAAAAGGTGCCTGTAACCTCTTTAAAAAGGCAATTCTAGGATTTCAAGCTCACCTAGAAGGCTTGACAGTGCTGTTCACACCTCCGAGTTTCAAGTTCATCTTCATGACGATGTGCTCGACGATTTTCCGAGATTTGGTCGAGTTTGGGTCCTCGACGACGTCGAAGGCGTTCTCCATTTTCACGGTTTGAGTGATCACTTGGTATTTGCGTTCCAGGATCTTCGTGAAATCGTGGTAATCCAGCGATTTTGCCATCAGAAACACGAAAAATTCGACAGCGGTCGTGTTGAAGAACCGCTCGATCTCGACTTTTCCTTGCTTCGTCGGGTGGTACATCGGCTCTTTCATTTGAAGCCCTCGTTCTGCCGCTTGTTTCTTTAAGAGATCCGCGAAGAATCTAAAAGTTCCAGTCAAGCCTATTCCTGCTTGATAAAAGATCTTACTTCGCCTTCTTGGACATTCCTTTCGTCGGAGGCACATCGGAAACGAGCATCACGCACCACGGAAGCTCCTTCACCTCCGCCGGCCTCGCGAACCTCTCCGGGCATTCTCCAGATCCAAATCTCCAACTCGCCGAGCTCGGATTCACCTCGACGACCTTCTCATCCGCGAAGACGATCTTCGGGAGATCCAGAACCCCGGCTTCGACCTCAACAGGAGCGTCGTCCATGCTCAATCCAAGGCCCGCCTTCTGAACGTGCCGCTCCATTTGATGCACTTTTTCCTGGATCTTCTTCTCTCGATCTACCGCTGACCCCTAGAATCAAGCCCATCAATTAAGCCAGGACACGGTAGCTTTACATCGCAGCTCTTCTTCCCCTTCAGAGCCCTCTGCATGGGCATGATTTCGAGCAGTTCCACGGGGTAGAAGATCGGCCTTGGGTCCGTGACGTGGAAATCCGGCTTTACTTCCGCCGCGAAAGATTCCGGGTAGGTGAGCCGGACGCTGTAGGTCTCCCAGAGAAACTTAATCAAGCCAGTCCCTTTGATGTTCGGGAGCGGGTATTTCAGCATGCTGACGTTCTTATTCGCGAGGCTTTTGATCGTGAAGAGCAACGGGTTCTTCGAGCAGATCAGCCTTACAGTAACCCCTTGCATGGAGTCGGAGAGGAGTTGGAAGCTCGCGGCGTCGACCGGAACGCTTTTCTCGTTCAGCTCGATGTTCTGCTTGCAGAAATCGAGCAGGTTCTTCTTCATGTAGAACCACTCCGCTGATACTGTAATGGCACACTTAATTAGAATGGGAAAAGTCCAGGAATTCTACCGTTAAGGGCCACAACCGGTGTCGTGGAGCTACCGTAACGTCCTTCGACACGTTCCACGGAGGTCTTCGTCCCTAGAATCAGCGATCTACCGTCTTTCCTGGCTACAGGCGCTCCCGTTTTGGGATAACAGGTTTCAAAAATCGGGAAGTAGAGGTCACTAAACAACTGAAGCTTATTTACAATACAGATTTTGAGTTGAACGTTCACCTTTTGGCCAAGCAAGCCTTATTAATCGCCGTGTTGATAAACGCGTCCAACGTAGCGTCCTGCAGATTCGGAATCCTGACCTCCTTGAACACATCCCGGATATTCAGCTCGAACGGTCTTCCGTCGTCCCGACAAACTGCGAAATTCCCGTCTTTTGTAGCCTCGCTGACGTAGAATCGCGGATTTCCCTCAGACCTCGGAATGGGCTTAATCGTGTAGAGCCTCATTCCAGCGAGGTCGCAGAAGAAATCGTGGTCCCGGAAGCCATTTCTCTTCATAAGTCGGCGGCGAGGAGGAGCTTTGAGCCCAGGTTTACTCTTCCATAGCTAAAAGAATATGGCTCGATTTAAAGACTAAAAGAGGTAAAAACCCACTCTCCATGGACCTCCGCGGTCTTTCCTGTGTAGTCGCTGAGTTTGATCGTATAGTGGTACACGCGAACCTTCCCATGGGCCAAATGGAGCTCGGTTCGACGTAAGGGTGATTTCCTTGTCGTGCCTCCCAACGCTCGGTGTCGGGCTCATCTGAACGAGAAAGAGTCAGTTAAACCCACAGAATCGACATTTTACCGGCGTTCTACGCGCTATCCCCTCATCGTTCAGGTTCCTATTGATCCCATCAGTGAGCTGCTGTAAGCGATGAGCGTGCATCGCTCATTTGAATCTGAAATCAGAGAGGAAATGAAGAGCGTTTCAACGCGGACAAACACGTTTGTAACGCGCCGATCACAAAGGGCAAAGTGAGGAGAATCGATGGCCGTGGTAGATAGCGGTCAGGCATAAACAGAGGAAAACAGAGAGAATAGCGACGGTAGGGAAGGGTGAATAAGGCGCGATGACCAAACAGCCCAGAGCGTGGGAAACAGCCTCGATTTCGCAAATTACTGCATTCAAAAGTCGATTCAATCCGGGAATCGATACGAGCAAGGCTTCTACAAGTCCTTCGTGGTCATGAGAGCAGCATACAGCTTCGTTAGAGTCCGGGAATCGAAAACACTCTCTTGGAACTGTCGCCACCTGAAATCCCGCGTTAGAAGAGATGAACTTTGAAAAAAATCCAATATAACACGAACTACAGTAATCTGAATCATTAGGAAGGCACTCAAACTGGCACTTCCCTTCGCATTAAACCATATTTCGTGCCCAACAGGTTTACGAAGTTTAAAACGAAGCCGAAAATCAGATATAAAGCCAAAATCGCGCACGCCATGCTACAAAATCAGGCGCCTTCATTATCGCATGTTATCAAAGCGAGCGTGGATCAAACAGCTCAAAAAAATACGTTCGAGAAGGCTCGAAAATCGTATCGCTTCTGGGCATTCTGAACAAAGCAAAATTCATGAAAATTGCGCTTTCCTGGGGTTATTAAAGCCCCGAAACCCGAAAAACACCTCGAAAATCACATGGAACGCGAACACTCGCTAACGGCATGAAAAATGACGTTTAAAACCTCCAAAATGGCCCCAATGCAACGCTTTTCAGTTCTCAACCCCCTCCAGTTTCATCCAGCCTCAGATCACCCCCGAACAACCTTAAAACGACGGCCGTTTTCGATTTTGAAAATGTCATAATTGACCGTTCCCAACAATCCGGCCGAACGTGAGAATTTTCCAAACGTCTGGTTTTGAACGTCTTAAACGTGCAAATCCCTCTCGTCGTCTGACGTCTCTCACACCAGTGCGACGGCCGGCGCGGCCCCAAACCGGGTCTCAGACAGACGCTGTTAAAGATGTCTACAGTTAGGTTAAATTCAGACCTGATGTTGACCGTGATGACAGTCGGAGATGATTCCTATGAATTACAATCCGCGCCCGGGGGAATTCAACCGCCCCGTCGGAGGCCTAGTCTGATTCAACGGTAGACCTAAAAATGAAATTTTGTTTTAATGTCGCTCAGACAATTAATTTCTCATGTAACTGGAGTTCTTCAGCTCTCATTGTAGAATCGTGGATCGAAAGTTCTTGTAGAATCAAAGTTTTTGTAACATCACAGGGCGGCCGAGGAGGCGAAAGGAGACTAATTACTCATGAACAGCCCAGTTTTTGTCGTGAGGCCCAGCGAAAATATGTGTAACATTTGAGGCGTCTTGGTGCGAAGAGCGATGATTGATCTATTTGGTCGTAAATCCATTATCGCTAATTTATCACACCGTTCGAGTGCTGTTGGGCCATAAGAAACAGTGTTGCTGCGCCCGATATTTGCATTGCTGCTGTCCAAGGTGTTAAATGGCGAGAGGAGAGGAGCCAAGACGGGGCTGTCTGGGGTCGGACGGTCGTCGGAAGAGTCTGTCTGGTTGTCGAGGTGTCAGGATAAGTGTGAATTTGCGGAAGATGCGCGAAATTTAAGGTTTTGTAGGCAAGCGATTTAGAGTGTCTCAAATATGTTTGAAACGTGTCTGTAATGTAGTCCTTGTCGGTTCTTAAGACGAACTAGTTTGCCTAGTGGCGCTTCAGACAAAGACGCTCAATTGATATAAAAATAGCAGTGGGCGGATCAGTCGGAACTATGTATTTTTTTGGAATCAGACCTTTGTTTGTCTGACGTTTGTCTGGTGTTGTCTAGGACGCTTGAATTCTGTTTTAAGCAAATAGTCCAAATAATTCTATTTAATCCAAATAATTCGAATTAGATGAAATGTTTCATTGACCTTCTTCTGAAAAGCCCGTCATTTAAGAATTGATTTTGAGTTTAGGAAAATCGGAGGTTTTAAATCCCATCTTCAAAATTAGAAGGTTTGACTGTAAGTTGAAGCTCTGAAGCCCTAAGAATGTTGAACTGTCACAAACCTAGACTGCATCTTAACATCATTTTAAGTCTACAAAATTTAAGTCCACGTCCTACAGACTGATCTACAGATCTGGAAACGTGCCAGCAATTTTCATGCTTCTAAAAGTGATTTTTATGAGGGCTTCTTGTGCGTCGACCCTTTCACAGATTCCACCTCTCTACTCCTCTTCTGTATTTGGCTGTTCTTAATTCTGTTCTTGATTCTCTGACCAGCTCATTGTTGACCACTCCTATATTATTCACCTCCGTTTTTCACTGATCAGCGTGGTCTCTCGTCCCACCTTGGCTGCCACTTTGTGTCCAAACGGATCTCTGACGGTTTCTTTCGGAAAGCCGCCGAAAAGCGACGACATCTCCAAGGACAGCAGCTGCCTCTAGGCTGTTCCCAAGTCCCCATTGTATCGATCCGATCAACGCTTCCTCTCCCCGCTGCCAGGTTCTTGTTCTTCTTCCTCCGAGCTTCGTTGGGAATTTTTGACATTGTTGGCTGGTTGGGGTTCACACAAGCGCCGTGCCGCGACTCCAGCGTCGGCGTCTTCGAGAGCCTCTGAGCGTCTTCTTCTCGTTGCAGAGCCGGCCGCGCCAAAGTCGCCAAAACCGAGAGCGTGCGGCGTCTTTCGTTGTCCCGACAGGAATTGCGAAAAACGACGACTCCCGCTTGCTCCAGCCGCGAATGAGTCGCCTGTGGCGGAATGTGGCCAGTCGCCTGCTCGGAAATGGCCATAACCAAGAAGACCAAGAGGAGGCGCCGGAAGGAGGAGACTGCGGAGGAACACCCGAGGAGGAGGGACGCCGGAAGTCTTCTGGCCTCGGAGGCGGCAGCAACAGCGGTGGAGGCGACGATTTCGGCACGATCTCGATGATCATGGGCCGAAACAGGAGGCCGACTATGGGCGGCGGCACCCTCGTGGGCAGCGCTGGCTTTGAGTCGTCCGAGGAGGACGGCTCCACCGCTCGCCTGTCCCGCAGGTCTTCCGTTTTGGTAGGTTGCTTCATTTTACTCAAATCCGCTTTAGATAGGCTCGATCGATTTCACTTTAACCTTGAACTTTTTTCTCCAAAGGTGTTTTGACGTCCGCGACGACGTCAAAGTGCGACGGACCCACAAAAACTTGAAAAGTCACGTTTGCAATATTTCCCGAGTGACGTCTAATGTTGCAAATTAAGACTGAAGAATGACCAAAGGGATTTTCCGAAATCGAGCACGTGCGAATCACAAAATTTTTGTAATTTGATACCTGAAAGACGTCAGAGTTGTGAAGGGTGCACTTCGAGAATTTGTGTTTGAGGGCATTTTTGGGACGACAAAACAAGCGAATTTTTTATTTTGAAACTGATTTTCATATACGAAAAACGGCTGCCCAAACCAATCGCATCCCAGAAATCACATCTCGATTTTACGAGTTTGTTTTTGCGGGCCGCTTAAGCGCTCGTTAAGCGACCTTTGCGTTGTCGGAGATCAAAACTTTCGGCTTATCAAAACCGCATTAAAACTTGCGGGTCTTGGCCTTTGCGTCTGGCCGCTTTCCCCAAGATTTCAACCTTTTCACTCTTGCAGAACTCTTCAGCTCAATCCCAAAGTCAAGCTAAAAGATTGGAAAATATTTTGGTCATAACACGAAAATGCGAAGGTGCAAACAGAGCAATAAATGAATTGTGGAGATAACAAGAGTTATAGGGACTCTTCGGGGCTAATTGGCCTGAAAATATTTTTGGTTTTCGCAAAAACAGCGCTGGTACAAGTGATGCAGGATGTGGTCCAATTTATCATAATCGTCTAGGTTGTCATAACAGTGATGGGAGCAAGGGGGTGATGATAGGGCATGATGAAAAAACAGGACAGAGTCAAAGAAAAAATCAGAATCTGGTTTCGAAGTACTCAAAAAATTCTTCTGCAATTTGCTATTTTAACGGCGCTTTCCCGAAGCATTTCTGCTTTGAAAATCAGCTGCTGTCCATAACATAAATATAAAACTTAAGGAAAATGGGATTCTAAAATTTAACATGTTAGATGCGAACGTTGACATGCTGAGTCATTTCTACGGGCTCTATCGTTAAATCTTATTTTTCGCTATTTTATGATATGACGAGCTTGCACAAGCGAGTCTTAAATTTTTTCATAGGGTTGTTTTCCTTAGATCTCTCCTTAAATTAGATAAGATCATTCAGCTGAATTATTTGTTTTCCTCTAATTTAGCCCTGATCTCTCCCCAACCAACCGTCCTGATCCATCTAATCCATTAGGCCGGACAAATTGCCCCCTGACATTTCTGCTTTTCAAAGTTTATTTAGTCTTTCTTCTATTTTTACCCGTCAACCTTGGCACGTGTTCTCTGCTTTCAGATCGATCTCTTCTCCTTGTTCCGACGCTCGAGCTCCATCGGGACCCGCAACTTGGTGCGCCCACATGGCCAGCGCCACGGCGAAAACGAGTAGGTTTTCGAGGGACTTTTTTGTAACTTTTTCGGGCGCAGCTGCAGCTGGCTGAAGTGACGTCACGGAAGCGGCGGATCGCGGAGAACACGAGTCGCGGTCGCCGTGGCGAGCGAGAGGCCAAGCGGCCGCCGTCGATCGCCACGTGATTGATTAATGCCTGCGGCGAAAACTCGGCCAATTGTTGGGAGACTTTCGGTGATTTATTTGTTTGCTTTGCGGTGTTCCGACGCCGGATTTTGAAGGTGGCGAGGAAGTGAGGAATTGGCATCTACCTGGGAAGATGAGTTTGATACAGGCGGGGTGGATTGAGGATTGAAGTAAACAAGAAAAGAGATTCTGAACTTCAAAACGCTTCTCAAAATTCGAAAATTAAAGGGTCATTCCTCGAGAAATTTGTGATTTTCTCAGTCAAGCAGTCGTTGGGTCGTTTAAGACTAAAAGCCGTAATTTGAATTTTTTTTAACCTTTGCTTACAGCTTTTGCTTGAGGCTATTTTTCAAATGAGTCCAAATTGCCTTAAATGAGTCTTCGCAATTTCAAAAAAGTCATCTTTTAGTTAAAAATGTTGTAATTTTTGGGTTCTGGTTCAGTAACCATCGAATGGATTATCCATTATCCTTTGTAATTATTTTTTGAGCACCGTGGAACTCTTCCCAAAAATCTTTTATCTTAATGACACCTGATCACTTAGCTCATACACGTTTAAAAAAGCTTAAAATTGAAACTCCAAAATTAAAAATTTTTGTGATTTTGTTTGGTCCTTTAGGAAAACTTGCTTCAAAAAGCGTTTCAGTGGCTCCTAATGCACCTTTGTTCATAGTTGAAAAAAGTATCTTATCCTCAAATTATACTTTAGGTGACTTCCTCTGATTGACTGCCAAAGCCTGTTCTTAGCTACACCCTAAAACCTTTCCCCAACAGCCACCCATAAATCTCTCATCGACACCTTAATGACCCCTGGCTAGCTGCAAACGCAATCACCTCTTCTCCTCCATTGATCACTGCACATTTATCCGAATGACCCAATCTGTCATTTTTCCAGCGATGAATACGACAGCGATGAAGAAGAGCCACAGGTCATGTCGAAGGAAAAACTGCTGGAAGCGATCAGGCAGAAGAAGGAGATTATCGGGAAGCTTGTCAGGCGTGGAGCATGAAGAGGAAACGGAGGACCTTGAAGTAGGTTTGGATAGCTTAAGTTCCTTTTCAAGTGTTCCTAGAGTCGCTCAACGCCACCTGCAGCGTCAGGAAGCGAAGGTTTCTCGCGTGCATTTGTACAAAGTCGAGGCGGTGCGGAGGTTTACGGTAGCCGCGAGATGGCTGGACAACATGAAGATCTACTTGATTCCTTGGGAAGCCAAAATCAAGAGGATAGAGAGCCACTTCGGCTCCGTAGTCTCCTCCTATTTCACATTTCTGCGTTGGGTGCTTGGGGTCAACGTCACTATGACCATAATCATGCTGCTTTTCGTTATCATTCCAGAGGTAATCTTTCATATCACTATTTTTAAGGCCACATGTTCTGTTTTCAGTGGTTAGCCGACTCGCGGGGCGATCCAAACCGATTCGAGCGCACGCGCCACATTAAAGTTATGCCAGAAGACGTCCGGGCGCGGGCCGACGAGCTGAATACGGTTTGGGATTTTGGGGTAAGCTGCTTTTATCCCCTCCCAAGCCCAAATTCTTTATTTTCAGGGCTATTTCCAATATTCGTTGTTATTCTACGGGTACTACAGCAGCGAAACGTACTTCGGCGATACCGTCCAGTACCGCGTGCCGATTGCTTATTTCATCGTTAATCTCTTTGTTTTGGGATACAGTTTTTTCACGATCCTCAGAAAGCGAGTCATTTACCAAGGAATTAGTGTAAATTGGCTTTTTAGGATGGCAGCAAACGCTCGTTCAAGTAAACTAACCGGAGGCAAGGCGGAACAATATGTGTTCAACTGGAAGACCTTCGCCGGCTGGGATTATTCGATCGGAAACTCGGAAACCGCCGGAAACTTCTTCATGGCCAACGTCATCAAATTCAGGGTGAGTCAGACTTCATTTGAGCGATAAATACGTGAATTTTAGGAAGCGATAGCCGAGTACAACGTGAATGTGAAGAAGAAATTCGTGTGGGTGCAAGTGATCGTCCGGATATTCGCCAATATGATCATTTTCACGCTTCTCGCGCTCTCCGTTTGGGCCATTTTGGCTGTTGGCAAGATTACCGAGAAGGATACGTTCATAAAGCAGGTCAGTTACTTTTATTTTGTGCTAAAACCTAAAGTTCTCTTTTAGAACGCCGTGTCGATAACGGTCTCCTTCATCACGCTGATATTCCCGAATATCTTCGAACTGATCGGCAAAATGGAGGGATATCATCCTAGATTCGCTTTACGGCTACAGCTTGCCAGGTATGTTCTCCTTTTCTTCCAAACCACCAAAAACGTGAAGCTTGAATATCGAGTTCTTTATCAATTTATTTTTTCCTGAGTTATAGGCACCTAAAAGTGCATTCGCGACCGGCTGTGAAACGTTTCTTGCAGCGTAAAAAAACGGCTTGGGAACGTTGCAGAAGCTTTGAAACCTTCTAGGCAGCTTTAAGCCAAAAAGCGAGATGGCGTCGTGCAACGTTGCAGAATGTGTGAAACGTTTCTTGCAGCATGGATAAAAAAGCGAAATGGTGTCGTGCAACGTCACATAAGCTATGAATCGTTTCTCGAACCGTAGGCAGCTTAAGTCAAAAAGTGAAATGGCTCGTTGCAGAAGCTCTTCTTCAACTAAATTCATTGTTAATAATCTGCAATATTCGATTATTTAGGGTCCTTTGTCTGTACATTGTCAACTACTACACCCTGATCGTGTCTTTGATGTTCATGCTCAACAAATTGGAAGACGAGATGAAGGCGAACGAGATGACATATCATCTGGCCCATGGAAATGGGAAGCCGGACTCGAGCAGCACTTGGTACGACATGGGACATGAGAGGATGGCGAGGTCGGTTTTTTAAAAGCCAGTGATGGATTTATGAAGACTTTTTTAGGCAAATTCTTCAAGAGATGCAAGGTGGTCCGAACAGCCTCAACGACACCCACGGCTTCACGACCCCGCTCCCGGAAACTCCGTCAACGACTGTAATGGGTTCAAATTTTGGTCCCGCGAGATTTGAAGGCCTCAAGATCAACCTTTCGCCTGCTCCTAACAACACCGTCAACAGAACTACCTACCAAAGCGTGAAAGTTGGTAAATTGGGAGGCTGGAACACGGATACAGACTCTGGATATCGAGAAACTGTGGAATTGACCTTCAACACCACGACGGAACCTCCGACGAATCCAATTTACGCGCAGCCGAGGTTGGCCGGGAATTATGACGATCTGTGCTGGGAGACACTCATTGGACAGGTGTTTAAATAATTCTACGAGAATCATAACCCTTTTTAGGAGATCACGAAGCTGGTGAACATGGACTTACTAATGACCATTGCGGCTATTTTGGTCATTGACTTCTTCAGAGGGCTCTGGGTCAGGTACTGTAACACCTGGTGGTTCTGGAATCTCGAGTGCACTTTTGTAAGTTAACAAAGCCTAAGAGCTTTTGGGAATTCGTGCTTTTCAGCCCGAATACGGCGAGTTCAAGGTGGCAGAGAACGTGCTGCACCTGGTCAACAACCAAGGAATGATCTGGCTTGGCCTCTTCTTCGTCCCCATGCTCCCGGCCCTCAACAACATCAAACTCATCATTTTAATGTACATCCGAGGCTGGGCCGTCATGACCTGTAACGTCCCCGCGAGGCAGATCTTCCGAGCCTCTCGATCCAGCAACTTCTACCTGATGCTACTTCTGCTCATGTTGTTCCTGTGTACTCTTCCCGTCGGCTATGTCATCGCCTCAAAGAAGCCCTCGAAGAATTGCGGACCTTTTGGACGTCAGGAGAGATTTTACAGTATCATCACGGACGTCCTTCAGAACAACTTGAATCGGAATCTGGTCGACGCGATTAAGTACATGGTCTCGCCTGGAATCGTCATTCCGATCTTGCTCCTATTACTGTGAGATTCACAGATTGAAGAATATCTTAAATTCCCTGTTTAGGCTCATAATCTACTTCCTCTTCGCCTTAGTCCGAGGTCTTCGGGAAGCGAATACGGATCTCTCGAACCAGCTGATGCACGAAAGAACCGAGGAGAAAAAGAAGATATTCGAATTGGCGGGCGGAGGAAGGAGAAGGCATAACGGAGTCGGATTTGGCCACGGGAAGAGCAAGCATCAACACGATAGTTCGGACGATGAATCGCACGGAAAACCGCCGAGGAGTTTGCCCGTAGGCGACCGGAGGCATTTCGTGCCTTCTTTAGGGTAAGTGTAGATGCTTTTCTGTAACAAACAATGCTGAAAACGGGCGGTTAAAATAATCTGTGCTTCGTTAACCCTGATCTCATAATTTTCAATTTCTAGGCGAGGCTTTTTCAGAAGCGTGAACGAGGTCGACAACGCATCGGAAGACGAATACGGCGCCCCACCAGCAGCTCCTCTCCCCGGATCAAGCGGACACCCTTTGGCGAAGGTGAAGCTCAATTGGAAGGAGAATTTCCTCGTGTGTATAGGACTCGCGGATCCTAAGAAGTGGGTCATTATTTGTTGTTGCTCTTTAAAATGCATTTTTTAGGCTGAAAGCGAAGAAGCTCCTAGAAGAAGACCTCGAAGCAAGCAAGGATAGCGAAGAATTCCAGCAGGTTCCTCAGGAAGAACACGAGCTGACTGCCTACGACGACAGGTCGAAAACGAGGTCGAGCGATAGCACGCAGAGGTCGGGAGAGTCGGACGAGAACGTGAATATGGGGGAGAGGACGCCGTTGAGGGAGAAATCGACGTCGGCGAGGAATTCGTGGAGAGCGGACGACCGGAGTTTCCGGTCGAAGTCGTCGAGGTCGTCGTTCGAGGCTGAGGAGGACGGGAAACAGTCGACGGGAACGAATTGGCTCGAAGCGCCCACGCCCGCCAGGAGGGCGGTTTCCGTGCAGGAGAGGTATCGACTCACGCCGTAAGTTTATTACTTCAAAAGCTCTGAATCGTTTCTCGAACCGTAGGCAGCTTTAATCCAAAGAGCTATTCTTTTTTAGGATTGTAACCCCGGACCACGCTGCCTCCACCGCCCAACTGTCGCCTCGGCGGACCCAGGAGATCTCCGTAGACCAAGATCTGGCGAGGCGTTCTAACGTGAATCTGCTGCAAACTAGCGAAGAAGGCCGCGACGCCACGCGTCCACCGACCGAAGAAAATTCGTTCCGCGACCCGACACCGATCGCCCACGGCCTCATCGAAGACCCGAGATTCGAGTACGCGAATCCTTACAGCAGCTACGCGGCCGCGATGATCTCCCCGCTGATGAGCGATGATGAACAAACGTTTGTGTCCGCTGAAGCGCAAACGCCTTTGACTCAAACTCCCAGACCGGTAGAATTTGTCATTTCAGAGATGTATGATCACATTTGTGCTTTCAGGTGAGACCTCCGAAATTCCGGATCTCTTCGTCGCCACCACGAAGGAGGATATCTGGCTACGCGCAAGGGGGAGAGACGACGGGGACCGACAGCGACACCTCCGCGAATCGACAATTTGTGCTGAGGGTCACGCAGCCGCCGGGGGCCAAGGAGAAGGCGAGCAAAACGAGTCAGTGTCAGCAGACCACTGTTTGAGGGTGCTAATAAAGTTATTAGATGACAGTTGGATTTTTCTATGATTTGCGAACAAAATTGGTAAGATTTGAGTCCTGAAAGTACCTATTTTAGTTTTACAGGGTTAGGTGGCGATTCAAGTAGCTGTAATCCACATAGTTCCCCCAAATACGAAAGTGATTCTAAAGTTTTCCTGCCTGCGACAGAGCGCTTTAGGTGTCACGAGTCGTCGGTGTCAACAAAAGTGCAAATTAGTATAGCGCTACATCGGGATAGGCAACATAAGAATGTCCTTTTGTGTGTACGTCTGCGCTCTGTTTGGGGGACGTCATGGTTCTGCAAACGGATAATTTATTCAAACTTCCGATTTCATCTTTCTCTTTCCTGCAAAAATGCACTTTTACCGTGTTCTTTTGCGCCACGTCGGCGCCTTTTTGACGTAGAAAGTGCAATTCTGCATAACTAACACAAACAAATTCAGCAAAAGTGTTGATGAGTCCTATCCGAAATTCGCTCCTTTCAAAGTGAAAAACTGCATAATCATCGACCCCTTCATCATCGTTCCTGGAAACACCCAAAGCATCTACCGCCATTCACCGATCCAAACGGTACCATTCACTCTCCTCTCCGTGTTGCGAAATATGCTAATCAAGGTCTCTTCTCCTGCGATTGATCATCGGACGTCCTTTGTTGCAAAGAGGTGTGAGAGAATCTGAGAAAGACCCATCCCTTGTGCTAAGAGGCCCAAAAGGCACGTGTGATTTGAATTCAAAGATGTGTTGATCAGAAACAGAGGCTTGGGAAAGCGGTCGTAAAACCTTGTTTGGGTTTCAAACGTCGGAGATTATCGTTGCCTGCGCTGAGCATATCAATATGTGTGGAAACGTAATCGCGTTTGACGGGTAGGTATACGATAGGGGAGAGGACTTGGCTTTGACGATAAGACCTGGTGGCCGCTTCACCGAGCGGCGATCGATATGCAAGGTAGCATGGTAAAAGAGGGACGCATAAGAGCTTAATTATTGACTGGAAAACGACCGAAACAACGCTTTAAAAAGCCAAGAATCTGCTTGAGTTATTCAACCCTAACTTAAAATTCAGCTTCGCGTTTTTTCCGTTAAAAGGGACGCATAAGCGCTTAGTTATTAATCGAAAACAGCAAAACAGTAAACATAAAACCACCTTTCAACTCGAAACTCTGTTTGAATTCATCTTTAAATTTTCGAAGCTTCGAAACCGCTTTCAAAAGCTAAGAATCTTGTTTTTTCGGTTATTTAACCCTTAACGTTGGAATCAGAATTAACATTTGAAAGCGCGTCCAACTTTTTTCCGTTGCACCCTGCACGTTCTTTGCTGTCACATCACTTTTTTGTTCTTCTTTTTCTCAACGTCACGCTCTTTCACCCCACAAGAAATACATTCCTCCATCCTCTTTCGAGGCTATTCAAACCGGTTCTCCAAGCGTTTCAAACCGCCGTCAACTTTCGCTTTTCTCCGCTCTCGTCCAATCGCTTCTGCCGCCTGCATTTCGTCTCTTCAGTCCTCTTCCTTTTCTCTTCACCTCGCAATCTTTCTCTTCGTCCGATAAGCGCCCGCGAACGAGAGGCCCCGCTCCGTTTTGCTCTGCCGTCTCTGCGCCGAACAAGGGACGAATACCAACGTTTCTCCGCCCCTCTTCGTCTTCTTATCACGCAACTCGGGGCGGCGACGCCGGCCGGCGAGCGAGAGCAGCGCAGAGAGAAAAAATCGATTCTCCTCTCAGTCGTCGGAGCGCTGCAGCCGCGGGACGCGGACGCCAGCCGCTGGCAAACAACAACATGCACCCCGTCCTGGCGAAGGGAGATGGAGGTAAGTTGCTCTGCTGATAGCATTGGGTGTTAGGAAAACTTTTAGAATTGACGAGGTTGGAACTGTGGGGTTGGAAGCTGTAGGAAGACGAGGAAAGAATTCTCTGGCTCGAGATGCCCGGTGCTTGATGACTCCGTTCGGCAGAGGACTTCCATCCTACTCAGAATGGATTCGACTCGATCTCGACCAGGGAGCTCAAAGCAACTTTGTCGTTCAAGGTAAATTTTAGATTATAAACTGTGCCTAATTGCTCGCTAGCATGTGAAGGGTTACGGTAATCAGTCTTAATCTGACCACCTAAAATGGTGCCAAAAACGAGGTCCACTTAGGTCGTTTTACAGTGCTTCAGCGATTTGATAGCGCTCCATAGTATAAATACATGGCGCTCTTCCTTTCACTCTCTTTTCCTCCAAGATTCCGCGCTTGTTCTGCATAAACAAACATATTCTCTCCGCTTAGCCACAACATATGTCCCAAAGGCGTTAACGCGCGTTGTTTATACCCCTAAAGGCAGCTTACTAGAACATTCCACGGCTGCGTGTTTATCGATTTTGCCACCTGAAGCAGCGGCTCCATACCAGGGGAGCGCTACCGTATCCGACAATATCGATTGCAGCTGCCGGAGGAGAGGTTGAGGTTGGTTCTGGGGCTGATATGACATTAATGGCTAATGAAAGCAGAGATTTAGGGGAACGTGAGAGGGGATAAGGATATTACGATGATTAACGTTATAAAAGGACGGATGAGGGGTTACAGAGAGTAAGGACACATTTATAAGCACAATAGAAGCAAAGATTACGAATCGTGTTCTTGTTTACAGTAACCCGCGTTAACCCAGCCCTGGTGTTGTGAATAAAAAATGGCTAAAACGTCAAAATTGAAGCGTTAAGCACTGAATAATCTTGCAATAAATTCAAACCGACTTCAAACGAAGGTCTTTTCCGTGACCTTGATTCCGAATTTAAATTTATCCTAATTCCAGATCTTCGCAGACCCTGTAAGACTCAGAAAGTTCTGAAACCAACTTTCATTTGACCTCCCAAGCACTTCGCTCTTCGCTCCACACCTCTCCTCCGGTATCACCTATCCTCCTATCAACGTATGTGGCTTCAAGACCTCCACGTCGCCCTTATCGATCGACGGCCCCACGCTTCGACACGTCCATTCCTGGATACGGTAGCCGTGCGGTTATCAGTTGACAGGATGGCGTGAGCTGAGATGCGTATGGTGTGTTTAAACTCTTAAAAGTCTTTCTTATAATGTCACTATCAGGCTTCACCCACGCTAAGCTACCATAAGCAGCCCTTCATGCTATGAAAGAAGACTCTATATCAGCAACAAAGGATGGGAATGGAAGCAAAGTGTGATAATGTAAGGAAAATTGGTTCTTAGCGCTTCTAAATTGCATATTTTAGCTAGTCATCTCTCGCCTCTCCTCACAACCCCGTTTTCCCCAATGCAGATCAAACCGTCCTGGAACAAGATTTCAGTTCACGTCTCATAGTTGAAAACACCACTTTTTGGAACATGTGATCAGGTAAAAAGCTTCTTTTTAATATCAGGTTAACCCTGAATTTTAGGTCAAGCAAGCAGCCAGTCGCGATCTTCGACCTCGATCTCCGAAACATCAACGTTCAGCCGTATTTTGAGCGCTTCTATCTCCGGATCGACTCAGGTTACGTTTCTATCTTACACCTGACCTCCTCTCTCCCACGGCCCCTTTTCCATTTCGTTTTTGTGTTTGCTCAGTCAGATTAACCGCGTACGGGCTCCTCATTATCTCTTCACCGTCTTAAGGCATAAGATCAGCCCATCGGACCCATGTAGACTTCGAGCTGCGCAATTCCAAATTCTCTCGTTTTGAACCCCAAGATCGTTCTTAACCTTATACTTGTCTTGTCTTTCCTAGTCAAGATCTTGTATTTGTCCACCTGTACTTCTCAGAGGTATTTTCGTCCCAACGTAGACCTTCAACAAATCAGCCCAACACCTGTTCGGAGGGATTCTCCATTCTCCAACGTCTTGAGGCATAAGATCAGCTCAACGTTTTTGTCCTTTTCTCATTGGACCCATGTAGCCTTCGGACTACAACACTTCAAATTTTATTGCTTTGAACCCCAAGATCGTTCTTAGCTTTGTTTATACTCGACTTGTTCTCAAGATCTTGTATCTCAGTGCAACCGCCCTTCGGGGTTGTTCCCAATCAACTTTCCCAATGTCTTGAGGCTTAACATCAGCCCAACGTTTCTTGTCCACTCACCACTGGACTCCTACGCTTTCGAGCCGTAACTCTAAAAACTCGCCTTCGGGCAAAACTTCAACGTCCAAAATCGACGTCCCCTCGGGGTCAAAGCCGTTCTCGTAGGACCCCAAGATCCTCCCTTTCTTGTTCTTTGTACCCCCCACGCTTCGGTGCAGTCTAAGATTATCATCTACTGTCTTTGCAAGGTCTACTAAAAACTCGCCTTCGGACAAAACCCAGAAAACCCTCGACGTCCAAGAGCATTTAAGATTCGCTCGACGTCTCTGAAGACCCCAAGATCGTCCTTTTGCGAAGCTTAGTGCGTCTTCCATTGCCTTCGGGTATAAGATTTTTCTCCCCACGTGGACATTGGTCCCTGATTCCGAATCCCTTTTGGAAATGTTTTGGGCGGCGTTGCGATTTTCCTAATTTGTGTAACTCATTCTTCTCGGTACGGAGGCACCTCCAAAGCTTGAAACTGAGTTTTTTGATCGGCTTTGTGCATCTTTTTTCACATACTTCTGGCCTTCGGGAGCATTAATTTTTTCTCCAACGTCCTAAGGCATAAAATCAGCCCGACGTTTCTAATTCTTTTTTGTCTTTTGAAGCTAAGTGCAGAACTTACCTGGTGTGAAACTCATTCTTCCCGGTACGGAGCAGCGGCGTCTCTCCAAAGCTTGGAACTGAGTGTTTTTTTGTGGACATAGGTCTAGTCTTAAAAATCTTTTGGAACTACGTGTGTGTCCTTTTCCCTGGAACTAAGTGAATTTTCCTTTTTTGTCTTTTTTCCTCCGCCGTGTGTAAATAGCCCCATTTTTCTTTAACAGTCTGTCAGTCAGCAAATTTAAGATCAAATCAAGGGACATATGAGAACTACCTGATCGCTGACTGTGAACGACTTCCCCCAAATTTTCCCAAATTCTCATGTGTCACGGAATGTATCCAAAATTCCATTCTTCCCGGTACGGAGTGCTGTCGCGCCTCCAAAGCTTGGAACTGGGATTCCGCCGTTGTTTTCAAGCCTCAAATCCGCGTTAACCTCTCATTCTTCCCGGTACGGAATGCTGTCGCGCTTCCAAAGCTTGGAACTGAGAGCGTTGCGCCCCTCTTCTTCTTGTCAACAAGTCAGCTTAGGCCTCATAGTCCGCGAGGACTGCGCCGCCGGCGCTTTTTGTCAAGTTCCTCTCATTCTTCCCGGTACGGAGAGTGTCGCCTCTCCAAAGCTTGGAACTGAGAGTCGTTTTGTAAGATAATAACCCCGCTCATTCTTCCCGGTACGGAAGCTGTCGCGCTTCCTAAGCTTGGAACTGAGCACAAAAAGAATCGCCGCGAGAACGCGCCGAAGGTGGAAAGCAGAGCCCGAAGCCAATAGCCAAAAACTGGTCGAAGCCAAAAAGCAGAAGCCCGAAAGCTAGGTCGGAAGCTCGAAAGCCAAAACCCGAAGCATTCTGAAGCAGAAGCAAATTCTGACCTGGCCGTCTTGTTCCATTCTTCCCGGTACGGAGTGCTGTCGCGCCTCCAAAGCTTGGAACTGGGACGACCGGCCGACCCGAGCGAATGATGGTCACGAGTTGAAGCCTGAGGAGAACGCCTGAAAGCAGCCTCCGAGGGTGAAGTCGCCCAATCTCCTCCTCACCCCAATCCAGCAGTGTCAAATGGATCTGTCCCATTCTTCCCGGTACGGAGGTTGTCGCACCTCCAAAGCTTGGAACTGGGACCCGAAAACTTACTTTTGAGCTTTCCGCATACATTTTCGCTCGATCCGGAGCACGAAACCGCTTTCTCTTCAATCCGATCCATACCGTTAGCCCGAGAAAAAAGTCAAGCTCCCTTCCGAGCCCGAGATCTCCAGCTTGTGACATCTCCGAGCCCGTTTTTGTCTTAAGAGCGCGAATCCACCGCCAGAATCCTGAATCCATGCGTTTCCGAGTTTTTCAGCCGTTTTTTTGTCTTAAGTCATTGTGTTGGTTCTCAACTCATTCTTCCCGGTACGGAGGTTGTCGCACCTCCAAAGCTTGGAACTGAGTCCGAGTTCCTTGATTGCGTAAACTCTCAAGACAGCAAGTCCCCAGGTCTCCCTCGCTCATTCTTCCCGGTACGGAGCAGCGTCGTCGCTCCAAAGCTTGGAACTGAGTTGAGGATTCCGGATTTTAGTTTCATCGTTGTCAAATAAGGTTCCCTTCCAAGAACGGAGTTGTGTCGTCTCTCCGCGGCTTGGAACTGTTCCGCTGTGTTTGTTATTGTGCGTTCCTCCTTTTCGCCCTTTTCACGAGTTTCTGGTTCATGAAAACACTTTTGTTCCAAGGCTTCGTGTCAGGCAGAAGGGAGTAGATGTGTCATGAGAAATGTATTCTAGGATCTGAGTATATCACGCTTCGCGCTGAATACGCGACTTCATTCTTCCCGGTACGGAGGTTGTCGCATCTCCAAAGCTTGGAACTGAGGTTAGGATCCGCCTCTCTCACAGCTTCGCTCTTTTCTTCAGCTCAGTTTTCTCTTTTAAATCTAAGACATCTTTCCGAGATTTTTGTGATTTCCTAAGGCTTGAAAACACCCGCTGTCGAGATAAGATTCAAGAGCAAGCTTTCATGTGTCCTGAAATGTACAGGTTCCGCCAAGGTCTCATTCTTCCCGGTACGGAGTGCCGTCGCGCCTCCAAAGCTTGGAACTGAGGTCAGGAACCGCCCCTTGTTGCCAAGACTTTCTGCAATTCGAAAAGCCACAAGCTGAATAGAATGCGGCCAAGATCGAGGTTTCAAGCACCAAAGAGCACTGCGGAAGCATCCGCCGTTCTTCGACTCCAGTTTTCCAATCTCCGCCAATACAAATCTTTGGAGATCCGAGCGTTTCGATCAGCCTCAAGGCTACAAGATCCGGAAACTGAAGTCGTCGAACATCCAACTTTGTGCACGGACTACGAGTTCTGAGTATATCAGCCGCGCGCTGAATACGCGACTTCATTCTTCCCGGTACGGAGGTTGTCGCACCTCCAAAGCTTGGAACTGAGGTCAGGAAACGCGTTCGTCCCTGATAACACCTTATGCGTTATTCCCTTTCGTTCCAGAATCCGCTGCTGCTTTAGATTTCCGAAATCCAGCCAAATTCTCCTCAAAAGTCGAGTTTTGGCCAGTCGAGTTCCAAGACCTTCTCGACCTTTTCGTTTTGGAACTGAACTGATTAGCGCGATCTGTGGCCTAATAAGGCAAGTTGGAGCATTCTTCCCGGTACGGAGTGCTGTCGCGCCTCCAAAGCTTGGAACTGTTCTTCTTGCCAGCCTCCGCGTGAGATTCTCCTGTGTAAATAATCTATAACAAGCCAAAACCCCTCTCCGTAAAAAAAAGCAAAAAACTCCAGAAAAAACCCCAAAAAGTTTTCCGATTTCCAACAAAAAAGGCAAAATGCATCAAAATCATAACAAGAAAAATCCCGTAAAAAAACTGAAAAATTCTCCGAAAAATGAACCAAAAACAAAACCAAACTTGTCACAAGGCGCGTAATTCCGGAAGAGCAGAAGACTCCAAGGCCGCCTTGTTTCCACCCATAACAAGAAAAATCCAAAAAGATTTGTACATTCTGTAAATATGTAAATTGTGAATGCTCTTGTGTTCAACGCTGTACTCGTAATCTGTACATAGTCCTTCCTCTCGTGCAACTCTCTGTGTCCGAGCTAGCTGTTAGTAAGTGTCCTCTGGACCTCCTCTGGCTGCAACCTACCAACGGAACGGAGAGCTCCACACTCCCCCATGCCCTCTTCTCTTTTTATAAGTTCTCTTTCGTAGATTTCTCTTATTCAATGTCAAAAAGAGACCCGAACGATGTCAACATTGTACAGGTCTTCTTCTTTCTTCTGGCGGCTCCCTGATGGTAAAACACCAATGTACATAGATTCCAAACTCATTTGCGGCTTCGTGAACTTTTCCTTGAAGTTGCTTTTGCCTTCTAAATTCTTGACCTCCAGTTTTTAGCTTTTTAAAACTTTCTAAGATCCTCAACGGCCGACCGAATTGTGTAAAATTGCTAACTTTAGGAAAGTTGCACATTTCGGGCCGCTGGGAGAGTTCTAGGAACTTCGAAAACTCGTGAATCCGTGCAAATAGATTTTTTCTGTATTTTCTATTATATTTCAATGTCTTTTGAGTGTAAGAGTGTCAGTCACGGCCCGCATGTGCGTTCCTATACCACACTTGTACATAGCCTCGATTCCATCTACCACCCAGGCTCGAATACCACACCCGCCGCTTGACTTTACTCGCTTTTTTCTGTGTTTAAAATGTGTACTTTTGCTGTCGCCCGATGATCAAGAATCCTAAGTGTACATAGCTCTGTCTGACCCTTACGTCTTATCATCTCCGCTATTTTCCATCCTTAGTGAGATCCAGAGAGGCGTATCCCACTATCCTTTTCCCCATTTCCTTCTATCTAAGACCTTGTTTTAGTTATGTTTCCTAGGACTGCTGTTAGTAAGTGTCGCCTTCTCGACCTCCTCCGGCTGCAGTTTGTCCTGGAGTCCCTTTTCAACGCCCAAATCACAAAGGTGTACATATTTCTATCCATTCTATTTTCGTGAGGCATATTCCCCGCTTCCCCTGTGTCACCCCTTCTTTTACTTAGCTCTCTCTTATTAGATTTTCTAACTCAAAAGTGTCTCTCCATTTTGGCCTTTTCTCCCAAGGTCCCTGTGATCTATGAGGCTGACTTCAGTCAACCCATTTCCTAAAGGTTGAGCCGCCAAATGGATCTCTTGACTCAAAAGTTTCAAGTTGTATTTAGCTCTGTTCTTTAGCATTTTGTTTTCCTGCTTCTCATACCAAAAAAGGCCCTTGCGGTCTAAGCTCTACGTGGACTTCTCCTGGTTAAAGACTATTGTGTGTATATAGTTCCCCCCATGCGAAACATCCGTGAACCAGGCTGGCTGTTAGTAAGTGTCCTCTGGACCTCCTAGGGCTGCAGCTTCAGCAGGCGCGGACCGCTTAGCATATCCCCCCCGGTCCTCTTCTCTCTAGTCATATTCTTTCTTATCTTAATTTTCTTTGATGGTTCATTGTTCGGTAGGTTTCACGTGTTTCTAAGCTTCAGTCCCTTGCCCTCTGTGGTATGTGTCAAAAGTGTACATAACTACTTTTGTGATCCTTTTTTCTCGTACTCTCTTTTTCTTGTGTACTCTACACGATTTTCCATGTTCTTGTACTCTATCCATTCGCTACCTTGTACTCGTTTTTTCGACTCTCCAAGATCCTTCCAAGGTTCTAAGACCTTCTCAAATCCATCTTTGATCCTCATATCCTCTTTCCCTCTCTCCCTTTAAACATCTTGTGAAATGTAAAATATGATGAAATGACAAGTTGTGATTTTGAATAAATGTTCTCTTCGACGTGTTTCGGATTTGAGATTTGAGGATTAAAATCCTTGAAATTATATCTGATTTTGTGATGTGTGAATGTGAAGATTTACGTGACTTTCAGGAAGCCTTTGGCTGACTCGGCTTGTGGTAGTTGGCCTATCAAAAACGCGCTGGAGTTGGCCGTTTTTCACTGAAAAGGTCAGGCGGAATATTCGCCAGGAGGAGGCGGAGTTTGGAGGCTGCTTGGAAGGCCGGCCGCTAAGGTGAGCTAAATTCAAAAATTGAGGTTTAAACAAGGAGTTTAAGATCAATATTGTCCTCCTCGTCCAGAATATCGTATTGATGAAGCTCATCCTGGAGCTCCAGTCCAAAACAACGCCTCCCGCAGCTCAGCTGTTGTTCCAAGACATCTCTCACCGTTCATCCAGATTTCCAGCCCAGATGAAAGGAATGTTGTTTTTTGCTGCTGAAACGTCGAGTGGAATATTCGTGAGGAGGAAGCGGAGTTCTAAGCCTGCTTGCAATCCCGCTAAGGTTAGTTAGGCTCTAAAATTGTTATTTTTAAGATGGAAATTTCAGGAACAGTACTGTGCTTTTTGGAAATAACGGTCGCCAAGGGTATCGGGTTCGTAAAGTTGAGCATGAATGTCGAGTCCAAAATCAGTCCGCCCGAAACTCAGCTGTTGTTCCTTCCTTCCAGTTATCCAGTCTCTCCCCTATCTAATACCTTGTTTGTGTTCACCTTTAACCTAACCTTTCTCCTAACCCCAAAACCGCTTTTCCAATTTTCTGTTCTCGTTCGGTAAACGTTCCATTCTTCCCGGTACGGAGTGCCGTCGCGCCTCCAAAGCTTGGAACTGGGACTCTAAATCTCCCGCAAAAGTGTCAAAGCCCCACAGACGACGGCATCCAACCCAAGTCACCCCTTCACCCTTCTCCATTCAAAGTTCAAATCTCATTCTTCCCGGTACGGAATGCTATCGCGCTTCCTAAGCTTGGAACTGAGATTCATCAAATCGTTTCAATATGACGACTCTTTAGTGGCTTCTCACCTCCAGGTCCATTCTTCCCGGTACGGAGCAGCGGCGCCTCTCCAAAGCTTGGAACTGGACCTTTTTGGCTTCATCTTGACAACACACATAGGTCGATCTGCTCTTGCCCAAGTTGGATTGCAGTTGTGCGTCCGAGGCTTGGCTCTGAGCCGGACTCGCTCCTAAGCTGCTTTTCACCGCTGGCCCTGACTCCCACGCGATTCTTTTTTGTATTGCATCCATTTTACCCCATCTCCCCATTTCTATCTAGATTCCCTCTTCAAACGTAGTTTTCTCTTCAAGATTCAGGATCAAAATCTTTTGGTATATTTGGTTCTCATGTGTACAGACTCTTCGCAACCCATGCACGTCGATTCACCTTGATTTGTACATAGTTCCCCTCCTCATGCATCTTTCCTATCCTAGCTGCTAGAAAGTGTCTTCGACCTCGTTTAGCTGCCGTTATGGCCGAATCTGGGAAGTTTTGCATAACCCTTCCATGCCCTCTTCTTTACTTAGCTCTCTCTTACGTAGATCTTGTATTTCTTAACCATTTTTGTCTTTTATTTTTTATCGGACAGAAGAAAAGCGACGCCATTTGTACATAGTTCCCCTTCTCTTTCCTATGTAGGCCTTAAGTCACGTAGCCTCGCCCCATTGTGTGTTCTTATTATTTTGTGCTCACATAGCAATTTCACATAGCAATCCATAGCAATTTGTACATAGCTCCCCTTTTTATACTCCTTGACGAAGCAATCCGGGCAGCTCCTGGAGTGGTCAAGGTTGCATAACCCATCTCCTCTTCTTTACTTAGAAATTCTCTTCTTTGTAGTTTTTGACTTGCGTTTTGCTGTTAAGCCGAGACCCGACAATGTCAACGTTGTACAGGTTTCTTCGTTTGATTTGTGTTCCGTTCAAACGCGCCTATTTGTACATAGATTCCCAACCAAAATGCGTCTTTTCTAGATCTGACACTGGATCTGAAGAGCTCTGCATGTCCTTTCTGGCCCCTTTTTTCTCTAGTCGTTTTTGCTCTTTTGTTCAAACTTTGAGTTGACTCCAGCGGTCTGCGAGGACAGGTTTGACTCTTTTTTCTAAGGCAAGAAATCAACAAAGTGTACAAAAATTGTTCTTATAATTGTGTATCCCCTTGTAAACGCTCACGAAGTGTAGATAAAATCCCCCTTGTAAATACCCTTCGCCCCTTTTTGTTTTTGATATCATGTGCTCATACTGTAAGTGACCAGATCCTAAGTTGTATATATTTTCCCCTGTCCTATGCACTTTGTGCGTCCGAGCTAGCTGTTAGTACATGTCCTCTGGGCTTCTGTTCGCTGCAGTCTACCGCCGGTACGAGAAGCTCTGCATTGCCTGTTCACCCCTTCTTCACTTAGATAAGCTTTTCTTTTAATTCTTAGTTAAATTTTGTCTTTATCATGTCGTGTTACCCTTTAAGAACCGCCTTTTTGCGTCTTGTAATCCTAACTAAATTCTTTTCTCGTTGATTCCATTTTCGTCTCCTAAATCATGATTTTTCATCACTTGTAATCCTGTCCGTCTCTGACTTTCTTTACTCGTTGATGGCCTAATAAATTCTTTCCGAAATGTGTTCTGGGCAAATCTTAAGGGTTTAGAGCCCTTACATATCTCTTTTATGTAATAACCTTATTTTGCAACTTCGAATGAGTTTCAGATAGCTTAATGGCTTTAAATCAGAAGCCGGCTCATTTTTGGGTGATTGCCAAAATCGGAGGAAGGTGAGATTTTAAGGATTGGTTCGGCAGCTCAATGATTTTTCCTAATGCTATGCCTGCTGCTCGTGATCAGGTAAACCTAAAACTGCCTTTACGATGTGAAATTCTTATTGTCTTAGGGTTCCAAGAAACCCAAATCCAGCTAAGATCCTTGTCAACATCATCAAATTCTCGTCTTCCTTCTGGTGTCCTTCTGGGAAATGGCGTTGCTACTCGCGAAGTGTCAAAGTGTACATAGCTCTTATCGTTTTTCCTATCACTTTTGCTGATTCCTTAATTGCAACCTTGAACCGCTCGTTCTAGGCTTGCCTTGTACCAACGTAATTCTATTTCTAGCGTTAGTCCTTCCGTAGTCTTATCTAGCTGTCTCATTCTCGATCCCGATCCGAGGCCTTCCACAAAAGTGTACATAGAAATTCTTTCTAAATCTGTTGCAGTTGTAAATGAACCCCTCTTTATGCATCTCTTCGTATGTCCGAGCTAGCTGTTAGTACGTGTCCTTTTTCGGACCTCCGTTCGCTGCAGTCTACCGCCGGCACGAGGAGCTCTGTATCCACTTCCGGCCCTCTTCTTAACCTAGAAATACTCCTCTTTATGTAGATTTTTCTGTTTTGGTCCTTATGCGCAAATATCCGATGTTTCTCCTCGTTTCCTCCGTCTCCCCTTCTTAACATAGCCACCATTCTCTCTTTTTAGACCATTTGCCTTCGTTTTTACCAAAGACGTTTATGTGTTTCATGTCTCTCTTACATATAATCCCTCTTTCTACGTTGTTTTCGGCTGTTAGTAGAAGTCGGACGTCCGTCCTACCGTCGCTGCAGTTTTGGACGCGTTGCCTTTGGTCCCCTTTTCTTTGTAACTCTCATTCTGTTAGAATCTGTCTTAGCTTTTCTCTGCTCGTCGTCTTGAAGTCTCTCTTGACTAAATCTTGACTCGGGCTAAAATGTTCTAATCGTAGATTTGATTTTTGACCCGATTTCGTCTTTTTCCAAAGTCGCAATATTCGTGTTTTCAAAGCCCTTGCTCTGCTATGCTGTGTATTCTCTCAAATCGTTATTTCACTAACTTCAGCCTGCTCCAATATGTACATAGATTCCCAAATGAGCTTTTCTTGATCCAGCTTAACTGTTAGAAAGTGTCCCCAACCTCTTTTAGTTACAGTTCTGGTCTTGAAAAGTCACATTCTCCTCCTGGACCCCATCTTTTTTTAGACTTTCTCGTGTAGCTTGTAGCTAGCATGTAGCTCTATTTTTAGCGCCTTATAATCCAATCCAAAAGTTTCGTTCCTGCAAGCCTTCTAAAAGTGTACATAGATCCCCTCTCTCACGCTGACGTGCTCGCTAGTATAAGTCGGACGTTCGTCTCTCCGTCGCTACAGCGTTGTCCCACTCGCGTTGCCTTCATTTGTCTTCCAGGCAAATTCCCCATTTTGTCTCGGTGATTTTCTTCATTTTTTGTCAAGCTAAGCCGTATATGTGTACATTGTTCCCAATCTCCTTATGCACGTTTTGAAGAGGCTTTCAGCTGAACAAGCTGGCTTCTTGGAATTTGCGTATCTGCACAAGACCCCTTCTTCACTTAGATATCTTCTTTTAGTCATTTTGTCCGAAGTGTTCTGTGTTTACTCATCCCACTGTTTCACTCACGCTCTACTCTGAACTGAACCAAACTCTACAGATGTACATAGTTTCCTCTCTCCTATGCATCTCTTCGTACGTCCGAGCTAGCTGTTAGTACGCGTCCTTCTTCGGACCTCCGTTCGCTGCAGTCTACCGCCGGCACTAGGAGCTCTGCATTGCCTTTCAACCCCTTCTTCACTTAGAAATCTTCTTTGTAGCCTTACAAAATCAAAAAATCCAAAAAGTGTTTTTTATTGCGTTGCAAGCATGGTGTCAAGATGTATTTTCTGTAATTTGATTGTTCATCATTTTTGTGTGTATGGGTGTGTTTTTGTGCTAAGCGAAAGTCAGATCTAATCCACAGGTCGATTAAGATTGCGACCTATTTTGAGCAATCCGTTCTGTCTGTTTCCCCTTTCTCTCAAGCCTGACTTTGTTTTGATCGCGTTGTCAGGCTCTTTATGTCCAAATTAAGATCTGCTCTTGGACTCATTTTAAATTTTGTCGTTTGTGTTTTCTTAATGTCACATTTCAGCAATAGACTCATAGATATCCCATGATAGTTCTATGCTTTAAAAGGTTTTCACGTTTAAGATCTTGGAAAACTTGTAATTTCTGATTGCTGAATAAATCGTATAATGGACTTGTTCTATGCAATGCATATCCACTCATAAGTGAAGAATAAACAAGGATAGGAGAAAAGGCTCTTAGGTAACGAATGAACAAGAAATAAAAGCGTATAATTGAAAGCCGATAATAATCGATAATTCCTCGTCTACGTGGAAATATAGACGCTCATTGACTCCACGTCCTCATTACGTTTCCACTCGTATCTAATCCCACTCAGGTGCTTTTCCCCTCTCCGGCAACATAATCCCACGACCCCTCGCAGTCAATCTCCTCTGGATGCAGCTGCCACTAATCTGTTTCCATGGCATCCTCGGGCCGCTCGCTCTTCGCGCACTCCCTTCAGCCGCATTCCGCCCTTACATTCGCCTGCAAGCGGCTGTCGAACTCTCTTAATTCTGTCTATCGATTCTCGCCAGTCCCTGCTTCTAGGAGAGGATAGGTGTCGGTGATGGTAGTGGCTGAGGTTACCCAACACCATCGGCTTTATTGGGCGATTATCGTCGAAAGGAGAGAGGTACATATAGTAGCGTTCTCTGTTCCGTTTAAATATTTATGGTCTTTCAGAATATTACGATAATTCTCGAATGTACAGGTTGGGCCGAAAAAAGGTCTGGTGAGACACCTCCGAGCGGCCGCTCACTGCCAGACAGAGCGGAGTCATTTTTTGGCCCTGTCGTCTGTCCTGCGCCTCCCAAGAACGAGAAGCTTCTGTCTGGTCAGCGTTTTGCTCGACAGACCTTTTTTCACCATGTACATGTTAAACGGCAAACGAGGGAACGCTTACCTCAATAATAACGTCGCGGTCAGCGGTCCATAAAGGACAATTTCACGCCATTTGAGGTAAGGAATGTTCCGCTAGGCTTCAATTCAAGGTCATGAAGCACATATTTTTGTATTACGTCTGATGTCTTAATTACATGAATATGACTTCTAATAATCTTGAGCCCAAAAAATCTTGATATTGTCAATTAAGAAGCCTGTTAAATCACAATCGCACTTCAAAAGGCCAAACCGGAAGCTTCCATGCAGTTTTAATCCACGCTCCTCAGAACTCAATTATAGCCATGTGAATCACGCTGGCCACATGGACTACGGTAGCTCTACAAGGTACGTTTTAGAACCTCAAAAACAAAGTAAGTATTTGAGTTTTAGGAGTCCAAGACCAACTGTCTGACGCCTTCTAAAACTTGTGCATTTATGTACACAAAAAGCATGCTTTCTGCGGACAACTGATAACTGAAATCTTGCCAAACCAACGCAACCCGACTTGGCTGGTTGGTCACGGCCACATTGATCATGTAAGCCAAACGTGCAATGTGTGAGAACTACGGTAGCTTCACAAGGTAAAATTTAAAGTTAGCCTTCCGCGGGTAATCCATGATCGCTTAGGAAATGTTTGCGGCGCAAATAGCGACCAAGGATCAAGTAATTACTGCGTTGAGGACTACAAATGTAAATAGAATTACGCACGGCTTTGCGGAAACCAAGTAGATGTTTGGACTACGGTAACATCACAAGGTAACCCAAAAATTGCTGATGATTAATTCATGATAGCTTAGGACAGAAAGACTGTTGGAAGAATGGAAGTTGAGAACAGATCAAGCGATAAATCCAGGCCATTTCTCCTTTTGAAGTGTTCTTCCAGCTTCAAGTTGAACCTAAAAACTAGTTATCTAAACCTGAATGCGAGCATTTTAGAACTGCTTCTTTTGTAACTTCGTTCTCCTAATTCTATCGCTTCATCTTCGTTACCTGATTAAGTCCTTGACCTCTTTCGCCTCCTGAAAATCTGTTATCCTTCCCTCTTTCTTCTTCTTCTTCTCATGCAACGTTTGTCAGTCTAGATTTTTGAATCCGTATTGTCCTTTGCAGAGCGTCCCTCTCCCCCTCACGATTCTTGGACCGCAGATTTGGGTCGGTTTGATATTCCGGCCTAACCGATTCATTTTGTTTGTTCAAGTCTCGTTTTCTTCGCCTCTCCTTTACTAGATCTTCTTTTTCAGTTTAGCTGTACTGTAGTGGTCACTTATGTTGTACTTCGTCTCTGTTTTGTGCTTGTTTTTTGAGCTGTCTTGGCGAGGAAATCGACTCCCTGATGTACATAGAATCCTCACTCCTATGCATCTCTCCGTGCGTCCAAGCTAGCTGTTAGTAAGTGTCCTCGAAGACCTCCTAGGGCTGCAGTCTACCACCGGTACGAAGAGCTCTGCATTGCTTTTTGACCCCTTCTTCACTTAGACCTTATTTTTGTAGTTTTTTGTTTGTTTTCTTTGCATGTATGCTATTTTGAAGTGCCTTAACGCAATTGCTTTGGTTGTACATAGCTTCCCTTTTTGCAAACGCACGCTGTTAGCAGAAGACCATTTGTCGTCTGAGAATGCCACCTCCGTCTCCCTTACTTTACCTAGTCCTGCTATTTACCTCTTTTTAGTTTTTCCGTTATACCATCTGTGCTTTTTCAGCTACCATAGCGTAAATCCCGATAATTTGTACATAGCATCCTTTCCTGCACCTCTCATTGCGTCCGAGCTAGCTGTTAGTAAGTGTCCTTGAAGACCTCCTAGGGCTGCAGTCTACCGCCGGCGTCGAGAGCTCTGCCTTCCCTCTAAAACCTCTTCTTCACCTAGAATCTCTCTTCGTAGTCTTCAAAAACCGGAAAACCCAAAAATTGTTTCGAATTTCATCTTGTGCACATAGATTTTTCTTGGTCTTTCTTGCTCTTATCAAATGTCTGATGTATATAGCTCTTTCTAGCCCCTTATCCTGATCTTGTCTTCATGGTTATCCTAAGTCTGATATCTTAGCTAAGGACTCGGCTTAGCAGATCTAACAGCTTAAGATCCAGCTGTAATCGATCAAGAAGACAGAGCAGGGTATCCCGTATTTTTGTGACCCATTTCTTTTGTTTGTATTCTGTATTGAATGAGTGCATGTATGTAGGTTTGCTTAAAAATGAACACAGTTACCCTCTATCCTATGTATGTATCTTCCCGTGCGTCCAAGCTAGCTATTAGTAAGTGTCTTGTGGACTTCCTAGGACTGCAGTCTACCGCCGGCACAAAGAGCTCTGCATTTCCTTTAGACCTCTTCTTTACTTGAATCTTTTTCGCAGTCCTTTTTGTATTTGGTGTTATCTTGGCCGATCAGACCTGCAGATGTTCATAATCTCTCCTTTTTGTGCTAGCCAAGCTGGCTGTCAGTAACGATAAGGCTTATCTTTTCTGCAGTGGAAGCCTGTTTTGGATTACACTTGCACCGCCTCCCCTCCTTCACTCAGATCTTCATTTGTAGCTTCTTTTGTTTTGTATCAATGCAAAAGACAAACTCCCAGTCGAACATAGCCTCTCTTTCCTGTGTTAATTCAGCTGACTGTCAGTGAAGATAAGCTTAAGCCTGTTTTGATCACATTTTCAGCGTCTCCCCTTCCGTACTCACATCCATTTTTAGCCCAGATTTATGTAGTTTCTCATGTTCAATTTCGCAAATATTGTCTTGTACCCTTGTGGCTGTGTTTTCCCTGTTTTTACACAAATGAAGACATGAAAAATGTGTTGATGGAACAGGTCAGCTTTTAGTAACCTTAAAACTTGAAAAGAGGTGTTGACGTTTATTTTGTAATGGCGTGCATTTCAAAACCCCTGTTCCCCGATAAGGGCGTCATCGATTCTTGCCTGTGGGCGCCGGCGGCGTGTTTGAATGGTTCCATAAATGACGTGGCTGATGCAATTGAAGCAGCAAGGAAAGAAAATGGTCGCTGTTTATGCAGCTGGGCTTTCGACGGTCTCTCTAAAAAGAAAATGCGGTTTTGGCTGTTCCATGGCATTTCGCTTGCAGTTAAGACTTTCCTATATTTAGCTAAATTAGCTGAATTAAAAACAGCAGTTTTGCTAATATTTTGAGGGCTGAAAATTGGAAGGAGTTTTATGTTTGAGGGTAATCTTTTGAGGCTGAATCAAGCTAGCAGACGCTTTGTTCTGCTTGCCCATTCAAACCTTTGTTATGTGCGTTTCAAACAACCTTCGCAACGCTTTGCAGCCGCTATTTCGTCGCCACGTTGACGATAGAAACGCTGTTGCGAAAGTGGTCGCCATTTACTTTTGCAACCTTAAATCGCTTCGTTTTGCTCTCTCTCTCTGCTTAAACCTTCATATCAATTCAACCTAAGATTAGTAAATAAGCGTTTTTTCAAGACCCTTTTACGTCCGTTTTGGTCAAATGTTTTCCTTCCTTTTTGGTTGTCCTATGGCTTATTTTCTGTGGCTCAGGCTTTCCTAAATTTAGCAAAGTTTGCTAATTCGAAAACATGGATTTCAGCAGTTTCGCTCATGTTTTGAAAGCCGAAAAATTCAAAGGACCTGTCACTCTATTCCTTGTTATGTGCGTTCCGAATTACCTTCGCAACTCTTTGCCGCTGCCATTTTGTCGCCACATCGGCGATAGAAACAATGTTGCGAAACTGGCCGCCATTTAGTCTTTTGCCCGGAATAGCTCCTATTTGCTCTGAACTTTGCTCTAGCCTTTAGATAAATCCGGTGTGAGTTAAATCGCTTTTTTAGATCTCTTTCACTCCATTTTTAGTGAATTTCCTCCTCTACCAAACATTACTTTTAGCACGGGAAACCCTCTTTAGAATCATGGCCTTTTCCACCCTTTCACCAGACAAAGACTCAAAATTCCCATCTTGATCGTCTCGCCTCCGCCCGTTTCTAACGCGGCGCGTTCTCTTTCCAGCTCCCGCGACTCCTCAAATTATCGATCGTCGTTCGCAACGCTTCCAATGCAGCGGCGGCCGGTTTGTGATGTCTATCTCGCTCGCCCCTCTGCGATTGTCGATGTGTGCGTTTAGGCCATTTTGCTGTGGGTGACTGATCGAATACTAATTTTTACTTTGCGTTTCGAACGACGACGCCATGAATCCTATAGGCTTTCCACTGACATTTTGGGAATTCGGAAGCCTAAGTTATTTTCTTTTGCGCTGAGTTTATACTTCAATTAGTAAAGATTCTGAGTCCTGTTTGGTATATTAAACATTCTAATTGAAAGCAAAAACTTAGAATCTATTTAACAAGTACAGTCTACAGATCCACATTCCTCCTTGACATGTTCCCGTTTCTTGCATTTCTTCTTTACGTGCTCATCGCGTTTTACAATTCGTGTTTCATACGTCCTTAATCCTATCCTTATCTTCTCTTTTCAGGACGATGTGAAGGAAACAGGGGCAAGCGGTGACCCAAAAACGCTAAGGAGAACGGCCGACTGCCGTTACTCTAACACAAAAAGGGAAGGAGGATACAGAGAATCTCATAAAATGGCTTTGAGGTGAGTTGTTTAGACCTTTTCGACTTGTTACAAAATGGACCTTATTTTAGCGATCAAACGATTTCGACCAGACGCCGATGCAGCGACATGCGAATCGTGAGAATCGATGACTTAAGCTACTCAATTATAAAGGAAGGAGGCGCGACTGAGATTCGGGAGGAACGACAAGTGAGTTTCTTAGTTATTTTAAACAGGGTTAGGACCAAATTACAAAATTTGAAATTTTTGAGATGACTTGTTTTGTGACCCAGATTCGTGTCCTAAACAGCAAGCAGATTAGTATCAAATGGCGCTTGTTTATTTACGGTTTACTGTAATTCTAGTTGTCTGCTTAAAGTACGACTTGCCCTTTTTCACTTTTGTTGAAAAGCAAAAAAATCCAAACCCGAAAATTGAGCGATAGTTCCGTTCCAGGCGGCAGTCTTAAGACTAAATTTCAAGCTTTGTATTTTTGAGGAGACTAGAAACAAGCGACCCCGGATTTCTCCTTAACAGCAAATAGATGGGCTTCAAATAGTCGCTCATCTTTAATCTGTTGATGAGGTCGGCCGGCGTTAAGTGCAATTTTCGTTTTGTCACGTTTTGTCACACGTTGAAACGCGCTTTTCTATATAAGCAAGTAAAACCCAAAATTGTGACCATTACTTTTCGGCTTGATCCGGAAAACTTTAGCGTTAACTAACAAAGAGACCCAGGCTGCTTTTTGATTTGAGAAGTCTAAATTGGGATTTAGTTGAGGTCAGTTGACTACAAAATTTTTGGTTGTGCGTTATCGGGCTTATGGTTGAATTAAATGTGCGAGAAGACTCCTTTTTGTGATCCAGATAAACAATCGACCCATATTCGTGTTCTAAACAGTGCACAGATCAGATATCAAATAGTTGCTTGTTTATCTGCGAGAAATTGAATTGAAACTGATTGTGAGTGGTCGGCGCTTTCCTATTTTCGTCTTTGTTCAAACGCACTTTTTCAAAAGCAGTTTAAGCCCATATTTGGAAGCAAATATTTCGGAACACTCCATAAAAATGAGCATTTACTAACAAAAAGAATCTGGCTCCTTTTTGATTGGAAAAATCTGAATTCGGGTTTAGTCAAACTGAGCAGCTAAACTGAATAGAAAGATTCTAAGGAAGTTTAAAAGACGTTTTTTACGACAGCTTAAATTTTCAGCCGCGACAAGACCGAGAATCGAAGATTACGCGCCATTCACCGGAACCCAGGATTCATCCGCGACTCATCTGCTCTGTGAGAACTTGGTTTACTTTTTGGAGCTTTGTGCGTATCAATTGTGATTAATGAATCTTGTGCTTCCATTGTCACCCTCTCCCACGTCTGCCCCTTCCTAAGATTAACTCGTTAACGCACGTTTCTAATTGCGTTTGTTAATAACTCCTTGGTCTGGTAGGAGTCCCCTATGCATATCCCTCCCCCATCCTTCCCGCTCATTGTTTTGTCCCTTCGAGGGACGCTTTCTGAGCGTCACTTGAAGGGACCCAATTTGGATCCTCCGCCCCTGTTTCCCCAAGAGAAACACAGAAACATTCTGTGTTTCCCCTTTCGAGGCAAGGAAATTCCTTCCCTCTGGAAGCCCCCGTCTTCCCGCCTCCCATGTGGGAGCTCAACGTCCCCGAGGGGACCTTGAGCTTCCACATACATACGGTTGGAAAGAGGCCCCTCCCCCGCTGAAAAAATTCAGTGGGGTGGAAGGGGCCTCAATAATTTTATAAACGTGGATTAAAAAGTGTGTCTCGGGGACATTGAAAGGAAGAGGGAGGAGAAAAGGAATGAGTTGTGAGATGATAGGAGAAGGAAGGAGAAAAGGTGGATAGACAAAGGACCAAAGAAGAGCAAAGAAATGGAAACCTAGGCAGGAAAGAAACCCAGAGGTATCAAACACCCGAAAAGCCAATTTCTCGGTGACATTTTCCAGTTAATTTGTTTTAAACCCGATCTCAAATTAAAGTGACCACATCTGCTTCTCTTAAATAAAGATAAAGCTTTTAGCTGCTGTCTTCAACATTTGGAATGGCGACGCTGTCGTTGAAGAAAATGTTCACCAAGTGGTCCTCAAATTTTCCTCTTGCATTTGGCTGCTTTTGGCTGCATAAAACAGCCATCGGTGAACTTATCTCTTGAGTTCATGGTGGACAAGTTCTCAGGAGATGTGAAAATCGTTTTTGAAGATTATTGCTGAGGTCTGAACGGACAGTAAACTGATGCTTCACTGATATTTTACGTTGGGACAGCCAAGAATTCACGAATTTACGAATTCATATTGTGAAATCAACATTTTACATCAAGTCACACCCCCTTATTACACCAATCCGAGTGGGTTTCTCTCCTCGCGCTTCTCTGCCTTCCGGGTGTGGCCATTCTGCGCACGTTGAGTGTCCCGGCGTCGATTCGGTGGGGGAGGGGGGGGTGGAACATTACGCTCCCCTGCAGGTCATTCCGCATGCCATTCCTCACAAAGAAATTGATATTTTGAAGCAAATTCTGATTTTAGAGCTTCGATAGTAGAATCGCCTTTCTTTTTTCGAGCTTTTCGTATTTCTGACGTCAGAGCAATCAGGGTTTTGACGTGGTTTTCGGCAGAATTGACCAATTCGTGATGCTCGGATAGAGAGTAGTCGCAGGTGGGAGGATCTAAACTAGAATTTCTTACTTAAAATTCTCTTAACAGCCCAAAAATACGTTTATGGAGCTTGCAACTCTATGACTTCAAAGAAATTCTCTCTAGTGTTGAATCTTTCGTTTATTTTATGTCGTTTTGGAATCGAAACTCATTCTCCCTGAATCTCAAATCTTTAAAAATCATAACTAACCTGACCGAATTCTTGAATCGCACAATTGATTAGATTGTCGACGGTCTCACCTGTTACGTTTTGCTCTTCCCCGTTTACCAGTTCTCCAGAGAAAGCAACGACTTTCTGAGAAATACTCCTTTGTAGCTAATACAGTGAAACAGGAGGCAAAGACCAAAGCTAATAGGAGGTGAGTCATTAATGAAAAGCGTGACTCAGAGTGACGCCTGTGACTGGACCCTTGCTAATCGATTGGAGAGGAGAACGGCACCACATGGCTCCTCTACCAAGGTCAAAGACCACGAATCCCTCACCACATCGGTCCAGTGACCAAAAAAAGAGTCACAATTTAATCAATCAAAATAATCTTCAATATCAACATCTGGATCTAAAAATCTATCCTCAATTTGAGATATATCCGTTTGATTCAGGATCAGGTTCTCTATGGTCTCTTCAAGGTCGGTTTCGCCAACCAAAACGGCTCCTTGGATGCGGCCATTGGTGACGAGGACCTTGATGAACTCGACGTCCGGAGTTATTCGCAGCAACGCGGTCGGTTGCTTCAGGTTTGCGCCATTGAAATCGCCCAGGAAGATAACCTAAAAGAAGATTTGAAAGTCTTGCAAATAGAGAGAGTGCTTACCTTGTAGCCAAAATACGTCGTAACGTGGGAAAACACCTCGAAACAGATATCGAGATTGATGTCCCGAATGGTGATACATCTGCCGGCGTACATTCCCATCTGCCGGGCTTGAGTCCATAGCCTCATCTGCATCCACTGAGCGGATTTCTGCCACGTCGGGGTGCAAACGTCCCCGGCTGCGAAAACGTCCGGAATCGAAGTTCGCATAAGGTCGTCGACGGCGATCCCTCCGTCTTCTGCTAGAACAAGCTGGAACAACCTTTACTTTATTGCATGACAGAGAATAAAACTACCTCTTCACACGACCTCCACACTTTCACGTTAGGGTCGACTCCCGTCGCTTGGATCACGAGATCCGCCCCGATCCACTGGCCGTCGGATAGCTTCACCCAGACGTTCCACTCGGCCTTGTCTTGGGTGGATTCTGGACGAGTCGATGAAACATCGTCGGCTTCGACGTTCTCGATGACCGAAATTCTTCGGTTTGCAGTGGTAATCTTAAACAAAAATGTTCAGATTCGAAATTGAAAATTATCCGCACCTTTTCATTGTGTTGAAGCAGATTCCGAAGCCAGAACGGCCCGAGAGCGCATCCTGAAGAGTTCTTTGCTTCATTTGACGTCGAGGGGACGATTGTGTAGCGTTCTCGACGGGCTTCTTTCTTGCAGTCTTCGGGATTTCGACCGGAATTGAGCCGAGTAGCAAAAAATTTGGCCGCGGCTTCGTCGAAGTAGGTCGCGGAGATAGTCGCGTGACGGATGGCCCAGATGACTTCCACGTCCGTGAGCTCAAATCTGAAACACGAAGCTGTTGGACGAGGTTAAACAGGACAAGCTTACACCAATTCCGTCGCTATTCCGCCGTTTCCCAGGATCAGGACGCGCCTTGTGGTCTTCAACTTCTTCTTCAAGGCTTCGATGGTTTCTGTGTCGCGCAGCGTCAAGATGTGATCGTTTTCGAAGGTTTTCTGGAATGAATTTGGGGGTTAGATGGACTTCAACGTAAGCTCATGAATTTCCAGTTGACAGCAATTTCAGGATGAAATCAACCGAAACATCAGAGAATTATGTCTACAAACACGTCCGAATTCGGGCATAACAGCGTGCCATTAGATCTGTAAAATTCGATGCATCAACGCACAAAATATCCGCAGTTTCGTTCGTCCGTTATTGCGCCTCCTTTTGCTCAACGACGCCTCACCTTTGCCGTCGCTCCTGTACAGATGCAGAGCTTCGAAAAGGCGATCTGTTCTCCGTCGTCGAGCTGCAGCTTCTAAATCAAAAATCGAACATTTTCACGTTCCAATTCGTCAAAATGCTCACCTTTTGCTTGGGATCCCATCCAGTCACATCGTTCAAGCGAATCTGCACGCCTTCGGCTTCGAAGGACTCCGGATCTTGTTCCGAAACGCAGATCTCTTCGGTTACTTCGCCGTACTAAAATTCAGAGCTCAAATTCGGTCAAAAGCGCGAAACTCACTCGAACGGCGGTGGTCGTTTTCTTGAGGTATCCGCTGGAGCCACTGACGAGGATGACGGGCGTTTCGAAGTCGTGGCAACGAATTTCTTCGACGCAGCAAACGCCAGCGACTCCGCCACCGACCACCACGATCGGGAGCGGAAGAGAGGAGGCCATCTGGAAGGCGGAAATCGGGAAATCGGACGATCGATGTGGGTGGCCGTCAAGCGAGAGGCGGGAATTACGGTGGGCGTCAGGGACGATCTGAATACGTTACACGCGCTCCACGATGACGAAGCCTTGCTCCAGAAGCTGCTCCAAAGCGTGCTCCAAACAAGGAAAGAAGATGACCGAGAAGACGAAGAGAAGAACGTCAGGGACGCTCCAAGCACTGCTCCGAACGCTGCACCGAATGTTGCTCCAAACAGCGCTTCACATAGCCTGCTTCGAGACTCGCTCCAAGCAAAAGAAGAAGACGACCGAGAAGACGAGAAGAATCCAGAACACAAAAAGACACAGAAATCACGGAGGAATTTTATTAGTTACATGCGGTGTGTCAGGAGTCCAGGATCAGCGTTACTTGGGTCCGAGTCAGCGTTACTTGGGTCCTAGGTAGCAGGAGACGTCGGTGCGGGGCTTGGTGACTCCTCCGGGCGCGGATCCTTCCTGCTGGCCGTTGCTTCCGCCGCCGCCGCCGTTGCCTCCCCAGTCTTCACGGGCGTAGCCGGCTCCGCCGCTGCCGGTTCCTCCGCCGCCGGGTCCTCCAGAAGTGTAGCCGCCGGGGGCCATGTAGGCGCTGCGATCTCCCATGGTAGTCGGTCGGTTGGTGGTGAAGAGTCCAAGGAGCTCTGCACCTCTCCGCTTGTTTCGCCCGCCTTTTAAGCAAGTGAGTCTGTCTCGGACGCCTTCTCCAGACGTCTGGGACGCGTTGAGTGCCCGGAAAGCTTCCAGAAAGTTCAGAAATTCTAGACTTTGTCTGGCTCGAGTCTGGAAGCTCACTCTCGGGTGTTTGGCGGTGACCGGAGCGGGTATGTCCGTTCTGAGCTCGGGAATTATTCGGTCCTGACATAAGCCTTTGGACTGGTGACCCTCTGACCACATTTAGGGTTTCTTCCACGAGCTTCAAACCGCAAAATCGTTCTTCAATAGCAACGCGATTTTGTCGCACTCGTTCTCCTTCAGCGTTTCCACGGTTTTCGAGTGGCCCAAATCTGCAAAAACCGCTTTTAGAGCCAAATTTCCTAGGTTTTCGCTTACGTTTTCGATTAAACTCCAATTTATCGGTTTTCACGCAGGGCAAAGGTTACTTTTGGGCGTTCAGAAAGCATTCTCATCGGCTTTGAACAGCTCCCAGGTCAGCTCAGTCGTATTCGCGTGGATCTTCGCGGTCAAGATATGCTGTTGACTCAGTTGAGGACTCAAAAACGCATAATTTCACGGTAAAAAGGTGGTTTATATAAGCCTCACCTGCGCAACAAACCAAAACCACCGCCTTGTCTTCGCTTTTTCGACACAGTCGTGATCCTAAATTTATAAAGCGAGCACGAATCCAAGCTCATAATTACCATAAGCATTGCCTTGGATGCCTTGCAGCTCTCGTACCTTGTTGAGGGCTATACGATGGATGCACTCATGTCAGAGTGAGGATCTGGGGAGGCCGCTATAACATGAGTTTGCCATTAGGGACGGAAAATGGATCAGATTTGGACCGGAAGGGAAAAGCACGGATATGAGATCCTCGATGGCCAAAGTCAACAGAGTGAGAAGGATCCCTGCGAACGTTTAAAGCGTTCAAATACCGTTTATTCACAGAATAAAGATTAACGCGTCATGGACGTTAGACACAAAAACACACACATACGTCACAACTACGGGTTTGAGCAAACATAAGCGGTGAATAAGAACGCTAAAAAAGTGAATCGTCATTCTAAGGAACAGCCAATATACATTTCTTGTTTCCTTATTTTGCAAAGGGACAGTTGTAAACCTCTCTTTTTATAAATTAGGATGACATTTACGATTACTTTAATGACATCAACCAGTTTCCTTGCAGATCTCTGCTCCCACAAGTCTTATCAGTTACTGTCACTCAAGCGTTAGTCATCGCTTCCCTTTCAAGCTTCACTCTTCTTTTCTGTCCCTTGTTTGCCCTCTTGGGAATCACCGTTTCAAACTCTGAATTCTCCCAAACGTCACTCTCGTCTCAACACCCAAGATAAGCCGACACCGCGATAAATGCCCGGGGTTGAATCACTCGTCTTTTTGTTCGACCCTTTATAGGAAAGACAGTTCTCGCGTTCTTATCAGTCAGATCTCCTCTTGCGCCATGCAAGTGCAAGCCGTTCTTCTCGTCCTCTTTCTTGTGGTCAGATTTTAATATTCAATCGGTTTCTTTACAGTTGGGGTTTAGGGTTCTGGCTACGCTTCTCCAGCTTCTTACGAAGAACATTTTGCTGTTCAGCTTCTGAATGCTGCGGCTGCTGCCTATCCGGACGATAAATTGGTCGCGGAAACTTGCCTTTCCAAGGCTTTTGGAAATGAAACGGGGTATCAGGTGCTGACTGCGGCTACAGCAACGTGTGGAAAGGTGGGTCTTTGATTTATTGAATCGTACTACTTACATTCATATTAGTTCTAGCTGTATTTCTAAATGCCCAATTCCAGAAAAGCGGCGACATCTGCAAAGCCTACATCGCCCGTTCCGACGTTGATAAAATCTTCATCATCGGAATCCGCGGCACCGAAGGCATCCCCCAGCTCTGGCACGAAACCGAAAGTGGACTTGGAAATGGAATGTACCCCGTAAACGTTACTAGTAACACGGCCGGTAAATTTATCAATTCAAATTACCTCGAACAAACTCATACGTTTAGTCCGAGTGGTCGACTACTTCTACACAGCCAGTGGCTACGTCTTCAACACGCTGAGAATTCAGCCAAACCTTATCGGTTACGGCGACTACGACGTTTACGTGACTGGACATAGCTTAGGAGGCGCTCTCGCTACGTTGGTCGCCAAGAGAATTGTCTTTAGTGAGCTGAGGACTCAGGATAAGGTTAACCGCTTTATCTTAATTTAACCATTTTAAACGTTTGCGTGTCAGGTCAAATTGGTGACCTTCGGCGAGCCTCGAGTGGGAAATCTCGCCTTCGCCACCGAAATCCGCTCAACACTCGACTACATGTTCCGCGTGGTCCACGGCGATGACCCGATCCCCCACCTTCCGCCTTGCGGCGACTTCGCAAGCGATCTCTTCGACAAGAACTGCAAAAACGAAGGCTGGCACCAGCACGCTCAGGAGATCTGGTACTGGCCCCAAAAGAAGAAGATGCAACTGGGAACGTGGAAGTCCTGTGATCCGAACAACGGCGAAGATCCACATTGCAGCGACGGAGAAAGTTGGGGAAAACGTGTAATGAGAGATTTCTTCGAGGGTCAGGGGAAGGTGATGCACCTGAACTACTTCAACCACTTCATTTCGGATTACGGAAAACGAGGATGCGTGGATGGAGCGGCGACCGCGGCAATCAGTTTTGTGTTGTTTGCTTTTATGGGGGTGTTGGCGATGGTGTTTTAGGTGCGAACGAGTTTAAGAGTGTCAGTAAGTAAAGAGCTTAATAAATTACATTCTAAGGATTCGTTGAGTTTCGCCTGTGACAGTCGCTTATCAGTTAATCCTTCCATCATCCGTGACCCTTCCAATGCAGACATTTTTTGACTGCATGATCGTGCTTAGATACAAAGACGTGATCTTATCAGTGAACTCTGGACACTTCTCTTGTGCTTTATATAGCAGTGATTATCGCTGTTTGCATAAATTTCCAAAGTAAATTACGTGTATCTGGGCGTATTAGATCTCACTGAGTTTTAGATTTCCCAGAACACCGACTTCCCGTCCGCCTGGTAGAAGACGACTCGTCGTGACGATGGGAGATGCTCTGGTGCTCGATGACAACGTTTGGAATCCGGGAAGGCTTCGAGCTGGAGTGGATGGTGTGCGTCCGGGTGACGCTGGAGATGGCCGAGCGAGATTCTGGCGTCCTGGGTATCGAGTTCGAGAGGTCCCGAACTTTCCTGACAAGAGCGTCGAGCTCGTGGGTTCTAAAACATTTGGTTAGGCCAGATTGAAGAAAGATGTTCCAACTTTTCGTTCTGGAGAAGCGACTGTCGTTCCAGCTGATCGTGGACCTCCTGGTACTTGCTCCGGAGCTCTTCCAAGTTCTCCGCCATCTGCCGCGTTTCTTGCTCCTTCTCGCTTAACTGAAATTCCAGATTCGTTAAATTTGGACCGAAAATAAAGTTTATATCTCACCCTCTTCTGGAGCATCTCGACCCGCTCGTTGAGGACTAATTTCTCTTCCCTCAAGCCTCGATTCTCGTTGTTTAGGGACCTCGAAAGCGCCTGCAGGGCCTCGAGTTCCTTCTGCACGCGATTCCTTGATTCGCGGCTCTGGTCTTCGTGGAGTTCGCGCTCTCGGAGTTGGTTTTCATAGAGCTCGTTGCGATCTTGCTCGCTTCTGAGGCGTTCCTCCAGGTTTGAGATCTCGCTGCGCAGGGAGCGTTCTGACACTTTGAGCTAAACTGATTATGAATGTCAATTAGATCCTGCGAGGAGATCCAACCTCAGCCATCTCATCAGCAGAGATCTGCATCGCCTTCCTACTAGCCAGCTGCTGTCCCTGCTGGTCGATCACTAGTTCCATTCTTGTCAGTTCCGAGGACCATTTCGAGTTCTCCTTGATCAGGAAGTTGTTCTCCTCACTGATTTTGTCGTTGAGGCTTCTCTCTTTCTTAAACCGCAGCTCTTCCTCCTTCAACCGCCTCTTTAGAGACGAAACTTCTTCCTAAACGGCTTCTCTAATCAGATTTACCCTCAAAACTGGAAAACTCACGATAAGCATCGACTCTTTCGATCTGATTTTCTCCAAATCGTCTGTCAGATCCACGACCTTCATGTTCAGGCGGTCGATCTCGACCTGCCTATCGCTGTCCCTCTCCGAGAAGAGCACCTCCTCTCGCTTAATCTCGTCGAGACGCATTTGTAGCGATTTGTTCTGCGAGTTCGCGAGGCGTAATTTGCTGTTCAGCTGCTCCACTTCGCTCTCCAAACGCGCCGTTTGGGACTCTTTCTGCGCTATCAGCGGCGTCAGGTCGTCCAGGCGCTGCTGGAGCTCAATGTTCTCCTCCATCAAAGTCCGCTTTTCCGCCAGGTTTCGATCTGTGGCCTGTTCCAACTCCTTAAGGATATCGTTGATCCTCGTCTCTAGCCTCGTCTTGTCCTCAAGGACGTGCTGATATTCGAGGGTCCGTTTTGTTAGTCGCTCTTCCAGGCGATATTCTCTCTAAATGAAGGGTTAATTTTCAAATTTGTATCTTCAGCGCACCTGAGAGGACGCGTCCAACCTCTCCATCAAATCGATTTCCTTCTCTGTCGGCGAATCATTCCTCCTCGGCGGGTGGTTGAAGTTGAACCTGAAATCCACATGCTTCGACGGAGAGGGCGCCGGCTTCTCCTCGGCTTCATGGTGGTGGATGATCGGCCGGTGGGACCAATCCGGAAGGCTCTCGTCCGAATAGGTCCTGTGGATGTGGTGGCTGGGACCTTGAGAATGGTGGGAGGAGCCGTGGGAGCGGAGGGATACTTGGGACTGCCGCTGCTGACTGTCCCTTTGAGGCCGAGGTTTCGCTTCTGGATTCCAATATTGGGAGACTCCTTGGCGCCTGAAATCAAACAAAATCATATATATTCAAGTGAACAACAGCTAACAGGTAGTTGTTCTCTAGCTCCAAGTAGTAGATCTGCTGCTGGAGGTTGTTCGTGTAGTCTTCCTGGAGAATCCTGGCTTTGGCGCTCAATTCTTGGCATTTGCAGAGTCCGCGGCTGAAAACAGGTAGTTAGCTCCAATATAAGCCTCAGAATGTAGGCTGGCCTGACTAACCCATTCCTTAACATGCCCAAAACGAGCCAGTATAGCACCCGTTGCTCTCGGACCTGAAGTTCCAAACAGCCTCATGAAACGTCTACCGGATTTGAACATCCTGACTCTAAACGCCTCTGGGAGCGCTATCCACACTGAAAATCGGCTCCACACATCGGAATCGAACCCGGAGAGCGGGTGCCGCAGCCGAGCTAAGGAGTCACTCGGTCATTTGGAGACGCGTGCTTTTCCGCGCTGCAAAGGGTTACCTGCGTGCGATCGGCGGCGAGGCGAGCGGTGTTTATATCTCAATCACGGGCTAAGGAACAAAAGGTTTTCTGGGAAGGCATGTACGAGTCGATGTCCATCCTTTTCATTTGGAGCCAGAAAAGGGACTTTGTATCGACCGCTGATTTCGGATCTGGAGTTCCGCACAGAAGCCAAAGAGCGACTGACGGCTTTGAAGATCCTGAGGCACATAATGGGTAAGCAGAGGGTCAAGTTAAGGTTGAAATTGCAAAATTCAACCCACCTCTCCTTCTTGTGATGCAAATCTTCCCTTCCGCGTCCGTTGATTTCTCGCAGGCCTCCTCTCGGACTTGCACTCGTGGACGCGGTTTCCGGCATGGGTTTTGCGGCCAAACTACCCACACTTCCGCTTCTTCTCACCACCGACGACGGCGCGAGGCTCACCGAAGATCCTTGTCGTGACGAGCCGGTCTTGAAAGCCGGCCTCTTCCCCACGGCTTTCCCTGAAAGCGACACTTCAAAACAGCTCAAAACACCCAAAATCTTACCTTCAATCTTTAAACTCGGGTGACCTTTCATGACACGGAGGCTGGCAGTGAACGCCCGAGCGAGGCGAAGCCCACAGGCTGTTTACGGGCACCATTCGGGCCCGTCGAGGGTGGTCGCTACCTCGCGCATCACCTTGGCAACGCTCCCGTCTTGGCCCTCCATCGCGCCGGGCGCATCGATCGCGGTTTCCTCGCGGAGGACGTTTCCTCCGCCATTGCACCAATTGGCGGCCCCGCAATTACGCCCGCTTGTGACATATCGCTATTGGCCCTCTCTTAATCCTAGCGCCGTGGGCCGCTTCAAAATAGCGCTTTAATTAAGGGCATTTCCCGTGCGGGAAGCGGATTTCAGCTGGAACGAACATGGACGACGTGGAGGTCTGGCGCATAAGCAGAGGAGACGACGGAAATAAAGCCTGAAATGGGAGGAAATTAAGCATGAAATTGGGACATAAGTTATGCCGCAAAATGTGACCGGAAGTGAACACACAGATTGCGAGCACTTGACCAAAATCTCCAAAACACGAAGCTTCATTTCAAGGTCCAAATCGAAAAAAGGTAAACAAGAACGACGCGATACGAGATCGTAGGACGGCGCTTCGAGAGATCCTAAGGCTGCACTGTCCCGAAGCCGATATCCACATAACAAAGCGACTAACACACGAGGTTCTTCACACATTTATCCGGCCCGACCTAGAGAAGCTGGTCGTTGGTGAACATCGGCTCCTTGGCAGCCGGGTCGACGTTGAGATCCACATCCGGCATCTTGTTGGGAACCTCCTTGAGCGTGTTTTCCGGCGACATCTTCTCCTGGCTCTTGTCGCGGTCTCCTCCCAGCCGAAGAGACTTCATTTTCCGCTCCGATTTCTTCTCTGAAACCAACAAATATTTAAACCATCAATAAATAAATCTCTGCTTACCCTTGGTGGAGGGCTTTGAAGAGTCAGCCTTGTCCTGGGAAGCCTTCTCGATGACTCCGCTGCTGAGAAGTTGGGGTTAAACGAAGGCTGGGAACTCAAAACTCACTCCTTGGTGGAGGCAAGCTCCTTCGTGCTACTCTTCGTCGCCAGCAAAAGCTGGGGTTGAGCGTTCGCCGGGCCGGTCTTCAAGCTGCTTTCGGCTTCCCGCTTGCTGGTCGACTTCTGTAAGGAATTCGTGGGTTACGAAAGCCAAAAGTGGAAGAAATCTTACCACTTTCGCTCTCTTGATGCACATCACACGAGCGACCGTTCGAAGTTTCGAAGGGAACGACGAATAAACTCCGGTTTCTGGGCGAGACGACGGGAACTGTTTGGACAAACGACGTCTGCAGACACGATCTGTTTCGTCCATATAGCGAAGACGACAGGCGAGGGATCAGTCAGAGGCGAGCGAAAGGCGCTCCTGTTGACGTGGATGACTTTTGACTTTGGTCCCGGCACGATCGCCGATTTAAGATTTAGCTGGTGCGTCCACGTTTGTCAAGTGATGGATCCGCAAAGCTTATTATCCCATGGTTCGGTTTGGATCCAAGCGGGCGATTTTGGATCCACCATCGCGCAACGGAAGAATCCACTCGGAACCTTGGATCCGCAAAGTTCAGACGCACACAGGTTCGGTCTTGGATCCACTTTCAAATCCTTTGTAAACGTCGAAATTGGTTCGGTGTAGGGTCGAAATCAGCGGCAAACACGTACATATGAGCGTCTTTTCGTCAAATTCGGAGGGTCAACGTTGACGGTAATTGAATGTAACGGTACCCGTTCCTTTTGGATACCTGAATCGAAAAGTCTCCCATCACCCGCCCGGAGTGTGAACCGGTTTCCACAGACTGTGTGCTAATTTCGATCAAGACATAAGAGATCTTGGTCGATGGAGTGGGATCCTGTCAGCTTTAGCCTTCTCACTTGTGCACAGCATTCAGACGTTGATAAAAGGTTGCACAATGGTCGTTCTACACATTCCCTCGGAATTTCCTCATGCAGTCCTCTGTATGGATTTAAGATGGATCCAAGACCGAACCTGCGCGCGTCTGAACTTTGCCGTATCCATACGATCATGGATCCAAAATCGCTCGCCTGGATCCAAAACCAAACCGAACCTATGGGAGGATGAACTTTGCGGATCCATTTAACAAACCTGGCATCGCCTTTTGAGCCGATCGAGCAGTTGAAGTCGCCGGAGGATCACCATAGGGCGAAATTCGACCTTCAAGGTCGTGGATGTGACGTGCGATTTGGAGATTTCCTGACCGTTGGTTCATAGGCTAAGTTTGAAGACCTTTTCTCTGCAAATTCAAGCGATTCTCAGTTTTCAAACTTGTCCACTGTCAAAATCGATCTCCACTTCTCCACTGTCAGCGCTTCTTCTCCGTGTCACCCTCAAATGGCGCCACAATCCGGTGACTCGTGGATTTTAAACCATTGAGTTAGTAGAGCATTACAGCATAAGCCTTCTTCTAATGACATTTAAATTGTAGGTTGGCGTGACTTGTACGCGGGTGTTGGTTGGTCAGCGAGGCAGTTGTGATTTGTTAACTGGCAACTCACACCTTCATGTTTAATTTCCCCCCCCCCCCAGGCTGTATAAAAATTTCTACGAATGTTTCCGTATGCAGCGCGAAATCCAATGACGCGAAACGGAAACGTTGTTGCAATCCGAAAGATCAAGCACTGATTTATGGCTCCGATTTCGGATCGTGCACCTGCGACTTGCAGAAAGGCCACTCTTTTTGATTGAAATTTTGAGTACGGCATCGTTAGTTTTATGGCTCGCGTAGTTCTTGTGGTTAGCAAATCCCAAAAAATTGTTGCGATGGTTCGGCGTTTCGGTTTTAGTCCCCCTTTCGACAAGAAAGCTGTGAGTTCTTAAAAGTTCCTGTTTCCTTTTGCAGTCCTACAAGAAGCCAAATCACGTTATGGCCCCAGGCCGAATTCCCAGGGTTTGTATGCTCGTAGCGGACCAATTTATGTTCTCTTATATCTTCGACAAGGTAGTTTCCCACGTTTTAATCAAACGCTTCAAGAGAACTCCCCGCAAGGTGTTGTCTTTTGCTTAATTGGCTTATTGCGCGCTGAAGTAAAAATAGGAAAGTAGTTGGTTTTATGCGCTTGATAAGTAGTTCTTCCTGGAATGGGATTCTGTGGAATCTTAATGGGGTTCCCCAACCCGTGTTGAACTTATTTGGCGTCATATTAGGACGCGGAACCGTTTCCTATTCGAAAATGAAAGCTGAAGCGCTTAGATCGAATGAAAGCTTAGGTGAGCGCTTAACCGGAAGTGCTTAGATCAGATTCCTACGTTATTTTTTTGCTTCTAGTGGACAAGCTAAAAATTTTTTGCCGCGTTGGCACCTGCTTTCACGCTAGTTTCACGACAGTGGCCTGCCGCAAAGTGGCCGCATTTAGCTATAACGACTTCAGCTTAACTTATGTGCTAGATTTCGAGACGGGAGTCCACTTGAAACGTTTTGTTTGAAGCTAAATCATTCTGGACGGGTTGATCGCTCCTATTTTTCCACATTCTCTTAGAAATCTGCACAAAATTTGCTCACACTACCACAAGATCTTCCACATGGAATTCTTTAATAAGATTCCCACAGCTTTTTTTGGCCTGTGGCAATCTAGCTATGCTGTTTGCACCTTACGGTAGTTGAGTTTCCCAAGCTCCTACCACATGTTGCTGGAGAGAAGCCCTCGAGCTCGTTCTCTTGCGCTTCTGTGGCTCGTCGTTAGGTGGCACAAGGTTGGTGCAAGAATAGGATCGAAGGTCGATTCTAAAAATTATCCTCGTGCAGATTTCAAGATTAGGCTCCCGGAGTTTCTTTGTTTGCGTGTCCGTGAATCTGCGTGAATTTACTTTTAAGGTAATTATTCTACGTTAGTTGATCCAACCCTTGTTGTCTAAGATATCTTGGCGTTTTCTGACTAGTACCTTACGATGGCAACTACCTCTCTCTCCGACAGCTCCTCTACACCCAACGAGATATTCGATCACCACATTGCCGTGCTGGTGCTCAAGGGAATCATGTTCGTCGTTGCGACTCCCTTGAATTTATGGATTCTCTGGATTCTGAGGAGAAGGCGTTCCCTGAGAGAACAAACGTCAAATCCGCTCCTGTTTATGATCTTCTTTGGAGAACTTGTTCTGGGTAGGGTAAAATTGATTGAAGTTTTTTGGATAATCTGTTTTTAGGAGTCACGGGTGTTCCGCGCCTCTTCATGGCCTTGTTTGGAAGGCATGCGATGACCCCATCGAGATGTGCCTGGCTGAGCGTTTTCTACATTTATGGGGACGTTCACACGTCCCTCACCATGATGACCTACGCCTTCTATCGCTGTTATGTCACCCATTACGTCGAAAGCACGACTACCCGAGAACCGGTAGATTAGATCGAATCTATTAAGCGAAATTCAAGCATTTCTAATTCTAGTTGTTTCGCAAGATTCTGTGGTACGCCTCGCTGTTCATAATCATTGTAAGCGTCCTCATTACGGTCCTTTTGACAGTCTGGATCGAAAATGACCCTGTAAATTCTTGCCAGTTGGCGGGAATTTGGAGCTTAGGCGCGCTCTATTTTGTCATGGCCATCAGTGGTACGTTTAATGGAGGAATTGCCCGTAAGTGTCCAAATGAAAATATCGAACTGAGTTTTGAATTCAGTGTTCAACATTGGGGTCGTCGTCTTGGTGCACCGCAAAGCGATGACATCCCTAGAGCTCAAAAAGAACAGCTGTGATATCATTCGCACCTCCGTGGGCTTCATATTGACCGCGATCGTCTTCAACGTGGCACCGAAATGGGGAATTTTCGTCGTTATGAGCCAAGCCTCGATAGACCCCATCGCCTTCGACGTCTCCCAAGTGATCCTCGGCCTCTGCGGGCAAGCCTCGGCCCTCATCGCCCCGCTCGCCTACGGCCTGACCAACTCAACCGTTAGGAAGCAGTTCTTCATCTTAAACGAGAAGAAGACCCGGGTTAAAAATATCGCCCAGTTCAGAAAACACGATCCGAAGACGAAAAAGCCTCTCGCCTACATTGATTTCCCTCCAGCCGTACTTCCCACCTCTGATCGCCACCGGAGGAATCTTTGAGGCCTTTCGTTTTCATTTCACTCCTGTATGCGCCATAATTTTATCAGTATCAGATCACGATCAATTCTTTACCTCCCTATCCGCTTTGCTAAGTTCACTTCTTAAGATCTTCCTCAATCGGGATTCGGAGATTTCATAACATGATTTGTCAGTCTTGTGGTTTTCATTCGTTTTGTTAGTTATGTGGACGTTGTGTGATGAATAAATGTATATTTCAAAATCTCACTTGGAGTACATGACAAATCAAAAATAGTTCTTGAAACCTGTGCAGGCAATTTTTATGCTGAATCCACATACCCTGACAAATAAGTGTGTTCACAATCGGGTTCTAGTCATTGAGAAGTGTGCATTGATGAGTCACTATCTCCGAGCGGTAAGGGTCACGCGTTTGTCGCGTCAGCAATCGATCGGCAACGTTCGCCACCACCTGTAAAAGCAAAAAGAAAACCGATTAAATACCACGGCGGTGCTTCTATTCTCTTGCTCTGGCTTGCACCGCAATACGTCATACTTACCATCACTGTTTCAGGAATTAAACCATTAAGTTAAACATTTTAATGAACAGTGGACTATGGAAAAGCTTGTTATGTAAGTTTGGGTACGTGCCTTTATGTCATTCACCCTTTTTTTAAATACGCTTTTTTAGGAAATGGCAATCGTACATGAAGAATGGGTACTGGAAGGAGCAAAATGTTGCAGATCCAGCCATTCGCTGGGCGAAATAAAAAACCCGGCAATCAAAGACACAGCATATGTGTTGCTGTGAGTTCGTGATTTGGTTATCTTTACACGTACAAGGTGGCGCAAGAATTTGAAATCTAGCTGAAAAATAGATTTTCAGTAAATGGAAGTTATATGAGAATGTTGGATATTCGTTAGCCGGACCTTTCTGCGACATAAAAAAGGTGAAGCATAAGATGTTTACCTGTTTCTTAATGTGTTCTTACAGACATTACACAGCTCATTCATGTGGTCGCTCAAAGTAAAAAACCGGCAATCAAAGAAAAATATTAGTTGTCGCACTTTTGCGTACGGCGAGCGACGAAGCAGTGTTTTGAGCGCCGCTGGACGAGCAACGGACAGAATTTTGAGAGAGAACGCAATTTTAGTGATTTTTTTGAGATCAAGACCAGGGCTGTGCGTTTGCGCTATTTTTTTCTGCGATATGCGATACGCGATACGATTTTCAAAATTGCAATACGATACGCGATATGCGATACTGCGAGTCCAAACACCACAAGTCATCCAAATTTAAATAACAACTAGTGACAAAAACAATGCTGGATTAGATGACCTTAAATCCTTCCACCGGAATGTTAAACTTCAGGAACGACAGCTTCTCGAGATTCTCCCGCGAGATACAGGGTTTCCGAGCGTAGACGTCCCTTGTTTTTGTTGTTGATGATAAGCGATTGGCTGCGGCAATTGGCTAAGGTAACAGAAAACAAAGACACGCTTTCAAAAAACCTCGCAACCCTTCTTCCTCAACCGTGAAAATTCAAAAGTTTATCAGTTTCGCTTTGAAACCGAGTATCGCAAAATATCGCAAAATTGCGATACGCGATACGCGCACAGCCCTGATGAACACGCGCCGAGTGTTCCTTTCGCCGACGGATTGTGCCAGTGAGGCGCGTAGCGCCGAGACTTACAAAATGAGTTTTGTGAGGCGTTTAGCGCCAAATAATTTTGATTTAAGGAACGAATTCTCGCGCGATTGGGCGGGGGACCCCGTTAATATGAATAAATTAAACAGGCATCAGACATTGATGGCAGGAGAGAATGTGAATCGAATCGAGAATGTGAATGAGAATCATCGGTCCATCGTGTTAAATGATCAGATCATTGATAAATGCATGAATCTAAAAGTTTTTTGACGACGTAAATACATCAATTTTTTTGAAATCTCCAGATCATTCAACACTCGAAAGCTGGCGAAGAAATGAAATACTCAACTTCATCTGAAACAGCAAGTTTTTAATAGAACGCTTGATACCATTTGTTGCAATGAACTTTTAAAACTGTGCTTTTATGCGAATTTTTCACTTTAAAGCACTCAACAAACAGCGTTTGTAGCGTTACTTTAATAAGTCAATATCCAACAACTACGTGGCTTAGCGAAAAGCAAATGTGCAAGTGTAGCTCTTATTTAGTTTTTGTTGCAATTATAAGATCACGCTGCAATGTAGCGTTGACGCGTGTATGTAAAAATTGAAGAATATCGATGTTGCATAAGTTTTAATTATAGGAATTGGCTTTGATAGTCGTCCACCGCAAATTGTCCACGTGAAAAGCTGTAAAATGAGATTCCCAAGGTTTCTTTGTGAGTGGTTAATCCATCTCCGCTTGGTCTTTGTGCCAGGAAATGAGTTAAGCATGTTCTTTTCGTTACTAGTGGTAGCACTTAGCGCAGTACCGTCAACGTTCCTAATATTTCAGTAAATTCAATCTTAATAAACATGTCAAACCTGACTGCGTTCCACGGCACAGCAGATTTCATTCTTTTCCTGGATCACAACATTGCTGTGACAATCGGAAAGCTAATTGTGGGGTTTGTTGGAGCAATTCTCAACAGCGTAATTATCATTGTGCTTTGGAGAAGCCCAACTCTCAAGCAAGACAGCTTCACGCTCTTGCTAACAGTTTTGTGCGGTAGCGAGATCGTTTTAGGTGAGGCTAAATGCTTGCTTAAAACGTGCAATTTTTTGATGGTAGGACTGGCTGGAGTTCCACGAGCTGTGGTCACTGCGTTCTTAACTGAACGAATGACTAAATTTCTCTGCATGGCCATGGGAAGCTTATACGTTTACGGCGATGTCGCCACGTCGACCGCAATGTCCGGAATCGCTATCGCACGTTTCAACGTCGCGAGGAAGGCCGACAATCTCATTGTCCCGCTGGTATTTTCGCGTTTTAGAATTATATTTAACTGTTGATTGATTAGCGTCATACATGGCTATCAAGGATCACTGCAGCAGCCAGCGTCCTCGACGGACTTCTCGTCTCAGGGCTGCTGTTCCTAAAAGTGAAGGACGGACCAGTCGTCACGTGCCACCTAGCTGCGTTGTGGCCCCATGATTCTCTTTTGCTCACGTTTGGTCTCAGCATGATTTTCAGCTTTGTCATAAGTGGTAAGATTCTTTTATTGGTTTTCTCTGTGAAACTAATAATTCTAGTCTTAAACATCGTCATTTCCATAATCATCTGGTGGAAATCAAACTCTGCTCCTAGTCTTAACAACGTTAGAACCACGCTGGCTTTGAAAGCCTTAGGCATCATTTTGGTGTACTTCGTGTGCAATACACTGCCCAAGTTTGCCCTGTTTTGGGTCATGATCCAGAATCCCATGGACGAAGAAGCCTTTATTGCTACTCAGATCGTTCTCGGCTTTTGTGAACAGTTCTCTTCAGTCCTCTCTCCTCTGGTCTACTGCTTTACTCACGAGAAAGTTGCCGTAGAGTTGAAAAACATTTTTTGCGTGAAGAAGCCAGAGGTCAAAAATATTATCCCGCTTAACCCGGTGGGAAGTGCGATCCCAAAATCTCCCCAGCCCACTATGCGGTCCGTCCTTGGCACACCAAGAACGCCTGCTATTGGTCCGAAACAGCCGAAAACGGCTTCTGAGCTGTGTCTTGTGTCAGAGCTGTAAGTGCGGTAAATTGTAAGGTGGTCTTTGCGCTTGAAATCTTAATTTTTTGTTGCTTGTTTGCTATGTTCTTCCAGTTCGAGTTTCCAGTTCTATTGTCCATTCTTGTTTTGGAAGAAATTGGACTTTAGTTTCAATTTACACTTCAACTTTTTTATGCTAATATTCTCTTTTGTAATGAAATCTGCTAAACCGTTGTCACGCTACAGGGAAACACACTTGTACACAGAAAGCTCGTGACCCATAATCTCCAAGTGGCGGGAATCACGCGTTTGATTTGTCACCAAAATCGATCGGCAACGTCTGATAGCAACTGCGCCAATAAGACAAAAATGAATTTGACAAGAATCTGGGCTCATGCGTTGCGTTCCGAGTTACGTGCTTCATTATTTTGTTAGCTTAGAATAGTGGTTAAAAATACGTTTCCGGGTAAGAATTTTGAAAGGAATCCGAAACCGTAATCTGAATGGTATAAAACACTATGCAGAAGCTGTACTAACCGCTTCAAAATACCCAAAAATGACCGCGTTAGTCGTTAAAAGTTATAGTCGTTCGTTTTGTCTTCGAAATGTTTTCTGTGGAACCTCAGTTCAAAAGTGTTTATACAGTCGACGAATTTGATAATCTCCGCGTGGCACGTGCTTTGGTTTGTCGCCTATCGGTCGGGAACGTCCGGCTGTGTGTGGCCTTTCGTCTTTCAATTTTCGATCTATAATTTTCACCTTAATTTTTAAAATTCCAGTGAATTAATTAAATTATTGAATGAGTCCACTTGAAGAGCCAGTTATAAAATTTTTGGTAAGCTGCTGTGTGATCTACGTTGATTTAAAAATGTTGTTTTCAGGGTTATTTTTAAACATTCAAGTGAGTTTATCGCGTTGTTTAAAAATTAAATCAATGTCTTTAGATTTTCTATTTTAGGAGGGTTCATGCAGGATACTCCTTGGCAGCAGCCGATATATAAGTGACGACACCAATTGAACACTTCACGCTTGTTGAGTTGAAAAGAGGATCATTGAAAGTGGAATTACGATAACAACTGTAACTTAGCCAATGCTCGTTTCAAGCTCTAATAAATTTATATTTTTAGCATGAATTCGCGTTATTACAAGTACACCTCGACCTACTAAATATCGTGCATTGGACCATCATAATGGCAATGCTTTTTCGACTATGGTCCTACGGCTGTTTTAAACTTGCAAACCAAAATTTTGTTTTGTTTTTCGTATCAATTTCTTCTTCTCGTGTGCTCTTGTCGGACGGTCGGTCTCCGCTCGCTTTGTCCGCCATTGTTTTGGCCTGTTTATGTGTAATGTGTCTGACATTTTGCGCTTAAACCCTTTTCTTGAAACTTACGTTTGTGATATCTCTCGTTTCTATTTTAGAAGATTGTACTCAGCTTACTCGATATGTTAGTGACGAAACCATTTAAAGACTTTACGCTTGTTCGAGTGCTGCTTTAGGATTGAATGAATTTTACATTCTGCTGTGTCACAATGGTGTCACACCACATCTCATAATTGTGTCACACCACATGTGCACCTCGCCATAATATTTTTCATTTTACCTTCGTAATGCCAACATTTAGTCGACTATGGTCTTACGACAGTCTGCGAGCGGAGAGAATGACGCGTTGGTCGCGTCAGCAATCAATCGCATGAGCGCATAGCATCTTTGCAAACAAGGAAAAAATGAAACTGCTAAGAATTTTGACTTTGGTGATGCGTTTCGATTCACCTTTTGTGCTGAATATTTGGACACCTTTTCAAAATTTTGCTTTTGGGATGTGAACTGAGAACTAACATTTGAATAAGTCGTCTTGAAGAGCCGCGTATATAAGTTTTGGTGGGTTACCTTGTAGTCCTTTTAACGGTTACCTTGTATAAGTGGATTATCTTGTAGTCCTTGACGCACGTAAAATGTATTTTTCAAGGTTCTTAAACCTGGTCTTGTTCCATTTACTTGGCGGAGCGAAATAACACAGCAGGTAAGTTAACTGTATTAGTTCCATATTTTATTAGCTCAACCATTAAATTTTTTAGATTAATACGTAACAACAACAGGATCGCTGAAAATTGCTTGAATTATCGGGTTGATCAGTAAACATGCTACGTCGGTCACGTTACACCATGACTCATTTTCCCTGAGCGGCCGCTGTCACGCGTTTGGTTTGCCACCGATCGATCGACAGGAAACGCCCGAGAGCATCGTACAAGCAAGAGACAAAATGAATGTGATAAGAATGAAAGCGTTCGCGTTCAGTTCTATGTTACCTGTTGTCCTTACTACAGAAATAGATTTGACTTTAAGAATCGTTTTTCAGTAAACCCGCAACTTTAAAATTAGTCAACCTGAAGAGCTAATTTTGTTATTTCCGGTGAGTTGATATAAGATAAGTAAATACGACCTTGGATTTTATGTCGTTAGAGTCAACAGAATCTCGTTAGTCTGTTCTTCTGCCCCTTTCCTGGTAATCGCATCTGGATCGATGTAACTGTTCTAACCCAGGAAGGCTATAAGCAAAGGCACTTTGTTGCGAATGAAAGCGGGTATTCGTTAGGTGGAGCGATCGATAAAATGAAGGTGATTGATTGAATAAATTTACAGGTAAGAATGATGTTTTTTGGCTGATCAAAATAATTTAAAATTAGCCGGGTGTGGAACGTAGAGCTTGGAAAGGGTATAAAATACGCGATGGAGAAGACCCGGCCGATTTAACATTTGCCTCTTCTTCTGGATCTCTGCTTTGTGTAGTCTGTAAGTCAAATTGCTATTATGAATCTCAATGAAAAATTTTAACAAGCAAACATTATTGCGAATACCGATATACAAGGCTCAAGTGGATTGATATTCAAGGCTCAACCGAATATACTCTGGAAATCGAGCGATATATGAATGACAAATACAACCGCAATTCTATAATACGGAAATTTTCGTCTTGTCAAAGGATATTTATTTAGTTTGCTTGTTTTAGTCCAAGTCAGTACGACTTGTGGAAGAATGAGATAGTGGATCAAATCCTGAATGAAACAAATTTTTTGCGTTGCTTTTAAGGCACGAAAGATAGGTTAATAATTGCGGTATTCGGACATTTGAGCAAAAGGATCACAAAATTATCAAAATCACTCAAGACCTGGTACAACCTTTTAGCGTAATTTCAATTATCTAAGGGCTTTACAAGTCTGCAGCGGGGTAAGTAGAATAAGGCGACACCTGCTAAAGGCTTAGGCTTGGACATTTTCATTATGGTTTTTTGGGAGCGCCGAAGGCCCGACAATTGGCGGCACCCACTTTTCAGACAGGCTACGCACTGCTAACAGGCTTAGAATTAGGTTGAGCTTCAAATTAGTTAATGAACTTAATATGATTTTTTGCTCAAATGTCCGGGAAGCAATAATTTCTTTGTTTCTTCTATATTGATGTTTTTGTGAGCGCAGTGCCAAATATGGTTACTGCTCAACATGAACATTTTAGTAAGTTTCTTTGTCTTCAAAGTTGAAATGGCACATTTCCATATTTTATCAGCTAGGCAAGGATTAAAGAAAATTCAGTGTAAGTATGTTTCGTTTCCTTCTTAGTCAACGAAAATTGTAATTTTTCAGATAGGAAAATAAAGCCAAGCTGGGCGATATAAAAAGCTATGAAGGGGACATGCGGAAGCAAGCCGTTTTGAAAGAATTTCAACCAAACCAAAAGTCATTTGTAGGTGACAGATCAGAAGTTTTGAAATGTTCAATTCAATTTAATTTTTAGATGACAGTAAGCGCACTATGGTAAAGAGACGTTTTTGATTATGGAATGAGTGAAGTTGTTCTTTAGCCAACGTAAAATTACATCTGCGGAGCCACAAATCGGCAACAATAAAAAAGAAAAGTTCTCCGATCATGTAAGTACACGTTAGTACACATGTCAGTACACGCGCTTTGTACAAAAGCTGTGCCTAGAAGTCGCACAGCAGCGTCAAATATTGGTAGCAAGGCTATCTGCAAGGCTTTCAGGCCGATTTAAATTTATCACCAGCGCAAACAAACAGCGATCTGTAAGTCTCCCTTGACTCTTTCAGAAAATTACCGTAACCACTTTGTCAGTTTGATATCTATTATTCCTTGACGTCTTTTAATTGCAGCATCTTGCCAGAACCTCAAATAAACAAAATTAGCTAATGGCCTTAGAAATAAGACCGATAAAACTTGAATTTGAGGATTAGTTGTTTCCATCTTCTTTAGACTGATTTTTTCATAATGTACCAAATTGCAAAAGCAAATTTTACGTTTTCAAGTTGTTTTACAAAACAGTATCAGTTTTGCCGATTGCCGATGAAAATTTCAGATTTTAGAAGATCTAGTGCTCTACAACGCTCATAAGGAACATCAGAAAATGGTTAATAGTTGATGGTAAAAATGGGTTTTGATTTATGGGACATAGAGCTTTGTGTGTTTTAATCAGAAGCCGTGCCACTCTACTTGAGTGTATGCTGTCCGTTTTTTCGAAGTGCGCGTTCTAAGGCAATTTAGTAATATCGACCCAGGCGATAAGCAGAATTTATCAATTTAGCAATTAATTTTATAGCCAGTGCAGCTCACTCATAACATAACAGAACAGCTTCATTGTTCACGTTATTCAAAGCTACACGGGCAAAATATATAAAGAAGTGTCAAACACGCGTTGGCTTCAATGACATTCACATAAGAGTCTCTGACTCACGGTCTTTGAACGTGTGAATTATTGATTGAACCATGAAGGCTGAAGGAAATAGCGCTAAAACGATAAGAGCGGCATGCGACACCGACGGCCGTGGTTGGGAACAGTGCGTGCGTCAAGGACATTATGTGCTTAAAAGTCTTTTTCCATGGCTTAAACTAAAAAATGTTAATTCAGCGACAAAGCGATTATTATTCTGATTGTCGTTGACTCACGAAAAATTACGTTTCTATTCTAGGATAGATTAATCAACAATGCATGGACTCGACAACAAAAAAGATGGCAAACGATATAAGCTGACAATGTTCAATTGCGTAAGTCATATCTTTTCAAGTATTAACCGTTAAATGACAGCAATGAAAAAATGATGTAACCCCTAAAACTGTTCCATACTTTGTGGTGAAATCACGGGGTACAAATTTAGCTAAAATCTTTTTCAGGTACAGGGATCTAACCAATTTCATTAAGGGAAACCACGAACTGGCGACGATGTAGTATATGATTCGTCTGCCAAGCTTAAATGCCACATTTTCTCATTTTAGTACTGGCAACCAGCCGGAAAACCACGTTTAAGCAACTATAAAAGAAAGTTATTGGCAGTGCACGTGTATTTTACTCCCTTCTCACAAAATGTTATTTTTCAGATAGGAAAACTGTCATCTTCGGAGAACCGAGGGTAGGCGATATAAACCTTTTCTGATAGACCGATTTAAATGCAGGCCGATCTGAAAGAATTTCAACTACGCCAAACAGTCAACGAAGCGGAAAAGGGGGAATCTGCAAAACACGAGGTGAGTTAAACGGAAGACAGCTTGAAGGACGGGGAGCAGCCTTAATCCAAATTTAATTCATTTTGTACTTTAGGATACTCTCTAGGTGGTACGTTGGCCGATATAAAAAGAAAACTTTGTGATTTGCAAACTAAATAAACTTGCTTGGTTGTACTGTGTAACCTCATTAGTAATTGCGTTAGATAACGCCCCATACCTCTGCTTTAATATGTCGTAATGCCCCGTTCTACACTTAGAATTTTTTAGGTACTTAACGGAGAAATCAGTCGATTACCAAAGATGTGTTTTTGAAAGAATGTAAGTTTACTTTCACGTTGTTCCTCGCTATTTCGTTAAATTACAGTGCACTCAAACTCAACTTGTTCAAATTTTTTGTCCGTTGCAAAGGCCGTAAATGTAAAATAGAGTAACCAACGAATCGGACCAATTCGAGTTCTTTATGTGAGTTTTATTCTAAGTTTTATGGGAAACAAAGGAAAAGTTGCATGTAGCGAACCACCCAAAACCACCCGTTGTTTCAGATATGAAACTACATAAAGTGGAAAATAACGTGATAATAAGAATTTTTGGTCAGTCGTACGGAGGAGCGCTAGGCGATTTGTAAGTCTTCTACGACTAGTTCTTTTATTGGAGACTTAGAAAGTTATCACGAGCGTAAAGCATGGGGGAAAAACATTTGAAAGGTACAATGTAGAGGGTGTACTTGGCGATATGTAAGTTACCTTCTCTAGTTACTAGACAAATTACGTTTTTCGCATCTCAGAAATGCAGCTTGTTGCAAAGCCATCTCCATCCACAAATTAACTAAGGAACACATCAGTCTGTCACAAGAGTTTGTAATAGAATGTAAGTGTTTTTTGAGCGACCGCAGTTTCAAGTATTTTTTTAAATTAGCGACGCCGCGCGCACTATTTTTTAAATCAGCATTGTTCGGCGCTTCGCGCCTTGCACATTTATATTTTGCAATAGCCGCAGCGCTACGCGCATCGTTTAAGCGATTTCTCGGCTAAAGGACATCTCGGCGCTTCGAATTTCGCTAAAAACGCATTTAAAGCCTCAGAATTTTCACCGTTGCTCTTCCACCGCCGCTCAAAACGGCGGGCAAAACCACGAAAATTAAGGCGACGACAAAATGCAAGCGTCGCCGCTACCTTAACCCGCTCAATCAGGGAACTCACTTCTGGAAATTTCGTGACGGACGGGCGAACGGACGGACACGTCTGAATCGCTCTCCTGTAGTTAACAGAGGGGATGACCTATCAATTTCAGAATTGACGGAACTTTAATTATAGGGATCACTCAATTACATCATTCGGCTTATTGCCGATCTTTATTGAAGCGGCTGGAAACTCAAGTTACAATTTCATTTAGTGGCTAACCACATAGCAAAGAGTTTAGTATGTTTTTGCCATATTGTTTCAATATCTAAAGTAACGTTTCACTAATTTATTTAGTTACAGAACGCGGACCAAAACTGAACGTTTTTAAATGGTTTGTCCGTTGTAACAGGCCGAAAATGCAAAACAGAGTCACTAATATCACGGGATCCAGTCGATTTACTTATGTGAGTTAAACTAAGTTTTGTTGCGAACGTAAAACAAGTTCTACAAGTTCAGAAAACGCCAGTCCTTCATTTTTTGTTTCAGGTATGAAAGGAAGGTTGGAAATAATGCAACAATGTAAAATAAATCCAACTTATGGTGCTTTTTCGTGTGTGGAGAAGCGTGTGATAAACATTTACAATTACCATTTCCTACAATTTATTCAACAGCGATAAGAGCGATCAATTTAAGACAGGTCAATCTCCACCATATCCATAGAAACGTAACTCCAAAGCCTCGACCTTTTTCCTGTTTTTTGCGGGAATTCTGGATGACCCGAAACGGAATCGAATAAACCGCACAACTAAACAGGTTCTTTTCAACTCAATTACCGTAAAAACCCAACTCACGAATTCAATAAGAAGCTTCAATATATTGATCATTTTAGCGACGTAATAAGTCAATCGATCAAATAGGAATCCCAACTTCACAACTGTCATCAGCGAGGAAAACAGAATGAAACAAGGGCGTCGGAGAGTGTTTATTTAAAATTGACTGGGAAACAGAGAGTACAGCAGGATTTGCATAATTGGTAGTGCAGTACCCACTGCTCCCTGGTGTTATTCCTCCGATATGGCATGTGACAAGGAGTTTGATCAGAGAGTAGGAGATTAAAGCCTACATGAAATCATGTTTATTGGTCGTTTCGCACGTTGAACAGTTCAATTATGTTTATATTTAGTCGTTGATGTCAAAAACATTGAAACACGCAACCGATTTTTTAACTGATCACAGATATCTTTAACGCTAAAGTGTGATGAATTAAAAAGCTGCATGTGATAAGGCCAGATACACTTTATTAATTCCGAGTCTTCTCCTTAATCTGTCAATTATTCCCACTTCTCACATACGTAGAATTAACAGTTCCGAACATCTTCCTGAATGGAGTCTTTGACAGTAACTCTCCCATCGCTTGTCTCAGCTCCCTGTGGGCATATCCGTAAATGATAATATTCAAACAAGCCGAAAATGACTCTGACAGTTCTATCAAAAAAGCAGCACTATTGGTCAGGTCGTTGTAGTAGTTGAAGATCTTAAGCCCGAACATGATCCATTTTGGGACGCACCAGAAGACGAAGTAAACAGCCATGACGCCGTAAACAATCGCTTGGAAGTTGTTCTTAGGAGCCGATATGGACGCCGCGACGGAGCGGTTGACATAACGCTTGTACAGGATGAAGATGGCTGCATAGAGAGCTGAAAATAGGGTTGACAAAGAGTTGAATGATAAGGCTTACTAATGATGGCAATGTTAAAGAAAATCATGACTGCAAAGACGTAATCTCCAAAGCGTGGATTCCATAAGACGCCAGTGGAGCAGAGATTTACGTCGGTGTTTTCGACTCCAATGAAAATGAGGCCAGAAGGGATGAGGGCGACGAGCAGGGTGACGGGTATTAAGGCGACGTATACGTAGTAGATTTTCTGAAAAAAGTGACTCAAATATTTAGAATCAGGAGGCAAAGCTAAGCCCAAAAAGACGCTTTGAAAATGCTATCAAAATCAACCTTTTAAGACCTGATCAAGTTCGTAAATTGCTTAAAACCATACCTTATCTTCCAAATGATACATTCTGAAAATCCCATCAAATCGATCAATCGCAATGATCAACATTGCGATCTGTGAAATGTGGTCTCCATAAAAGGTCACTGCCCCCATGGCAATGCAGTTGAACCTGATAAAGTGCTTGTTGTGCATGAAGTATCTCTGGCATGCTCGGACAGCTGCACTGCATCCTGAAAGCGGGCAATTTACAACATTACGGAATATCGTGACTAATTTAGGATTATTTATGATACTTATAGCTTGAGTGCACGAGGACTGTGGTGACCCGTGATTCCAGTTAATAAAAATTAGTCATTAAACAGGAGTTCTTTGAAATCTAGCCTTAAAGTTCACTCAACAAAGTTCAAAAAGTGTTTTCTGCACGTTTCCCTCAGGTGGTATTCGCTTCATTTGCACAAAGGAACTTTTTATACTCACCCTCAAAAATTCCCCATTCTAGGTGTAAACAAAACGTGCCCTTTCTCGGGTTTTTTGATGAGCTGGAACACTTGAAAACTGAGTTTTTAATGGTTCGACGTTACGATGGCAAAAACATGTGTCACGAAGAAGCAGCCATCACATCTTATTGTAAACTGATTTCTGCCGCGCGGCTACGGGCTTTCATAGCATGCTTTACGGACGTGGCTGACGGTGACTGGACGAAGAGATAAGAACCATTGGGCAAGGGAAAGCTAGAGTTCGCGCTTGCAGCGACAATTTGATAGTAAATTAACATTAAATTGTCACACGTTTAAAATCTGCAGGTGCATAATTGTCGTGCGCCAGAAAGAGTCTCCGGTCACGCCGAGCTTAAACGCGCTCAGAAACACGCCAACACGGCCAAGAAATTAGCGTTTATCCGGGCTTTATGAGCGCTCCGAAAACATCGATCGGCGGCCGCATGCTTTTGCTGCGAAACACGCGTTTCGCCTGGCGCACGACAATAATTGTCCCCCACAAAAATTGTCATTCTAATTAATTGAATCTCTTCAAAAATCTCTAATGAATGAATTTTCATTGGTTAAAAGGGGCCGCTGCCAAAAAATATAATTTGAATTTGATTATTTTTGTGTTTTCTTGTTACATTCCTACCCCCCACACATCTTCTTTGTCTCCAATATCGTTTTCCTTTTCATTGAAATGCTTGTGACATGCCTGTGTGTAAACAAATAAATAAATTCCACGCACCAAAAAAATTGTTACTCAATGAATTGTTACTCAATCACTTATCACGTCCGAGTACCTATAGCCACAATTGAAACCTCGAACTGTTTGAAAACAGAAAAAAAGATGAACACGTTTTAGTCACTGTAAATATAAAAAAACTTCAAATTTCGGGATTTTTTATGCGCTTATTGTCGGCGCGCGATCGCCAAATTTTTCGAAAATTTGAAAAAGCGATGGTAACACCGCAGGCGTCCGATTTAGTATGGAGATTCACATTTTTAGGCGAGTGGCGCTGTTTCTACGGTTTTCTCCCTGTTTGTCGGAGGATGTGTCGGGGGGACAACAATTGTTCCGCATGTTTTAAGCCCAAGGTTGCCAAAATCGGTGCGTTCTTTGAGCCAAATTTCATTTTCTTCCAAGCGACTGTCAAATATCAGCCACGGATATTATCAAATACCTATTCTTCGCGTGCTATGAGATATTTTTAGTCTGAGCATACATTGGAAAGAATGCACCGATTTTGGCAAACTTGGGCTTAAAACATGCGAAAGAATCGCCGGAACAATTGTTATGTTTCCACGACACATCCTTCGCCCAGTGAATCTCCATACTAAACCTGCGGCGTTACCATCGCTGTTTCAAAATTTCGAAAAATTTGTCAAGGTGATCGCGCCGACAATAAATATTTTAGAACTAACATCTTAATGATTCGGATACGCCACAATCGAACAATTGTTTTATCAGTTCCGTCAACCACAAACACAAATTTGAAATTCACAAGTTTAAACTCTGTAAATCATCCAAAAAAAAATTCTTAAATTCTGATGTCATTCTTTTCAGCAGGTCTCCTTACCAAGAACAATATCTCCAACAGCCAATAGCACAATTAGCAGATTGAACTTTTCCTTTCTGACCTTCTTTGTTTTAAAAATCAAAAATATGATAAACACGTTCCCAGTGACAGAGATCGCAAATATACACCAGCGGAAGACGGTCACAGCCGGGTGCAGGTCTAGCCATAAATAGGATAACATGGCTGTAAGGCTTTGCCCGAAGCGATGCGGATAATAAGCCTGGAAAGCGAAGTGTAGTAAGCGGTCGAAAAGCACCTACAAGTACAATCTGTGGGTGAGTCAGCATCGCTGATTCAGCAATGATGAAATTTATTCAATTATGTGCGAACGAACAACTCATCAAAACTAGCAAAGCTTGAACGAAACTCAGTTTCCAATAATTTTAAAAGTTTTGAACGCCTCATTTAACACGACGCCTCAAGCGTAGTTTCGAGTCAGCGACGTTAGTCACTCAATCGTCGAGAAAAAGGAACTAAAACAACAAGCGGAGCAAAAAGCCAAATTATGCAGATTTCCTTCTCCGACTTTCCGAAAATTCACGTATTGTAGTAGTGACAATTTCCCCATGGACAAAGGCGGATTCTGGGAAAACGCCACTAAAGGGCATTATCGTCCACAAAACGGAAATTTCCCTGTGCTCCTAGCTATGCCAAAAATTAAATTAAGTAAACGGACCAATGAAACAGCGACCAAAAATTATGCGTGCCATTCCTAGTAGAGCAACTTCCAAACACCACGCGCAAGCAGCCAATCCATGGCAGTAGCACGAGAAAAATGGATCCGATTTTTGATCATTTTTTCAAGGCGTGGCCATCTATCTACACTACAAACCTCAAAATATAGCCGTGTATTTATCAATGGTTATGGATAGATTACGTCGCATATGACAAGAAAGCGACGTTTTTGACAAGGACGAGGTGTGTAGTCATCGGACTACAAAGCGACTTACCTGAGCAGGTGTAATACATTTCTCAAATTGGCTCTAATAGAATAACTGAAAAAATCCGGCTACATGCGGACGATGGGTGCAAGGAGAGCATGGAATTTATGATAGGGGTAGTAATTTTAACGTAAGGTGTAGTAAAAAAAGCTATCATTCATTGCTTAAAACACTGAAATTATTAAACATGTTGAATGTTTGAAAATACGACAAAGCGACAAAGTCCAGAAAGCCATAAGAAGCCGCTTCCAAAAAATACCGATCTCCCCAACTGTCGCCAAAAATTACCTTTTTTAAATGTGTGTATCTTTAAAATTTTAAAGCCAGTGATTCTCCTCAAAAATCAGCGATTTGCCAAAAATTAAAAAACCTAGAAAGTGAAAAATTGACCTTTTGAATATCACCTCTGCTATACATTCTACGTGTTGTTCAAAAAAAACAAAAGGATTGATTTTATTTAGCGTTCATTAGTCTTTCCTGACCAAACACACAAAACTTCTATTTCAAACTGCAAACAATTCAAAGCTTTCAAAATGCGTTCCATGAATAACTGAAGCCAGCTAAATTTGAGGGTTCCCGGACAGAAGAGCCAAAATGAAAAGAGCTAAAAAAGCCCCAGCCTGTACACACCGCTATCTTTGATAGCAACTACTTTTGATGAATCTGATCCTCTCCTCTCTTTATTTTTAACCGGCAGTCGACGACCTAAAATTCAAAAAATTCAATGTCAGTTTAGTTTTCGCGATTCTTGAAGCCACTAATAACAAATAGGAAACACGAAGCCAGATAAGAAGCCCAAAAAATGCTAAAAACGCTTTTAATTTTAAGAACGTCTGCTTATTTATAGCATGTAAGGCTCCCATTGGCAACAAACTCGATTTTAAGAGCTGATAAAGTCCGCTATAAAGTCCGCTACAACCAAAAAAATTGTACTGCCTAGTTTTCTACTTCTACGTACAACTAGTTCCATCAAAAAATTTAGATTTGAGCATGTTTTGTGCTATTTCTTGAAAACAAGAGTCGTACTTGTTCGGTAATTTATTCGGTAGTCGGTGAATTTCCGATTTATACAAGGATCTGGAATTGCCGTATAATAACCAGCTCGTTCCTCACATTAAGTTGTGTCACTCGGACCTGTAAGTTGATCCACCGGGTCTTCCGCTGCAGAAGGGAAAATACGGTGGCAATTATTTGCTGCCTGCGTTCGCCCCGTGTTGAACTGGTCACCCCAAACTGCTCGTGATCGTCAGCTCGAGTTAGTCCAGAATCGGTTTCTAAAATCGACTTTTGCGCGTTGTGGCATTGAATTCCCAGGCTATGCCGAAACCCTCAGGAAACTGGAAATATTTACTCTTGAGCGCCGGCGCCTCGTGGCCACCCTGACCTTCGTTTATGTCGTTTTCTGCGTCTTCCTCGACCCTCCCTTCCCGTTCACGATCTATGCATCAAATTCTTCCCGTCACAAGGAGGAGTAAACGTCTCAACGAATACTTCTCCTTGAAAATTGTGCCTTCATGGAATTCTCTGTCCGAAGTTATCATCCGCGCTTTTTGGAAGCGCCGAAGGCCCGACAATTGGCGGCACCCACTTTTCAGACAGGCTACGCACTGCTAATAGGCTTAGGGTTAGGTTGCGCTTCAAATTAGTTTATGAACCTTAATATGATTTTTCGCTGAAATGTCCGGGAATCGAACTTAGCAAACAACATTCAATTACTTCATGCTCCCACAATCAAAAATTAGATGCTCTTTATTTTAGCTGTCGGCATTAAACAGTTTTTCATGTTCATTTTATCATTAAAGGATGCTGACGGTAAACGACTTCATCCAAAAAATGACGTCAATTTGTTTTTAATTGAGACAAATTTCAGCTTATTTATTGAAAACTCACCTTCGACCCGTACTACAAGTTCCGAAAATTTGTTAAACAGTCATTTTAAGAATTTTCACGTAGATTTATGTAATAATTCATCATTAATAAGCAGTAACCGCCGAGGCCGGAGCCACAATAATCGGCTTCCTACAAAACACATTTTTCATCCTCTTCCTTAACTCCTTATGCGCCACGCCATAAACAAAAAAATTGAGAACGGCCGAAGCGTATTCTCCGAAGACCGCCATGTGCTGGGACAGTTCCCCGAACTCCTTCCCATTGAACACAAAAGCCAAAATCTTAGGAATCATCCAGCAGATTATGTAAACAGAGGCGACTCCGGCGATAATCGCAAAAAAGTTGTTCCTGGAAGCGGGTCCCGAGTTTCCTACTTTGCGACAATAGAGGGCGATAATCACAAGGTAGCAGACTGTAATGCTTATAATTATGGTACGAATGGACGTGGGAACCTCGCCTGGAATTGAAATGTTGAAAAAGGCCATTTGGAAGGCCATATAAATATTGTACTCGTAGGTCCAACTTAGGATCATGACGCAGATGGGGAGTGGTTTGTTCTCAACGCCAATGAAAGCGACGCCAACTGGAATTAGAGCGACAAGAAGGACGACTGGGATAGCCAGTATGTAGACGTAGTTAAAGCGCTAAAAATGGGAATTACACTATCAAACCAAACATTCATTTTTTGAGTCTAAGTGTAAGTCTTTTGAGTCCTACTCTATCAGTGCTTAAACGTTCTTTAGACGATTAAAGACTAAATTTTAGATCGTCCCACAACTCATCAAGTTATCTTCACCTTAAATTAAATGCGATAGTCCTCAGAAGAACGGTGTACCTGGATATTAATAACGTGTAGGTTCCAAATTCCATGTAATCGATCCGCAGCTATAAGCAGCATAGCTAGCTGAGTCACGTGGCCCCCGTAGATCATAAGAGCACCAGAAGCAAGGCAGATGCGAGTGGTAAAATTGTGACGGATAATAGAAGTTGTGGCTACTTTTGCGATGGCTGAGATTCCTAGAATTTGTAATACAAGGTATTGAAAGGTGAAAGGGTATCAACTACCTATGACAATGTCTCCAATAGCCAAAAGCACAATTAGATAATTGAGTCTCTCTTTCCTAATGCTCCTGGTCTTCAAGATGAGGTAAACAATAAACCCATTTCCAAGAGTGGCAAACACGAAAGACACACATCTAATAACAAGCGGTAGGGTAGCGTCGTCGAGATGCTTTTGATCCATTTCCAAAAGACTCGCTGAAAGGAAGTTTATATCGTGTCGTGATATCGTGAGAAAATTTACGCGAGGGTGGTTTTAAGAAATAAGACTTGAATGAACACACTTTGAGGGTGTGAGTAACAGCCTACAAGATTCGGTTTTTAATAAAACGTGGAAGAGAAAAGAGCTTAATTTTAGATGAACAAGGATGGGAAAACACTTTGGTGTCTCAGGTTTGGGAATCGTAACCATGTGATAAACACGCGATTAAGCTTAACGCAAAAAACAGGTTAGGAGGGAGAAATGCTTGCAGCTGACAAGTTCAAGAAAATGGATTCGCAAATTATAGCTCCAGCAGGACGCACTTCAATTTAATAGAAAGGCAATGAATCTATTCATAGACCGCAAACTAAATTATGAATAAGACTCAAGAGAAATGTTTAGAAACCACTTTTGAAAATTCAGAAAACGACGTTTTATGAAATCGTCAAAAATATTCAAATTTGATAACGTTTGAAAACGAGCGGATACGAAGCACACAAAAATAAGCGTTTTTAAACTCAGTAACTCAGTCCCTTAGAAGTTCTTCTCGCTGTCTTCCTCGACTCTCTCTTCCCGATCTCTAGCTCTGTACAGAATTCCCTGGTCACAAGGAGAAGTAAACGTCTCCACAACTATTTCTTCTCCAGTATCGTGCCCCTATGGAATTCGCTACCAGAAGCCATCATCGGTGCTACGAGCGCGTCAGCGTTTAAGCGAAGGATGAGGCAATGGCTTTCTCAAAATGTTATGCTATGTGTTCTCTGTTGTTCGCTTTTTGTGGTCTTGTCCGTGTCGGGATGGGAAATATAAGATGTGCACTTTTGCCGATTGTGGTTTAAATGAGTGCTACGTGTATGCTAAACCAAAAATGTTAGAATTTGTCAACGTTCAAAATTGGAAGAATTTGAAGCATGCAAAAATAAGGTTAAACGTGGATGGATGAGTTTAAAAGCACCCTAAAAATTGAAAGATGATGTTCAAAAGCGCTCAAAATTTGTGAACGTATGTGGAAGAAACCGTGAAGTACAAAAACAAACTACCTTAAAAAATTGAACATTTGCTTAGACAAGCGAAACACAAAAAACGTTAGCTAAATTGCAAAATGACCTACAAAGCAGGACCTAAAAGTGACGTCGGGTTACAAAAAAGTCAAGAACCAATAAACTTCGCGCCGCACTTTACCATAAAACTCGCTTCTGAAAACTTCAAATCTGTGAATAAAACGCGAAATTGAGATGAACAAGACCAATTTCAAAACGCTTCTTGTGACGTACAAAGATAATTGACCTGAATCACGCTTGAGAGAAAGACGTCTGTCGCTTAGTTGAGAGATGAATAGAGAAAAGTTCCCCAAAAAACATGAAAAACTTTTAATTTAATGTGTAAAAAATAGAGGTTCAACTAAGAATTAATTTGGTTGATTTGAACGGAAGATCAAAAACAGGAACAACAAATGTCACATGGTAACGTTTCATAAACCCAGTTTGTACGCTTAGTTAAGCTTTAAAACAAAAAGCTTTGCTCTTTTTCAATTTTCAAAGTCAATTTGAGTTTTGTTGAGAAGAACGCAAAAAAGAGAGACTTTTCCAAAACAACATTCCACTGTTATGATTGCACATCTCGATTTACATTTTTTAACTCCAGCTAGAATCTCTTGAAGATAACCTTTCCAAAAACAAAATCCTGACCAAGCTTTGTCATCACTATTCCAAACTTGACATATAAAACCAGATCAGAATCATTCGACGTATCCAATTCCATTTTTAAACAAACTGCGACCAAGTTTGTACTTCTGTCAAATACACCCAGGTTACACGTTGAAAAGGATGGTCGAATTAAAGCGATGACCTAAAATTTAAAGTTAATTTAGGCTGCAAATACAGATCAAACCTCTCCAAAATTGATATCCACGACGATCCACGACAATTTTTTGTCGGGTTTCAATCAATTTCACGTTAAGGAGACACGGACATCGCATTTTTCGTCGTTTTTTTAAGACACGGATCGCGCTCATTTCTGGAGCAGAAAGATTTTCAAAGGCGCTTATCACAATTCTGGCGTCAGAATGGCGAAAAACGGCTTCAGAACTGCGCAATATGGCGAAATTCGGATAAGTCAAAACAGAGAATTTCGCAAGTCGTTGAGCGCTCCCTACGCGATCACAAAACACAATCGGCTACAATGAAAACGAAGTAATGTGGCCTTTGGTCGAATTTTTTATGTTCATCGCGTTATGAGGACGTGTTCAATCAGAAATCCACTCAAACTCCCACAAGAAACTTCACAATCGCAAAGAAAAACGACAATTTTGACCGCCGAATAATTGCAATCCCGATTCCATCGTAGCCGACCGCGATTGTACAGGGCACTAGCGTCAGGAACACTGAAAAACTGGTGAAATTCTCCGTTTTCCCTCATTACCATATTGCGCAGTCTTGAAGCCGTTTCTCGCCATTCTGACGCCAGAATCGTGATCAGCGCTTTTGAAAACTCCCTGCCGCAGAAATGAGCGCGATCTGTGATGGTGACCGTGTCCCTTTAAACCCACTTTATACTTTAAAACGCTTAACTGCTAATGTTGCCAAACAAAGAACTTTATATTGATAAAGAGAAATTAGTTTATTTCAAGCTACTTGAAACTTTGATGTACTGAACCGGGTGTTAAAACTTGGTCTAGATACTCGCGTCCGAAATTCCCTTTTTCATTAATTTCTAAGATTTTCCTTTTTTTTCCTAAATCTGTCATCTCCGCCACTAATTCTTTGTACGTAAAAATGCTGTTAACTACGACCTCAAAGTTTACATCCGCTCGCCACCATATTTCAAAACCACCACCACCAACAATAGCATTTGTTAATCTGGAAATTTTTTCTTAGTTACCAGGTTTATCTAGCCTTTCTTCAAAACTTGATTCCGTGCACTTACATTAGATATTTCATACGTGATCTAAAAGTTATATCCTTGAACTAATTTACTTTAACTATAATTAGAGCTCCACTGCGGCTGATTCCAAAAATTTCACTTTTGATAGTTCCATAGACTCCCTTTCCTTTTCCAAATCCAGTTTTCCTCTCCTTCACTTACGCCCTTAAGAGTCTACATCCTCCTTGAATCGTTCCACCTTCGCGTCCTTTCCTTCCTCGTCATTAATCCACAAAGTGGTCATTTCCTTCTCCCTTCACCAAACTCAAAGACTGCATGCGCTATCATTTACTATGAGCGGCTTGTTAATAGAAATTTGCGTAAATAATCCATTCAGATCTTCTTCTGTTTAATATCCAGGAGCAAGACGAGCGGGAGGGCAATGGTCGCAAGCGCCGGGAGATCCGGCTTGACCGGCGCCTCCGGCCTGACCAGCTCCTCCGGGAGGTCCGGGCGGTCCACGCTGTCCAGGTTCTCCCGCGTTTCCGGGCTGGCCAGCTTCTCCGTCTTTTCCGGGAGATCCGGGACGTCCGGCGTTTCCGGGACTTCCAGGACGGCCAGGTTGTCCGGGAGGTCCGGCTGGAGGACGATCTCCGGGAAGAACTGCTCCAGGCTCTCCAGCGGGTCCTCTCTGTCCGGGACTTCCAGGTTGTCCAGGAGGCCCGGGAGGTCCAGGTTGGCCGGCGGGTCCGGGAGATCCGTCGTTTCCGTCTACAAAAACACTCTTAGAATTGTCAAAAGCAGGCTACTTACTCTGTCCAGGTCCACCAGGCTGTCCATCGTTTCCGTTGGGTCCGGGAGGTCCGGAGGGTCCAGGCGGCGACTGGCAAGGACATTGGGGAGGCACGGGGAGGAGGCGGTCGTGAAGCTCGGCATCGGGTCCAGGAGGACCAGGCTGGCCGGGTCCATCGCCGGGGGCGCCGTCTTTTCCGGGGATCCCGGGTTGGCCGTCGGGGCCGGGGGGTCCCTGCTGGCAGGTGCAGCATTGAGCGATGTCCGCCTGACGCGTAGCACGGACAAGGACGTCCAGGGCGTCTTCGGGGCCTTCGGGAGCCATTTCAACCATTTCGCGCCACATGTCACGAGAGCGGGATTTGCAGTATTCTACTTCACCCTAAAAATATGATTTGAAGTCATTAACTTTAATTACATGGAGTTTCATTCCGAAGGCTAAAATCAAATGTTTTGGTGTGAAAATGTAAATTTAATCAGCTTTTTCAAGCTCAAAGTTTTATCTATCATTCAAATTGAAACAGAGCAATGGAAATCTATACTTGGCACGTTTTGAAATCTATACTTGACTTGAAATTTTAAAATTTGATTAGACGTTCTTAAACTGAATCGTGGCTTTACGCTAAGAAGAACAAAACCAGATGTCATGCGTAGATTTGAAACATAAATTTAGTGCCTCCAAACTTTAATTTGATTCGAGTTGACCTACAAAAGGTTTTAAATGTCAAATTCCTAGTTGCACAAATCTTCTTGCAAATCAAATTTTGACGCTTTCAAACAGCGGTTGACATCACTGTAGTCCAAGATCGATAAGACTCACCTGAACAGTAGCCTGAAGAGTCTGGACATAGTGGAACACCATAGGAAAAGTGATCAAACAAGCGGTCACGGCCACAGTCGAGAAAACGACCGCCGCAAAAGCGACGCTTCGCAAAGAGGACTTCTGCTCCATCTCGCTCGCACACTAGGTCGAATGAAACCGATTTGTGGAAGCGTCCAGCGGAGCTTTTGTAGATGACCGAGGACAAAACCGGTCTCCGCGTGGTTATAAGAAAACATCGTCGGAACGTCGAAACACCTTTCCGAGCGCGCGAGGTGTTCGCGGCGGTGGAACGCCGGCCGCAAAAAGCCCGAAACGAGAGGAGGCGCCGCGAGGAGAGGAGGAAACGAGAAAGGAAATTGTGCGCGCGAGGAGCGCTTCGTGGGGAGCGTTATTAATGGGAAACCAGGGGAAATAAAAAGGAAAATCTACGGCGACAGCAGCTGGGATATATCTGGATTAGCATTGCCAACCACACATGGCCCTGTGGCCCAATGGATAAGGCGTCGGACTTCGGATCCGAAGATTGCAGGTTCGAATCCTGTCAGGGTCGAACGTAGTACGCTTAGAATTTTTAGAAAAAACGAAGTGAACCTGTTTGGAATGTTTCGAATTTGATTCGTTGGAGCCAGGCAATTGAACACAAAAATTTATTAGTTTTTCATGAGTGGTAAATGCTTATTACAAGGTTAGGCGTGAGTCACAGAGAACCGCAAGAATCGTTGTGCTTTCAAAACGTCCAGGAAATTGCCTTCACAGGTGCAGTCCAAGCGGTCAAGCAGGCTTAGAGTATTGCCTAAACATGTCATTTTTGAAAAAAGTTGAAAAAAGTGTTATTTACCAAAAGCAGCCAATTTTCCAGCGATGTAAGGAGTGTCGTCCTCGATAGGACTGTCCCTTTTGGTAGCAGTAAACCAGTCGTTCAAATAAGCCGTTTTACTAAAAAACGAAAGGAAGCGAGGGAAGGAAAAGGCCGAATTCTGAAACGTAAATTACGCACTCACAAGTATTAAAAAGTGGTCTACCTGAGGTTTTTTAAACTCAGATTTATGGACGATAACCACTTCTGGAGTCTTCTTTGTTGTCACCTTAGGAGTTACGGTTGTGGGAGCTGCCGCGGAAGCAGAATCTCTCCTTTCGTGCTGCTCAACAAAGTCATCCAGGATCCGGCAGTTGCAAGCAAACATGTTGTAATGAGGCACTTTAAATTTGCCTGAAATTAACCAAGTTCAAAAACCAGATTTGTTAAAATTCTTACCAAAAGTGTTAAGATTGTTAAGCGACATTCCTGACACCATCGCTATAAAACAGAAGGCCACTGCTAACTTAATAATGGCCATTTTGATGAAAAGTTCTGCCCAGAAGCAAAATGGTCAGGGTTTATATAATCCCATAGAAACCGTTTGCTTAGGTGTCAGGTCAGTTCCAGAGTCACGCTTATAGGGAACCGCGCAAATAGGGTTTGTTTGCTTATGAGGTAATATGTGCATAAATTAGAGATTTTGCATATGTCGAGTGGACATGGGCAGCGTTTGCATAAATTAGTGAAAGTAGAAGAACGTCATGGTTCGGTTAACCTCAAAGTACGCAAAGTAAAATTTAGGTCAAAGACACAAAGAAGTCCTTACTTCACACCAGAGATGGCAAAAACCGAAAGTTTAGGTTAACCGAAACCGAAACCGCCATTTCTGGTTGTGAAGAAAGCTGGTCGACTTGTCTTTTGGTTTGACCAGTACGCGACCGCCGGATTTGCATTTGTGTGGTTTCCTTCAAATGATGCGGTTTCCAGTTTTCGGTTTTCGGATCCAGATGCGGTTTCCTCAAAACTCAATATGAACGTACACGCTCGATCGAGAAGCCATTGTACGTTGTTAGAAACGAAAACAGCCAAACGAAGAATTCGGTGGGTGGGATTCGCAAGGGGTGTATTTGTAGGTTACCGTTTACATGACAGTGACGATTGTGGCGTCAGCGACGTGTTCAAAACGGCAATTGTTCGCGCGTTTTCGTCGTGTGTGGACGCAAGGGCGCGCGCGGACAACACGCATGTTCGATTTTCACAAACCAAAACCGGAGTTTCGGTTAACCGAAAACCGAAAAACCGAAACCGAAACCTCCATCTATGCTTCACACATTGTCCTCCTTCACACCTTATTTCTTCCAAGCACCATTCTCATCCATTCTGTTTTCGTGACCTTCCTTTGTCTTATCTCCGGCCATGGACGGCCTCCCTCTTATCTTCATCGAATGCGTCATCAAACAGTTCCCTGCCTACGCCATTTTTGACATTTTCAAGAATCTGGACAGCTCTAATTGGAACAACACGAGCCTGAATCTGACCAGCAATGAAACTCTTTCCAAAAACGCCTATATTGTGGATATCTCTGTGTATAAGCGAGGCCAGAACTGGTATTATTTCTTGAAAGAACAGAATTACTCTGAAGACGGAGAAGAGAGCATCGATACTTATGCTTCATTCACTAGATATCCCAATTTTAGTGCCGAGAAGCTCCACCTTAGAGATCCGGAGAGACGTGGACATAAAATCAGTTTTAACAATTTGATGACCAAAGTCGTGTATCCCTTGGGTCCCAGAATGATCGTTTTCCTGTCGGACAGGAACTCCCAGGAATATATCAATGAGTTGTTGAGCTTCATGATCTCTGAACCGTTCCATTTTATCCAAATCCACTTTGCGGACGGCTTTGATAATATCTGGGAGTGCTTTGAGCCCAGGATTTCTCAATTTCTCGCCATTCAGCTCAAATCTAACTGCCTCCAAGATATTTTTCAATCCTTTGATTCAAATATTCATGTGAAATACAACGCTCTTATCTGCGAATGGCTACTTCAAAAACAATGCTACAATTTTCAGTGCGAAGAATTCCTTGTGAAGCTCGAGTTTGTTATTGAGCGGATCGAAAAATGGAGGGAAGACTTGAGCCAATTTCGCATTGTTCTAGGAACAACTGAGGAGGAACGCCAGAGAATTGAAACCTATTTTGGTCCCACGACTCAATTTCGAGAGGAGCGGGAAGGAATTGAGCTTAGCTTGTATTTCAGCTACAGTTCCTTGTTTCTAATGTCGAGGGAAGTGCAGGACGACAAAGATAATTAAGTGGTTTTCCTTAACCAGTAAATGAAATGTGGTTTCTAATGTTAAATGTGTTGCTTGAAAATATCATGGAGGCAGTATGACTTTGTGCAACCAATAAACACCTTAAAAGCGAAAATCGGAATTGAAAACAACCCACTTTCGCTGGAGTCATTAGGAAAACTTCAATCAACAAAATTTGAATGGTTTTTTTGTACATGGTATGACACCGTGGTATTTGAAAACCGTTCAAACAATGGCATGCATTAGCTTCAAGCTTCCTTTTGCAACTGAAACACATCGTTATTCCCAAGACAACCTTGCAAAAATTATGCTAAGAATCGAATAGCTTAGAATTGATGTCCCACATTTTCCTCATCATTTGACAAAGCGGCAAGACGGTGAACATGCGCTTTCCCATCCTGAACCAGCAATTCAGGATTACGTATCTCACCCACCTCCTCGACCCCAGCATCTCCCCTCTTGAGGCCCTTTGTGTAAGGATTCTTTTTTTGAACTCAAGTTGGGAGGCTCATATCAGAAGGTCCACTTCAACGAGTTCGAGACGATCATTGGTAAGATCAACTGCGCGAACTTGAACCTCTGGATCAACTTCTCCCTCGCCTTCTTTATCCGACCGGAGAAATCCAAGCGCCCCAATGGGCCCGAAAGGGAAGATGTTGTTGAAGGGATTGGACGCGTTAATGCATTGTCAGGTGAGGAAAAGAGTTCGATTGTGGTTTTAAAAAAGGTGTTTGCAGCTGACGAACTTCGTGGAACACTACAACAAGGACATGGCGGCGCAATCAACTAAGCCTGACAGTGTACGCCTTCCCTGTGAGGAAGATCCGCAGCGAGAACAAACAGAACCGAGGTTTTTAAGAGAGTCCTCGGAGCGATTCTAAGCTTCTTCAGCATCAACGCAGTGTTATGTCGCAAATGTCGCTTCTAAAAGTTCTGTTGTTGTCACAAGATTTCGCCGAGGTTCCCACGACAGAAAAGTCGATAAGAATGAAATTAGCTAGAGTTAGTGTTGACGCGTTTATCTTCACTGTGTACGTAAGCCGAAAGGTTCTTTTTGTCCAAATGCTTCAAAAACAGCCGAGAGATGTTACTTTTCGCTTGTTCTTTCTTTACATCTTGAGAGACTTCCTCCGTTCTCATGTCCCAAGCGAGAAATTCTTCAAGCGAATAATCCGGGGGAGGACCTTGTGAACGCGCCGAGGACCACTCCGCCATTTAGCTTTATAGTGTATTTACTTCCACCACGTCAGTGAGACTTTATTGCGTTTTGTAATTTGGGTTTCATCAGCTAATGTTCGTACTTTATCATTATACGGCTAGGCTGGAGATGATTCTAAACGGACGCTTCAGATGAGTCAAAACAATTTTTTCCGATAGGCTGAAAAAGGCTATTTAACGCACAATTTCAGTGATATCCTTAATGCTTCCTGAATCATTTACACTCAAATTCTTACTGACCAATTTTCATTTTTGGCATTTTGTGGTAAGTAGTGTGAGGGTTTTGACCTAAACTTGGCTACACAAAGAAGTGCTCTAAGCATTGTTAATTTTACTTTGCACTTGCTTCTTGACTTGAAGTACTTGAGACGCACGAATATTTTAAGCGCTGAATTCTTTAAGCCGAATATTTTGGGAGTGGCCACGATTGCGTGAGACCTTCGAGTTGTGGATGGCCGATCCCTTTGCATTGTTAAAACATCTTTTAAGAATTCTCTTAAACTGTTTCTTTCTTTCAGACGTCTTTTAAGAAGTTTTGGTCGGGGGATTCGGGCTTTAGATTTTCGCCACCGGCGTAATTTGGTTTTAACAAAATGAAAAGCCCAATTTTCGATTGTCAGCAAAACCCATTATGGATACACAGATGTTTGACATACCCAACTCATTTTGGCGATTATTTCTGGCTATCCTTCTCATTCTCAGTCTTGCGATTCAATTATTTTTAGTCATCATAATGCTGCCTTCTGCTCACTCCGTTTCATTTGCCAAAGTCGCCACATTACTCAACAAACGTTTTCCTAGGATTTGATTGAAAATGTCTCTTAAAACAGTGCGCTTCTGACGTCGTGAGGCTTCAAATGTTTAAGTGGAAAGCACACCAAGTACACAAACTGAACTTTGCACTATAAACTACCAGGGGGAGATACTGCTTTGTTGTATTTGCGCGCTCGTATTATTGCTTATGTGTTCTTGTCATAAATAATTTTAGCATAAGTACTTGAGTAAAACTTTTTCTATGGAACGCCTATTCTCTGGAGACTAGTTCGTACTTGATTCACGTAGTTTTTGGGTAAACAAGTGTTTAAGAGCTAAGTCGATGCTCGCTGATTTTGCCGAAAACATTTTTGAATTTGAAGTTTCGCGTTAGATCTTTGAGATGGAAGCCATACAATCGCCTTTAAATTGAAATTTCAAATGCGTCACTGAATCGAAACCTTACAGGTGCTTTTCGAAACTCAAAAACCGATTTTACATTTCGCTTGTACGCTTGAGTGCCTTTTGTTCTGAACTCTTGCCACCCAGCAATTTTCGAATAGTTGAGCGCTTTGAAAAACAAAAACTTCCCACATAAATAATGGGAGCATAGGTGGATAAGTGGGAGGAGACCTTACTGGTGATAAATCGATGAACAACTGCTAGTTCAACCTTGTTTTGATATTGATGCTTTGAACCTTGAGTCTTTTTTTGTGTTGCGTGCTGTATTTTGCCAGCTGTGTTTATTCTCACCTGAACATTATTCAAATTTTAGCTTGTGATATTGCGCTTGTTAAGGTCTTGCACTCCCAACTGACCATCGTAATCAGCAATTTAAACCCAATATGCACTAAATTCCACCCCTCAGCCCTCGTGTTCCCCTCCGAATCGAAAACACAATTCATTTCTTCGCGAACGTCCCAATTAATTCCTCGAAAAACGTCAAAACAAGGCTCTTCACTGCTACTCGTCTTCAATTTGACACTTTCAGGCCACTAGTTTTGCGCGCCTTGTAACTCCTTCAAAATGAAAGGATCTCCGGACGATCTTGGCGTCGTCATTGCCCTAAGAACTGTGCTATTTTTTGTGGCTACAATCGCTAATGGCTTCATTATTTATTTGATAGTGAAGAGTCGGAAAATGCGGAAGGAGAAATTCAACTTATTGATAGTGCTGCTGTGTATTGGAGACATCATTTTGGGTGAGTTGTGTTTAGGTCTTTGATCGGCTTATAAAGTACATCGTTTCAAAGATAAATTTGAAATCTAATTTCTCTGTTTTTAAGGCATAAGCGCCATCTTCCGAGCCGCTCAAAACCTAATCATCCGCGGCCATTACACCCGCCTCAAATGTCTCAAAGTCGGTGCCACGTTCATCTACGGCGCCCACGCCACTCAACTCGCAATGCTCCTTATCGCCCTGGACCGTTTGGACACAATGTTCCGGCTACACAATAAACACGTCCACGTAGGCTTCTATCATGCCTGTATTTCTTCAATTCACTTTTTAGAAAATCTATTTCCTGTACATTCTCGCAATTCCCTTTGTCTTGATCTTGTCCACGATTCCCGTGTCTCTTCTGTTCACAGGAATCGATGACCGAGAAGTAGAATACTGTGCTGTTTCTGCAAATTGGAATATCAAATTTGGGTATTTCACGTTCATTGAAATGATCATCTACACGGTCCTTATCTTGGGTAAGATTCCTTCTTCATAACTAGTCCAATGGTTAAAAATTCCAGCTCTCTATGCCATGATCTACCTCCTCTACCACCTCCAAACCAAGCATCTCTCGCTCCCCAAGAAAAACAACTTCCACAACATTGTTTATGGCGTGGTCATTGTCTACATCTTGATGTGGTGCATCCCTAAATGGATCCTCTTCGGCCTCAAAATTGTCAAGGCCGATATCAAGACCATTGTTTGGTCTTCCACTATCACAAGCCTCTGCGAAGTCTTCTCCGCCAGTGTCAACGTGATCGTGTATGGTTACACGCACAGAGATCTTAGAAAAGCGATGAAGAAGTTCTTCCTAAAGAATTTCGGGATTCACATACCATCGTTTAATCCTTGCGTGAAAAGATCGATGGACGAGACGCCGAAAACGGCTTATGTGAATAGGCAAATAGAGTATTTGGCCATGAGGGAAAATGTGAATGGGAATGGCTCCGAGTACAGTTGTGATGCTATTTAAGAACAATAAAAACTTTTATTGACGTCAAACGGGATGAATGGATTTTAGTGCGCCTCCAAGCGACATTCCTAAAACACCCTTTTTCAATTTTTGTCATAAGATGAAGGCTTACCTCCTCAACGTTCTCAACCGCATATTTCTGGCTCCTCTGCTCGAAACCTCAATGGGACACAGATCAGCCTTAGGAAATCCACCAATGACGCTCGTTACATTTTCCAGCTCCGACTCTGCATTCTTGGAGAACATGAGCTCAATGTAAAAGTTGTTTCCGATCTCCCGGAGCTCAAAAACAAGTACAGATCCATAATCCACGTTTTTGCGGCCTGTAAGCTCACGGCGAGCTTGGAGACTTTTCAGCAAAGCCGAAATTGTGTTGTCGTGGGTCTTGGAGCAGGGCTCCGGCGCTGATTTTTAGGAGTTCCATGTTTTGGGGTCTTCCTAAACCTTTTCCGGCCATTCCGTAATTCTCAACGGATTCAAAAGCGCCACAGCCTTGTTGAAATCATCCATGGAATCACGCTCATGTTGTACATTTTCTCGACCTTGACGGGATCCAGAACGTTGCGGAGTGTGGATTCCTAAGATGTTCCGCGTCCAATTGTCATCTTCTGGGGCGCTTTCGGAACATGTTTAGAAGCTGAAAATTATTATTTACTAAAATGCTAGAAAATGAAGTTTTACATGATCACTCTTAAAATCAACACTGTGGACAGGAATCAAATAATAGTACTTTGGCCAGGTTGATATAGTGGGTGTCCTTAGAATCGTGATAAAGACCGGTCAGAAGCGAATAAGCGCTGGAGAGAGTCCTGTCGGTGTCAGTTCTCGGGAAATAGACCTAAACAGCTATCTTGAGCAGCTTGAAAACAGTTTTTTCGCTTACTTCCGAATGCTTGTAGGTCTCGTTGATGAACTTCAGCTCATCCACATAGCGTTTTTTGAGCCTCAAACCTTGAAGATGCAGTTTTCCCAAACCATTCTAATATTTTTTAGTTTTATTAAGTTAGATAAGCTTAGACCTACAGTAGTCAGTTAGTTCCATCCCATAGGTCAAACCTCATCTTGGTTGATGTCGCTGGGAAACGTGTCGCACGGAGATTGGTCACTGTGTCGCCAGATTGCATGGACGTGGGCAAGCTTGCCTGTTTCCCCGCTGGCAAGAAAAGCTACAAAGAGGGCCACGAGCTCAGTTCTCATGGTTTGAAAGACATGTGTCCGTTTGTGACCCGACGGGCTTCGGTTTTAGAATACCCAGACAACAAAGACACTCACAAAAAATGAGAAGGTTGCGCAAAGCGCTTAGAATCTTTAAATGGGAATCTTAAAATTAAGAGCTGTATGATCAGCTCTCCCTCATCATATCTATCTTGTGCAAATTTTAAAACTATCATTTCTTAGCTATCACCACCTGTAAGTACACTGGCAAGAAGAATCGCCAAGAGAGTTACAAGCTCAGTTCAGTAGTGCAATGCGCAAAATCCTTGTGTCCTTTTGTGACCCGACGGGAGTATTTATGTTATCTAGACAACAAAGAGGCTCAAAAATGATACGAGAGAGCATTTTTCCATAGATTGACATCTTGTTTTGTCCTTTTTCTCCCTCCCACAAACTTAAAGTGCAAATTTTATTACCAAAATGAAATACAGCCATTTTGCATGATAATCTTGCTTGTGATCTATCACCGCGTGTTGACTCGGGCACATTCCTAAAATGAAATCGCTGAAAACAGCTTAAAATGCGTAAAAGTCTCACTTTAACGGGATCCTTCAGCATGTACTTCTGCCTCAGATTCACAAACGTCTCCAGAGGACACAAACCCCTCAGCGGGCATCCTACAATCGCCTTTGTAAAATCTTCAAACGGCTGCGTGTTGTTGGCTGAGAAGAGCATCTTCACGAAGTAGCTCTCCTCCTGCTTCCACAGCTCCAGGGATAACATCGCCCCCATGTCGATGAGCCTCTTGTTTTGGGTGACGGTGCTCTTGGCTCCTAAGGTGCGCATGAAGGAGAGGATTTGAGTGTCGTGCTGTAATATTTTAGGATAAACATGAAAAAGCCTAATCTTACAGTAGAGTAGCCATAGAACTTTGGCTGAGGGATGTCTTTGGTCGTTTTGAGCATCTTATTGACGATATCGTAGAGAAGATATCCCACGTTAATCTTGACCATTTCCGAGTTCTCAGGCCATCCGAATCCAGGCAGTCCATAATAGTAATCCGCAACCTTGTTCAAAACCTCTTCGATCCGATCCAACAGTTGCTGAGTGATCCAAGGAGCGATGGTCAAGTTGTGCCTCCTCTCGACCTGGATCGTGTCGAAGAAATATTGTAGGTTTGAGTATTTGGAGAATTTGGTGCCCGTCATATTGGTTAAGTAGTCGTAGAGGTCCTGAATTCTACATTTAAGAGTGCTTAACAGCTAAGACCTACCTGCTGTTTAGCAAAGTACTCTTTTACGTTAGGGTTGGACATACGTTCGCGGTCGAGAAAGACTTTCCTAGGGCAGCTGCGATCCATGTTCAACAGCTAAATTTGGATTTTTAAGACACAACTAACAGTTGCTTTACGTGGTCTTCATTTTCAGGAACTGTGTGAACAGGCACAGGATTAAACGTCGTAGGCCAATCTGGGTTCCAGTTGGGCAAAGTGCCGACGGAATCTCGGTAGAACGCAGCGAGTAGAGAAGAGGCGCTTTGGAGGGTCCTGCCACGATCGCTGCTACGGATGTAAACCTGCAAAAGTCAATAGAATAATGGAATGAAAAAGATAAAATTGCCTCCTTATGGTGATAAGTAGAATTGACTAATTTGAGCTCATCGATGTAGCGTTGTTTCAGCCTGAGGCCTTGTTGGTAGAGTTGGTCCATTCCAATCTAAAAACTGTTCTAACTAAAAGAAAGAGTGAATAAGTTTACGGTAGTCATTTCGCCCCATCCAGCTGGCCAGGCGTCTTCTTGGTGGATGTCGTTAGGAAACGTGTACATGGGAGCTCGATCGCCATGACGGAAAAGCTGAATTTAGAAGGTAAAAAAACGTAGAAATTGGAATTAAACCCACAACTTGGGCATGGACGAGTTCTGGCTCGGGCGACAGGTACACGATGCTGCAGACCGCAACTGTCGACAGCGCAACCAAGGCCACAACAGATCGCATGGCTGAAAATATGAAGTGAACTGTTTAGAAGTACGCTGGCATACGGGTTTGTCAGCAGGTGGTTATTTATGTAACGGTTCGTATGTTGTAGTTTGAAACTCTGAACTCTTGGCGTCTTTAGGAGGTCAAAAATGCAAGGAATGTTGCAAAAAAGAACCGTAAAAAGATAACGGCAAACAACGCGTGACAAGGACGCCATTTTCCTAGCATTTAAAACGAGAGTTTTGGGCAAACCTACGAAGCGTTCTTGGTAAAATGGTTACCGATAAGAGCCTTCCGACAGAAAAGCAACGTTCAAAAAATTAATTTGCAGAGATTATAAGCAAAAGAGAAGAGAGTAGATCAAACGCCCTTTGACCAAAATTTTAGTATGCCAACACGTTTGAATATTCGTAAGCATCAAATTTGCAGAAATTCTCAAATTCTTCCTGCTTTCCAAAATAGGAAAACAACCTTTAGAAAGTGGCGTCAACCCCTTTTCAACCGCTCTCATTCCTAATCGGCGATTCCCAGAAGATTGCCGTCTAGTGCAGGTGGAGAGACCTTTGATGTTCTGCACAAATGAAAACGTCAAACGTGTTTGAAATAAAATTGCAGTGGCGCTGTTTTAAACTCTGTTTAAAAAAGGCAACACGAATTAAGTCTTCGATTCTCGCCAAATCCGCTTTTCTCTTTTCATCTGACGCTTAGGCTTGGGGCAGCGTGTGATTGGATTAGGTCGGCGGCGGAAGTGCAGTTCAAACATCGATATTTGTGTTGCAGAATTTTTGGGAATTTGAATGGGTTTATTAACGTTGCGCTAGAACTCGTCCTTGACAATGCTGTGGCACTCCTTAAACATACTTTTTTAACGTATTTTTGTAGCTAAATCTACCTTCTCGATATCCTCCACAGCAAAGCTCTTCACATGTTCCAAAAACCCCTCCAAAGGACAGAAACGACTTCTCGGACACCCTCTAATTGCCTTTGTAAAACTCCTAAACGACGAGTTCTTATTGGCTGAGACCTGGAAGCTGATGTAGTATTTTTCGTTGAATTCCCACAATTCTAGGGCGAACATGGCCGCGTAGTCAATTGTTCTCTTGCCTCCGGTAACCGTGTTCTTAGCGCCAAAAATGCGCAACAAACCATTAATTATCGTGTCGTGCTGAAACATGAGAATCAGCGGAGATTTAAAAGAAAATGAAACAACAGTTGAATATCCTAAAAGACGAGGCTGAGGGAGACCGAAAATTGTGGCATTGATTTTGGCGATGATATCGTTAAGGAGAGCCCCTCCATTAATTCTAAGGTGTTCAAGGTCCGCTAATTTTCCAAAACCGGCTGGAAATACACTAGAAACGCGTAAAGCTAGAATTTGTGTTGCTAACCTGCCCCATAGAGATAATCATCAGCTACAAGCATAATTCTATTTAATCTCTCCACAATGTCGTCAGTGATCCAAGGCGCTAAGGTCATATTTCTGTGTTTTTCAATAGTGACAATATCCAGAAATCGATGCAGATAAGAATAGTCCTGGATTTCCATGCCTGACTTGTGTGTGAGGTAGTCCAATAGGTCCTAAACTGGTAGATTCGAAGGGAAATTTGCCAGGATCACCTTCTGTTTAGCCATAAAATCCTGAAATTCCGGGTTAGATTCCCTCGCCCTTTCTAGCTGATCTCGTTTTGGGCAGTTGCTATAGATGCTTAGCATCTTAAAAAATAGAATGACTAAGATTTTTTGTAGGCACCCACATGGTCGATATCCTTAGGCACAGTGTGAACAGGAACAGGCGAATATCCTTTTGGCCAATTGGGATTATTGGCCGGAAAAGTGCATTTTGAGTCCTTGTAAAAAGCGGCCAAAAGAGAATAAGCGCTGTTTATTGTGCGGTCGTAGTCAGTGCTTCGGAAGTAGGTCTAAAAATCACAACGCTAAGGTTAGCAAAACCTTTAGAATCACCTCAGAAGACTGGTAGTCAGATCTCACAAAATAGAGATCATCTACGTAACGCTTTTTCAGTTTTAAGCCCTGCAAATAAAGCTCATTCATGCCTTCCTAAAACCACTTTTCTGATTTAAAAATGTTAGCTTAATAGTCCTACAGTAGTCAGCTCTCCCCAGCCCACAGGCCAGGCAGCACGTTGGTTAGGATCGTTTTGAAAGGTGCCAGATGGGGTTCGGTCGCCATGACGGAAAAGCTAAGAATTCTAACCATTTACAAAAACGCTTAAGAATTAATACCACGTGCACATGAAGCAGACCGGCAAGTGTTGGAGGACTCAATAAGGTTACGAAGAGAACTGTCAAAAGACGCATTTTTTGAAAAATGGCGGCAGCTAAGCAGCGTTGGGCTGTCAACTGTCACATTATTTACATTGTGGAATAACAACTCTTAAAATGTGAGATAAGCAAAGTCAAACTTTGATGTTTGTTTTGCGATAAGAACTCAAAACGATATTTCACCATCTAACGCCTGCCTCACCGCTTGACAATGCGTGCGCGGATAGTCAAAAGGGAGTACGTTTGTCCGCCAAACGCTCAGCGAGGGTTCGGCGCTCTCCGCTCGGTGGATCAATTCTTGGTCCCGGTGTTGCCGTTTTCGAATGCGCCGGGAAATGCAAAGATCCGAGATTGACGGTCTTGTCTTCAAGAAGTGCCTGCATTACATTGGGCTCATCTCGAAATATGGGTCCAACATTTTAGTCCTCATTTCCACACTCATCAAACAATTTACTAATTAGAGAATCCACAATTAAAATCATTTTAATTAAGAATTTGAGCAAACCTTAAAGCAAGAGTTCTTCCGCATAAGATTCCTCCACCTTTTCGCACTCCTAAAACTGATTTTACATCGTAATTCTCTTCTCCGTTTTTACCTTAACAGGGTCCTTGACCACATATTTCACCCTCTGCTCTACGAAGACCTCCAGCGGACAAAACCGACTGTTCGGGCATCCAGCGATGCTCTTCGTGTGAAATTCAAACTCCGACTTTTCGTTAGCCGAGTACTTCATGCTGACAAAGTATTTTCCTTGGATTTCCCACAATTCTATCACCAACATCGCCGCGTAGTCGATCAGTCGCCGGCCTCCCGTGACGGCGCTTTTGGCTCCCAGCGTGCGCAAGAAGGTGAGGATTGTGGTGTCATGCTGAATATTATGGTTTAAGGATAGGAAATGGGTTTACAGAGCTCACCGTGGAGTAGCCGACAAAACGCGGCTTATCGGTTGCGTTCTTAGCACTTAGCATTCTCTCGATGACGTCATTTAGGAGATATCCGGCGTTGATTTTGAGAAGCTCCACGTCTTCGGGTTTTCCGAAGCCAGCTAAACAGATTATAAGGTTTCACGCGCTGTTCTAAAGACTCACACAAGCCAAATCCGTAGTCATCAATGGTGGACATAACCGCCTCTCCTCTCTTCACCACCCCTTCCGTGATCCACGAAGCCAGCGTCCGGTTGTAGATTTTCTCGACGTAGATCGTATCCAGGAAATGATGCAGATCCGAGAGGTGCTTCAGAGGAGTTTCGGTCTTCTCCGAAATGTAGTCAAAATAATCCTTCAAATCAATGCCTTTTTGATTTTAAAGTCTAAGACTACCTTCTGAGAATTGAGATAAGCAACAAATCTGGGATTCGCCTCCCTCCTCATGTTGAGCTGTACCTGTCTTGGACAGTCCCGGTAGATGTTTAGGAGCTAAAACAAAATGCTTTTAAGCATAAATCGAATACAGCCTACGTGATCCTCATGCTTAGGAACGCTATGGACAGGAACAGGCGTGTAGAATCTAGGCCAGTTTGGATTCTGCGCCGGATAAGTGCCTTCGGAGTCCTTGTAGAAAGCAGTGAGGAGCGAAGAGGCGCTCTGCAGGGTTCGGTCATAGCTCGTGCTTCGGAAGTAGGCCTGGAACATAAAATTCGATTACAAATAGCTCAATTTGCCAACTGACCTCTGAAGACTTGTAGGTAGGATTAGCAAACTTGAGTTCGTCCATGTAGGTCTGCCTCAATCTCCGTCCCTGTTGATAGAGCTCGTCCATTCCGGTCTTAAAATTGGGTTTATTTACAAAACTAGATTAATGAGTTACCGTAGTGAGCTCTCCCCATCCTACTGGCCACGAGCTGAGCTGATTTGGGTCAGACTTGAAGGTTCCGGTCGGGGTGCGGTCGCCATGACGGAAGAGCTGAAAAGGACAAACACATTAAAAGCGTGTGTGTCAATATGGGAGCAACAATTGTACTCTGTGGTTTAACGCGAAAACATGCAGAGCCTGTCTTGCTAATCCAAATCACATCTTCAAAGCTTATCTAAGGCTTCTCAAACCAAATCGATCAGAACCGCTTACCACCTGAACATGAACAAGTCCACCAAAACCGCTTCCAACGACTCCAAAGAAGACTGCCAACGTCAACAGCCACATCGCCTCTCTGTGCACACAAAACAGTTTCGGGGAGGTCGGAAATCGAGACTCACGCGGCGCCTTGTCTTTCTGACCGTCAAAATCGAGTTCTCGACATCGTTTATGTTCTCGCGTTTGTACTTTGACGCGCTAATCGAAGGTCATTAAAATGGACGACAAAAAGTGAAAGTGGCAGTTGCAAGATGTCGGCAACTTATAAAATGGACATTTGTTTGGCTTTGGCGGAGGGTGTGAAAATCAAGGTTCTGGGTCGGTTGGTTTTCGATCATTAAACACAAATGTGCATGGCAAGACAGGAATAGGGTGATAGTCATAAACATAATGGTTGAAGGTCGCTCATAAAAGAGAAACGTTAGCTAAGAATATAAAAATAATGGCTCGTTTATGATCGATAACAGAATCAGATCTCATCTGATACGTGCAGGTGTCATCCACCACTAGCGTATACGTTATAAACTTATGACTCCTGAATTGTCGCGAGCGTCGGTAATCCTATCTTCAGTCCCTTTAATTATCCGTTTTCGATGATTTTGTATAGCATTTCATCCTTGACTATCTCTCGCAGGCTCCATAGATTTCGTATTCAAACTCCCATTTCTTAGAAGTCACACTTTAAGCTCAATTATTCTGTGTGGAACTTTTATAGAGTTTTTGCAGGAAAAACGAGAATCTTCAGAATCAAAATGGGGTCTTTTGCTACCCTCCGCAAGCACTCATCGACGCCTGGTTTGACCCTTCCCTCCGCAGAAATTGTCGGTTTGGCGACCCCTCCCCCAGGCCTATTTTTTCTCGACTGACTGACAGTGAGTTGTTTCCAATCAAGCTTAGCTAATTTAGCAATTCAACGACGACATTTTGATCAAAAGAGATCCTTGTCAAGAAGATGAACCTTCTTTGAGGCATCTTTCGCGCTTCAAGTCATTTATTATTATCACTCAAAACTGTTTCACTCCGTTATCAGGCATTCCTGAACTCTCCAAATCACTCTTTTCCTTCTCTCTATTCCTCACCTTCACCACATATTTCTCGCTCCTCTTCATAAAAGTGTCAAACGGACAAAACCCATTTTTCGGGCATCCACTGATAGCGCTCGTCACGTTTTTCAGAGGAGCCTCAGCGTCGGCAGCAAACAGCATGTTCACTTGCGGTTTTCCATCGATTGACCACAATTTCGATTGCGACCATCGATGCAAATGCCACGTGATTTCGGTCCGAAAACGCATCTTTTGTGTTTAGGGTTCTTAGGAACACGAGGAGAGTGGTTTCGTGCTGAAAGGAAAAATGTGGATTTATAGGAAGATGGCTTTTTACTGTAGAATAGAAGCTCTTCGCCCACGAAACGTGGCTGTTTGGCGTTTTTTAGCGCGTCGGAGAACTTGTCAATGACATTTTGGAGAAGGACGCCGGAGAAGAGCTTCTTAAGCTGTACGTTTTCAGTCTTATTCCAGCCTTGTTCCCCAAACACGTAACCCTCGTTGTCTTCCACGATCTTCTTCGCTTTTTCATAAATTTCTTCCGAAATCAAACTTGCCAGAGTCAAATTATTCAACTTTTCCACTGCAATCGTATCTCTCAGATAATAAAGCCAAGTGAAATCTTTCACTTTATAGCCATCTGACATCTCTGTCAGCTTATCCATGAAACCCTGCAACATGTTAAAATCCAAAGGTTTTTGTCATACTTTTGCTGTTTCATAAAATCCGCGAATTCAGGATTCTCCAGTAGAGCTTTCTGTAGTTGCTGCTTCCTAGGACAATTGCTAAAGATGTTTAAGAGCTGAAATCTGTTTTTAGGATAAAGAAAATGACTAGATTCCCACATGATCGGATTCAACAAACCTCTCCAGCCTTAAACGTAGAATTCAGGAACTTGAATTCATCCATATAACGACGCTTCAGCTTTAATCCTTGCTGATGGAGCTGTTCCGTTCCTCGCTAAAACAGTTCTCAAAATAAAAGTAATCCGTCCTAATGCGATGGGTGCAATGAGCGTATGGGATTATGATGGGCATGATCCTAGTGAGGGTGGGAAGAACACGCTCGTTCTATCTGCGTACGAATCGAACACTTTATTCGACCAATTTTCACGCCATCTCGCCCGGGTCCTCCTTAACCTCGTCCCCGGATTCTCCGGAGGTCACGCTGTCCTCTTCGACGTCCAAGGGCATTCGGTAGCCGGGGTCCCGATTCATCGCTTCCCGGATCAGGCGCTCCTTCGCCCTCTTCTGGGCGATCTTCCATTGGATGACCCAACCGGTTACGGCTAGGAGAAGCAGCAGGACGACTCCGGCTGCGCAGATTCCAACGATGACTCCGGTGGTCCAGATAAACTTGTCCGTAACGATTTGCTCAAATTTTAAAATTACGAGGAACATACGAAACAGAAGCCAACCTGTTCATGGACTTCAAGTGTTTTGTAGGTCCTCTCGGAAGAGCCAAATCGCGGAGTCCACATGGCCATCGCCATCTTCATCAGCATCTCCAAATCCGTGAATCTCGGAAGACCTGAAAAGCGATTTTAGAAGCTCGAACACAAGCAGAATACCTACCTTCTGGTGAACCTTCCAACCTTATCTTCAAATCAGTCCTGACGCCTTCAACATACGCCTTCCAAAGGTCGCCTTGCAGCGTGTGCATCTTGAATATTTGTACAATGTTCATTTTTCCTTTGCGCCTCTCTTTCGGTCCTCTGCAGTGTTTCTGGAGGCTCGAAGAGACAAGCAACGCCAGGTTCAAGGCCCCAAATTTGGCCGTTTTCTCGTGGAGCTAAACACACCTTTGATAAATACCGGGAGGGATTCTCAAACCTTGTCACAAGAATCCGTCGCATTCACAGCTTCCACGAAAAAACCCAAAATCGGTTTGAGCTTGAAGAACGGCTTCAGGATGCATACGAGAGAATCCGCGATGGGCTTGTCTTCGAGCGCGTAGAGGAACGTTAGATTTACTTTGGTCGTCCAGTCGGAGGGCGAAATCCCGGATTTGCGGCGGTGGGACCATGAGACCTGGAAGGAGTTGAGGGGTGAAGAAGGGTGGATTGCTTACCGGCTTGCAAGGGGCATTTGAGTGCTGAGCGGGGTCGGATTCTTGAAACGCTGGAGAACAGAGAAAAGAGAAGAAAAGAAAAATCACGACCGCTTGGAGCATGACAAGAGGGGGACAATGGGGCGTAGAGGGCGATAAGAGGGAGAGATGTCTGAAAATTCAATTCAACATGTGCTGTCTGAAACTACACTCAGACGAGGCGGACCGGTCATTTACAGAAAGCGTCGTTGGACAGACCGGTCGCTTGAAACACCAGCAAAACAATGACAATGCGAACGCAATATAGTTGATTCACGACCATATTTATCCTCCATGCTTGCAAAACCCGACGTATACAGTCGCCTTGAAGGCCTTTTCCGAGGCCAGCGACGCGTCTTCGTCCAGGAATCGAGGTGGGAACATGGTGAACATCCGAAACTTGGTACTCTCCGTTGACAAATTCCTAAAACCGTTCAATAATTGAATCTACCCCCAAATTGATCCTTTGAACCTGCAAATGAAGCCGCGCAAGTCGTCAACGCGATCCTCGGGCTTGAAGCTTCCGACGACTCTTCGGCCGTCGGGGAAGTGGACTTGAATCGCTGAGGAGTTCAAATTCGACTCAGGCTTCTTTTCAGCTTTGGATTCAGGCTTCGGTGGCGGAATGGGGTCCCCCAAAACAAGTCCTCTTCCGCTGAAGGGCGCGATTCTGATTTTCGCGTCGTCGCCCGCTACGACGAAGGTGACGCAGCGCTTCGGATCGCGGAACTTGCGCTTCGTCCGTTCTACGTGAACATCGATCCGGCTTCCTTTGTGCGTCTTGGCCACTTCGTCCGGTACGAATCCGTTTTTGAGGTCCTCCATGAAGGCGGCGTTCGCGGGGTCGTCGAAGGGTCGGAGGGGGCCGTCGTCGAGGGAGAAGCCGTCCTCCCAGATCTTGATGAGAACGATTACCTGGAAGGCAAATCACAGTTAAAGCAGGACAAAAAAGACCACGAATTACCTCTTCCGGTGGCACAACGACGAGCGGCGAATGGAATCCTCCCAGGCGAAATCCTCTCCCTTTGAACGCACTTGACTTCGGTTTCTGGTAGAGCATCGGCTTCTTCTCTTCGTCTACCGATTTCCCGGCCGCCTTGAAGAGTTCCACGGCCTGGTTTGGGCCGCTTTCCGCCCCACGCTTCTTCGCTTCATCCTCACTTGTTTCCCCGCATTTTTGTCCGATGGAATCCAATGTGAAAATCCTGAAACGAACGGCGAGGATTCTAGGGAGAACGACAGGCGAAACCGACCGACTCTCGCGTGGCATGAGGGGCGAAATGAAGCCTCTCGCGGACGAACCTGACCGACGTCTTCTGTGCCCGTATTCACCAACAACTGGGAACCCTCCCAGTGGGAACCCCTTCCCAGTCGCTTCTTCCCTTCCCAAACTGGGAAAATCCCCAGTGTTTGGTGAACACCGGGAAGGGCGACTGGGGATCTGTAGGAAGGGTAGGAAGCGACTAGGAAGCTGCTGGAGCAGCGTATGTGGTCCTCGGAGCAGACGCGGAGCAAGCGCGGAGCAGAGTGGAGCGGCGGGTTTCGCTGCTCGATTGAATCATTGGCGACGGGTTTCGGTGTTCCAAACGCGATTTCGAGCCAAATCTCGTGAATTTGTGCGCGTGTATGACGACACGGTTTGCGATGGCGCTTGGCTTTTGCATATTTTGTATCTGGAGTGTCTGGAATCACTTCCGTGGCATTCGCACTTTTCGGGTATCTGTCGCACGTTCGGTCGTCGCCCGGCGTCTGAGGCGATTTGGCCGCGACGCGTGTTTGTGTTTTGGGGAATATCCCGTGTTTCAGCAAATGTGTGCACGTCGGGACACAGATAGAACGAATCTAGAGAATCTTGCGGGCATTTTGAGCTGGAATTCACTCAAATTGGGTCTGTATGGATCACTGCATAAAACGTGCGAAGTTTACGGATCGCGGCCTCTCGTTTGTCAATTTCGAAACGGGCGAATTTTCGGACAATTCCTGTTTTTTGTGTGGATTTTCGTTTTTCAGGTCCTAGCCGTGTTCTGCTCGCTGCGGCCAATCGACAGATCTGATTTGCCCGTTCGCTGCTCTCCCAAGAAGACATTTCGCAAGAATTCAAAAGCGGAGTTTCCGACCGGTCGCCGCTGGACGAATGCCGTCGAATGAAGCCGATACAGACAGCGATTCGCAGTTTAGGCCAGTCATTTGCAGTTTAGGCCAGACGACGCATTTTCTGTCTGCATTTCGTGCCTCTTTCATGTGCGCGGAGGTCACTTCGGATGACCGGTTGTGTTTCGGTTTTTTCTCCGCGTCTCGTTTCGCGCCGCGCGCGTGTCCCAACGCGCTTTGCCTCCGCGCGCCGATTTCAAGAGTTCCAAATTCCAGATTCGCATCTCGGTCAGCTGCAGTAATGGCGTCCAAGATCCATTTCGACGACATCATCGAAGTTTCCATTAACGACGCGAAGGCGAGCACCAGCGCCGAGCCCAGATCCGTTTACATCAGGTAAGCGCTTCGATTCCATGGATTCTGTGCTATTTTCTCGTTTTAGGCGCGTGAAGTATCGCCTGCAGGTCGAGGAGCACCAGAATGGGGTCGAGAAGCGCTTCGTCGTCGACCTCACCGACGAGGGGCGGCCGGACGCCGTCTTCCGGTGCAGCGTCAACAAGGAAGCCTTCCGCAGCCTCCAGCGGGACCAGCGGATCCGCGTGGACTTCGACCGCTTCCCGGAGCTCTTCACCGGACTTCGTGGGTCTGCGGAAGAACTCGCTGGAGGACTACTTCTTCAGCTGCCGGATGCCCTACTCGGAGCCGCGTTCCCTTGTGTAAGCCTGTTTCTCCCGTTTCCAGCTTGTTCAATTATGGATTCCAGGCTCGAGCTGACAGAGCACAAACGCCTCCGGTCGTCCTCGCTGCTCTCACTGGAGATGGTGGCCGTTGAACTCGTGCAGAAGCTCGCCAGCGTGATCTCGGTGAGCTCATTCTGTTTGAATATAGCCGAACAGCCTCTTTTATAGAAACTGGTCCCAGCGAATAGGGAGAAAGAAGTCCTCTGCGAGGAGAACAAGCAACTCCGATGGAAGATTGAAAACCTTGATGCGGAGGCGATTGCGGACCTCGAGGGTGAGGTCAAGGAACTTAACTTAGCACTAATGGTGAGTCGTGTTCTTTGATTCGAAAAAGCATTATGTGGGATTTTCAGGACAAGCAAAGGGAAATCGAAGAACTGAAGAAGTACGAAGAAGAAGGCGAAGAAATGGTGAAGGCCCTCGAGGAGCTGGACGTCGAAAACAAAGAGCTCAAGACGCAGATTGGCCAAATGGTAAGACTCTCATTTTCAGATACGCCTGGTATAGAAAGGTTTTTGATACATGCTACTGTCCACATAACTCATCAAATTAGCCATCCCAGGCCACGAAATGCTGCGACACGACGCATCTACGCTGCACCGCCAAACGACGCTAACGCACGACGCATAATTCTTGACCGCAGCTTTAAACCGTGCATTTCGAACCTTCCACGACCGTTTAAGAGTCTTAAACGATATTTGCTAAAATGTGGTGTGTTTTTAAAACGACCTCGAAGACGAATTAGAAGACCTCCGGGAAGAGCACAACCGCCTCATCGAGGAATACAACTCCCTCATCAAGCAATGCAAGCCTGATGAAGACCTCATCCAGACGCTCGCGGACAAGCTCAAAGAGGTGAGCGCTGTTATCCTGTGGGAACTCTCCCTCATTCGGCATTTTTAGGTCGCGACGAGAAGAACAATTGCTTTCCGACCTGCAGTACGAAGCGACCGAGAGGGAAGCGGCACAGAAAGAGCTTCAGGCCGGCTCCACGAAGTACGCGGCCATGGAGAAGTTCCTGGCGTCGATTTCAAGGCGCCTGAGGCAAGGAACGACGGTCAACGAGTCTTAATTGGTATGTTTGTGAATATGAATTGTGTGAATAAACAAAATCGAGGTGACCCGGAGAGAACAATGGGGACAGTGAGACATAGCCATCAACCCATTAAATGTGCTGAAGCTCCTTGCCATGCAATTCTTCCCTGAACATCAGAGCACGGAGGACTTCGAATTTTTAAGAGGAGATTGCTAACGGCATATTCGGTAAGATTTGAAGTGTTTTCCGGCGTAAAAGACATTTTCGTAGATTATCTTGAAGATATCGTGAAGATCGACTTTTCGAAGCATTTCCTGAGGATGGCGACGCCGCCGAAGTTTCCGATAAAGACGAGGATAGTGAGGAGACACTCCGTTGGAGCAGTTCCACTATAACCGCAAGCAGATGTATCAAATTGTCGAACATCGGTTTGGGCGCAAGCACAAATTGGTCTCGATTCAGAAGGAGTTCAAAAAATTCAAGCACTTGAAGAAAATTTACCGGTTTGTTTGTCTTTTCATAATTTTGTTGAGTATTTGAGTTTCAGGATGGAGAAGTATTTGGATGACTCAAAGCGCCTCAAAGAGAAGGAAATCAAAGAAGAACTCTATGCGTCGTTCTTGGATTGATCGGAAAAAAACATTGCGATCGATGACCAGGTGCTAAAAATGGAAGCAAAGCGCTTAGCAGAACTCAAGAATTATTGTTGCATTGACCGACCACACGATAGGTCACACTTGTGAATAAATGTAAAATTTAGCTTGATCGACCGTAAGTGACCATGTTTCACGCCAAACAACCGACTCTTCCAGCCGAAATGAGCGAACTGCAGACGAGACGCATTTTGCAGGACCAGACAGGATCCATTACAGTCTCAGGCGGTCAACCTGGTGTACGGCTGCCGAGCGGTCGGTTTTCCCGTTTTAGACATGCCCTTTTAGGCACTTTAGATCTCGCGTTGGCAAGCAAACCCCATATTTTTCGGAATCAGCGCGTCGAGATCTATCTACTCACCAATTTTCAGCTTGATTTGAGATTGACACCTGGAGAGGTTCCCTTGTCAGGTTGACCGAACCCCGGGAATGGTATCCAAAAGGTCAGACGTCTGTGGTATCCAGACGGACACAACTGCCGTCTGGTCCTCGGGCAACACACCGCTCATTCCAGCTTGTGAGTCACCCGCGCGCCGGTCGTTCGATCCAGATGCTCTCGGTCCGAACGTTCCGCGTTCTCGCGTTTCTGGTGCTCTCTTTCGGCAGCTTCGGTTTCGTGGATTCGGAAAGTACGCCGCCCTCTTCCGAGGGTACGTCCCCACGATTCTTTGCTTTCTATTCTTTGCTTTTTATTTTTGATTCTTTTCAGCTGATGAAGTCAAATCGAAAGTCTTCAAGCTGACGTTCCTGGAGAAACAAGGCGCCCAAGTGCGTGAAATCGAGATGAGCGGTAAGTTCCGCAGGTATTCGCAAGTTCTCGGAATGACGCAAGATCTGAAGAAAGACGGCCACGACTGGTGCGCCTTCTGGCGGCAGCTCCACAAAATCGAGATGAGCATGGATTTCACAAACTGTGAGTTTGGGTTTCTCTCAAGTTGCTTATGCTCGTTTTCAGATTGGACATCTGAAGAAAAGCAGGATTTCTCGACGATACTCGACACGGAATGCAAGCGAAACTTCAAGCTCAGGGTCAGTAAGTCGACGCGATCCTCTGTTTTCCGGTTAACCATTCCTAATTCAGAAAAAGTAAAGGCTGAAGAAACGTCCAAGGAACCAGAACAGCCCAAGTCCCTGTACGAGAAGACGATGGTCGTCCTTAGCGAGTACGTCCCCGGAGAAGTCACCTACGCTTGGGACCTCTACTCAGATGTGGCCGAGGAGAAGCTCCCCGTGGACAAGAGCACAGTTCTCATCATCGTCATCGCCTTCGTCGTGTTCACACTCCTTCTCATCGCCATCATCATCGCCGTCTGCGTCGTCGTTTTGAGCAACGTGCGCGAGGACTACGAAGTGGACACCTTCGGAGTGATCTACGATAGGAGCCGCATCCGCAAAATGGAATAAAATGTCGATAATTTTATATTTTAGGACGATTTAATAACACATCTCACTTGTTCTGCGCAGTCGAAGAAACGGTTCTAAAAATCCTATTTCCGGTGAAGTACTTCGTGGAAGCGAGTCCCAGCAGCGTCACGAGCCCATTCCGGATCTGCCGGTGTTTGCACCCGTAGATGGCCACGTTGACGACCGAGTTGAGGGCGCTGAGGAAGCCGATGGAGCCTGTGACGGCGGGAAAACGCGTTTTCCAAGCCAAGTTGCTTGCAGGTCATCGTGATGAATCGCGGGAGGCACCAGAGGATCAGATACGCCACGACGATGAGGATGAGCGTTTGGGCGATGTTGCGTTCGCGGGGGACGATCGAAGAGGCGATCTTCTTCTTGTACCACCAGTAGCTGAGAAAAGTGAGCGCGTAAGCCACTGGAATGGGAAGATGAGAAATATTAGGAGCGAACTGAGGTGTCACCCAAGATGGTGATGCTGAAGAAGGTGGTCATGATGGAATAGTAGACCATATAGGACTGGGACCATCCCAGAGTTACATGGCAAGCGGCGATTCCTTCTGGAGCGTCAGAACTGATTCCGATCAGTGCGGCGAGAGAAGCGAAGACCGCGAAGAAGACGCAGAAGAACGCGCGGGTCCAGATGAAGTTCTTGTTGTTCTAAACAAATTCTGGATATTTGAGAGATAGGCGAATGGCTTACGATGAGGAGGAATCCGTGGAGTTTCTGGATGGAGATGAATCTGTCGACGGCGATCAGGAACATGATGAGTTGGGAGAGATTCGAGCCGAGAAGGAGCGGGAGTTCGACCAGGAAACAGTTGATGGGGGTCACAGAGAGGAGTTTGTAGTGGCTGAGGAGCGATTCGAGAACTCGGACGCCGTTGCCGAAACCTGCAACGATTCTTAGCTCAAAAATAGGCACACCGTAGACGGATAATTGCCTAGTTTGGAATTCAGGCATTTTCCGAAAGTTTATTCAGTCTAAACGCGTAATAGCTCAATTTCCTGCACTTACCAATGAAAAAGTCCCCCAAAGCCAACTGCAGCAGCAACACATTGAACCCATCTCTGATCGCATTCTTATTTTTCAGAATGATGCAAATAACCAATCCATTTCCGACCGTTGACAAAAGACAAAACGTCGATCTTAGAACGACGTTCACGTAAACATTCTGGTTGAAAGATGCAGAGGACATTTTTCGGTTTTAATCTGAAAAGAACATCTGTTAAGGTAACGCGAATTAAGCGTTCAAGTGCGCACGTGAGAATGCACCTGTCCTCAAAGAAAACTCGAAATTGGTGCTTGGAAAAGAAGGAAATTAGGGCTTTCATGGGAAGATTAGAGAGGAGGATTCTTGTGATGTGATTGGCCTGAGTTGTTAGGGAGTTAGACGTAAAAAAGATGTGCGATGGATAGAAATCCAAGCCGTGGGGAAGCTAAACGAGGCTCCGCCCACACCTCATCTCCACCAATTTCCGACAGTCGACCTAACGACGTGTAGACCACAACCTTAGGAACAAGGTCGTACGTGTTCAAATTACAAACTACTCCTATTCCAGTTCCTTCACCCGCGTCCCAGCTAAATCGGGTCTTGGACGTAAACAAGTTAGCAAGAAGCTAAAAAGAGATTCTCAAGGCAAGATGGAAAACAATAAAAAACGAGGCGCTTGAAAAGGCCGAAGATTGTAAGAGCTTCGAAAGCACCTGCTGGAAATTTACGAAGGTTTTTGAGCGATTTTTAAGCTAGGGCATTTCTTCAAAAAGATGATAGTGTTCGGTGGTTCTAACTATTAGCTATGACTGCAGAAGCCAGACTTTCAATGGCCATTGCTCATTCGCCTAATTAACAGCTATTCTGCTACAAAACAATTCCTCATCTGCACAGCTGGGTTTGGGATAACTCATGTTTTCGTGACCAATTTAAGTCAACAAAAACCTCATTTCTTTTGAAAAGGCACAACTATGACGCATAAAAGCGTTTAACAAAAACTGAAAAACTGTTGTGAACTTACAAGAAGTATCCAAAGAAACCCTAAGGACTCGCTTCTAAAAAGAAAAAAGTTTACATGCGTGAGCTAACGTAAATTCGCGGTTCGCATCATTCAACCGTAAGCTAAAGTTATTAGGGAGTTGTTTTACTGAGGTTTCATACGCAATCCAGCTGAGGCTAAGAACACCTAACAAAAAAAACAACGCTGGATTTTCAGCGAAGTGCTTAGATACAAAACCATTTAACATCTTAGATCTTAGATGCCAACATAGATGTCAAAGCGGAAAACAAGAAATTACACAGGTATTTATAGCGACTTCCGTCTTTCAATTACGACCACGCTAATGCCAGTTGAAATGACAAAATTGCGTCTTAACACAAAAACGCACCTAGAAAAAAGAGGTACTTTTCCGCGTTCCGAGAAAAAGAGGTATTTTTGAATAAAGTTCGTTCTTGATTTCAAGCGTTTGTAGCCAAGCATAAATGGGGTAGGTATGATAACCGGCGTTGGCGTTCGAAATGGTATAATCATTGGAGTTCGTTTTAGCGTTCGTTTTTTGGCGTTTTTGCAACTTTCTAGGAGTTGCGTGAGCATTCCTGTCTACTTGATCTAACATGCTTTGGGACTTATATGGGCTAAGCACTTCAACTTGTGTTTTGGTCAAGATTTGGCCTCGGGCATATGAAGTTAGAGAAGAAGCCGAGAATAGGTTGTGTTCATTGGCCAGAATTTCTTGACGTCTCATCGAAAATGTAAAGCCGAAGGGTTCCAAAATAAAGAGATGCAGCGTCTGACCTTGTAACTCAGATTTTGAAAAGATGAAGGCCGAGAAGGAGGAGCAGTTTCGTCAGGCCAAGTGCGAAGCCAGAAAAGGCACGCTCAAGAAGAGGGTAGTTCATTGCTTAAACCAACGTTTCTATCTCTTGGATCGCCAGAAGTTTACCCTCTAAACCCACCGTACAGCTTGACTTACAATGATAAGCTTATCCTTGGCTTCTTCCCTGATTTCTTATGCCCAAAGCCAAATCTAGGTTAAAATACAAGTTCTGGGTTGAAGCGCTCAGCCAGTTAAGTCCCAAAGCGTGTTATGCCGAGTAGACAGAATGCTCTGGTCGCGGCCAGCTGAAAAAGAAAAGTGGTACTAGTCTCGACCTTGTACGTGGCTCCTAATCTCGACCTTGTACGTGGCCCCTAATCTCGACCTGTACGTGGGTCCGTGGCGCCGCTGCTCCTCCTCGCTCCGGTGGCGCCGCTGCTCCTCGCTCTGGTGGCGCCGCTCTGCAGGGACCGACCGCACCCGACCGGATGACCGCTCGAGTGGTTGGAAGCACTGGCCTTATATAGACCTTTTTTAGACGCAGACGAGACGAGACGTCTGGCCCGTATGTATCTCATTTCCACCATAGGAAAGTGCGCGAACCGGTGTGCTTTTCCAGACACTAACCTTTTGAGTCTGGAAACGATCGAATTCTCATTTGGCCTGCCGCGAATTGTGTGAACCGGGTCGGTATGAGCAATGTGAAGCCATGGATTTTGCGCTTCTCTGCGGCTGTACGTGAAACTGTCGCTCCCAGCCTACTATCCCGCTTCCAGGCGCCTCCGGCGCAAAAACCATAATTAAAAATGTCCAAGCCTAAGCCTAAGATGCCCCAGGAGGCCAGCCCCAGCCTACTATCCCGCTGTTTGCGCCTTGGGCCTACACACCCCGCTTCCAGGCGCCTTCGGCGCAAAAACCATAATTAAAAATGTCCAAGCCTAAGCCTAAGACTGTTTGAAGGAAGCCCCAGTCTACCAGTCTACTAGGCAACCTGGCAGCTCCAGCCTGTTTTGTAATGGTCTTGCGGGTTTCAAGCACAACCGCTCTCGTATTGGGACATAAACGAGAATGAGAGACTGCAGTGGTGCTCCGGAGCATGAGGCTGAATTATTTTGCGTGTGTTGGAGCAACGGACCGGTCTGCTTTGGTTCACGTACAAGGTCGAGACTAGTGCCGAAAAAGTTACGCGATTCTCAAAAAAGTTTAACGCCAAAAAACGAACGCCAGTACCATTCCAACGCCATCGCCAAAGTCAGTGATTATACCTTCCCGCATAAATGGCCTCACACGGGCACAACCTAGCAATAAAATTACGTTCAAACGCTTAGCACGCTGTTGGAGGCGCTCATAACTTTAATGTCAAATTGTGCATTTTCGCAAATTCTGTGCTAACTCTATACCGTGAACCCATGTAGGTGCTCAATTATTTAAAACCCGTGTTAACTGGGTTCAAAGCCAAATTCACAGATTCAGAGGAAATTAAATTTTCAGAGGTTCTTTATTGATCGAAAAATCCTAATTTTAGCTCGTCACGTATTGTGAAGGCGAAGGCACTTCCTTGCATTCCTAAACACTTTTTATCAGTTTTCGACCTCCAAAGATTGCCCACCTTTTGGGGATCAGATCATCGACCAAATAGTCCTGACTCCTCTTGATAAAATCCTCCAAGGGACAATAATCATTTTCAGGACACCCGCTGATCGCCCTTGTCCACGTTTTGAAAGGACTCGTCGCGCTCCTCGAGTACTGCAGCCTGACGAGATAAGAATCGCTCTGCTTCCAGAGTTCCAGGATAACAGTAGCCGCGAATTGAACTTCTTGGTAACCTATAATGTTGATTTTAGCGCCCAGAGCTCTTAGGAGAGCAAACACGGTTGTGTCGTGCTAAAAACGGTCAATTATTGAAGTAATTAAGGAATGGCATACAGCTGAAAAAGCGTGGTAAAGAGGGTATTTTTGGCCTTTTGCAGCGTTGGAAAAATGTTCGATGAGTTGCTTTAAGAGGACTCCACCTTGAAGCCTGACAAGTTCCACGTTTTCGGGTTCATCGAAGCCGGCTAAAATCAAAATCTACTGTTTTAATAACAGAATCAAGGACCTACGGCTCCCAAACTCATAATCGTCGGTTCTCTCCTTAATGTTCACGCCAGTTTTGTAGATCTCCTCAGTGATCCAAGCCGGAATCGAGCGGTTGTTCTGCTTTTCAATGCGGACGGTGTCGATGAAGTGGTGTAGGTTTTGTAGAGTCACGATTTTCGTTCCACATGCGTTGTAGATTTGATCGAAATATCCCTTTAAAAATTGACTTTTCGATTTAGTGTGTGCTATCTCACCTGCTGCGCAGCCATGTACTCCAGATACTTTGGTTTGGACAACCGCTCGCCGAGAAGTTGCGTCATTCTTGGACATTTTCGGAGTGGATTCAGGAGCTGAAATTATCTTAGATCGAGTTAGCCACCCCATATTTGAACCCACATGATCCGACTTGGAATCCTCGTTCATATGGACCGGAACTGGACTCCAATTCTTAGGCCAATAAGGAGAATCCTTGGGATAAGCCGTGGAGTCGTGGTAGAATCCGGCGACGTGCGAAAGGGCGCTTTGAATTGTTCGGTCGTAGTTGGTGCTTTGCACGTAGATCTGGGCGTCTTGAGGCAAATTGGGCGATAAATCTAATAATTACCTCCTTTTTGTGATATGTAGCGTTCACTAATTTAAAGTAGTCGATGTACCGAGCTTTGAGTTTGAGGCCCTGAATGTAGTGTTCGTACATTCCTCTCTGAATCGGGTTTTAAGGGTGGAAATAGGATAAAAATGGGACTGACCGGTGTTAAATCCCCAAAGGGCACAGGCCACGTGTCCTCCGTGTTCGGGTCGCCTCCGTAGAGATGCTCGGGAGTGCGGTCGCCATGGCGCCAGATCTGGAAATCTAACGCTGAGATTATTCAAAGCTCATCAACTCACCGCTTGGATGTGCACCAAATCTGCGCCGAATACGACGCGCGCGAGCAGCGGAACCAAAAGTAGAACACCGGCGATCATCCGAAAATGCAACTCTGAAGAAGACGAAGACGATTCCCGGGAGAAGCACCGAAAGCCTGCAAGAAATAAATCACATCGATTAGCGCGAAAACAACACGGAATGTAATCCCGCGCCGGTGGGGGGAAAACGAATCGGCTTCCTCTGCTCTCGATGGATCATGTAAATACGCGGCGTGTCGTCGCTTGAAACACAAGAAAAACCCGTTTTGGAGCGCCGTTCGCAGAGTGCAAAGGCGGTGATTTCGGGGTGTTTAAAGTTTAAACAAAGGAGCTCATGAGTTCAGGAGAATGTTGAAAGGGGAAAAAGTAAGAGAACAAACAACTCTGGAGATCGAAGGAATCGCGCGGAAGCGTTTTTTGAGAGATTCGGTGCTGGAGGTGATGAGTAATTGTTGGAAGTGTGTTTCAAATCAAAACATAGATGGGCAGTCAAAACAAAGCGTTAAACGCGCCTATTTTTATTCTTTTAAGATTCAGCCTTTTTTAGCCTATTCAGATTCAGCCCACTGACTTCTTCGAGTTTTAAACATTGCTATTTATCCCCAAGCATTGCTTTCCATTTCATATAATCCCTTCCATTTCCTTTCATCACAAGAACCCCAAAATGTTCAACTTCGCCACTTCGCCTTTGACTCCAAATACTACGTCTTAAAACCACCACCGAGAACACTCCACCAGATCAAAATCTGACTGAAAATGAAGGAGCGAAGCGAGGAGGTCAAGCACGCAGTGGTGCGGATGAGTCCTGAGATCTTCGACGACGATTTCATGCGGCATCACTCTACAAGTGCGGGCCAGATTCGCAGCCTCCATTGCCAGCTGAAGTTCGTCAGCGAGGAGCGCCTGAAGAAAGTCGAAGCTGAGGATTGAGAAGTGGAGAAGCTGGAAGAGGACCTGGAAACGGCGATTAGGAGATGTCAGGACGATAACGCGTTGGTGGAGTTGTTCCGAATGGAAGCCGCCGAAGAAGCAGAAGAGTTAAGGAAAAAGATCGACGCTTTGGAGAGGCAGAACGAAGAATTGTTCGAAATGGTGGTTGGACTGCATTCCGCGAAGGTTGACACGGAGCGAGATGTGAGATGCGGACGGCGAAGAAAAGCTGAGAGGGTCGGAGTTGGAGGTCCAGAAGCTGTTGAAGGTTGAGAAAGAGAATTTGGAGCTAAAGCTGCAAACTCAGAATCTCCAGAAGGTTTACAGAGCCGTTGGAGAGCGTTTTGGATCGCTTGAGCCTCAAACGCACATAAAACCCAAGCGCGAAGCCGCTTCGACTCCAAAAGAATCCGCATTCGGGTTTCGCTTGCCCACATCCTTCCTTGAGTTTGTCCAAGGCGACGATCCCTTCATGTTTTAAGACCTTTCTTGCTTGAACCTGGAATACAACGATTAAGAAAGAAATAAACTTCTCGTCCATAGCACACAAAACTATCCATATTTATTCCGATTTGCGGTTCATATCGTGGACCACTCCGACGGTGTCCACTTCGTAGTTCTTCCGCCCGTTGCTGGAAGCGATGACGAGGGCGGTGATAAGGACGACGAAGAGAAGAAGTGTGAGCACGCCAAAGGTGACGACGACTATGATGATTGTGTTCGTGTCCACGGGAATCTTCTTCTCAGCCATATCTGAGTAGAGGCCCCAAGCGTGCTTGACTCCTCCGGGGACGTAGTCGCTGAGGGAGTCCATCGACTTCTCGTAAAGGGACTTGGCCTGTTCTGGTTCCTTTGTCGTCTCATCGACCCTCCCCTTTTCTAAATTAGGAATGTTTAGCCGGATAACAGAGAATCACGTCGACTTACTGAATGAGAGCGCAAACTTCCGCTTGCAGTCCCTGTTGAGCTTCCATGAAAAATCTTTCATTTCAGCGGGAGTCCAATCTGAAAACTAGCATCAGTACCTTCAGAGAAACTCGAACTCACAGAGTTGAATCTCCAGATCCTTCTCGATCTTGTGAAGCTCCCGCCAGAAGGCGCACCAGTCGTGGCCGTCCTTCTTCAGATCCTGCGTCATTTCGAGGACGAGGGAGTATTCACGGAACGTGCCGCGCATCTCGATTTCGCGCACATCGAGGCCTTGTTTCTCCACAAACATCATCTTGAAGACTTTCGATTCGGGGACTTCATCGGCTGAAAGGAGACGAAAGTAAGAAGCAAAGAATTGTGGGGAGCGCACGTTCTCCTCTAACATCGAAGCTGCCGAAAGAGAGAGCCAGAAGCGCAAGAACGCGGGACGTTCGGACCCAGAGCATCTGACGTGAACGAACGGCGCGCAGGTGACTCAAAGGAAGAAATCAGCGGCGAGTGGCCCGAAGACCAGGTCAGACGGCTTTCTAGAGATCACAGACGTCTGATGGACCTGACCTTTGACCTTCTGGCTGTCATTTCCGAGTTCGGTAAACCTGAGTGAGTAGTGGTCGTGTGGTTTCATGGAATCTCGTTTCACTGTCCCCATATTTACCCACTGTTTTCTCCGTGTCCCCTTATTCTCAATTTTGTTTATTCACACAAATCGTATTCAGACATACCAACTAAGACTCGTTTCCAACGACGGGCAACGAGCAGTTAGCCGTCGTTTCGTGCCTCGGGCGCGAAATCGCCGCCACCGCCACGAAAGCCTGCATCCGCTTCTTCATGGCCGCGTACTTCGTGGAGACGGCCTGAAGCTCTTTCTGTGCCGCTTCCCTCTCGGTCGCTTCATGCTGCAGGTCGGAGAGCAATTGTTCTTCTCGTCCGGCGACCTAAAAATGCCGAATGAGGGAGAGTTCCCACAGGATAACAGCGCTCACCTCTTTGAGCTTGTCCGCGAGCCTTCATCAGGCTTGCATTGCTCGATGAGGGAGTTGTATTCCTCGATGAGGCGGTTGTGCTCTTCCCGGAGGTCTTCTAATTCGTCTTCGATGTCGTTCTGAAAACACACCACATTTTAGCAAGTATCGTTTATGAGTCTTGAATGGTCGTGGAGGGTTCGACATGGACGGTTTAAAGCTGCAGCCAAGAATTATGCGTCGTGCGATAGCGTCGTGTGGCGGTGCAGCCTAGATGCGTCATGCCGCATTTCGTGGCCTGGGATGGCTAATTTGATGAGCCATGGTCAATCCTGGCAGTAGCACGTATCACAAACCTTTCTATACTCGGCGTATCTAAATCCGAGGGTCTTACCATATGGCCGATATGCGTCCTGAGCTCTTTGTTTTCGACGTCCAGATCCTCGAGGGCCTTGATCATTTCATCGTCTTCTTCTTCTTCGCATTTCTTCAGTTCTTCGATTTCCCTTTGCTTGTCCTGAAAATCCCATATACTGCTTTTCCGGATTCAAAAAAACAACTCACCATGAGTGCTAAGTTTAGTTCCTTGATCTCACACTCGAGGTCCGCAATCGCCCCAGCCTCGAGGTCCTCAATCTTCCTCCGGAGTTGCTTGTTCTCCTCGCGGAGGACTTCGTTCTCCCTGTTCGCTTGGACCAGTTTCTACAAAAGAAACTGTTTTGGCTATATTCAAACAGAATGAGCTCACCGAGATTACGCTGGCAAGCTTCTGCACGAGTTCGTCGCCGGCAACGGCCACCATCTCCAGTGAGAGCAGCGAGGACGACCGGAGGCGTTTGTGAGCCTGGAATCCACAATTGAACAAGCTGGAAACGGGAGAAACGAAACAGGCTTACACAAGGGAGGAACGCGGCTCCGAGTAGGGCATCTGGCAGCTGAAGAAGTAGTCCTCCAGCGAGTTCTTCCGCAGACCCACGAAGTCGGTGAAGAGCTCCGGGAAGCGGTCGCACGCGGATCCGCTGGTCCCGCTGGAGGCTGCGGAAGGCTTCCTTGGTGACGCTGCACCGGAAGACGGCGTCCGGCCGCCCCTCGTCGGTGAGGTCGACGACGAAGCGCTTCTCGACCCCATTCTGGTGCTCCTCGACCTGCAGGCGATACTTCACGCGCCTAAAACGAGAAAATAGCATCAGAATCCATGGAATCGAAGCGCTTACCTGATGTAAACGGATCTGGGCTCGGCGCTGGTGCTCGCCTTCGCGTCGTTAATGGAAACTTCGATGATGTCGTCGAAATGGATCTTGGACGCCATTACTGCAGCTGACCGAGATGCGAATCTGGAATTTGAACTCTTGAAATCGGCGCGCGGAGGCAAAGCGCGTTGGGACACGCGCGCGGCGCGAAACGAGACGCGGAGAAAAAACGAAACACAACCGGTCATCCGAAGTGACCTCCGCGCACATGAAAGAGGCACGAAATGCAGACAGAAAATGCGTCGTTGGCCTAAACTGCAAATGACTGGCCTAAACTGCGAATCGCTGTCTGTATCGGCTTCATTCGACGGCATTCGTCCAGCGGCGACCGGTCGGAAACTCCGCTTTTGAATTCTTGCGAAATGTCTTCTTGGGAGAGCAGCGAACGGGCAAATCAGATCTGTCGATTGGCCGCAGCGAGCAGAACACGGCTAGGACCTGAAAAACGAAAATCCACACAAAAAACAGGAATTGTCCGAAAATTCGCCCGTTTCGAAATTGACAAACGAGAGGCCGCGATCCGTAAACTTCGCACGTATAAACGAAAATTGGATTTGCATGCCACGGGAGTAATTCCACATTCCAGAAGACGTCTGGTCAGGTCCGTCCGCGAGAGACTTCATTTCGCCCTTCATGCCACGCGAGAGTCGGTCGGTTTCGGCTGTCGTTCTCCCTACGTTCGTTTCAGGATTTTCACATTGGATTCCTTCGGACTAAAATGCGGAGAAACAAGCGAGGATGACGCGAAGAAGCGTGAAGCGGAAAGCGGCCCAAAACAGGCCGTGGAACTCTTCAAGGCGGCCGGGAAATCGGGAGACGAAGTGAAGAAGCCGAAGCCCGACCAGTAACCGAAATCAAGGGCGTTGAGGATTTCGCATGGGAGGATTCCACTCGCCGCTTGTCGTTGTGACACCGGAAGGTGATTCATGACCATTTGTGTCCTGATTAAACTGATTTGTCTTCCAGGTAACCACTCTCATTAAGATCTGGGAGAACGGTTTCTCCCTCGACGACGGTCGCATCCAACCTCCAACCTCGACGACCCCGCGAACGCCGCATTCATGGTCATGGAGGACTTCAAGAACGGATTCGTACCGGACAAAGAATCTCCAGAATCAAAAGCCTCCACCCACTTTTGTGACTCCATCAACCTGTTTTAGATTCGCAAGCAGAATTTATCGCACCGAAAACACTTCAAACAATCCTGCCCGGACTGCTTTTCGGCCCAGGCACCTCCGCGCCACTGTGTTGAACCCTATCAGCGGAATTTCGGTCCGAAGAGGGCGGCTCCGCGGTCCTCGCGCTCCTCCCGACGTTCTTCGGCTTTGCCGGCTTCCGCTTCATTCTTCGTTTCAGGAGAATCGCTGTTTTGCTGGAAATGCAAAATTAAAACCTTGAAGCACTTTCAAATCAACTCACTCTGGGCCGTCTGCGGGATAGATCCGTTTTCGTAGCGTTTCCTGGCTTCGTAGATCCTCCGCAACGCTTTCGTCCGCTTGCTGACGTGCGGATGCACCGGAATGCAGGGCAGATCCGTGACGAACATCCCCAGAAAGCAGTAGGACGCGATGGAGAGACCGAAGAGGGTCGGGAGAAGGTAGAGGCACGCGAGGCTGCCGGCGTGGAGACCGCTTTCGTCCACAAAGTTTGGATGAGCCAGTTTGTCACGAACACGTCGCTTCCCTGAAGCAGATGCGAGAAGAGCATCGATCGGTGCAACTCACGTTGAAGCAGGTGCGGCTTCTGTTTGGTACATCAGCAAGGAAACGATAATCAGCCGAACCAACCGCATTTTGAAGTCGATCTCTGTAGAAATGACCGATTAAGGGTTGGTGAGGGCTGTGAAGGAATGTGTCTAGACTCGACAACCAAGATCGAAAAGGTCATTTTACAAGGGTGGTCTTTTATGCACCGCTCGGATTCGTAAAACGGACCGGTCAACCAGAATCTGTGAGTTTAGAATAACGTTGAGAACTGAGAACTGCCCACTCTTGTGGCCCACTCTTGTGTCTGATGACTGTCTGATGAAATAAATGGGTGGAATCTTCCAAATTGCGTTAAGAGTGCATACGGTATGGATAAGGGTACGCGTTAATTTAATTTATTTCTAGCAGATTTATAGACCTCATGCAGAGACCGATGCGGTAAATACGTTCCTCTTGGCCCAGAAGCAATGTTCATCATTTAATAGATAATAGGGTTTACGATTCCAAAAGTGATTCGAAATGACTCGGTTATTAGAAGTGACACTAAAAAAGTGACATCGAACAGTAAGTCACCATAGTAGGTCAGCATAAGATCGACCGAAAGGAAGCTGGTTGTTGTAGCCTGCTGAGCCGCTATCCAGTTGATAAATAGTTCTGTCCGGCCCAAGTAGTCAGGCAGATAAGGAAGAAACATGTCCAGTAAATGAAGATAGAGCGAAACAGAATCTGTAGAATTTCCGGCCGAATATCCTGTAAGCGGAGGCTTTTCCGGAGGCATTCACGAGGCTTGTAATACCCTAAAAAGGGTCAGCTTAAAAGAAACACCTCTATTTCCACCCTTTCCAACGTAGCATTTAAAATAGAATCACAAAGAGTGAACTTTCCAAAACCGCTGAAACTGAAACTGCCTAAAACATTCAAAGACGCCAAGAACTGCCATAATTTGAAAAGAGGATTTGGCTTGATTTGTTAGAAATTGCTGAAATAAACAAATCACATTCATTAACAATGGTAAATGCTACCTTGACAATGCGATGTATACAAGAAGCGCACTGAGTGCTACAAAAATGTAGAGGACGCAATCCAGGTGAGTGGAAGGACACCCATGACTTTTAAGTGCTGTGGAAGTGTTTAAGCAAAAGCTTGCCTAATGAACAGTTAGCATTCTTCTTAATACGCAGAAGCATTATCTGTCATAAGCCACTCATAATGCTGAACTTCAATATGAACATCATGGATCACTTAACGCCTCTACATTTGTCCGCCAAAAACGTGATTATTGACTACGTTAAATTAATGAGATCAGCAAAAGACATAATTCTTGCGAAAAACATGCGTATCGAACGTGACGTGAGCGCTTATTGGATTTTTTGGGATGGCGGAAGTTATACCAAAGATCACTTTGCAACAGCGGAACCACGTATTGGTTTTAGGTGACTCGAAATAAATTTGAATTTGCCAACAATTTGACAATTTTACTAATCAGCTTTAGGATCGCTTACACCTGAAGTATGGCTTGCTTACAGGTTCAAACAGATTTTATTTTGACACAATTCCATTGGGAATCAGCTCAGAGATCGACATGACCGTCACTTTCGCTGATTTCCTTCTTATGAAAAAGTAGTTCCGCAGCTCCTCGTTCATGGCCAGATGGATAATCGGGTTCATGATTCCAAAAGTGATTTGAAAGGCTTCCATCACAATAAGGCCTTGTAAATAAGACCACGTAAAGAGTTGCGCTCCGTAGTAGGTCAACATAAGATCGACCGAACAGCCTATGAAAATCACCACTGCCTGGATCAAGATTTTAAGTTCATTTTTTGTGATTACACTATGATTCAGGGATAAGCGGCGTCTTCGATACACAAGCACAATGACAGTAAGTAGATATAGCCCAAGAGTCGCAGATACGCAGGTGTGGTTTACGTAGTATTCGACGCGATTCAAGGTTTGACTAAAAGAAAGCTTGTTATCGTAACCAGCTGAGCCATTTTGAAGCAAGTAAAACTGGCCAGCCCAGGGAGTCAGGCAGATGAGGAAGAAAGCGGTCCAGTAGGTGAATATTAGCGCAAAACAGAATCTGTAGAATTTTGAGCCAAAGATTTTGAGCTGGGAGATGACAGCAAAACGATTTAGGGAGAGGAGGAGGATCGTCGGGAAAGCAACGTTTCCGGAAGCGTTGACGAGGCTTGTAATAACCTAAAAATGGTTAGGGTGATGGCAGCCAATTTTTCGTCCTACCTTCTCTAATGTTGGATCCAGAACGCAACCACAAAGTGTGAAAATCCCAAAAATTATAAACCCAAACTGCAGAAGACACTCAAAGACACCCAAAGCTGCCATGATTTGGAAAGAGGATTTGGATTTAAAGGCTTTGTGAGTTAGGAATTGCTAAAATGCACAGTAAGCATTAAAGAAGTGCAAAAATAATTACCTTGATTATGGCGACGTACACAGGTAGAGTGACAAGGGCGATAAGAACGTAGAGGACGCCATCAAGATAGCGATACATGGGTGGCAAACCGCTCATGACGCTCAACCTAAATTTGTAGCTTTGAGTTTGTTACGGTAGAGAGAACAGGGCAACATTAGAGCATTTGAATGACATTTTAGTGCTATAAAATTTTGTCAGAATAAAGGACTTCTTTGATAAACTCTACAATTAGCGGCGTTTTGTGAAAAAAACGTCGAAAACAGCAATCACGTCAACATCACGTTTACCAGTCGCGAATTAGGCCTATTTTCCCTGCGTCTTAAGACTCAATTACATTAAATTGCCACACATCTAAAGGATCTTTCTAGATGTGTGTATGTGGGATTCAGAATTTCTTCGAAAACATGAGCGCCTTACCGTCTGCATTTCGCTACGTTGATGGCGTTGTTTATGTACTTATAGCGGTTCTAACGCTTCCTGTGTACGTTCTGGTCATAAAGGTGAGTGGAGCCCTTAAAAATTGAACATCCCAAAATGTTTTTAGCAATTCGTGACCAACAAAGTCTTCAAGTCTCGCTCATCTTTCCGAATCATGGCCGTTCTAGGAATCATCGACTGTTTTTTACAAGTCGGCTTTTTTGGTTGTGGGATTTTCACTCTCTGTGATTCTGTTTTTGATGCTACATTGGAAAAGGTAACTTATCCAAAATTACATTCAAATACAGTTTTTAGATTATAACGAGCCTCGTGAACGCGTCCTGGAACGCCGCTTTTCCGACCATTTTCCTCCTGGCCCTGAATCGTTTTGCCGTCATCTCCGAGCTTAAAATAATCAGCGAAAAATTCCACAATTTTTGCTTAGCGTTAGTTTCACTCTACTGGATCGCATTTTTCTCAATTTGCCTAGCTCCTTGGGCTGGCCTCATCTACCGACTGGATTACGGTGTCGGTGGTTATAATTTCGAGCTTCCATGGAATGGCACTTTGAATTCTTTTGAGTACTATGTAAACGTCACTTGTGCTTCCTTAACACTTGGATTATACATTCTTACCGTAATCTCTCTTGCCCACAAAAGACACCAGATATCCTCGAATCAGAGCGTAATCACCCAAAGAGAACTTAAAATTCTCATCCAGGCTGTGGTGATCTTTCTGGGATCTTCGGCAAATCTTTTACTCTCCTACTACGGAACGAAGCTGTTCACAAGAAGTCCCTTATTGTGCTTGATTGTAATGCTAATCTTGGAAGTCACTTTTGGGATTATGAACGTAACTATCTACTTGGTCATGAATAGGTTTGTTCCTTTGAATTCAAAAAAAGATAAAGTAACTCAAATTTTAGTGAGCTTCGATCTTGCTTCTTCACTTATAAGAAGATCTCTAATGTCACCGTCATATCCTCTTTCGATCTCCAGCCCAATGGAATTGTCAGTAAATAACCAGAAAATGAACTAAAACAGCAAGTAAAAAATAGAACCGACTCTTGTTGTACAACCGCAAATCAAAGTTGTTTTGAAGTTTACATTGTGGGTTGCGTTGCAGGTGCTACTATAGTGCAATTATGGCGCATATTTACATTTCTTGAGACCTAACTAACAGCTTTTCATGGACGGTCAGTCCGATAGAGCTTAACTTACGTCAGAATAAAAAATTTGGCATTGTTCTTGAATCTGTTTATTGAGGTGGTCTGCGCTTTTCTCCTCACTGCACCTGTTGCTATTTTAAAATGTTCTCTTGAACATTGTCATTTCCGTAAAAACAACCTTGTAGCTATTGAAAACAACGTTTCAGGCACACGTTTTTTTCGTTTTACGCGTTAAAATGTCAGCTTAGCGCGCTTCTTTACCATACATGCGCATTTTGCACCAGCCTGGGCATGGCCTGGTTACCCATCATGACCTCTCACCGGCCACCACGAAACTAAACAATTTTTTTGTTGTCAAACGATAATTTTGCTGAAAAAAAGAATTTTGCCAAAAACCCAGTCCTGCTTAAGCAAATCCATCTATTTGGTCATGTTTGGTCATGCGTTGCTTATCCTAGATACTCCACAAGCCACTCTGAGAGCCCCTCTATAAGCTTTATTAAAAATAGGCCACCAAAAGGTCTTTTGGCCTGTCCAAGTCGTCCCAAGCGTTGTTTTGACCGGTTCAAGTCACTTTTTAAAAATTTTAATGGTTTTTTACCGTAAAATTAAATTTCTTTGGATCGGTAAGCGTAGTAACCCCCTCACCAAATTTCGGGCGCTTCCCAAACGCAATTTTAGCAGTTCATGACCATTGCAGAAGTGTCTACGCATGTATGCTCTTTACCGTTACTATTGGTGGCTTTTATGTTTTCATAGCGCCTTTCACGCTTCCTATTTCCATTTCGGTCATAAAAGTGAGCTCAGAATTGCTTTTTAGCTACTATGTAATTTAGATAGTCATGACCGATAAGACCTTCAAATCCCACTTATCCTATCAAATTACGGCCGTTTTGGAAATGTCCGACGCTTTTTACTCTTTTTGATTCTATTGTTGACCCTACAATAGAAAGGGTTAAAATCGAGAGATTCAACTAGTTGCATTAAATGTTTAGATTGTCACAAGCCTTGTCAACGCATCCTAGAACTCCGCTTTCCCAACCATCCTTATCCTGGCCGTAAAACGTTACCCTGATATCTCCCCGCTTAAGATATTGGCAACAAGTTTTATAATTTCTGCTTAGTTCTAGTTATACTCTATTGCATCGCCTTTTCACAATCTCCTGACACCCTGGGCTGGATTTATCCATGGACCCAAACGTTAAATACCATCGAGTACCACGTGAATGACACTTATACCTCTTAAACCTTAAACCTAGGCCTCTATCTTCTTACAGTAATATCGCTTGTCCATCAAAGACACCGGTTATCTTCTAACCACTCTGTAATCGACTTAAGATTCTAATACAGGCTATGGTGGTCTTCTTGGTTTCCTCGGTTAATATGCTATTATCCTACTGCGGAACAAAGCTGTTTGCAAGGTCACACTTGATGTTCCTTATTTTGATGGTGTTGGTGGAAATTATTTTTGGGGTTATGTGAATTCGATTATATTTTTGGTTGTGGGTTTGTGGAAAACAGGTTTGTGGAAAAAGTCCATGTGAGAGGGGCATAAACTCAGATTTCAGGAACCTTCAATCGTGCTTTTTCTTCAAAACGACGAATTTGAAGGTTTCAGTATATCGTACTGCAACCTTCAAATGTTACGTATATCGTCTCTTGAACTGAAGCATATTAGAATCTTTCAGCAAAAAGCCAATTTTTTCGATGATTTTTAGTGCTGTATATTGTAAAATCCCGTTTTTAACCACACATTTATCATTACCTCCAAATCAGAAAGAAAAGATCTAAACACGAGCATTCATCCTATCCTTGAGCATCTCCCTTAGACGCTGAATTCCCTTCTCGTGTTTGGCCTTCTTTTCGGTGGCCATCTTTTCAGCCTCCTGAGCCTTGTTCAGATTCTCCTGAAGACGCTGATTCTCCTCCTTCAGGGTAAGGTTCTCCTGCCAAACTGCGCCACGATTCTCGTCGTTTTCCGCCTTGAAGCACTCCAGCTTCTCTTTATACCATTCGTGGATTTCCTCGATCTGCTGAACTGAATCGGCCTTCGTCGTTTTCAACTCCGCCTCAAGTGCCTTGTAGGCTTCGATCAGCTCATCGGCAAGGAAATCGAGCTTCTTATTCTTATCTTTCAGATCCGAGATCACCTGGCTCGCTTCCACCATCTGCCTGCGGTGCTCCTTCTCGCAAGCCCAGGCCGCTTCCACCATCTCGCTGACCTCGGATTCCTTGTCCTGGAGGTTGGCCTCAAGAGTTTCCTTCTCTTCTCTCAGCTTTACAAAGGCCTCCAGACGGTCCCTCAACTCTTGATTCTTCTTCGCCATGTGGGAGCGCTCCGCGTTCGCGCTAGCCAGAATCTGCACCAGTTCATCCACCTCAGAATGGTGTGCTGCCATAAGTCGCTCGAGCTCCTCTTTGTTCTCCCGGCGCTCCTTGAGGAACTCCTTAACCTGCATGATCCATCCGTGGCACTCTTCCTGCTGCTCCTCGAGTCGTTCTCGCAGCTCTTCGCAGGAACGGAGCCGCTCTGATCCATTTGCGCCTTCCAGTCCCCGAACGCGTTTTCCTGCAACTCCTGCAACTGCTGGTTGGTCAGCTGAAAGAGGTTCTGGAACTCTCCGAGACGCTTCTCGGAATCTTCCACTTTCTCCCTGAGTTCCTCCAATTCATCTTCGAGGGCTTCGTTCTCCTCCTTGAGTACCCGGGTGTATTCCCTGATATTCGCCAACGACTTCTCCGTCTTCTTCTTCTGCTCCATGTACATGCGGCCTGAGGATTCCGACATCTTCAACCGCTCCGCAATCTGCCTGTTCTTCTCCGCGAGCTCCTCGTTCTCGGTCTGGAGTTCGATGATCCAAAAACGGCACATCTCGACTTCCTTTTTGGCCACGGACAGCTGTCCTTCGTAGTACGTCGTGTCCTGGCAGGAAATGCGCTGGGATTCGCTCAGCTGGTCTTGAAGCTGGCGGTTCTCCTTCTCAAAGGCACTCCTCTCGGCGTGGAGTTTTGATAGCTGCTGACGAAGAAGGACCACTTCACGGCGGGAAGCTGCCGCGGACAGCGAATAGGAGCAGCGGGAGCGAACGGGGAGTTGAGCATCCTCACGGGCGGCTTCGGCGAGCTGCTCTTCGAGGTCCTCGGGTCGCTGGTCTTCTCGGGAATCGTCCGGCATCTCGATCTCTTCTACGGGCATGTGCTTCAATCCTCTTCCGGAAACTTCTTCGTTGCCGTAGTCCGAGAATTCATCGGAGTCCGAGATGTACAAGATCGAAGCCATGGTTGCAAAGGGAGGATCGATGAGTCGATGATGTGGAATGTGGTGCTTTCTTGAAATGTTAAATGCAGAATTAGGAGAGCGAAAGCGATGCTATGTGTTCACAGGTGAAGTGAAACGCGACGCGAAAAACGAGGGAAAGACGATGCTGGGATAAGAAAGGAGATCTGAGAGGGCGATAGGACTGCTTTGGAGCGAAATGGCTGTAAATTTCCCACTGAAAGGAATCTTGTGAGTGGTAAATTACTTTATTAGGCGTAAGTAAGTACAACTTGAATAGTGAGGGAAATACGGGAAGAACGAGTCGGCATAGGATGACCGACGGAGCCGGAATAGGAAGCGACCAGAGTGGAGTTGAACGACGGAGCTAGAGGAAAGCCGAACGGTGACTGGACTGAAGATTGCATGACTGAACTTATTCAATGATGGATGAGCGAAATGAGCGAACTAAATTGCAAACCAAACTGTCTCTCACAAGGGAACATTCCCAAGTGTCATTCTCAAATCAAGCTGAAAATTTATGAGCAGATAGATCTCGACGCGCTGATTCCGAAAAGGATGGGTTTTGCCTGCCAACGCGAGATCTAAAGTGCCTAAAAGCGAAAACCGACCGCTCAGCAGCCGTACACCATGTTGAAATGGCTGCCGCCTGAGCCTGGCTTCTGTCTGGCGGTGCAAGTTGCGCTCGTCTGCAGTTCGCTCACTTGCGTATTTCGGCTGGAAGAGTCCGTTGTTTTGTGTGAAACCGTTTCGGTGCTCGTATTGTGTGCATCACTGTTGCATTGACCACACGATAGGTCACACTTGTGAATAAATGTAGAATTTAGCTTGATCGACCGTGAACAGCTATACAGAAAAAAAACGTAGACCAGTCAGGGGGACGGGGGCATGTCTGGAAATCACAGAACGACCGGTCGGTTTCGCTAACAAATAACGTCTGGCAGTCTGAGAACGAAATCCCACACGATATCACAACGTCTGCCGTTTGTCGGTCTGGTAAACGTCGTCCGCTCATTATTGCAGCCACTCAAACACTTTCCAGACACTCAACTCTGTCTGGAAAGGCCTCAAAAACCCTTACCAACCGCTAACTCTCCAAAATATGAGCCAGAAGTTCTGGCTCCAGAAGTGGGCCAGAACCAGACACCTATTGTTTGCCAACGAGACATTTGTATTTGCAGCGGGTCCCACCACGAATTCCGCCTGAGTTTTTGTAGACGGTGAACAACGAATTGCGTTCGAGCGATGAGAAGCGGATTCGAGCGCTGAAAATGAGGATTTCTGCCTCTTCGATGGATTTCGCGAAGGATTCCGAGTTTTCGACGCCCGGCGGCCCTCGAGGATTTCTTGAAGCGCCGAATGCGAGCGCCCGCTTCATCGAAAACCGATTCGCGGACGACGCGTCGCTGGATTTCGCGCGGAAGAACGTCCTCCGCTCCACGGCGGCCGTGGCAATGGCCAGAGGATTCGCGAAGACCGATCAGGGCGCCCTCCTGAAGCTGTCGGACCTCTTCGAGCGATATGTGAAAATGCTTCTGGGAAACTCGAAGCGATACGCCGAAGAAGGTCAGTTTGGAGCTTTTTGCCATGATTAATTTGGGAGGATTAAGTGAATTCAACGTCTTAACGGTGCTGATTATTTGGATTTCAGAGAACCGAAGCACGATCGACCTGAAGGACACGCTGCGCGTTTTCGAAGACAAGCAAGTGGACCGCGACGACTTTCTCGGTTACGTTCAATTCTGCCCGGAACCTTCCATCCCTAACTCTATTGCAAGTCCATCTCTCATTTTTTCAGTCTCCTCATCTGCTCCTTCAGATCCCCGCATTCCCCGTAGCTCCCGAATACGTTGAAGGCGTCGCCACGCCGATTCCACCGCGTTTCTTCGACGACGTCCCGTGCAAGGAGGACTACGAGAAGGAAGGACAGGAGCGGTTCATGAACTGGCTGGACCTCCACTTGAATCTTGGAAAAGAGCGTCTCGCGTCCCCGGAGAAGCCTCCGCAAGACCCTAAGCCAACGATGCAGAGCAACCCGGAAATCGCCGAGAAAAAGTTTGTGATAAAGTCATGATTATCGTTGAATTGTGCGCGTTTAGGAAGTTTCCAAACTTCAAGAACATGAAAGTGCGCGACTTGGGCTTCTTCAATCCTAAGCATCCCGAAGTTCCCAAAGTGGACAAGCTGCCGCTCGTGCTGGAACGCCCCAAATCTCCCGAACCTTTATCGAGTAAGTCCTTACTTCTGTCATCTCTTATCGCTCATTTGTAGGCGCAATACGCGTTGTTCACTCCTCGAATGAAAGAGATTCCAAGGTTCTGGCGAACACGATGACGGAGTCCTCGATGGAAGAACGGCAGGACGAAGAGGACGAGGAAGAAGAGGAGGAGCGGGGCTATTACCGCCGCCGACTGCCCAACGTGCCCCCGCCGCGCCGTTACCGCTCGATGGCCCCCCAACGAAGCCTCGAGTCCAATGTCCTCTGCATGATCTCCCACGAGGTTTCGCCGTGGACCAACCAGGACAACATTCGCATCCGGATCAATCGCCGTCTCATGGAGCACGAAGTCCTCAAGGCCGAAAAGCGCAGCGCGGAAGTGATCCTTGAACGCGTAAGTTTCTTTAATTTTTAATTCTATTCTAAGCTTCAAATGCAGGCCACAATGAAACGTCACGCTTCTTTCGGCAGAAAAGGAAAGAAGATCAAGCTGGAGCTGTGAAAGTTTTGTACATATCAATTACCATCCCTAGGACGGGCTATTTGTGATATTTATTGTCTCTATAATTCTAATTGTTCTCGTATAATAAACATGTAATAGTGCTTGGGTGGCGCTGTTGGAGAAAAGATCGCGGGAGAAAAGATTTCAAAATGAAAACATAGAGACTTTTGTTGCGGTGTTTTATTGAAAGGTATCGTTCGCTTCCATTAAGCCTACGTGTGTGTTTGGCTGTTTCGCCAAGAAAGTGGTCTGCCACTTACAGTGTAACAGAATGGTGAGATACAAAAACCACATCGTCGCTTTGCCCGATCGAAACGCGTAACTTTCCCGACTGACAATGCTGTTTATACCCAAACAGATTTTACCTCGACAGAGTCTCCACCCCTTTTTAAATCCGACCTTGGTCCTGTCCCGACTGGCCTGGTGCCGTCGTCGCGGCGATAGCCTAAGAACGTCGCTTGTGTGCGCGAGTTGTCGAGCGAGATTTGGTGATTGCGAACACGTGAGAATAAACTCTTCGCAGAAAGGATCTTACAAGCGATTTCTGCGCATTTTTAACATTAGTTATTTTGCGTTGTCGACCAGCTTATTGCTAGACTTCTAACGTTGCCTGTGTGGCAAGATCCTCGGATTTTTCTTCTAAAGTTCCTTGTTTCTTAATAAATTCTTACTCTACTTACTCATTTTATTTAGACAGTAATTGCTGATTTTGGTTATCTTGCGCTTTGGTTATCTACTCCTGAATCACCTCTCCGACCGACCAGACTTAAAGTAACTGCCTGCAGTCTTGTCCGCACTTCAGACAGCCCACTCAGACGGTTAGAGTCAGTTCTCTACAGGGTGGCCCAAAACAAACCCTTCTTCCAGACACCGCGCCGGCCAGACACCGTCCAGGCAGAGCGGAGTCATTTCAAGCTCATTCGTCGCGAACGACCGGTACAAATGACGTGAAACCGACCGGTCGTTCCGGTCGTTCGCCGCGGGATCGTCCGAAATGACTGGCTTCAGACAGTGGATCAGGTGCGCGTGTCTGGAAAAGGGTTTTTTGGGCCGCCCTGTATTTGAAAACATGATAAAAAGCTACCTAGCCAGTTTCCTAGGATCTTTACTCCTGGGATCTTTTCTCGCGGGATCTATTCTCACATAATCCTTGAGTGGTGCTTAGGATGTTTTCGAGTTTGTCGTATTGTCTTATTGACCTATGAGCTGCACCTTAACCTATGAGCGGAAGGACTGTCTGCAACAGACGTCACCTGTAACGTGTGTATCGTCTACCAGGCTTCGAGGCCGAGAGGCCGGCGGCGAGGGCACTCATTCGAGCATCTCTCCGTCGCAGTTGCTGGCTGGCTGTACCTTCTTGGTCGCTCTGTTTCCTTCTCTCACGATCGGTTCTTCATCGGACTCCGATCTCCGGCGACTCATCGGAATGCCTTCCGTGCGCTTCTTCGGCATCGTCGCTGCGTTCTTCCTCCTGCTTCCCGTGATCAGCGCCGCTCCTCCCACAATTGGAGCCAAGGCCACCACCAAATCCACTACGAAGTCCTCAAAACCGGTCCAAAAAGCGGGTAAGTCAACTTTTGTTGTTCATTGTAATCATTTAATATGCGTTAGGCGACGATATTAAGTGGTACAACTTCATTCCTGACGTGGCCAACATCAACGACCAGCCGAAAGGGCCGACTGGACACCACGTCACCGTGAAGCCGCTCTACTTCTCGTGCGGCATTGTGAGTATCGATGAGGTGATTGCCGAAAATGCAATGGATGCAACGAAGTGCCCAGGAGACGAAGCTCGAGCTCATCGCCTCGACGACGAACGCGCCGTTTACGTGGTCTTTAATGGAGGTGTCGGCCAAACCGGATCGCTGTCGTACACGGTGTACAATGTCACCAAGCTGTGAGTTTTCTCCTTCTGTTCCTTCTTTTATTGGTTCCTTTCAGACTGAATGGACCCGAGAAATCCATCTATGGCAAGGAAGTTCTTCTTACTGGACCGAGCATATCGATCACGTGTGCATTCGAAAAGCACTACGTACACGATGGAAAGCTGTACGTCATGGACAAGTATTATGATCTCTCCACCGGGAAAATCGGGTCGACGAAAGACGTCTGCAAAAAAAAGGTACGTGATTTTGCCGGTTTTACTTGTAAGGAACAAACTCAGGAAGTACTTCTCGTTTGGTTTAGACGGGCAACCTGGCGCTTGACGTGTTTGATCAGCTTTCCCGAATTCGCTCTTTTTTCCAATGAAGCTGTATTCTCGCGTCGTTGACGACCTCGGACCTTTGCTAATAAATCCGCTTTGCAGGCAATGGTCAGGGATCCGATGAAAGAAAACGAAGTCCTCTACGTTCTCGGCGAGCACTACGACCCTAAGCAGTACGAACTGGTAATGGCCGAAAATAGGCACTTTGTTTTTGCCACCAAGTAAGCCACCTTATTCTCGAATTCCAATAGCAAACGATATTTTCAGATCGCCTTTTACGAAGCAGCGTAGCTACTGGTACTCCAACACCGACAACTGGATTGGCCCACCACGCATTATGCCAGGATGGAAGAACAAGAAAGGCCAACTGCTGTCTCGCCTTGTCCACGTGACTCCCGGAAATATGCCGACACTCGCGCCTCTGTTCTGGTTCACCAGCCACAACTATGCGACCAAGACGGACAACGCGTACGGAAGCAACGAGAAACCCATCATACGCTGTGATGAAAGCATCTTCCACAGACTGGGTCCGTTTATCGCCATTGTCGTGGTGGCCCTCGTCCTCACATTTGTCCTCATCTTCGTCTTCGCGTGGCTCGTCTTCCGCGATTCCCCGGGCGAAGGTCAGAATCCTGCGCAAGGGCGACAGCGCCGAGTCCCTCACCAAGTCGATGCTGAAGGAGGCGGGCGCCGACTACTTGTCCGGCGAAGACGTGATCTACGTTGCCCAGCCGAACGTTGGACCCTCGCTGGACAAGACCCACAGTGAGTTATTGAATCGACTGACATATATCTGAATCCAAGTGTTTCAGGTTGCTCTTTTGAGTCGAAGGAAGTGACCGCGGATAGCGACGATGAGTCGGTCACGCTGGATAAAAAGACGTCGACTGGGGCGACGACGTTATCCACTACGAAAACCAAGACGACAAAAGAATCTAAGAAGTCCAAGAAGGAATCCAAGAAGGAGTCCAAGAAGACGTCCAAGAAAGAATCGAAAAAGGATTCAAAGAAGGCTTCGAAGGACGAGTCGAAGAAGGAGTCCAAGAAGACGTCGAAGGCGACCAAGGGGTCTCAGGATCCGACAAAGGAGCCGAGCGACGCGAAAAAGACGAAACAGACCGAGTCGAAGAAAGAATCCAAAAAGAACACGAAGCAATCGACCGAGGTGAACACCGGAGTGACGATGGGCTCGGCCGACAAGCAGAGCAAGGACATGAAGGACACCAAGGAAATTTCGAAGACGTTGAAGGATTATTAATTGCGTATGAACGTTTTTTGCTCTTGTTGTGTTTATCGTGCGAGCGGTTGACTCCCTCCACAAGTATTTAATCCGGTGAATTTTATGATAATCCGATGAGTTTTGTAAACACGTGAGCCGTGTTTAGGTCCAGAGTCGCCGCGATCGATCGTCATGAAGATCGTCGCTGTTCGCTACAGGAACGTTTTCCTTTTTAGCGCCGTCGTCTTTTTGCTCTTTTTGGTAAGCGGACTTCAGGTTTCAGATTTTGACTTTATAGGCTTATGAATTCCTGATCGCTGGAGCGGAAGAGCCTTTGGAGCTTGTGCAAGGTGTCAAAGACCTCGGTACGTTCTGCTCGAAGGTTGCGGAGGATTGCTACTTCGTGAAACAGGAGGTCAAGCGGTGGGAACTGGGATTTCATTGTTCATTCAAACTGAGAATTAAATATTTTAGGGACAAAAGCGTCCTTCGCTACATCGAATCCGAGAAATATTCTCGCGATGGCATGTTCAAGATGACCATCGTTCCTTTGGAGGTGCGAATCCCTAATAGCCATCGAAATCCACCATTCTCTTCCAGGTAGAATCGAACAAAGTGGTCATCAACCGCAAATCGCTGTCGTCCCAATACATTTCCGTGATGGCCACGTTCCCTTACGCCATCGGTGCGCTCCGCTTTGACGCTCCCGGCCAAAAAGTCCTCTCGATCGGCCTTGGAGGCGGCAGCTTGGATATGTTCTTGAGGATCACACGTCCGGAGCTCGACATCACCGTCGTGGAACTCGATCCGACGATTCTGGAGATGGCGACCCGCTGGTTCGGAGTCGTCGAGGACGAGAAGCGGCGGACGATTGTAGCCGATGGGAATGATTTCTTGGAGAAGGCGGCGCTGAAGGGGGACACGTTCGACGTGATTGCGTTGGACGCGTGCAACAGCGGCGCGTCCACCGGTGTCCCGCGTTTGCATTCTACGCCGCGGAAACGATGGAGAACACGAAGAAAGCGATGAGCGACGAGGCGTCTTCATTTTGAACGTTCTGGCCAGCAACGTTTCCGAGGTGAGCCTTCAGATTCCTGAAAATTCACGATTTAATGCTATTCAGCTAGCCCATGTGGTGAAGGAGCACTTTGCAACGTGCTTCATCAGCCAGATGTGGAGCTCTAACATCGTCATCGCCTGTTTGAAGAAACGCAAGGAGATGACGTCCTACTACTCCAGCATGTTTCACGTGCAGTTCGGGACGGCTATGGCCAAACAAGGTCTTGATCCAGTCATTGGACAGATTGTTTTTAGTCAATTTTAATGGGCTATTGTATTTATACGCATATGGTGTTATTGAATTCAAGAGTATTTGAAACTGTCGGCCCTGGGGGCAAAAGCTTCAGCCACGCCTAGCAATGCTTAACCGACACGCCTCGTTAAGCGCTACGAGAATGCGATGCTAAATGACTTCCACTTTTTCCATTTCAGCCCTCGCATCTTAACTAAGAACACACTTATTTCCGTGTTCCCTCCCTAACAGCGCTAAAAAATGTCCGTCAACAGCGGTTGCATCGAGAAGGTGTTTGGATCCCTCTCCCAAGCTTCCGTGGACGCGGCAATCGATTTGGGAGACTTTGGCAGCTTCCTCAGCAAGAGCCTTAGCTTACCAGAAATTGTTCCTAATGCTGAGGAACCGGAATTTGACGGACGGTTCAACGAGGAACTCCTGGAGCAAATCGCGTCCGCTCAGCAGACACGGGATACGGTAGAAGAGCTAGACGACGAAGTACTGGAAATTATGGAAGAGCTGGCCGCCATTAACGAGAAGCTTAAAAAGGAGCTCCACGCGAAGCATGAGGAACTCGAGAGAGTTTACGGTGTCAACGACCGTCTCAACGAAGAGTTCGTGCTGGTTCGCCAAGAAATGGAGGACGCGGACGCTCTTCGCTCCGAAAATCAGGAGAAGCAGATCCAAGGACTCCAGGAGGAACTCAAGGAAGCTCGAGAAGACGTCGATTTCCTGGCAGAAGAGAACTCGCGCTTGTGTGAGGAGCTGGATAAAGCGAAGGCTGATGCCCAGAAGCGCGAGGAGGAGATGAAGGCGTTGCGGAAGAAGGCCGAGGAGTACGAGGCGCTCGTCGCTGGAATGAACGCCAAACGGGAGCAGTTTGCGAGGAAGATGGAGACGGCTGTTAAGCACTTCAAAGAGAAGGCGGAGCGCTTCAATTAAGAAATTTGTGCTTTGTGGTTGAGGTTTTGTTGAAGGTAAATAAATAAAGCGTTGGTCAAATGTCGTTTTGTTGTTTCTACACTTCTTTCATCCGTTTCGTTGATCTTACTTTTTAACTTTTATTGCTCTGTTCTTTTGAAGACTAAAAGAACGACGTTTACCAAGAAATCAGACAACCGACTGCTCAGCTCGTTTGAAAAGGAAATAATGAACATTTTGTACACGACAGACGTCGGAAAGCGATTTCAGACGTCTAGCCTCCACGCAGACGAGACAGTCTCGGCGGCGTCCATTTAAGAGGAACGCTCCGGCACTCGCGGTTTATTCATCCCTTCGAAGGCCAACAAGTGGTTGGTCGCTCTTCGATGGCCGCCGCCGCGAACCCCACGGCCACGCCGCAGATTGCGACCGTTCATCTGCAGCCGAACGAAGAAATCGCTCACCGCTGGAAAGTGGTCAGGAAGATTGGCGAAGGCAGCTTTGGCGCCGTCTATCTTGTAAAGGATCTCCACGACGGGAAGGAGTACGCGATGAAGTCGGAGCGGGCCCAGGAGACCACGCGCGTGCTTAAAATGGAGGTTTACGTCCTGGCCGCGCTGAAAAAGGCCTCCGCCAAGCACTGCTGCGATCTCATCGACTCCGGGCACTTGAACGACTACAACTACGTGGTCATGTCCTTGGTTGGATCCACTCTACATGTGAGTTTTTATTTATTCTCTTTTCTTCATTGCTGCCCTGTTTAGGACCTCCGAAAGCAGCCGTTGAACACAAAGAAGCAGAAATTCTCCCTTGGAACAGCACTTTCGGTTGGAATCAAGTGCATAGAAGCAATTCAAGAGCTTCACTCCATCGGGTATGCTAGAACGCTCTTGTTCAAGTCATCAAAATGAAGTTTCAGATACCTTCATCGCGACCTTAAACCCGGAAACTTCGCCATTGACAAGAACGACGTCCGGAAGATTGTCATGTTCGACTTCGGGATGTGCCGGAAGTACGTCGACGCGTACGGGGAAGTCCGGAAACCACGCTGGGCGGCGGGATTCAGAGGGACGCTGCGATACGCGCCTATCAGCTGCCACATCTCGAGGGAGCTCTGCCGCAAAGACGACCTGGAAACGTGGCTTTATCAGCAGGTAAATCCACCTTTTGATTAAGTTCTAAACTCTGAATCCAGATTGAATTAACGCGAGGAAAACTCCCGTGGCGGCACCACGCCGAAAAGGACAAGGACGAAGTCGGAAGATTCAAGGAGAAATGCCGTGCCGAGGAGTTTCAGAAAGAGCTGTTTACGGGGTGTCCGAGCGAGTACGTAGAGATCATGCTTTATTTGGACACCGTTCGCTACTTCGACACGCCGGACTACGCCAAGATCTGCGACCTCCTGAAGCAGGCGATGACGGGCAATAGCGTGCAAGAGTACCCGTACGACTGGGAGACGCCGGAGTGGAAGACATTGTGTTCCGAGTTGGGATAAATGGTGTAAATAAATTTGTTCCCTGCTCTCTCGATCGGCTCTTCATTGGATTCCGATCTCCGGCGACGCATCAGACTTTCAGTGCGGTTCTTCGGTATCGTCGCTGCGTTCTTCCTTCTTCTTCCCGCAAATACGCCAAGCGGGACCAATTTGCGCGGAAGCTGGAGGCGATTGTCAAGCACTTCAAGGAAACGGACGAGCGCTTCAATTAAGAGATTTGTGCTTTGCGGCCAAGATTTTATTTGAGGCAGATAAATAAAGTGTTGGTCAAAGTCGTGTTGTTGATTGCACACTTCTTCCATCGTTGTTCCTATCGGATCCATTACACTTATTGTCCTGTTCCTCCATCCATGCAAATTAGCGACCGAACACGCGACGTTTCCCACGGTTTTCGCTGCAAGTGCAAAGATCTAACGACCGACCGCTCACCTCGTTTGAAAAAGAAAAGATGAACGTCTCGTCCTAGACATTTCCGCCGCAACTGTCTAGACGTTGAGCCAGCCGAGAGTCTCCGCATAGTCCATTTAAGGGCGGACGCCCCGGGATTCGTGGTCCATTCTTGCAAGTGGCGGTCGACGCGATGTCCAAGAAGCCGACGGAGGAGCCGAAGAAGTCGCGAAGCCGACGTCGACGTTTGCTCCGAAAACCGGGTGGAGCCAAAACGAAGAAGCCCAAGACGGCGGCTCTCTCCTCCAAGTCCAAGGAAACCGAAAAGGAATCAACTTCCCTCAGTCAGCTCAACTGGCACACCTTCGACGTCATCGTTTCCCTGCAGGTGAGTCCAATGTCGCACGGCCCGACGACGTTCTTCCTGTTTCAGCTGTTTGGCGCCGGAATCTTCCTCCTCCTCGCTTTCATAGGAGGCATCGTGGGCACCGACGGTTTCTGGTGGCTTGCTGACGGCCATTCTGCTCTTCATCTGTTCGCTTCCTGGATTTTTGTGCATCGTCCGAGGAAAGGTGCAAGGTTAGTCGTCAATTCATTGGAAGCGGTACCAAGAACAATGTTTCAGATGGAATTTTCGCGTTCTGCGTCACGCAGATGGCGAGTGGATTCTGCAGCCTCTTTTGGGGAGCCGTGACGCTGCTCGACTTTGCCAAGGGCGACACCCCCGAGGACTGGCGCGCGATCGCGATTATGATCGTCGCCCTGTGGCAGTTCTTCACCGTGGTCATTGTCAACAGCATGCCGTTCAAGAAGGTTTCGATGGTGGATGCGGTGAAGCGTTTGAAGCAGAAGAAGCGCCAAGAACGACGCGAAGCGGTCGCCGACTCGCGCACCGAAGAAATGCCCAGTTTTGTGGCCCAGAAGAGTGAATTGCGGGAGGAGAAATCAGGCTTTCATAGAGCTTTTTTAGGCAAGATTGTGATAAACATGGAGGACTCGCGCAGCCGAAGCGGTAGCCAGCCTTCGCAGACGACGATGCAGAAGCGATTGGCGTCGTTTCTGAAAACCGCGAACGAGCGCAAGAAGAAGAAGGAGATCGTCCGATTGCAGCAGAAGGTCGGCGGAATCAGGAACAAGTCCCAGCTTTCGTATCCTGTCATGTAAGGCTCAGGTTTTCCCACTCAGGTTCAGCATAATTCTTTTCAGGAAAGACAACTCTCAGATGAGCCAGACCTACTCGAACCCGCCTTCCTTTCCACAATCCCGTGCAACAACCTCAAACCGGGTTCGTAACTTTCGCGTCAAAAGGTCTGTCGGAGACGCGCGTCTCTCCGGAGGCGTTCTCGGACTCCAAGTCCCAAGTGGCCAGCGTCTCGGACACCCAACACTCTTCGAAAGAAACGAAGTCCGCCTACGTACCGTACGACTCGTCCGTTGAGCCGTCAAAGCAGCAAAAGGTAATTCGTGATTTGGAGTCGTAGATTAATCGAAACGTGTTCAGCTTGAATGGAAGCCCAGCGCCTACGCGATGAACTGACCGCGGCGTCGAAAGGATCCAGATGTTGAATTTTGTCTATGGTGGTTAAGATTAAAGTTAATTTCGTGTTTGAATTGTGTGGAACATTCTTTTAGGTTATTCAGCTCTTGTTTTACCATTCACGTGCCATGAAGGTTCTCTCCGCACGTGTTCTTGGTTGCTGTGAGCGAAAAAACGAGTGCGAAAACGGTGTTTTGGGGATTACCCAGTCAATTCATACTCAAATTGGAAATTACAAATGCGCACATTTTTGAATTTTCCCAGTTTCGAGGACGAACCTACGCGTTTTCCAGAATTCTTCGCGGCGTTCCGTCCGCTCGTTGTTTTTGTGTTCGAAGCGTGAATCAACGGCTGATCCGGCGTGTATTTTATCGCCGTCTAGATATGGCCACTCACGTTAAATTAGAACGTGGTGGCTACGAATTGTATTTTCCCGAATCCTTTTGCTTCTCACGTTCCAGAAATGTCAATAATGAATTCAAAAGGCTTCTTTCGTTTTCCCTGTTTTCGGACGGTTTGTCGAATCATTGAAAGAAAACTCGGGCGCCGCCTGTTTTGGCTAATTTATATAACGGCTTCGCCTCAAAAAGTCATTTTTGACAACTCATTAGACGAATGTTTTCTAAATTTAGCGTTTGCCACATGCAACACGAGAAGGTTGCCGCTCATTCGCCGCGATTATTGTTTACATTCAGTCTTGAGTGTTATTTATCGATTTCCGCAGCTTGAAAATTGGCGATTTTCCGGTCTTCAAAGGCGATAAATTACGGAATTCTTCGCTCTTTTTGCATGTCTTTCGTGTGTCCGATTCTGACTCATTCGCGGTGTAAACTTTAATCGCGAATTGGAATTGGGGCTTTTTAGGTCCGATTCAGGGTCGCCTCGTGCGTCATCAGAATGCAGATCCTCGGGCGCAAGCGAGAGGCCGCCGGCGGCGGTCAGCGGCGATCGGCGTCCGCGGCACTCGCGCACTCGAATTCGCATTTTGCCACACGCGTCCCCCCAAAAAGTTGTTTGCGTTTTGTTTGCGTGTTTTCTGCATTTTCGACCTTAATTAAGCTTCACCTTGGCCGCCGCCAGCTGCGGCCACGTCATTTTGTGGCTGCGCGCACTCGATTGCTCTGGCGGAAGACTCGTTTTTCGTTTTAAATTCTTGGTGCCGTTCTATTGCGAAAGTGGACGTTTATGATCAATCGAGGGCGGACGTGAGAAGGGTTTTGCCGACTTCCACAGCCTAAAACAAACACTCGTGAGTTAAGCAAACTTCGGCGTGATTGAACCGCGATTGGAGGGCAAATTTAGGCCGGCATTCCCGTGGTCGATGTTCCACGGCTTTCTGAGGATCCACGCGGCGTTGGACGCGCTGACCTTGTTCGAACCTAAGCGCGATTGACCTTGTGGACAACAGCGAGCAGATGGCGCCGCGGACGTTGTGCCGGGTGCATTTAATGCGGGTGTTCATTGCGGATCGATCGTGGCTTTTCGAAACTCATTTATTGATTTCAGAGATCGAAGGGTCCTCAAGATGGACGAGAGGGACGACGTCGAGCTCAAGCGGAAAACGGGCTACGCGGGGCTTCGGCCTAACACCGAAGCCCGTGCATGCTTCTTTTCAAAAGTAACTTACATGTGAGTTTTGATTTTGGAATTCCTTTGGCTTATTCTTAAAATTTCAGATTTATGATCCCCCTTTTCTGGCTCGGATTTCGTCGCAAGCTGCAGATCACGGATCTCTCCGAGCCTCTCGATGCTCATATGTCGAAGGTGGCCGTCGAACGCATGGAACGGTCAGTTTTTAGCGTTTTGAACTCTTCTAAACGAATTATTGTAGGGCCTGGATTCAAGAACGCAGAAGAGCGGCCCAGAAAGGTGAACGGGCATCTCTGTTCGGAGCCATCGTCCGCGAATACTGGTGGAACGTCATGAAATTTGGCGTTTTTCTGTTCCTTGAGGTGTACTTCCCCTTATTTTCCTTGTCTTTATGCGAGTTTTAGGAATTCGTGAAGCTGCTGCAGCCATATTTTATGGGCCATCTCATCCGCTACTTCGAGGCCAACACGAATCTCAGCGAAAACGACGCTTATTTCGCAGCCGGTGGTGTGGCCTTCACATGTATATTCTACGTTGTTGTCCATCACCCTTATTTCTTCGGTATGTGGCTAGTTCTTTAGATTTTCCGGATTTAAGAAAATTTTAGGGCTGCAAAAGATCGGTTTGGAGCTCAAAGTAGGCGCCAGCGGGTTGCTGATGAAAAAGGGAGTTTCCCTCAGCAGCAGCGCTCTGCATCGGGTTTCCGTCGGGCGGCTCATCAACTTAATCACCACGGATGTTAACAAGTTCGATTCTGTAGGTTTCTCTTGAATAAGCTCTTTCTAAATTTTAATTCAGGGCTTCCTATTCTTCCACTTTTGCTGGGTTTCGCCGCTTCTCCTTATCGGCTACGGCTACATGCTCTGGTCAGAACTAGGCGCCTCATGTCTAGCTGGATTTGGCGCTTTGCTGCTCCTTTGTCCTTTCCAAATTTATCTCAGCCGTCGTATGGGCGCTTGCAGGTGGGATCAGTTCTAAGATTCTAAGATCTCAAAATCAAGAATTTAGGCGTGAAATTGCGACCCGAACGGATAAGCGGATCAGCGTCATGAACGAGATTCTGAATGGAATCCGCGTGCTGAAGATGTACGCCTGGGAAGAGGCCTTTTCAGAGATCATGAGCGACGTCCGAAGGTGGGTTTAAGTTTGTCTCGCGATTCTATATGATCTTATTTGTTTAGGGACGAAATCAAGAAGGTCCGCTTGAACGCCATCTATCAATCGATGGTCATGGGACTCTTCTGGGTCAGCGGGAAACTGATGATCCTCTTCGCCATCGTTTGCTTCCTGCTGGTCGGCAATGGAATCACAGCCGAGCGCGTCTTCGTCGCGGTAAGCGCTCTTTTAAACCTTTCTCAATTATCATATTCCCTTTTTAAGACCGCTCTGTACAACGCTTGCCGGCTGCCGGTGACGCTCTTCTTTCCCTTCTCCCTGCAATTCCTCTTCGAGCTCCGCGTGTCCATCAAGCGCATCCAAGAATTCCTGGAACTCGAGGACTATGAGTCCGTCCACTCGTCGCTCGAAGACTCTGAGCAGCCTTCGACTTCAGGGTCTTCGAAGCGGCTGACACTTGACCGCTACACGGCGCTCTGGTGTGAAAAGGACGAAGAAGCGGAAGTTTCGGACACGAAACACGCCTGCGTGGACGTTTCGCTGGATGTCGTTCCGAACAATCTGATCGCGATCATCGGAACCGTCGGAAGTGGAAAATCGTCGCTTCTCTCAGCGATCCTCGGAGAAGCCCGCCGCGTATCCGGCCACCTCAAGCTCTCCGGAAGCGTCGCTTACGTGCCGCAGGATCCCTGGATCTTTTCTGGCACGGTCCGCGACAACATCCTCTTTGGAATGACCTACGAGGAGAAGCGCTACAAGGACACGGTGGCCGTTTGCGAGCTTAACGCGGACTTTGAGCAGTTCGACCGTGGAGATGCTTCACTTGTAGGAGATCGAGGTACGATTTATCATGTTTAAACTGTAATTTACTGGAACATCATGTAGGAACCGCCTTGAGTGGAGGCCAGAAGGCTCGCATCTGTCTGGCCAGAGCTGTTTACCGCAACGCTGACGTTTATCTGCTCGACGATCCGCTTTCGGCTGTCGACACGAGCGTGGGAAGGAAGCTCTTCGAGAAGTGAGCATTTCAGTTTCTGTTATAAAATTGCGGTTTTCTCAAATTTAGCTGCATTTACAAGCACCTCCGGGAGAAGATCGTCCTTCTCGTCACCCATCAAGTCCAATACTTGGACAAAGCCGACAAGATCCTGATCCTGGATGGAAGCAACATCATCGCGTCCGGCACGATGGCTGAGCTACGCCTGTCCCACTCGGACGTGTTCAAGCACCTCGACGAGCACAAGAACGAAGATGCGGAGAGCGAGGAACGCAAGCATTCCGTGTCCATCCACGGTCGCCGCTCCCACGGAGCTTCACGCTCGATGTCCGCCGAACCGCAGGACGATGAGAGTCAATCGCTGCTCAGCGGGAAGCGGCACTCCAGCTCCAAGAAGTCGCTGGTGCTCAGCATCCAAGAAGAGATCGCGGCAGAGGCGCTTAGAGTTAAGTCGGAGGACGAGGACAGCGCTGTGGGAGCGGTGAGCTGGAGCGTCTACTGGACGTATATCAAGAGTATGTGCACCAATCCGTTCTTCATGCCACCGCTGATTCTCTTCTTCCTGGGAGTGCAGGTCTTCAGCAACTTCATCGATTGGTGGATCAACAAATGGTAAGTTTTCTTATTCTATCGAATCTATTCTCATCCCATCGTATGCTAGGACCACGGCTGCCGAGAGCTACACCGCCTCGAACGGCACCTCCACGGCGCCGTTGACCATTATGGACGGACTGTACACCTACGACATCACAATAAAGGAGTACAGAATGGTGTTTATCGTGTCATGTGTCCTCCTAACTCTGATGTCAGTCTCCAGGTAAGCTATCGTTTATTTAGAACCGGTTTAAGGAGTTGTTTGTAGGTGCATCTGGTTCCGCGTGGCTCAAACGGTCGCCTCCTGTGTCCTCCACGACAAGATGTTCAAAGCGGTCGTCCACGCGAAGATGTTCTTCTTCGACTCGAACCCGATCGGACGCATTCTGAACCGCTTCTCCAAGGACGTGGGCACCCTGGACGACCAGCTCTCCTTCGTGTTCTTCGATTTCTTCATGGGCCTCATCAATATCATCGGAATGTTCGTCGTCATCATTATGGTCAACTTTTACGTCATCGTCGCCGCGATCCCGATAATCCTAATCTTCATGTTTCTCCGCACCGTTTACTTGTCGACATCTCGTGAAGTGAAGCGCATCGAATCGACCAGCCGGAGCCCCCTCTACTCCCACATCTCGGCCGTCATGCATGGACTCGTCACAGTCCGTGCTTTCAACAACCAGGAGAAGGTCCTGGAGGATTATCATCGACATCAGGTATCCCGAATCTAACCGCTTAGAGTCTAATAACCTCTTTTTAGAATATTAACGTGGCTGCGTTCTACGCCACGCTGACCACCTCCAGATGGTTCGCCGCCGGAATCGACTGGCTCGCGGCCGCGTTTGTGACCTGCGTGGCTTTCTTCTTGATCGCATTCAGTAACGGTAAGTGAGATCTTCTCTAATGGGTCGTAATCCTCGGACTTTAGGCACGTTAAAAGGTGGCGAAGTAGGTCTGACGATGGTCTACGCCGTCCAGCTCACAGGCTTCTTCTCTTGGATCATGCGGCAATCGGCCGAGCTTCAGAATGGCGTAAGTACATCGGTTATCTTGGAATCAGTTCTAAAAGTACGTTTCAGATGGTCTCCGTTGAACGCATAGTCGAGTACAGCGAGCTCGAATCCGAGCCTAGGAATCAGCCGAAGCCAAACTTAGGATGGCCCTCCGAAGGTCGGATTTCGATGAAATCCGTTTCGCTGAAGTACGAGGGAACCACCGAACTTGTCCTCGACAACATCGACTTGGAGATCAAGGCCAGAGAAAAGGTTAATTCGAGTTACATTGACTAAACTAACGAGATGGATTTAGATAGGAATAGTGGGCCGAACGGGCGCCGGCAAAAGCTCGCTCCTCCGAGCGCTCTTCCGCCTCACGGAACCCATGGGATCGATCTCCGTCGACGGCATCGACATCTCCGAGATCGACCTTCTCGTGTTGCGGAAGAAGATCTCCATCATTCCTCAAGGTATGAATCTCCCTTAAACCCACAAATCCTAATCTCTCTTCTCCAGATCCCGTTCTCTTCATCGGCACCCTCAGGCGGAATCTGGACCCCTTCGACGAATTCGACGACGACCAACTCTGGGACGCGCTCGAGCAGGTCGAAATGAAGGCGACCGTCGCCGAGTTGAGCCGTTCTCTGGAAACCCACATGCAAGAAGGAGGCGTCAACTTCTCCGTCGGGCAGCGGCAGTTGATCTGCTTGGCCAGGGCGCTGCTGCGCTCCTCGAAGATCCTGGTCATTGATGAGGCCACTGCGAACGTGGATCTGCAGACCGACGCGCTGATCCAGGACACCATCCGCAAGAGATTCGCCTCGTCCACGGTGCTCACGATCGCCCATCGTCTCAAGACGATCATGGATTCAGACAGAGTCATGGTCAGTTTCCTAGCTTTCACCTCTTTGCTTACCAAGTCCTTCTCAGGTTCTCGAGCACGGAAAACTCGTGGAGTGTGACCATCCACACGTTCTCCTAAAGAACTCCGAGAGCTACTTCTCAAGCTTGGTGGCCGAAACGGGTCCCGCAGCCAGCCAACTCAAGGAAATCGCTAGGGTCGCATACGCTGCCACATCGACGTCATCGGATTAAGGCCTGCTGGAGGGTCCTCTCATGCTTTCAATCTCCATGTGCATCGTAATTCGGGTTCTCGTTTGTTATTAGTTGTGATGTTTCCAATTTGTTCCTGAAAAGATATTTCACCTTGATTGATCTATCTAAAATGGCGAATTTGACCGGCCGATTCGATGATTTGGTTCGGCAGGAATAATTCTTGTCGCTTGCCGGACACGAATTGTCTGGGATTGGATTTCGGGTTAATTTCAGACGCGACGGAGCGAAAGCAGGTTACGGCTATAAAGAACCTATGGAGAAGAGAACCTGCCTAAAAATTTCACAAAAAGAACCCGCCTTTCAGCCGGACAGATCCGCCACGGACCACGGAACTAAACATTCGTGGTGTGCCATTTCCGTCACTTCCGTTTACCATAACCCTCGGGTAGGTCGAAGGCGTTTCTCCGAAGGCTGCGGGCCGAATTCGCCTTTTCGTGACCGCCGAAAGCTACCGTAACTCTCGAGAGGCCGAATTTGGCTTCTCCGAAGGCTGCGGGGCCAAGTTTGGTGGAATATTTTCGTCGCGGGTTCTTTTGGGACGTAATCGCGAAAGCAGACATGAAAAGCGAAGTAAGCAATCACATTTAGAGTTGTGAAGTCAGTTTATCGGTTGGATGGAGCGCTCCTTCGATCTGCCGCTCCGACTGCCCCGAGGCTGCTCCGCAACTGCTCCACGGTCCTAGAACGAGAACGGCTCACAAGCGATGCATTTCAGATTGATCCGTATCCTTGCGGATTCAATGCGTGAAATCACACTTTTAGCACGTATAATTCAGTATTTAAACTGCGTTTTCCCATCCAAATTCACCAATCTGGCCACTCCGTCCTCCAATCCCCCTCGATTTCTTCAGCATGACTCCAGCGATGATCCCAAGCGGCAGCGATAGTCCCCTCTTCAACAATAAATTCGAGAAAAAATCGTCGGATCACGTGAACTTCCTCGACATGCTGGACGAAAACCTCAAGATGATGCCAGCAACTCCAGAGCGACCCAAGACTTCCCCGGAGATCGGCGACGCTGACGAGGACTTCGCGCAGATCGTCGAGAATGATGGAGCAGCTGGAGCAGCAGCTCCAGAAAAAATCCGCGGAGCTGAAGAAGTCCAAAGAAGACCACGACAAGATGGCTTCCGCGCACAAAGACGTCTTGGGCCACCTCGAGGAGCTGCTCCAGCAGCGTGACCACGAGTTGATCGCCATGCGATCCCTGACGAAGACTATGCAGCAAGAGAATTCCCAGCTCCGCGACACTCTGGACACACATCGGGCCGACGCTGAAAAGTGCAAGGAGACGATTTCCGAGCTCGAAACGTCCCTCGAGCACATTGAATCCATCCATCAGCTGCAGCTCCAAGACAAGGACGAAGAGATCTCTCAGCTGAAAGAGGACAACGCGACCTCCAAAGCCGACTTCATGTCCCTCCAAGCCGAGGCGAACGCTCTCCTGAAGCAAGTTGTCAAAGTTGCACAGGTCAAGGACGTGCTTGCCCGCGTTCGCCAGAGGAGCGAAATTCTGGCGAAGCAGCTGTTCGAGGCAGAAGAGAAAGCCCGGATCCTGGAACTGCAGAAAGTGGCGAAGGATGCCGAAGCCGAAGAGGCCAAGGGGAAGCTGGAAGCGGAGCGCAAGAAGACGGAGATGCACGCGAAGGTGGCCAAACGTCTTCTTGAGAAGCGAGCTGAGTTGACGAAGAGGATGGGCGACCTCGTCAGCAGGTTCCAGTCGTAGGATTGAAGTGTTCTGAGGCTTGAAAAGGTCCAAAAGGCTCCTTATTTTGTGGTTAAATAAACGTGTTGTAAAAATATCGAAGAGAGAATCGCACGACCGCAAATGGTGACCAGTTGAATCGAAAATGATGTTTCCTGACAGTCAGGTGACACACTAGCTAGACAGACATCCAGCAGCAGACAGCAGACATCCGCTCCATCTCATTTGGCCAAAAACGCGTGCGGTCGGTCCTCTGAAGCCTGAAATCACACCACAAGTGCTTTATTTCCAAACTACCAACCAAGAAATCCTCGAATTCATATCCGTTTGGCTATGCGTCGCGTTTCCTTCACTTCCGTCAGGATGACCTCTTGATTGCGCTCTTGACACGCCACTCGTTCCTCCAGGCGCTTCAAGCTGCGGGCCACTTCTCGCACCTGGGCTTCCGTGTTCTCGTTACGCTGAATCATCTGCAGGTAGCGCTTCTCCTCGTCGGGGAGCACGCCATCCGGAATCTCGCCGAATCCGTACTTGGCGGCCCTCGGGTCGTAGGATTTCTCGTCGGATTCGGTTGAATCGTTATGGCCGGTACCATCAAGTGACCATGAACATTGAGTCTTACTACAAACATAATTCATGACACGGAATTTCAATTACCAAACTCACCCTTTCGTGGTTATAGGTTTCCCGTCCATAGCCGTTCCCCCGGATTCGGTTGAATCGTAATGAACGGCGTCGCCAATTGTCCATTCAGCCTTACTGAAAACACAATTTACGACGTGGATTTCCAGTTTTTAAACTCACTATTTCCTGGTGTTTGGCTTCTTGACCTGCAGAGTCACGTTGTCACATCCGCGAGCTCGTGAAACCTTCAAGGAGCACTTGAGTCCGTGGCGCGCGGCCAAACGCTGGAAAATTTCGATCGGGATCGGTAGGTCGGCATCGTCGGCGCTAAAAAGATACGGTTAAAGTTCGAGACTCTTTGACCTTACCGACCGGCCGCGAATCCGCTCAAAACGCGGTCGAAAGCGGCGAACATTCTGAGGACTTCCGGATCTTTGTTGAGAAACGCGATTAATTCCTCGCGTTGGCAGGAGTTGACGTCCGTTAAGGGAGGGACGATCAGCATAGCGTTCTGGAACAGGAGAGAACTAAGGAAAGCCACGGACGGGAAAAACGCGCCTTGAAACCACGAAAGCCGAGCAGAAAACGGTGATCGAAATTCGAAATCGTGGTCGCGATTGACGACGTTTACAAGCAGGCGAAATCGTGGGGGGACCGGCGCTGTCATTACAGACGTCTGTACGCTTCTGCAGACGGTGCCTGCGGCTTCGGACGAAGCACATTTCGATGTTTTATATTTGACGAGCGGTCGGACGTCTTTGGCCCCTTCGAGCTCCGTTTCTTATGTTAGCCTGGTTTGAATGATTTACGCCTGGTTTTGATAAAATTTAAACGTCGCCGAAATTCTGAATTGATTTTGGTGAGATTTCGCGCGTTGCCCGGTGATTTTTGACCCTTATCCCAAATTCGTGGCAATGCTATAGCGCTTCTGGTAAAGCAATGCCTTCGGCTTGTTTAGCGTTGCTTTTGCTCCCTCTTCTTTCCTATAAGCGTTTCTTCCACTCCTAAAACCATAAACCAGTTCTGCAACGCGCTCTACTCCCAGCCATGCTTTTGCACCAAGAAGATTTCCACTGCTCCGAAGTCGTCAACGAAGACGTGGCCGAAATCCAGAACCCAGAAGACGACGACGAAGAACTGGTGCAGATGATGGAGCAGATGGCCTCGCAGCTCCACGAAAAGGGCCTCTCTCTGGAGCATTCCCGATCGCTCTGTCGCCAGCTCTCGGAGGTATGCGAGTTACAGCGCGCGGAAATGAAAAAACTGAAGGAAGAACTTTCAAAGCGCTTAGACGAAGTCATCGACGCCCAAGACCGCCACTGGCATCTGGAGGAGCAGAACGAGAAGCTCCGGGAAGAACTCCAGGCGTTGAGGAACGTCGGAGAGCAGCGTTTCGGCGATCTCCTCGAAGACAGGAAGCAGTGGGATTCGGAGATCTCGAAAAGCTGAACGCGGGCCACCGATCGGATCGCAGCGAAGAGCTCCAAGCTGAACTTGAAGACAAGGACAAGGAGATCGCGAAATTCGAGGAGAACCGAATAGAATTCGCGGAGATTTGTGCGAAGAACGAGTTGGAGAAGTGGAAGATGCAGAAAGAGAACGAGGAAATGAAAAAGCGGATGGAGGAGGTGCGGAGGGAGGCGAAGGAGATGAGAAAGGAGAACGAGGAGGTCGAAGGAGTTAGGGAGGAGTTGGAGAAGGTTCGGAAGGAGAAGAAGGCTTTGGAGAAGAGGGTAAATCAGATGAACGCAAGGCGATCGAGATTCATGCTAAATATGGAGGATATGATGAACAAATTTGGGTCTCAGGTTTAAGGACGAGTTTTAGAAATGAATGAAGAGGAATTCAGAGAAGAATAAAAGATTTGATTTGCAAATTAATCGTTTAGAACACCAAAATATCCTCACAGAACGTGAATCGATTGATCAGGAGGTCCGCCACGGTATCACTTACGCTTGACCAGATTCTTGATTTCCCCGTGGTTTTCTTGAGGCTCCTCGTGCTTGAAAAGAGAAATTTGAGGTCCTCCTGGGTTCTTTGCGTTCCATTTAAAGGTGTCTTCGAGAGAGGCGAAGGCAAAAATCTAAGCAGCATTAGCTGGTCGTGAGTATTGAGTTAAGAAGAGAACAACCATTTGGCCAAGAAGGAAGGTTGCTGGAAGTAGAAGAGTCGAAATTGAGTTGTTGAGAAGTCATCTCCAAGCTCCTATTATAAGAAATCCTGGCTGTTTGTCAGAGGGATACGGTAGATTTAGATGAGTTGATCGGATTTCACCGCCCCACCTGAATAGCTTCTCCTGTTCCATTTTCTCACGTTTGCAGCTACAGTAACCCACTTGTAAAATGCATTTGTAAAATAATACTGCAAAGGTCGCGTTGGAAGAATATGTGGAAAATAAAAGTGCGATTCGGACTTTTCTATTTTTGGTTTTTCTGTGGGTTACTGAGAATGTTAGTGCAAAGTGTTTTTCGCGCCGGTTTCGGAATCCCACTCTATCTCGTATGGCGTCACTGCAACAACATTCAGGTATTCATCGAAAGTTCCAAGTATATTCTGGTCGCGTTTACTAATAGAAAAATTGTTACATTTGATGCCGCTGATCACGTTGCTAATGTCTTATTTGTTCAAGAACTTCATTGACACATGATACAGCTTTTACTGTTTTGGATAGGTAGTGAGTCCATTATTTAGTGCAGTTCAGTGTGTTCTTGACTCTAAAATTATGCGTTGCTTTCTGGAAATGCGTCAATTCAACGCAGCAAGTGCTTTCCGTTACTATGAAAATTCGTTTTCATGTGGCTCAGCGCGCTCGAATACAACGTTCAAATCAACTTTGATGGAGTAGCTGTAGTAACAGTAACCCTGAGCTGCACTTGTCGGATGATTAAAAGGTGGGTGGAAGTGTGGAGAGGAAATTCAGAATAAAAGTACAAACTCTTCTTTTCAGTGAAAGGAGAAAGATCAGCACGAAATGAGTTTCTGAGTCCCACATAATTTTTCTGTGGCGCGGCAGTAGTGCGAAAATTGCACTGATCATCGGTTTGTTATTTTTTCAAATAGCAAATTTTCCTTAGCGTTCAAGCAATTTCTCCAAGTTTTTTCCTGTTTGCTCAAAGTTCCGCTCTCAGCTACAGTAACCCATCGCTGTTCTTGTACAAGAACACTGCGGAGATTGAGTCGGAAATGAGGCTAGAAAGTGGAGGTATCCGGCTTTATGAATTTTATCAGTCACCGACAATGCTTTTTGGCACAGGTTTTGGAACCGAATAACGGCAAAAGAGTTTTGCAAAGAATTCAAGAGTTTTTTTTGCAAGTCGACGGATTTCAGCTTATCTTTGCTTGTTTTCTTTCCTTATATTCTTCTATTCCTGACTATGTAATAATAATTCAGCTGAACGCGGCAGTGTGGAACAACACGATCTTCCTTTTTTACAAATTACAAAGAGCAAGCAACATTAGTGCAAAATCGTTTTCCGATCGCAGTTTTTGTTTTTCGTTGACACGTTTGAAAATGATCTGATCTGTTTAAATTACAATGCTTCCTAATGGCATCGTGCTAGGCTCATAGCATCACTTTCCTACAATCTCTTTAAACTGCGTCGCTTTTCTTTCCGAATCTCCTACTCCTCACAAACCGACCAAACATGGCTTTCCAACCCCAACTCCCTCCCCTGACCCCCGAGGAATCCTACCGTCTCCACCATCTGAACCATATCCGGGTCGAGATCAACCAGAACTTCCGCCGGGACATCAACATGATAAACAAGTTTGATTCGATCTTTTGCTGCTCGCAGATCGACGAAGAGATCGAAGGATTGGTCGACTTTACAGCCGCGTTCGAGCTCCTTAAGCGTTTGGGAGATGCGAACAAAGAAGTTCAACGGCTTCAGGCAGTGACGCGAATCCAGTCAAGACAGAGCAGGCCTGAATCTCGTCAAACTTCAGCCTTTGAAGAGACTGAAGAACGTTATAGAGAAGAAATCCAACAATTAAAAAAGGAAAAGCAGGCGATTCAGGCCGAAATTCAGTCTTTGAAAGAGGCGAATAGGACTCTGAAGCACGAGAATCTGGTGAAAACTACTAAAGTGGAGCAGCTGGTCTACGAAAGCGACTATTGGAGGAGAAAGGTACAAGACAGCGAGGAGGGAAAAACGGATGAGAGCTGGGCTGGGCCTTTCAGCCTGAATCAGAACGGATCTCAGACGTCCCGTCCTAGATATCCTCAACACATGCCCTATCTAGCTTATCCTTCAATTCCTTGTTCCTACGCTCAGCCTTCTTTCCGCCCTACTCAGCGTTTCTCCTCTGTCATCAGTCCAATGCGATTCGTGGACGGTCCGTATCCTCCCTATCCGACCACTGACCGCTTCCCGACTCCGATAAATCCTCATGGATCTCCTCGATTCGTTCATCCTCAGCCTCCTCAACCCGCTCCACGTCGTCACTTTCCTACTCAGAATCCTGAATATCCCGAGCGAGACAACCTCAGCGTCCGCCCTCCACCCGGATTCGAGCACCTTCCGCTGCCGATGCCGAGGAGATCTCTCATAACGTCCACCACTCAGCATTTTCGTCCAACCTCCTCCGATGGATTCTTTGATTCTCTAGCTATAAATAAGATGATGCACTTCAAGAGCGCAGAGCTCCAAGACAGATGGAATCCCGAGAAATGGCCGATTCCACGGAAACAATTTGTTCAAACAGTTCTAAACGTAGAATTCGTTTTGAAGATGAGGTTGAAGAATCTCAAGAGAGATCTGAAGAGTCGGATTTTGAAACTGTTGAAGCTCCAAATGAGGAGAATTGAAGTTCTGCAAAGGAGCCTTTACATCTTTGCTTGAAACACTTTGTTGGAATTGAATAAAGCAGTGTCGGTCATTTTCTGTTCTCCACACTTCAAAATTTTAGATTGTAAAGACTTTCACTTTACGACTCACGTCCTAAACCATAAATCTCCCATTTGAAGCTACTATGAAGTCATTTTCGCGTAAAAACAAGCACCTGTACACTTCCTCAAACGCACTAGTACATGCGTAAATAGTTCAAAGAATCTAGGAACTTTGATTTATGCTCTTCAGTTAATTATGCGTTCTAGTTACCCATAATTCGAAATTCGGTTTTGGGAAATGCACTTTTGCAAAAGGGAAATGAGAAGCAGAAATCGGTCGGCGGAATTCACTTTAAGAAAAGGTTCACAAAGGACCCGACCTGAATTTAAGACTTCTCTGGTTGCACCCAGTTGCCCCTCCAACTGGGTGGACTTCGATTGGTCCCTATCCCCAATTCATACAAAGGCAAGTGCAAGTCCTTAAAGGGGTTTAGGAAATGCTTAAAAAGACTTTCTTTTCTGTTAGTTTCAAGACAGATTGCGACGGCAAGGCGTGATTTAATTAGCTTATTCCAAACTCAATTCAACCTTTAATCTGAGTTTGAGTAAATTCTTACCTAGCAGTTCATATTCCTGAGTAAGTTGATCTTGTTCTGAAGCTTTTTGAAGCTTTTTAAGTCGTATCTTCATTTCCGGTCCCCAAAAGATTGTTGTTTTATGGCCCATTTTGAAATGTATTTCAAGAGCATAGGTGTTAAGATCTTTAACGTTTTCACGCTGAACTATTCCAATCAGTTGTTTGTTGTTTAATGTTCTATTCCTCAAAAATGTGGGAGTGAGAACAACCCGCACGCGACCCACGTCACACCTCCTCTCTCACGAGCCTATGCTCCTTCCTACACGCAGATATGCCCTTAAACGCCGCCTGGAGACGAATCTGCTTATAGGCTAATTAGATCGCGGTTACGTGATGTTCCGCAGGTGGAAGTGGATTTCCGAGTTATTTTGAAGCGTTCTGTTCTAGTCTTCTAAGCGATGAACCCAGCCGCTCAAGCATTTCACGTCCTCTCTGTCGCTTGTGTCCTTTTCGGGACGCTGGATGCGCTTCAGTGCAAATGCCTCAACACAAACTCGCCAGCGGTGTGTTCTGCTAATCACACGTGCGAGGCGGAGTACGGCTGCGTAATAAGTAAGTTGGTTCTGGGTAAAACAAGGTTTGAGGCATGAATGGACACGAAACGCTTTCTGTCCATTTGCACTTTGAGTCCGAAAAATCCAGTTTCTGCATACATTTCTTTTAAGGTCGCCTTTTCGGTCCGACGGGAAAAGGATGGAGCCAAAACTGTCACGCGAAACCCACAAACAGGTCCATGAGCGAGTATTCCTGCACCGAGAAAACAGCAGTCGTAAATGACACGTAAAGATTGAATAGGAAAAGCAAAAGCAAACATTGTTTTGTTTTAGGAAATACGTGTGGAGATCTTGCTCCTGTTTTAACGACTTTTGCAACGAACAGCATAAAGTTCCAGATCCACAGTATTTGGATGAGCTACATGGGACGGCGGTGCGTCCTCAGCCGACGGTAGCGTTAATTAGGAACGATTCTCATTCTCAGTAATCTGGAGCTGTTTTCAGCCGCCTGTGACGACTGTGGCGCCTGTGGCAACGACTAAAGCTGTACCTAAAGAAGTCTCCATAGTTTTGGCCGTTAGTATCACTGCCACTTATCTATTCTATTTTGGTTGATTGTATAAATTCAGATTCTAAAAGGGAATTTTACGCAAAAGAGCTAACTTAATAGCGTTATGAGATCGAAACACGTATTTATGCTTTTGAGAGCGGCAGACGAAAGTTAATTAAAACGTGGTTACGCAGTTTTAAGCAGGTGAAAGGTGATTTCGAGGTCATTTTGAGCTGCTTCGATTCTCAAGACAAGCCCAGGCCAAGTTCTTCTTTCTCTCTGTTGCTTTTGTCCTCTTCTAGGGTTTGCTTTCCTAATTTGGACCCAAAATAGCGCTCCCCTTAGCTCTGGATGACAGCATATTTGCCACCTATCTGCTGCGTTGACTTAATGCATCCCGGATAGATCTGAATCTTGGCAAAACAAAACTTAACAACGATAAGAATCTTAACAACAATCTGGATCACTTCTGCTCCACTCCGTTCTCTTTCTTTTCTTAAATGTTCTGGCCACAATCAGGGGAAACACGAGAGTCGCGTCGCAGTACACCTTCACGGCCTTCGAGGTCGTCTTCACTTTTCCCCAGCTCACCGCTTCATCTGGCCGCGCGCCGGAGTCGCTGCCGTCGAATTCCTAAACACAACTACCGTAACCCAATCTCTATATTCCTTCTTACCTGTCCCGTGTTCACGAAAACGGTGTAATCGGACCCGTTGCGCATCAGATTCGCGTTGTTGATGTGGTGCTTGACGACTCCGCCGCCCAGAATTATGACGCCGCTTTTGAGCGATTTGACAGCGAGCGTGTTGATGTGTCGAACGTCCTAGAATCAGAGATTAGGCCTTAGAACACTTAAGAACAGTTGCTAACCTCGACGATGTCCACCGATAGGCCAGGACCGCTCCTCACCGAGTGGAAGTAGAGCATATCTCCGAGAGATCCGTCGGTCAGCGCGGGGCAGAAAATCGGGATTCGGTTCTTGTGCGCCCAATAGCAGATAGAGCTCGGGTCGGCGATGCGTTCGCCCAGGCGGTCGATGAGTTTCGAGGGCGTCCAGTAGCGCGTTTCCTCCATGCACTCGTCGAGGATCGGCATCAGCCAATCTTCGAATTTGCAATAGTTGTCGTTAGGTATGAGGACGTTTCCGGCGCGGTTGAGGCCCTTCTGGCGGAGGAGGGCGCCGCTAAGGTTGAAATCGCCGAGGAAAGAGGGCGCAAGGCACTTGATGAGGTCCTCTTCGACGCCTCCGGCGCTGGTCACGATGCAGTCGACCATATCGTGCTCCACGAGGTAGCGGATTACCTAAAAATCGGTAAGACACGGATTTTGTAGAGCTTCGTGCATCCGCCTACATCTCTCAATCCAGAGCTGATGAGATTCGACGTGTAGCCCAGGAATATCGTGCACGCCCTCTTCTTGCGGCCTTCGGGGTACGGGAAACACGGATCCACGTCGTCGAGAATTTCTACCTCCTCGTTTCGCGCCGTGATCATCTTGTTGATCTCCTCGATGGCCAGAGCCAGACTGGACGCCTGACATCCGGTGGTCAGATACGATTCCATCAGCTTCCCGAAATCGAACGCTCCATTGAAGTCGTATCCTTGAATCTTCGGCGTCTCTTCGGGGAGAACTTCCGACTTCACGAGAACCGCAGCCTGGGCGGTGGCCAAGTCCGAGGACGACATCTGCAATCCCACCCCAATCCAAAGCCATCCAGTGCTTCCTGGTCAAATATTCCATCGTCAACACGTAAATATAGGTCAGAACCAGGACAGATCAGGAGGGAAATCTTCTTCAACAATAACAAGAAACAAAAACAACAATATATAACAAAAATTCGGCTGTTTATTGCCTCCAGATCTTCAGGATCTTGTCGCGGCCCCCGCTGACGACCTTGGATCCATCTGGGCTCCAATCGACGGCGAAGACTTCGTCCCCGTGGCCGGGCAGGTCGAACATCAGCTTCTTGACCTTCATGTCCCACACCTTGAGCGTCGAATCCGCCGACCCGGACACCAAAAGGCGGCTGTCGGCGGACCAGGCGATCTGGTAAACGGCGCTCACGTGGCCGCGCAGCGAGGTGATATACTTGCCGGTCTTTCCATCCCAGATCTTGATAGATTTGTCGAACGATGCTGACGCAATGTACCGCGTATCTGGCGAGAACATGACCTGAAAAGAGGGTTTAGATCCATATTCTAAGATCCTTAATCCTAACCTGATTTACGAGCTGTTGATGGCCGGTCATCCGGGCGACTGGCTGCTTGGACTCCGAAGGCGACCATAGGAACATAGTGAAATCGTCGGATCCGGAAACTAGCCTCTCTGGGTTGTTCTTCCTGGCTTTGTCATACCGTGCTTGCGCCACGATCTGACCCTAAACAAGCATTCTTAGCTCAATAATCTTAAGAACACTCAGGCACACCTCTTGCTCGCTCTTGGGCTTCATGCAACCCTTCTCCGGCTCAAAACAGCTCGTCCTAAGCACGTAATCTACATTGAGCGCCAACGTGTTGATCCAATGCGCATGGCCGGAGAGCGTTCGGCACATAACGCCGTCGTCCGCTCGCCACACTTTGATCGTTCGGTCCTGAAGGTTATTATACAATTGATTTCACGGAATACGGTATCTACCTGAGATCCAGAATAGATCAATCCTTCGCCGCCCCATCGGATCGAGGTAACACCAGCTGTGTGGCCCGAGAGGACGCGTTCCACCTTCATCTGAATCGTGTCCCAAATGCGGATGCACGTGCGCTGGCCAGGTATCTCGAGGCAGGATCTTTATGCAGAGGATTCCAAGCCAGCGCGTGATCCACTGCTTGTGGGCGGTCAGCGTTTTCCCCATCTGCTGGCCGGTTGACGGATCCCAGATGCAGATCGCTCCGTTCTTGCACGCCGAAGCCAATTTCTGGTTATTGGGCGCCCAGGAGATGCAAAGGACCCAGTTGTTGTGTCCTTTCGATGTGAAATGCGGCAAGTCGAGGTTCGTGTCCCAGAACCGCACCGTCGTGTCCCCGGATCCACTCGCCAAGCCTCTCAAATAGAGAAATGTTAAATCCAGCATTTTCATAGGACCACATACCGTCCATCAGGACTAAACTGCGTGCTAATGACGGGTTCTCCGTGGCCGGGCAAGCTGGAAGAACACCGCGTGACAGGGCGAACGCGGAAGACGGCTTGGGGCAGATATACGAGTTCTAGGGCCTGAAAATTGGATGATCAGAACTGAAGAGAGGCCTATAAATACCTTCTCAATGTCGATTTTATCCTCAGGAATAGAATTGTAGATCGATTCGGCAATGTCAACGCCGTCGGCGGTCCGGAAGGAGATCGGCACAGGGTCGTCGTCGCTGCCGAGGAGCTGGTTACACAGCTGCTGGAGTTGGCCGGTCGTCGTCTTCGTGTCGAGGTAGATAGGGGCCTCGCTAAGGTTGGTGCCTCCTCCGAAACGAAGGTGCACGTAGATCATCTGCCCTAGGATTCTTCTTCGTCCATGTTTGGCAGTTTTCTGGAATGAGGAAGGGTGGCATTACATCAAAGTGTTAGGAGAGGAAATCAGACAAATACGAGTTTGGAGTCTAGACAGCCTCCTTCAGACGGAAAATGACGTCAGGTCATTTCCGCAAAGGCGGTCGGAATTGGGCATGTCTGGATATCACGCTTGAACCAGACATAAGAACCTAATATAAATAAAATACCAATTTTGAAGTTACAAATCCATCTGAAATCGAAGTAAAAAAGTGGCCTGTCAGCTGGATAAACAATTCCGCCTTGCAGCCAGACATTTCAACGTCTAGACAGCCTGTTTCACTTGGTAAAATGAGCGAAATAAACACGAGATGTCAATCAGAACGGTCGGAGATGAGCAGTCGGAATTGGCCAGTCTAGACGCAAAATTCCAGACAAGCCAAACGAATCATCGTTTCAAAGTTCCGATGTCTGAACACATCAATTTTGAATGCGAATCTGTCTGAAATCGAGGTCAATGGTGGTCTGTCAGCTGGACAGACAATTCCCCTTGAAACCAGACATTTTTCGCGCAAATTGAGGCAAAAACAAGCTGAAAAGTCTAAAAAGCGCTTCAAGTCAAATTCATTTCGAAAATACTGTACTCTGTGACCAGCGCAGGGTTGTCGTTGCGGGACCCGATTTTGGCTATGATTGGAACGTTTGGCTTCAAGGCAAGGGATACGCGTAGAACCGCTTTATTGCAACCGAAATAATTAGGTTTAGACATAAACTTGAGACGAAACTTTCCAGCAATCTCTGCTCCATTGCACCAGTAAGGAGTATTTCGATTTTGGATGCTTTTTGGCGTAATAATCATAGTAACTCGAAAATTCAAGTGTTGAGAATCCAAACCCCTAAAACACGTTTTTCCGAAATAACATGGATGCTCTTCCCACTTTTTAACAAAATTTCCGAACTCATTTGACGCCTCGTGGAGCAGCAGATTCTCTTTTAAGGAGCATTTCTCATCAAGAAGCAGCTGTTCTAAGATCCGAAGAGCGCGTGAGCGCGTGGGTTGGAAACGTCTTTTCTCGCATTATTCACGAATATTAGCAGCCTTAGAAGCTTTGAATCTGTTAAGAAGCTGAGATGGTCCAAAAATCCATGGCAGAACCAGTCAATATTGCAGTACCAGAAGCGAATTCTCGGAATTACGTAAATTCTCGGAATTACGTAGTCCCGGATTGTCAGCGCTTGCAAGAAGAGTCCGATAAAGGATGGACACTGGACAGAATTGAAGATGAGTTCATCCGCTCCAAGGGGAAGCAGAATCTTGTCGAAAAAGTCCTAAAAAGGCACTTCGATTCCATTGGCAATATGAGCTTGGCATATGAAGACTTGTCCATTAGAATTAAATTTATGGTTTCTGAGTTCAGAGAACGAGGAAATTTCCGAACCGGAAGACAAAGTCGCTTGAAAACTGAACTGCAAACTTGTGGGGTTGAAAAACGCGACCATTTTGGTTATGTCATCCTTCGCAGATTCGTTTTTGTTCTTTGAGGCTATGGCCCACAAGCTGTTTTTGGCCAATTTTGAAAGGTGCCTTTGAGTATCGATGGAGCGGTAACCGTGGAAGAGAACGGCGTCAATGAAGAGATACGGTACGTTGTGCATATTTAGAATTTTACTACAAGGATGTGCGGAGCCATTTTATGGGCATGAGGAGGTTAATTGCGATGCTATCACGCTAATTTGCAAGGATATGCAAGTGTCACCTACCGTATCCACAGTCTCGTTATGTATTGAAACGTCTACGGATTTGTCTCAATTGAACAAACTGTCTAAAATCTGATGTTCGTTTTAAGTTTTCACCAATTCCAACCGGTCGGCCATGTCTGGAACAGTTAGAATGATAGATGAGATACGTGTGACAAACTGCTCCCTGTCTAGGTTCTACGTCACATTGAACTTCAATTGCGCTCTCGACCAGTCGGTTCTCAAATAGTCTCGTCTGCCTGAACTTATTTGTCTGAATTGAGAATCACAGACCGGTCAAACTGTCTAAAACCGAACCTTCATTTTGAGTTCTCAACGATTCAAACCGTGTCTCAAACGACAGAAATGATGTAGTTAAATTGAATCAGTTCTTGAAAGTCGGTGTCATTCTCAAATTTAATTGCGCTCTCTACCGATCGGTTTTCAAATGGTCTCGTCTGGTATGAGTTTCAAACCTTCAAACTCTCTATTCGTCCTTCTCCCTCTTCCATGACCTCCTCCTCCGCTCCCCAGCATATCTCCCTCCCGCCACTCACATGCACACTGCTTGAACGTCGCCGCCTGCCAGTAATTGGGCAAAGAAGACTCCCAGACCGATCGATAGTTGACTCAAAAAACAGCATCAAAGAGTTTCCAATTCCACAAAGTCACAAAAATCTTAAAGTTCTGAAGAATTTACAAGAAGACGTGAGTCCACTCCACCAGGACTCCCCGAATGACGTCACCTTCTCGCGAGAATATCGATTCACCGCCTAACGACGCTGCCTAAATGAGACGAGACAAAACACTGCGAGTGTTAAAATGTGAACTTTTTTATTAATACAGATTTTAGGGAACGTAGACAATGAACCAGTATAGACAAGTTAAGAAACAGATTCTTAAAAGCGGTCTTTGTGTCGTTTTCACGCACAATTCTAAGGTCTGATCGGGTGTTAGATGTCTTTTAGACACCCATTTAAACCCGCACAAATCAAAAATAAAATTTTAAAGCTTTAGATGAGACAAAACGCAAGTCTGAAAAGTGTGTCCCACTCGAGACATGTCTGGTTTAGCTTTTCGTTATCCTTGTGGCCCTGTGGCCCAATGGATAAGCGTCGGATTCGGATCCGAAGATTGCAGGTTCGAATCCTGTCAGGGTCGAAATTTTTGCTTTTTTGTAAACAGACAAACGAGGTTTTTATAGGTCCGTCTGATAACCATAAAAGAAGTGACTGTGACTGCAACTCTGACTCAAAGAAACCCATAAAAAAGCAAAATTTAATAAATATCGATCAATATGATGCAGTCTTCACTGTTCTTCTTTCGGCAGCTAGCGTTCAAATCCGATTCGAGCTTCATTACCCGCTTGTTCAGGACCGTCAGCAACGCAACCAACTCCTTTTGGAATTCCGAGACGTCTTGTCGCCTGCTGAAATCAGACAAAGATTAGATTGTCTAGGCACGAGGATCGCACGCACCTTTGAGCCTTGAGTTTCGCTTGCTCCATTTGCTTCGAGATTTGTTCGAGTTGCTGTTTCTGCTCCTCAGACACTTCGAACGCCTTGCGGTCTAGCACACGATCTTGCACGACTGCGACTTCCTTCAGATGGTCGCACCATTTCGCCATCATGTTGCTCTGCATCTCGATCAGGGCGAGCTTGCTCTCGGTGTTCAGTGTGTTTTCTGTCTGAAATGGAACGTTTGAGATATGTCTGGGAAAGGATAACTGTTTGCTAGCAATGAAAACCACCAAAAAGTAGTCTGAAATGGATTCTAGACAGTTCATGTCTAAAATTCACATTATTTGGAATTACAAAAGCAGATGGAGTGGTCGGATTTTCATGCAAGACTAGACTGGCTTGACATTGAGACGCAAACTTTCAACTGACGCGGTGTCTATCAGACGTGTCTAAGACATGTCTTATCAACTGTTCAGACACAAAAGTCACGTCTTAGACATCCAAAAACCTCGCTAGACAGCAATCAAAACTGAATTGAGGTCTAAACCATTCTGCAGCATCCTAGACATCGATCTGAACCAAAATGAATTCCACTTCACATGCCCGTCCGAAAACAGCAGCACCACACATGTGTAGACACCTAATAAATGGACAGTAAGTCTAGCAGACAACAAATCAAGTCTAGATTGACGTTAAGACGCAAAATTTCTAATCAAAACGGTGTCAGACAAAATTTCTGTCTCAGACGCTAATTAGACTAATTCAGACATTCAAATGTCTGCAGTAACCTAGACTGCAATATCGAAACCGATCGGTCCACTGCCCATGAATCCAAAATGAAATCAGCTCCTCATTCTTGACCTCAATCAGACAACACCGCCCATGTCTAGACACCAAACGTCTCCGCGTACCGAGTAAATCGCCTCCTCCAGCTGCTTCAGCTTCTCGATCGGTGCCCTAAGAACGAATCCTAATCCGCGTTCTTGCATCATCTTCTTGATCCCGATGACGTCGACTTCATCGCCTCGGACTTCGTCTCCTTCTGGTGGAACTCCTTAAATACAATCTTCACTTTTCCGGCCACCTTCGCTAAAATATACCTAGATGTCGTTCGAGCTCCTGGACGCGTTCGATGAAGTCCACCACCTCTTCGTAGCTGGGCATCTGAAAACCAAGATTGCACTTCATTTCTTCAGCTTCCTTTGCATGTAAAGAATCGGCTTTTACCGTGGAAATATCCACAAAATGTGAAGGAAAATCGTTTCATTGAGAAATTCACCGACCGACATCACAACATAACAAGATTTACATTGAATGAAAATTAGGAAAAAGGGAGCGCCGGAGATCAGCGCCGGGGGAGCGTGGAGACGAGGATGATCGAGTCACCGCGGACGAAGAGCATCGGGACGTTGCGTTTCGTTTGCTTCACGATTTCTTCGTAGCTCTCTTCGTCCAATTCCATCGTTGTGATGATTTCTTCGACGTCGGAGAGGACCATATTCAAGTGCTGGTCGAATCCTTGCAGCTGGCCGAGGATTTCGCGGTCGTTGCGCATTTTGATGTGCACGCGCTCGTTCAGGCTCAGGCGGATCATGTCCAGAGGCTCGTACACGTTGGTGATGGAGCGGATAACGCCTTCGCCGGTCGGGGGAGTCGTGGGCGCTTCGGTCGCCATTTTGAATCTGAAATCGGGTTGAAATAAGCGCGGAAATGGTTAGGAAAGAAGCGCTATCGCGAGGAATCAGAAGCGATGCCATTTGTGGGCAGAAATGCGCAAAAAATGCAGTGAATTGAAGAGACTTCCCAGCTTAGAGCGTGGCTGGAAGGACCGACCGCTCAAGGTGAAAATTGCAGGCAGAAATGATCTTCGCCGCAAGCAATACGAGACATTCCAAAGATGTCTGCACGCCAAAATTGTCTAGAAAATAACGTCAATTCAAAGGCTTCACGTTAAGCATCAAATGATACCGCAAAATCTTAAACCCAAACACACCAGCCGATTCTTGAGGAATCGCTGCTAAAGACACATCCGTCACGCAAATCCTGGTCAACAGCTTCCCGCCAACACCAGAATCCCATGTGAAACGCTTCAAAAACCAACAAAAACCGATTCCGAATTTCGGAGGCGCGAAGTCATCACGGTTTCAACTTTCGAAACGACCGTATCTCCAACTGACGATCTCAGGGTCGTCGTTTTGGGTGCTCACCTCACCACTACTTTAAATGGTTGTGTCTCACTGTTAATTCTGTCTGCCGACCACGTGGGGATTCTTTAATGGGCTGAATACTTAAAACCGTTTTTCCCACTAATCCCTGTTGACAAATCCAAGTGTTTCTTCACAAAATATTATTCCAGAAGTGCACTCGAAACGTCGAATTGTGACGCGTGAGAAACGCGCCTCTAATTCAGGGGTTTCTTCAGGGATATCGGGTGATAAATAAGCCCATTGCACGAATTAAGGACTCCTGGAATGGCGTCATTTTGGAGATTAGCCTAAGAAAGAGTTGAGTTTTGACTCGTAAGAAAATGCTGAAAACAGCAGCTGCTGGAAGATGAGGTTAAGAAGGGTCTGGGTGAGGGTGTGTCATGCAGGGGAATGATAGCATGTGGAATTTAAAAACTGGAATTATGATTTGAAGAGCGAGGAATCTCAGGAATTCTGAGCATTCAGCCGAAACTTTTCCATGTTAAGCTGTGTACGTAATCTTTAATGGACGCTCTGAAACGCGGTCTTTCAAACCTCTTTAAACGCAAGAAACAAAATTAGCTGTTAGGATAAAGCTGTTTACAAGGTTTTAAGGACAGGTTTTGCTTATCCTACACGCCAGGAGCCAAATCAGGAAATTGAAATTTTAGATCCGTTTTTGATCCCTGTTGTGCGTCGCTTCTCGCCTCTCCCAAACACGCATAAATCAGATTGTCGTCTTGCATGGCTCTTTTATGATCCAAAGAAACAGATCCGAACCAGGAAGAATTGCTCCAAGTAGGGCTTCAACCCTTTTTTTGTAAATTAGTCATTTAAAAACTTTAATCGACGATTCCTTTGGGGAATCCTTGCTAACGGGCGGCCGAAAATGGATTAATTTTAAGGTTTTAAAATTAATCCATTCTGTTCATAGTTGTTCCGAAGTTCTCCACGGCTTTTTTTAACCCTCTGCTAATCATGACAATGACCTGGTCAATACCCTGAAGCCATCAAGACTCGCGTGTTCTAACTCTTCTCAAGCGTCTAATTGAATTTCGAATTGCCAATTACACTCAATTTTGCTCTCTCCTCCGACTCGATCCGAGCCCACAATAACACACTCCGATTGCTCCACGCATTCCGACCTCCTTCGGCCCCTCCCCGCTTCTCGCTCGCCTCGGGGAATTCGCTTTAATTAATGAAACACAAGAGGCCGCGCGGTGCTGACTGAGATGTTCCAGTCCATCATGAGTTTGCCTTCTTTCTTTTTCGCCTCGGAGGACACGATCGGCGATTGCTGAACTTTTCGTGGTTTACGTGCCTTTCCAAAGAGCTGGCAATGGGTATTTTCGAATTCGCTATTCGGGTTTGATGGATTCGTGCAAGCACACGATTTGTCTTTTGGAACCTGATTACTAATGTGATCACTAAAGTCATTAAAGACTTTCTACTGCGTGTTCAGATATGCGATCTCATCTGCAGACGGATTTCCACTACTAATTTTCTCCTTTCCCTAAGCTTAATCCGTTCACGGTTGATCTGGCCTCACGAAGGCCCTGAGTTTCCTTCTTACGACCACTATTAGCCACAACCCTTCCCAAGGAAGTCCTCTTCCGTCACTAAATTAGCCGTTTTCTACGGAAGCCAACGAACGTTTGAGAAGGGATTAATCAAATTTCAAAGAGTTCTCATCGTCTGTGATGCTTATAGTGCATGTGACAAGAGGCAGAACAGATTTTAAATTCCCTCTTGCTAGTCTGACTTCCTGTTCGACGTGTAGTGATATAAACTGCTGGATTCCTTCCAAAACGTTTAAATGTCCGCTGTAGGCGAGAACAAACAAGCGAGTTTTCTTGGATTCGCAGAATTCGATCTTTGGCTCAATGCGTTTGTTCGCGAGATGTTTTTTCCGCGGCTCTTCCAACCGATTAATGTTTGATGGATACAGCTGCTCCGTTGGGATGCATCATTGCAAAATCTGCGTTTCATATGTAGCTTGTTTGCTTTTACAGTTTGCTTTTTTGTTCGGCTGTTGGGTCTTTCAAGTTTAGGCTTTCTTAATCTTAAAATTAGTCATATTGCTACCAGCCGTTAGACCGGAATTTCTAAAAGCATTGCTGATTAAAGCTTTCAACTGACTAATTTGGGCTTAAACCTGACTGAAGCCCTACTTGGAGCAATTCTTCCTGGTTCGGATCTGCTTCTTTGGATTATAAAAGAGTCATGCAAGACGACAATCTGATTTATGCGTGTTTGGGAGAGGCGAGAAGCGACTCACAACAGGGATCAAAAACGGATCTAAAATTTCAATTTCCTGACCTGATTTGGCTCCTGGCGTGTAGGATAAGCAAAACCTGTCCTTAAAACCTTGTAAACAGCTTTATCCTAACAGCTAATTTTGTTTCTTGCGTTTAAAGAGGTTTGAAAGACCGCGTTTCAGAGCGTCCATTAAAGATTACGTACACAGCTTAACAAAGAAAAGTTTCGGCTGAATGCTCAGAATTCCTGAGATTCCTCGCTCTTCAAATCATAATTCCAGTTTTTAAATTCCACATGCTATCATTCCCCTGCATGACACACCCTCACCCAGACCCTTCTTAACCTCATCTTCCAGCAGCTGCTGTTTTCAGCATTTTCTTTACGAGTCAAAACTCAACTCTTTCTTAGGCTAATCTCAAAAATGACGCCATTCCAGGAGTCCTTAATTCGTGCAATGGGCTTATTTATCACCCGATATCCCTGAAGAAACCCCTCCCAGACCCTTCTTAACCTCATCTTCCAGCAGCTGCTGTTTTCAGCATTTTTCTTACTCATTTCTTGTTTTTCGTCTCCCTTGGGTCAAAAACCCAATCCTTCCTGAAGCCAATATCAAAAATGACGCCATTTCAGGAGTTCTTAATTCGTGCAATGAGCTTATTTATCACTCAGATGCCCCCGAAGAAGCCCAGGGTTACATGCACATTACTCACGCGTGCAAGGGATGCAATTCGACGTTTCGGGTGCACTTCTGGAATAATATTTGGACTGCTGTTTTCCTTCATCATAACTAATGAAGCTCCGCTTTCCCACGGGGTCTTTACTCAACACAAAACAAAACAGATTTTCCCGCTTTCACATAAAATAATAACTTTTGTGTGTAGACTCTTATAACCGCTTTATTTGCTCAGTCTGCGTCTTTTCGTGTTGTGTTTCCAGTTTTAATAAACTTTCGATTTCAGGAATTTTAGCGAAATGATGCAGGCGAGAGGTTACACGGTTCATAGGAATGTGGATGATGTGGACGAGGATGACGAGAGATATCAGTGCTGTTGTGGCGTTTTCCACATTGTGGTGAGTTCTACATTCAAATCAAAATCTCCTTTACTGTGGCCGTAAAACACGAAAACAAGGATGTTATGCTCTCATATGCAGAATAATTGAGATCTGCTAGGAAAACGATAAAATATGAAGATAAGGGCTTTGGCTGACTTGTTTTCTTAGATCTTCGTTTTATATTTATGGAATGTCTAAAATCTATGCATGTTGCGACGCAGTTCTAGGAATTAGGAAAGTGTCCCAGGACATTTTGGAAATTAGAGACTAAACAGATCGAACTTCTGAGAAGTGTTTCTTAAAGTGTTTACTGTGTCCTCGTGCACCCTAACAACAACCCGTGTTCACGTCCTGCACCCATAAAGATCACATGAATAACGTCCTTTCGAAAAGCGTCCCAACGACTCTCGAGGGTGCAATAAACGAAAATTGACATCTTGGCCACAAACGTCAACCGTGTTCCTCTCTTCTAAAGATCATTTTTCAGTTCCAAAACGAATTTCGAATTATTAATGCAGTTTTGAAAATGTCGCGTTGATCTGTGATCGGTGAGCGGCTTGGCTACTTTGAGGGGTGTTTAAATCGCAACGCTAATGAAGAGAGTCGGCGCAATTAAGAATCGAAGATTTGTTTTCAAAGAACTAATTTTAAGAATTCACGTTAGATTGTGTAAAGCGCGTAGGAGCTGTTTGAAGGATCCGAAAGTTGCAGATTCGAACCCTGTCAAGGTTGAGAATTTTCATGTTTCTAAGCAGTCGTCTTACAAATACACTTGAAGAAATTGTAGGAATTCATTGTTGGTTAAACTCTTTAGTACATTGAAATTAGAGGGAGCGGAGATTGATGTTTTCAGAGAGAGGAAGACGGCTTGGCTTCATTTTATAGGTACTTTTGCAGAACACTAGAAGGAAGAGGAGAAGGAAGTGAAATAAGGTTTTCAAACAATTTGATAGAATATCTAAAACACTGTTGTCTAGCAAATCGCCAAAAGAACCGACCGCTCCGCTAGTTTCGGTCTTGTTAAAATGACAACTTACGGTAGTTTAGCTTCTGAAGGTTGTCCGAAGGTACGCTGACCAGACAAAACAGAATAATTTCCAGCACTCTTTTTGCGAACGACAGGTCGGTTTTGCTCTGCAAACGTGTCGGCAAGAAATGACTGTATTCTGCCTGGTAGACCTTTGTTAGCTATCTGTAGACGTGTGTGTCTGATATCGTTTGAGCTAAATCAAATCTCATTTTGAAGCTGCTGAACGCCTTTGATCGATCGGTTTGACCGATCGAAACCGACCGGTCTCCAGCCCCGCGTTCGACAGAAAGGAGATGATTCTGTCTGGCCCGTGGACTGTTTGACCAGAGGAGGATGTTTTTTTAGCTGTAAAGGCTCATTTTCGTCTTCCTAAGAATCTTCTAAATCCTTCAGACCGGCGCAAAGATAATCTCGGTGTTCCTGCTCCTCTTCGCTCTCGGCATCGTCTTCTTCAACCACACGATCTACTCCGAATCCTCGCCCGAAACTGACTTCTCCGTTGTCCTGTACATCATCGACGTCATCGTCCTCGGCTACGTCGGAATCCTCTGTTTTGGCGTCTTCTCCGGCCGCCGCACGTTCCTCCTTCCCTTCATAATCTTTCAGGTTTCTCCTCCTCTTCTTTTACCTACCGTAACCCGCACCCTTTGCAGACCATCACCACAGCTATCTTCTCGCTCGTCCTTGTTTGCTACGCAGTCCTCGGCAGCATCACGAACTTCATCCGCGATCAACACAACAACGAGGAGCTCCGGGAACTCTACAAGATGCACGGATTGAATGCCAGCGATGAGAAGAGTTAGAATCGTCCAAAGAACCCTCGAAAATGACTAAATTATCTATTTTCAGTCCAAACGATCGTCAGCTGCAGCATCCTCTTCGCGCTGCTGGTCATCTGCGTGGGGCTGATCTACACCTGGACCGTTTTCTACTTCACCTACAGCTACATGAAGTCGAAGGACGCGTGCAGGGCCGTCGAATCCGGTTACAAGCGAGCCCGGATCTCGGCAGCGTAAAGCCGATGCTCCCACCACGATTTGCCTGCGCGCGGGCGGAGCTTACGGTAGATACAACACGTCGCCTCCATCGCCGACGACGTCGAAATGGGGAACTCCAGTTCCGCCCGTTCTCGCCTCCTTTTGTCCTGTATTTATGCGATAAAACTGTCCGATTTGTTTATATTTGGCCATGTGGGGATGATCTGCCCATGTTGACTCTGTTTGGCAAGATTGCGCGTTGAAGAAATCGCTGATATTTGAGCTATTTGGGGTCTTTTGCTACGTTTTGGCTTTGAGGGGATTTCGTTTTTTCGAATAATGGTTTTCTGTTGCTTAGGGACGCGTGTCGAGCGTTTATAGACGCGTTGTGATGTGGCATGACGTGCGGAAGTGCTGCAGAGCGTCACAGTGTCGCTGGGCACAACTGATGTGTTTTGGTTGCACCTGTTTGCAGCTGTTGTTCGACCGGTTCTGGTGGCGATTCCTTATTTGCTTCGACCCGAATTCGGTGCTGACTACCGCTAAAATCGCTTTCAAGAACTGTCCAAGCTGAAGGCTGATTCGCTAAGTTGAGTTGGGCGCTATTTTCGCGAAGATCTTAAGAATTCCTTGTCTCCTTAGCTCACCTTCATTTTGCAGATGGTGCTCCTGACGCTGATCGCCCGCGTCCGCGATGGACTCATCCTCGCCACGTCCATTGAGGGGCCCGATGACCAGAACACGGAGATGGTCAAGTACACTAACCAGGCCAAGATGCTCTTCCGCAAGCTCGGAGCGCCCAACACGCCCCCGCAGCAGTCCGTCGAGAGCGGCCCTTACGTATTCCAGTGAGTCTTTCGCCTCTGCGTTCTCCTTAATCTCGACTTCCTCCGTTTCAGCTACATTATCAAGGATCAAACGTGCTGCCTATGCCTCTGCGATCTGAACTTTCCGCGCAAGTCGGCCTTTGCGTTTCTCGGGGACATCGCAAACGAATTCAATGGCCAGTATGGATCTCGAGTGGCCACCGTCACGAGGCCTTATCATTTCTTGGATTTTGGTGGGATTGAAGCTTTTGAATTCATGTTTTATGTGTCCTTGTTGTAGATCAGTACATTCAACAGGCGAAGAAGAAGTATTCGGACAGGAGCCGATTCGCCATGACCGCCGTGAACAACGAATTGACCGACGTAACGAGGATCATGGTCACGAATATCGAGGAGGTCATTCACCGCGGAGAAGCTTTGAACAGTAAGTTTTCGCAAGTAATTACTGGTTGACGGCGGCTTCTGGTTATTGAAGACCGGGAACATGACGCGCTCTTCAACAGCCCTAATTTAGGCGCGATTTTGGATCTGCTGAGCGTTGCCCTCAGGAGCAAGTAGGAGTCCCGACCGATCCACCAAACGGGTCGGCGTTGAAAATGAAGCGTTTAGCGACAGAACTAGTCTGTCTAGACCTGAAAAATTTATCTCAACCGACTTATGTATTTTTGGTCTGCTAATCGCCGCCGAGCGGTCGGTCGGATATTCCTAAAACTTGTTAGTTTAACCTCTTAACAATCCATTCCCAATTTCAGTTCTCGAATCTCGCGCATCCGATCTGAGCGACATGAGCCGCAAATACCGGAAAGACGCCGCCGCCCTGAACAAGGGCAACATCTACTTTATGGTGGCCATGGGAGGCGGCATTGCTCTCATACTTTTCATCTTCTACCGTTTCTTCTGGTTCTTCTGAGGAAAGCATCGCTTTCTCCATCTCGAAATGCCGCCTGCAGCTGATCTGCAACTAATTGTGATAGCAAATTTATAAATTATTTGTGTTTCTTGTTTTAAGAGCCTAATGGAATTGTAGGAATGACTTTGTAATAAAGTGTAATTTATTTTAACCGTTTTTGCCTCTTTGACGCATGTATGCAAGTCATGTAACTTACCTAAAGTGGATTCAAGGCGCCCATGATTAAAGGGAGTCGAATTCCAGGCTGCGACAGAAGCCAGAAGACTGACGGATGTCTGTTAAGCTTTTGAAGAAACTCCATTCGGGATCTTCTTTGTCACTGGGAGGTCTTCTTTTCCAAATCCGGTACGTTACGACGAGATCCTGTGCCCATTCGCACAAGCTAGACGTGTCTCTGTGCGCACTCTTAACGCGACTTTGCAGTTCGTATTTTATAGTCTGTGTGTGCGGTTCGCAGTCAGAAATTCGCTAGCACTTCGTTTCGCTCTTACGGTTCCTATTTGACCGGTCGGTTTTCTGTGACTTCAGCCTCGTTTGTGGTCTGGTTTGTGCGGTTCAGGCGCTTACTTTCGTGTTTAATACTTGGGAGTCTGGAATCCTGTCTCACTTGAATCCATTTTCAGACGCAACATGAGCTCCTCGGCTGTAAAGGAATTCGACTATTTGGTCATCGGCGGTGGATCCGGAGGAATCGCGAGCGCTCGCAGAGCGCGCGAGTTCGGCGTTTCCGTGGGATTGGTCGAAGGAAAGCGCCTTGGAGGAACTTGTGTAAGTCGTTTTGGATCAATTAGGAGCCAGGAATCAAGAGAAATCCAGGGGAGAAGTTGAAGCAGAAGCGTTTGGCTCCGCTGACCGCGCGGCGTTGATTTCCAGCTCGAAATGAGCCACTTCCGACAGCCGAAGGTTAATTAGTTGTTTACATTTCCTCTCCAAACGTTTCTTGATGACATGCATTTCAACATTCAGTCTTTGATTACATGCGTTTCCGCATTCAGGTCAACGTAGGATGCGTACCCAAGAAAGTGATGTACAACTGCGCGATGCACGCCGACTTCATCCGTGACCACGCCGACTACGGATTCGACGTCATTTCCAAGATCAAGCAGACCCGTGATGCCTACATCCGTCGCCTCAATGGAATCTATGAGTCACCTCAACGGAGTAAGGATCACGTGTTTGTATTACAGTTCTAAAGCATTATTTCCAGTCCAAAGTCGACTTCATCCGAGGCTTTGCCAAATTCTGCGAAGCCGACGGAACCGTCGAGGTCAACGGCCAGAAATACCGCGGAAAGAAGACGCTGATCGCCGTCGGAGGCAAACCCACGATTCCGGACGTCCCCGGAGCTGAGTACGGAATCGACAGCGACGGATTCTTCGAGCTTGAGGATCTGCCGAAGAAGACCGTCGTCGTGGGCGCCGGCTACATCGCCGTGGAGCTCGCCGGCGTGCTGGCGAATCTCGGATCCGATACGCACCTGCTGATCCGCAAGGACAAAGTCCTGCGCACGTTCGACCACACTCTGAGCGAGTCGCTCACGGACGCCATCGAGAAGGGCCCCGTGAACCTACACAAGCGCACGCAGGTCAAAAGCGTGGACAAGCAGAAGGACGGGTCTCTAAAGATCACCCTGGACAACGGATCCGTGCTCGAGGACGTGAACACGCTGATTTGGGCCATCGGACGCGAGCCCCTGACAATCTGGACCTCGTTGGAGTGAAGACCGACAAAGAGGGAAACATCGTCGTCGATGAGTTCCAGCAGACCAGCAAGGACGGAATTCTGGCCGTCGGAGATGCCTGCGGAAAGTTCTTATTGACTCCAGGTAGGGATTTGTAACTTGAAAACAGCATTAATCAGTACCATTCAGTCGCCATCGCTGCCGGACGTCGCTTGTCCCATCGCCTCTTCAACGGCGAATCCGAAAACCGCCTCAACTACGAAAACATAGCCACGGTTGTCTTCAGCCATCCTCCTCTGGGAACCGTTGGACTCACCGAAGGTTAGCTTACCACTTAAAAGTTCCTTATCCCAAGATTTCTTTTCTTGCAGCGGAAGCCGTGGCCAAGTACGGAGCTGACCGCGTGACCATCTACCAGTCCAAGTTCAACCCGATGTACCATGCGGTCACGGAGCACAAGGAACCCTGTGTCATGAAGCTCGTGTGCGCCGGAGACGACGAGAAAGTCGTCGGCGTCCACCTCCTCGGAATGGGATCCGACGAGATTCTCCAAGGATTCGCGGTCGCCGTGTCGATGGGTGCGACGAAGAAGCAATTCGACAACACGATCGCCATCCACCCGACCAGCGCGGAAGAGCTGGTGACGATGCGCGGAGGCGTGAAACCTAAAATTTAATTTACCGGCGAACTTGAGATTTAATGTTATAAAAGAGAAACAGCTTGAATCAAGCGTCTTCGGTGGACGCAGTTTGCAGGGTTTCGTCGGGTCCGCGTTCTGGAAATTATTTGAATTACGAAGGACGAACAGAACGACTTACTCTTCTGGACAGAGGGCAGGGAGGCGTCCACGGAATCTTTTGTCCGAGTCTTCTTCGGTGCTTCTCTCGGTGGGCTCTTCAGCGTGTCGCCATGGCCTTCGTCGTTGCTATCGTTGCTCTTCGCCGCGTTTTTCTCTTCCTCCTTCGTCTTCGACAAGTCGAGGGATCCATCGGCAGAAACGCTTTTCGATTTGGCTTCGAAGACAAAATCAGCTCTTCTTACGATCGGCTTCGATTCTGAAATGGAAGTTGAGAGTGGGGGACGCTTATGGAGGTTGGAACATACGCTGGTGACTCTGGACGCTGCTCTTCTCCTTTTTCTTCGAGCACGAAACGAGGAAGAAGAAGCAGAGAAAAGTTTGGGGAAATGAAACCAGAAGGATCGACCACATCTGGACGAGGGACGACAGGTCGGTGGTCTTCGAAACGTTGGAAATGGTGAGTAGACGATAAGGGACATTCTGGGAATGTCTGGCAGACGACGCTAGTCTGGTATGGGCTGAACTGCGTGCTTTTTGGTCACGTCGACCCAAATGGTATCACCGAAATTCGGAATCGAAAATTCAAATTTCGAAATTGCACGAGGCGAATTTTACGAATGCGTCGACGGCCTCTCGCTCGTCCCTTGTGGCAGGCGACCGAACCGCAGCGATGCTAGCAAGACGAATGGCTCATTTACGCGATTTCCTGTAATTTCAGACGGCATTTCCAGACAGATGTCCGCAGACACACCTTCCCTTGTCCCTCGGATCATTCCTTCGACTGATACAACTTCGAACCGGTTGTCGCGATGGGCGACTTCATGGGAGAGATCGAGGAGATCTCCTTCAACGTTTGCGGCATCATCGACAACAAATTCGTCATCATCGCTCCCGTCGACGACTCCATCGAGCGCGACTACATGATCTACCACGTTTACGACGCCAGGAACCCCGATACCGTGAGTTTTGAGATTTTTTTTTCGCTCATTTATGCCCGCTTTTCCAGCTCTACTACGCCTATCCGCGGAACAACGAGTCTCAGAACCGCTCGATGAACTCGATCTCGGCCACGGTGCGTGTCTTGGAAAAGGTCAAAGGCCGCTCGAAGCATTTCCCGAAGATTATCAAGTTTGGGAAGCTCCCGAACGTAGGCTTCGAGAGTTTTAAAGTGTTCTGATTCGCTTCTTTTAGCTGATCTTCGGCATGGAACAAGAGCAGCAGCTAGAGCGCGATCCGGAGTGGGTAGGGAGGCCAGTGGTCATCGTGCAGCACGATACGGTGAACTTGGCCTCGCTTATGTGCTTGTCTCCTACTGGGTAAGAATTTTTGTTGAGTTTTTCACGTATTTCAGATGAATATCGTGGCGAAACAAAGCGAATTGCAAGGGGAGAGATAAGAGCGGATTTTGGACAGTCATTTCGCGAGGGAATTGCTGCTTGTCCGAGGAAATTCTTGCTCCTGGCAGCCTCTTGAGTTACGGCTCGTTGGAAGTGCCATTTACGCGGCATCATTTGAAGTTGTACAGTGCCTATTTTCGCATTTTTCGGATTGAAATTTTGCTAGTTTTGAGGCTGCTTCGTGTCCACAAATCTCACCTATTCTCCCTGATTTCAGCTCGGTACCCCTCATTCTGGCGATGCACGTCGGGATGGGAATGGTCCGCGCTCTGGCGGCCCTCCACCGCGCTGGATTCCTCCTGCGCCTCGTTTCGCCGCACAGCTTTTCGTGCCAGAACGTCGTCACCCTAGAGAACCTGATCAGCTCTCTGATCATCACGGACCTCAGCATCGCGATCCCGTGGCCCTCGAAACCGCGTCCCTATGTTCCCTTCGTGGGAACCCTTCGTTACTCCTCCGTCCGTGTGCATAGCGGTCGCGAGCAGTGCCCAGCCGACGACATTATTTCGGTGATCTACGTCGTTGCGGAGATGGTTTCTGGAAGGTTTGACCCGAGTCTAATGTAACCCTTTGTGAATATTCATTTTCAGGCTACCCTGGCGATCGGTGTTCGACGAAAAGCGGGTGAAGCAGGCCAAGGTCGCGTTCTTCACGTCACTTGAATTCAAGAAACTGCCTCAGGAGCTTCGATTCCTGTATAAGTAAGTCTTATCTATTTCATCACGTGTTCTAAGGACTACATTTTCAGGATGATGCACACGACGGAGCCCCATTCGCAGCTGAACTACCCAGAAATCCTCGGATTCTTTCAGAAGGCGATCGAACGCAAGGACCCGGAGTCGAGGTTCCAGCTGCCGCATTGGCTCTTCACCTCAGCTGGAGATTAGGAGAAGACATATAAAATGTGGTTCTTGGTTTTATCTTTCGGATATTTGGTCCCGATAGGTGCGCTCGCCCAAGGTTCGTTCTAATATTGAGTTTATGGTTAAACGACAACGTCAATATTACAGTTCACACAAAGGAAAATTGAATGAAAATGAAAAGGAACGAAAATACAAAAAGTGGAAAATCACTCGAGAAATGCACAGCGGAAAGAGTCCAATTTGTGGAAGATTCTAGAATCCTATTTATACCTTAAACTACTCGAATTCTGCGAGAGAGAGAAAGAGGAAAGAGGGAAATACTGGCAGCTTGAGGAGTGATTTGAAGAAGTTGCTTGGCGTGGAGGAGGTCGCCGACGACCAAAAGAGGATAGAAACCGAGAATCGAAAAAAGGTAGAAAGGTTAGCACCAATCGAGAATTCGCAATTTAGTGTGCACAACGCTTGGCTACAGTAATCTCTGTGTTTTGTACAATTGTGAGTTTTACCATTTCAGGGCTAGGAAGAAGAGGCGGAGGAGGGAAAGGAAAGGGTCAGAAGGGTCCTAACGACATCGTGAGCAATCGGATCAGGAGAGAAAGCGACGCAGCAGCAGCGGAAGTCGACGACGAAACGGTCAATTCCGCGCGGATTCCGGCGTTCCGGTGACGCGGCGGCCGGTGGCGGTAGACGCGGTTGTCGTCGAAGCGCTGACTCCTCGCCTGCGGCGTCGGAAGCGCCACATTGACCTCGTTGAAGTTCCCGTTTTCGTCTTCGGCAATGTTGGACGCGGGCGGCGCCGCAGTCGCCGGGCTACTCGGGAACGCGGCCCGATTCCGCGCGGCCGCCGCCGCGTCTTCCTTGTCGCACTGCGCCTTCCGCGTCGAGCAGTGCTCCCGCGCAGCGAAGAAGTCGAAGAGGTCCACGGCGGAGCCGTCGGCCGCCGCTGGGGCGCTGGAGGACGAGGCGCGCGTCGACCGCGGGAGAGGGTCGCGTTCCGGGTGTAGATCGCAGGGGTGCACGCAGTGGCACGACGACGTTGAGCGTTCCGTCGAGGATGAGCCCGAGAGTGGAATGTGAAGGTCTGAAAGTGCAAAGCTTAGAATGCTGGGTCAGAGATGGGATAAGAGAGGTTTGAGCGAGGTACGACCGCTCAGGAGGATGACACTGGGAGAAATGGACCGGTTCTAGACAGATATTGGATTGTCTGACCGAATCAAACAAAAAAAAAGATTTTCCATTTCTGAGTTTCGGCTGACCGGCTGGTTCGATATCCTGTCCTCTCTCCTGACTTTACAAGCGACCTTACAAACAAACGTAAAGGTTTAAAAGGAGAGAGGTTGGTTAGAATACAACTTAGGAGAGATCAGAGCTGAGAGGCCGGGGGAGGAGAGGATAGCACGAGTCACGACCGCTCAGGAGAATGATATTGGGAGGAATTAACCGGTGTTCTGGGGAATGCGTAGGCAGTATCCGAATTAGACAGCAAAAAATTGGCCAGACAGTCTGTTCGATAAATTTCTCATTTCTGATAGTTCTCAGCTGACCGGTCGGTTCTCTCTCCCCTCTCCTTCATCTACTCCTCTTTCCTAAGCTCTATCCGTCCTTACCTCGACACTGAAAGCTAGGGTGTCCAGCGTAGTCGACCACTTTGCTTGTCGCCAAATGGGGACACGCCAGTTGAGCATAGTAACACCAGTTGATGCACGGCGGTTCTTTCCACATGTCAACCAACTGTACCAGTAACCATTTACGGTACCATAACTAAAATAGCACTTGTTAAACTTTTCCAATCCTCTCTCCTACCTTGCAGTCGGTGCAGGACCCGTTGGGAGAAAAAGGCCGAGTGGCGGAGGAGGAGTCGACGGCTAGCATACAGTCGAAGCGGTGCAGGGTCTTGTTGAACGCCTTATAGGCGACGTCCAACTGGAGCAGATTGTCATTGAGGCGGTGAAAACAGCGGCTGCACTCCCTGGACCCGGGCCGGGCCATGACGCAGTCGCGGCCGCGGACGCCCAGCTGCAGGTGTTCCGTGCCCGAAAGGAGGTCCGTTTCGCTGGTGACCTCGGTGAAGTTGATCCGGAAGAGCTCCACGAGCTGCACGTTGGCCGCCGCGTGGTCGCAGTCCGCCTGGAACAGCGAGATCTCCCGCATCAGCAGTAGCCGTTGCCAGCGGCTCCGTTCGCAGAGGTCGTCGATGGCCGAGTGGCTCCACACGAAGCACGTTGGTCTAAAAGCCTTTTGTACATCAGCTCATCTTAAAAAGGTCCTACCGATCCCTGCTTCTGTGACTGCCTAGCATGACGCATCAACGGATTCACCCGTACGGAAGAAGAAGAAGAGCTGCCCGCGACCGAAGCCCCTACAGACGTATTCTGAGGACCGAAGTCGAGCAAGGCCCCGTCCTCGAAAGTGGCGGTGCTTTTCGCGGCGAGACCAACGGCGGCACAGCAGCCGAGCAGGGAGAAGAGGTGCCAGTACACCAGAAACCACTGCTGGTTCCCTGGGATACTGTAGCCTCCGCTTGCACCCCTTGGACGGCGGTTTTGGGTGGCTGGCGAGGCGCTGCTGGCGGTCGAGGCCCTCCTCGGACTACCGTACCTGTCGATCTCATGATAGAACTCTTCGAACTCGTTGTCGTCGTGTGTGGCCGCGCGACAACGCGTCAACAGCGCGTCGCGCATGTCGCGCTGCGGCTTGCATGCTACATGCACTTGCGGGGGCCGCCAGCCACGGCTGCTCGGTTGCTACGTCGTTTTCTTCTACGTCCTCGGCGGCTGCTCCTCCTTCGACTCTCCGCCGCTGCTGCTGCTCCGGCTCCTGCTGGGTACCACACGCAGCGATCGACGGTTCCGGCGACTCCGACACAGGACAGCTGGAAGCGAGGAGCGTGGTCGATTGTTCCGTCGCGACGTCGGCGTCACCGTCGTGCTGGCTGCACTGCAGGACGGGAGGAGCGAGGACTGGCGGCGAGGAGGCACAGGGCGGGAGAAGCGACGAAGAAGCTGAGAAGACGTCGTGGCTTCTGAAACGAATGCAGGAGAGTTACTTGAGAGAAGTGATAGACGCGGTAGCACGGTATGAAAGAGAGGATGCAGATAAGACCTTGACAAAAATCAATCGTTACCTGAACCACAAAAAGTCGTAGGAAAGAGGATGAAACACGCAAAACCCGTGTCCAGTAAGATATGGAAACAAACCTTTTGAGTATTTTGAGAAACGCATACAGAAAATTAAAACGGAGTGTGAAATCAGAAACAGCACAGATACAGATACACCGAAGACCTCCTGATCGAACTTACTATTTCAATAATTACACGAGGTTGGATTTTGAAACTGAAATTGCAAATTGCACGTCTTCTAATTGTGAGAATACACAAAGATCAATTTAATACGATTGTGTATGTGTAACGGAAGAACGTAATCCCAAACAACTTTAGCTCTGAGGTTAACGTAAGTCACCCCAAAATAAGATAATTACGAATAGAATAAGAGCAAAAGTCGCCTCACGAAAGTGAAAAACTCTATTCAACAAAATTTGATTGAAAAGTGTGAATTTTGATTTAAACAGGCTAAAGGCTGTAAAACAAAAAACTCATAATTTGTTCAAATGATTAGAGGTGGTCCGGAAATGTAATTTTGAGGTTATGTAAAATTGCGAAAAAGTTTAATTTGAAAACAATACAAAAAACGATTGCGTAGCAAAGGAACTTGCTCAGATTGACTCCTAGGAAGTTCCTAGCGCAGAATTTATCTGCCCAAAAATATGAACAATGCGAAAGTCCGCTTTGTTGGAAAAAGTGTAATCAAGAAGAATCGCTAAATTACGTTAAACATTTGGTAGCAGAAAACCAAATTAGTCTGCGGTTCATAATGAAGCCCACAAGCAAAACGTTTCTAGATTGTTCAAAGCACTTATTGAACTCGAAAAAATTTGGAGACTGTCAATCCTCAAAAACAAACGATATGGAAAGCACATCTTTAGCGTAAATGAAACTAGATGTACTAGAAACTTGAGGTGGTCTTAAAATGTTTGATTAGAATGCGAAAAGCAAAAATCCATTTTTAAACTGTTATGCCAGTAACGTCAACGTCAGCATTCAAAAATTATTAGAACTCGTTGGAATTCTGTTGCACACAGCTTTAAGGTACAAAACTGCTGGAAATCGGGAGAGAAGCTCTACGTTCAAAAGAGGGTAAATGTTAAGCTATGTGACACCAGCTCCAAAAATGGTCTTTCCTAAAATCAACAGCATGCTAACATAGTCTCTTCCTAATATCGAAAATTTATCCCAATACAACTCAGTGTAACCGTCCACACACGCGCATCAGTTCCACCCACATTTCGGTCCACAAAGCCTCGCTTAGGTCCGCTCCCTGAGGCCACAAACGGGTCAGGTTTTTTCCCAGGAACTCCCAAGAGAGGCTAAAAAATTCATATTTATGCAAATGGCGCGCGCGAGCGAGAGCGTGTGGCGCGGCGATCTGCCGGCGGCGAGTCTCGGAGTCGGAGGAGGGACAGGGCAGCCGAGGACTCGTCTTAGGACACCCGAAACGATCGAATTTATATTTATGCAAACAGGGAGAAGACGCGAAGAGGATTAAAACAGAAGCGGAACGAGGCAGCCGCGCGCCCTATGGCAAATATTCTTTGGAGGAGGGGGAGAGGAGAAGATGGGGATGGACGAGGATATGAGTTGTTGGGACGAGTTCGCTGAGGATGCAGGCAAAAATGAGTTAAAAGAAAACGTGGCTTAAATGATATTTGATTTCTGAACATCAAAGAGTGAGAGCAGATGACCCTGGAACAAAATGAAGCATTTAAGTTCTCTGCTACCATCGACATAGCCGAATTGAAGTAAAACATAGTTCAAGTAATATTCAATTGATGAGATGTGAAATAATACGACCAGGAGACTGGCTAAAAATGAAACACTGACTGATTTCGACTGCAGATCTCTGTTAATGTCCACAAAAGTGAGTGCAAATAACAAATGTTAAAATGACATTTCATTCCCAAATATTTATGAGTGAGCCACGTTTTGATTGGAGTTCCATGTGAACATCGACAAAAATAAGTTTAAAGAGAACGTGGTTAAAATATAAAATAGAGAAACGCAAAAATTAACCATTTTACCATTTTAAGACTCCGCCAAAAAGAGAAAGCTCAACTAAGAAGCATTTAAATCTATCAACCGTAGTGAAAGAAATGACCTTCGAGAACTAAATAACGTTGATTGTAAAATGTTAAATGTTCAACCAATCATTTGAATCAGTCAAACTGTAAAAAATTAAAGCTGGCGTAATAAATACTCTATGTTGATAAATTAAGAAATGCAGAGCAACGCTGAATAAATGTGATGCCATCTGCAAAAATTGATGAGACTTACCGTAATTCAAACAGTAACGAAATAATTGACAACTGCAAAACTTTAAAATTTTGAGCTGCAGTAAAAGAATACGCCGAAAAAGCTCGCGATAAAAATTCCGATGTTTAACGCAAAATTAAATTACCTTATTAAGGTTTGAAATAGCACTAAGAATGGACTAATCAGAGATCAAAGGAATTCCATACTGAAGTGCCTCTACCCTCCTGCAAAACTCAACGTTGTGGTAGGAAAAACCCTGGAAAGATCTTTGGCAATTCATTCGGAGTGTAACATCCTGGCCACGTCCAGCAAAGAGAAGTAAAAATTAACGCTTGATTTTCGCCGTCGCCTTGATTTTTGTGGTTTCGCGCGTCTTGTCGAGCGGCGGTCGAAGAGCAACGTTGAAAATTTTGAAGCTTCAAGCGCGCTTTTGGCGGAATTGGAAGCGTTAAGGTCGTTTTCAACCGAGAAATCGTTCAAACGGGGCGCGCAACACCGAGGCTGTTGCAAAATATGAATCTTTGAGACCCAAAGCGACGAATAAGCGCGCCGTCAATAATTTATAAAGCACAAGTGCCACAAACCTTCAAAAACCTTCAAGAACAACCCTTTGTTCTATCAAATCAATAAAGCTAGTTAGACAACTAGGTGAATAAAATTCAAGTTGAGAGAGTCCCAGTAAGTGCGGTGGAACTCAGGTGCGCTGCAAATTTTCAAGATGTAGCTTTGTCGTTATGTATAGGTTTTTTTAACGTAGGCATTGTCTCTTACCATACGGATGACGCCACTAGCAAACAGCTTTTTTTAAATCTTTTCCGTATCGCGTGGAGGATAATCACTGGCGCGATTCCCGTTCTTATTGTAGTTGAGCTTTCATTTCATTTCGAGCTTTTCAAAGAAAAAATGCAAGTGTTTTGCTTCCTACTTTGTTGATAGGCACCTCAATCACTACAGCTCCGAAATTCTAGCTCAATCTGAAATACACTTTGGACCATACCGTGACAGCCAGCGTTCCGACACGTCAATGACTCCCAAGAGCCGGTTTTTACAACTCTACAAAACAGGACCACGTGTAAAATGCGGGAAAGTTACTTTAGAATTTCATGTGGCATTTTTTTTAAATTCGGCATTTCTGGTCGGTTTCGAAAAAACCAAATTAAACTGCCTTTAATTTTAAAACGTGCTATTTTGACTTCTCTAAGGAGAGCCACTAAAAATTTTTCATGTTAAAAAACTGTGGTAAAAATCTCCAGGATGGATGAACTGTGGGCACACTACCCAACACAAAAATTCATCACTCAAAGAAAAACCAGCAACGAACAGCAATAAAAAAAATCACTTACAAGCCCAATTTTTTCAAGTTTTAGATTGCACATTTTGTTATCCAAAACAATAAAAAATTAGGTGTCAAATGAGTCGTCGAAAAGGCTTCAAAAAACGACTGAAATTCACGTAAAAAACTAAGACTTTTTACAGAAAACGGTGAAAACTCGAAAGACTGGAAATTCATCACAAATACCACATTCTCTGCCTAAACATCGCCACAAGATGTAAACGATTTTGAAATGAAGGCCTTAATTTGTAACAGAGCTATAAATCTAAGCAAGAACATCGGCGGCTTTTTAATTGTACCAGTTGACTGTCTTCTCATCAAGCAAAATTATTTAACTGAACTACTATCTACGTTTTCAGTCTTACGTCAAACTCACTGAACTTTGGAAAATATATCTGGCAAGCAAAAAATTAGGTGTTCATGCTGCATCAACAAAAAATGGCTTACAAGTCTAAACGATCAAATCAAGAGCAGTTTTCAAATCGCAAAATCCTACCGAAATTCTTAATTTCAATTGACTTATAAAATTTTATGCCTGCTTAAATGGACTTTGGAAAAGTCTTGCTGGCGCGAAATTTTCAAATTTTGTATTAGACGCTTAAAAACGCTTAAAAAGCTACAAACCATGAGAGTTTCGACTCTGTTTTCCCTGTAGTACATACAACCAAAATTCTTTAATCTTCTTTCATTCTTTCCAGCTAAAAAATAGACTGCAGAAATTTAAAAATTACGGAAATTTTACAAAATAAGAATCGTACGCGAACAAATTCAAGAATTCAAGAGGCTCACCAAAGGCCGACCCACCAAAAATTCTTAAATGTTTGTTTAAAAAATGAGTTTCACATTGAGTATCTAAAATTTCCTTTATAAGCGGTATCTGTTTTAAGCTCCAACCATCAAAAAATATACCTGTGATGGCTGTTCAAATTTATAGCAGAGTTCCGCGCTTAAACTAAACTTCGAAAATTCAGACTTTAGAAACTCAAAAATTACAATTACTTAAGAACTGAACTTGTTTAAAAGATTAATAATGGACTTGAAGAAGTCTTGCTGTGCAAAAATTTACAAGACTTGAGAAATACATTAAAAGCCTGAAACTGTCTACACACGAGGGTCCAAGCGACAAGAATTGATTAACAACAGCAACTATTACTGTTAACTGTTAGGTAACGGCTGCCTTATGCCTTAATTCATAACAAGGTCAAACTGAACAATCGACTTCAGAAACTCAGAAGTCTAAAAGGCGTGAAATATGAATCGTATGCGAGCAAACTCTAGAGGCCCACCAAAACGGTCGAACCCAGCGAGGAAGAATCTCTCGTCTCGGCGCGTTAGTGTATAATTACGCGCGCGGCGACCCAGCCGCAATAGAGCAAAAAATCAAATAACAAGAACGAATTTTGCTAATTAGCCGAACTGAGCGGCCGCTGCGAGGAAGCCACTTGCAAGACGCTTTTCGCCTCGGACACTTGCATCTGATGACTCCGGCCGTCTTTGTGGGCGTCCCACGCGTATTCTGATTTCATCTAAGAACGAACGGAACCGGCGACGGCCGACGGACGAGGATTATGCAAATATTGAGTGCCGCGACCCCAGGAATCACTTAGCGCTACACTCGCCAAAGAGGAAGCGGTTCCGGACAGCTCGGGAAATGGAAATATGTTCTTTGGCTTATGGCTTTCAAGCAGCAAACGTGTCTGGCGACATCTGAGATGTGCAAGAAAAATTGAAAACAAAACGACTTACAAAAATCTTAAAAACCAAAGAATCAAGAGAGGTTGTAATTGCTAAGTTTAGTTAAATGTAAGTCAAAATCACCAAACGTAAGCTGTCGGAAAGTGACCCTTCACTCAAAAAGACGTTCACTCAAAAACGAACCAAAAATAGAAATGTAAAACGTAAAAAAACTGTTTTGTCCTGCTTTTGATACACAGTGATAAGAACGCGATCGTCAGAAATATGGAAAATTCAATGTGTAACTTTACATGAAAATTTGTCTTATTTTAGGCGATCCAAACATGACCAAGCAAGAAAAGGGAAAACAAACGAATTCTTCGAATGGTTGCAAAAATGTCAATGTTCAGTTAAAAGGTAATTTTAAGCATGCTCGTATTTAAGCATGCTTGTATTGCTAAACTACCAAAAATGATGTGATTAAAATTATCAAAAAAAAAGAATGTGTGCCTCTACACAAAGAAACATAGCAGCATTAAGCAAATGATTGTTTGAAGCCAAATTTGAAGTCGTTAAGAAAATTCCGTTTTTGCCGCGCTTCATAAATTTGCAAAAGAATCCTCTCCACTTAGCCTCTCAAAAGGCAGACGAGATCACATGTCTTCTTTTTGTATTAAGGAACTGAGCAATTAGGTACTGCAGATTTACAAATGGACCGCATGTCATTTGCATAAGTAATCACGCAAAGGGCGACTTAAAGAGAATTCGGTTGCAGAAATCTTGGATACAAGTCGACGTCAAAAGCGACTAACGTAAAAAGAAGAGCGTCCAAGGTAAAATCAAAAAGTGAGTGTGTTGGATAAACGAGCGCATGTCCGGTATTTTTGAACTGTCCGATAAATCAATTTTAGTTGTTTTTTTTCAATTGGACAATGTTCTTTATTTATGTCTTGCCAACAAACAAAAAGTGTCATGCTACGACCGAAAAATTTGAAGCCGGACAAAAACTTCCTCACAGCGAATCAAGTGTTAATATCGTAAGAACCGGGTCACTTAGAAAATCACAAAAGTAACCTCATTTAAATTGACACTTGACAATATCCATTTTACCACATCTACGGAGTTAAGAAACCGCGACCCGCTCGCTAAAGTGCAAACGGAACTAAAGTCCGCGAAAAGTTTCAAGCGAATCAGTGCACTCGACAACGAGGGTCCTCCTGGGAGTTACGACTGCGGCACTGAAATCGATACTTGAGCAATTTTTGACTCCGATAATTGCAAGTGCAAGACGTCAGTCGAGTTTTGGTGCTTCAGCGCTAGGAACTCTTAAGCACTGGTTTGGAAGAGCGCGTACAGCATACGAATTGGCTTTATATCACCGGCAAAAATATTACAAGCGGCAGAACGTAAAATGCACAAAAATCGCGTTTGTGGTAAACAGTTTTAAGCTTCAAGAATGCGGTTTTGAAATTTGTTGTTTTCACTCTCAAAAAATGAAAAATATAACAGTGAAGGGGAAGCTTGTTTTCACAAGCCGAATAAGATTGGATCTGAAAGCACAAAACTATTAATGCCATCCTAAACTCCAAAACCAAAGATCACGCCACGAAACGAAACCCGCACGCTGAGTACACTCTACAAAAAAACTTCCAACCACGTCTATTTTTAAATTCGATTAGTGAAGACTTGATGTGTGCAGCGCTTCGGAACGACGGAACGACGGATTGCCTGACGTCAGAAAAAATGACGTCGATGTAGTGCAGAGGAATATTCGCAATTGGGGTTGACTGGAAGATGCTAATTTGGCTGTTTTCACGTTAAAAATTATGCAACAAGTGTTCTCAAAACTCTCATTTTGAGCCGAAGAACGAACGGCGAAAAGGTTCAAATTTACGTTAGTCATAAAAACTTGTAAAAAAGCAAATTGAAAATCAGTTTAAATAATATAAGAAACTATCATCTTAAGGCAGCACTTGGGAAAAGGAAAAACTGCTGAAAAGTTCATAAATGAACCGCATTTAGATAAAAATGGTTGAAATCTTACAAAAATTTGGATCTGATTCTGAAACGAAAAATTTGGGACTATACAAGACAGGTGGTATGAATTAAATGAGCACGGTAGGAATTGATTAAATGCGGTAGCAATTTTTTCCAGTCTTAAAAGTTAAGACTAAGACACTGGAGGACCCAGATCGCTATCTTTGCGGTCTTTGCGGGAACGGAGTCTCCCTTCTCCCACAATGCTGTTTTTTGAATCGCTCATTAAAGTTCAAAAAACGCTTTAAAAGGACGTGACCGCTATTTCTTCCACAGTTATGCCCAAGGTACACTTTCAGCTATTTCCTCGTGTCCGCCGTGGTTTTCCTTGTGTTTGCGGTCCCTGTCCTAATCGTGAAAGACGACTGCAGGACAATAATACCAGTCCAAATCCACTCATTAGCGGACCAACTGAGTGCAATTAGGTGCCCGTAAAATCCAATCCGTTCTGTCGAGAAAGCTTCCTAAAGCGAATCACGTTCATACCACACTTTAGGTATTCCTAGCACGTATTTTGTATAGTCCCAACCATTCTCTTCAATATAAACAACAAAAATTGTTTGTTTAAAAACACTGAAAACTTAGTGAACACGTACAAAAGACTGAAAACGCGTAAGAATTTAAAAAAGTAGTGAGAAATAACAGCCTAGAGCACTGTTTTGTGTGACAATGACGGGGCATTCCTAAACTGAAAAAATTTTGTTGCAACTAGCAAATTGATTGTTTAACACGCGTGAAGAAACAAAAATGACTCTGAAAAGACGATCACCGACATCTTTAAAAACGCGAAAATGAAGCTATTCAAATTGGACTTTGTAACTAAAGCAACAAAACTAGGGACATAAAAAACTGTTCGGCTTTTTGGCTGATAAGCCGAAGAATTAACAAAAGATGCTAATTTAAAACCACTATACAGCAAATAATCGCTAGGCAGAGTCAAACGCGAATCTATATATGACTTTATAGCAATATTGACTTTTCCAAGAGTCCCTAAGAAAAGGCCCTCACAATCACGCTATCCTCTTACATTTGCCCCCCGCCAATCAATAACCCAAACCACAAACGCCCGAAACGCGTCATGAGAACCCACAACGACGCATTTAGGTTCGGAAATTAAACTCGTAAAGTGAAAATCGATACGTGGGGAGGATTGTTTAAGTGGCCACAACAACTGATGAGCGGCTTTAATTTGGGCGCGCTAACAAGTGATCTCTGTCACGGAATACAACATGAGACATGGAATTTTGATGAATGACATTTATGGTTCGAGCTGTTTGTCTCAAAAAATACGATTCTACGCACAGTATTATCAAACCAACGAGTACTTTTCGAACGAAGTTCTGAAAAATCAAATGAAACGAAGTGTCCAAGTAAATAGAAACAAGCAGATCGACTTGGTCTTCCAACATTGAAAATTTTGTCATTGAGATTTACGAGTGTCAAATTGCCAGAAATTTTCCAAACGCCAACGCACGCGAAATCAGATCGATCTCTTTTGAACACATAAAACTGTGATTGTTGATTGTTTTGCCGTAGCGGAAAAATACACAATCTTGCTTAAGAACAGTCATGTAAAACACTTTAAGGACATGAAAGCACCTTTTATTTGATAAAGAAGAAGATTCGCGACAAGCAAAAATAATCTGAAATGAATAAAAGTTGACCGATGGAAAAAATGAAGACGCATCTAGGATTGCAGCAAGCCGAAAATAGGCAACCGTTACAGATCAAATTAAGGAATTTCAAATCTAACAAAACTACGTTTCGGATGCAAAAAATGACATCTGAAAAATTAGAGTTATAATTGGATGACCCGGACAAATCAGTCAATTAGTGACAGTAAAGAGCTGTGACAAAAGCGAATGTAGTCTTTTGTGATGTAGTCACAAAAAGCAGTGTTTCCTTGATTTTAGAAATAGATGTTATCAAGATGACGATTGATCTCCGCGACAAAAATTGAAGTAATACGTTTATACTCATCGGATCTCGATCCTATCTTTGATAACTCACAGTTGAAATTCAAGCAGAATCGATGAAAATAATAATTTCACGGCCTCGGGACGAAAATCAAAATTCTAATCCATAATTGTTAAGCGTGTCCGGCCAGCAGTTCTCAATCTAAAAAATTTTAAGGTTTCGATGGCGAAAAATTTTGTGAAGTCGAGCTATTCTCAATACAAAAGTTAAATTTCTACCAGTCAGCAATTCTGTTTACAAAGCCCTCTTTCATACCCAAATACTGCAAAAACCAAAAATTCTTGCATGCATCACTCACAAAAATTCTTGTTTGACTGTTTTGAACCTTATTAAGAACGCTATTTATGTTCAAAATTGAAACAGCTCGCAGTGAAATTCAAGCGAAATCGAATAAAGCTGTACTAAACAAAAGTGAAGTCAGCACTAAAACTTTATCTGGTCGCAAAAAATTTTGGCAATTGTGAGATATGAACAAAAATGAAAGTTCTATGCCTATCCAGTCAACCGTCTTCAACCCTATCTTTCAATATAGACTTAATTTTTGTCAACTTTCACTTAAATCTCTTTACATAATCCTCTCTAGTACACGCGATCCAAAACTCCTTGAAAATCTGCTTCTGAAGTCTTATATCGACCACCCCACACGCAACACGAGTACAGCTTCTCCAGGATGCCCCTCAGTGAGAATTGGGGAAGAAGACCGGATCGAAGGCGCGCAGCCGAAAGTGAAGAGAGAGAGAGCATCTTGCTTCGTTCGTCTTGTCTTTGGGCTGCCAAAATGGAAGCAGAAGAAGAAGACTAAGAAGACGTTCTGGAAGAGAGCGTGCCGAAGAAGTGCAAATATTGAATCTCTCGTCGTCGCACTCGTGTCTCTCCTCGGAGCATCTGGAAAAAGAGTGGCCGCCGCCCTGTTCCCTGTCTGCTGCTTGGCTGTCCCAGGCTTTCTGGCCAGTCCGTCGGAGGGCCTGCTGCCTACACTTTAGGGGAGCGAGGGCGGCGGCGGCGGGCTTCTATTGCGGGGGCCACACGCCGGAATATCGCCGCAGCGGGAGAGGATCGATAAAAAAGAAGCCCTGAGCCTCGACTTCTCTGCTGCTTCTTCTTCTGCTTGTTCTCGGCCGCCGCAGTCGAATATGGCACGGACACGCGCGTGCCCAACTCAATCAACTCAGCTCCACGCATACACACAACATACACACACTCGCCGCTTTTAGAGGCGTCCCAGGCGGTGGGCGCTTGCCCGGCCTCCCTCGCCGCTGGAATCTTCATGTGAGGAGGAGATTTCGGCTCTCGGCACGCTTGTGTGTCCCTGATTGGTCTTGCAACGAGAAAGCGCCAAAAACAGGAAGAAGGCGAAAAAAGGGTGTCGAGAGGGGGCGTCGTAGGCGGCTTCGCGACTTCGCCGACGACAACGTCGGCCTAAAGCGGCGCCGATGACAACAATCAGAAAAGAATGTGTGCCGAGCAGCAAGGAGGCCCTCTATAGGAATAGGGTTGAAGCCCGGGTCGAACGGACGACGAAGACTTCAAGGCGAGCGACGAGCAGAATAAAGGGACAATCTAATTCTGAGCGAAATCTTGAATGGCGAGAAGAAAGCACGCCTATTCATAAATGGCGGCTAATAATACTCGAAAGGCCGAGCAGCGGAATTATAAGCATAATAGGACGGTCTTTAGGCGCAATAATTAATTCATTAGGAAGACGATTGCGTCGTGCATTTTTTTATGAAGGACAGATGGTGTTTGAGATTGCCCGACTGAGAAGAGGTGGTTTGGGAGCTGTTTCTGACTCAGTTTTGTTTACTGGAGTCATTGGTGGGGAATTTGTTAGGAAAATTGAAGCAGAGATCAGTTGAGTTGGATAAGAAATTTAAGATTTGAAGGAAACAAAATAAGCAGTGCGAGTAATTGTCGAGGAGTAGAGTCAATGTACAAACAAGGTAGGATGAAGCAGAGATCCAGTAAAATTTCCAATTCTTAATATTTGATACCTATTTTTTCAAATTTACTTAGGATATGGCCAAATTAGGCAGCAATCGGAATACTTATTCAAAATTGCAATCGATAAACGTATGTCTTAAAAAAACGTCACGTCACGCTCAAAAAATTGAGAACAGCTGTTAAACGCAAACACAAAAAATTAATTCAAGAAACAGGCGAGGAGTTGTGCGATTAAAAATTCTAGCTTCGAAATTAACGAAGATGACGTTTAACTTCTGCCAAAACAGTTAAAAAACAGCCTTTCAAAAAGTCAACTGGAAATTGCGTATATTAAATCGTGATTGGTGACTCAAACAAATTAAGCCCGCCGAAGCCAGCACCAAAAATAAATTCTCTAAACAGGATTATTTCTATTGATTTATATAAGAGCAGGTTTTTTACCAGCATATTGTAAATACGAATAACACGAATATGCCTTACCACATGTATGCCTGCGAACCTTCTTGTGACTATTCCTGATGCGTCAAAAAAACTACTCGCGAAGTCTCTGACCAAAAAAAAGAATTTTACTTGCGTTCAATTTTAAGTCTTTTGATCCGCCAGTTTTACCAACTGAAAGTGATATTAGTGTGTAAATAGGAATGAGTAATTCTTTCTTTGTACGTTGGTTCTAAAAACCTATTTAGCTGTTCAATCGAAACACTAACCAATGGCACAAAATTGGTACAGTAAACACAAAGTAAAATAAATCTTAATAATCCAAATAGATTTCGATGTATCACCGCGATCTTGTTGTTTGGAGTGAATCTGTCTTCAATTAAACGTGATGTAAGTTTGACCGCGTCAGCAGCCGCAAAACCCTTGATGACACTTGTTGCTTTAACCACAAATGTATTTCATGTCCGGAATGTTTCGGAAAGAACGAAAATCCCCAAAAAATAAGATTTCAGACTGTTTAAAAACATTAAAATTCGAGAAGACTTGATTGGGTTAGAATCCAGATTAGAAATTCCAGTTCTGAATTGAAATTTTCCGTTTTTACTTGCTCTCATTGACTTTTATGGCCCTTTGTCATCAACTGCTAACAACGTTACTTATTTAAATACAAACCAAAATTTTAAGGTAACTAATAATTAAAATATGCTGACTGTGTTAACTGCTGGCGAAACGCTGTAATATCAGCTGAGAACGCGCCAAAAATATAGATCTATACAAGTGTGACCAGTTAAAGTTAAAGTGAAAAGATGACAAAATCGAATTTAAATAAACATGAAGCATGTTTGTTTCTCGCTTCATTTTAAAAGCCAAAAAGACAAGAATCTCTATTTTGCAAACAAGTTCTACAACCCCACGCCCATGTTCAAAGAACGAAGAAAAACAAACGTGCAAAAAATGAAAATAAATTTAAACAGCCAATGTTTTCATGTGGTGGAATTGAACTCACTTGAAAGCACATTCAACCAACTTTAATTTTAGCAGTTGAAAACTCGATATTTTAACGCCCAAACCTCGCATTTTGAAGAAACGCAAGAAATGCAAATCAGTTCGGCGGCACTCGCAAAGGGTGACTAAAGCGCGAACTTTCCCTCCTCCTCCTCCTTCCGCTTCTTCGGTCTTCTCGGCGGTGTTCCCCTCCCCTCCCCTCCCACTCTGCACACATTCCCCTCCATCCTATAGGGCCAGAAAAGCTCGTCAAATAGAAAGCGCCAGAGGCAAAATAAATTTACGAATGGGGGCCGAGGGCGTCGTCGCGACGCGGCGGCGGCGTCGAAATGTGAGAAAAACGACGCCGCGCTGCGTCGTCGCCCTCAGGCGCCCCGAGGAATGAGTGCCTCGAGACCGTCGCCGCCAAAGGACTCCTCGAAGGAGGAGGACGACAGACGCTACTGAGTGGATGTTGTGCCCCCCGCTTCGTCGTCAATATTAAATTCCTTTTAACAGCACGCAAAAAAAATATGTACATATTCATCCACTCCGTTTCTCGACACTTTTGTGACAGTTTGGGAGTAAGTGTCGTAGAGGAGAGGTGAAGGGTCGCGAATCTTTGATCTGATAGGAGGAGAAAAAGAATTTTGATGATTAAGGCAATGAAATTGACGGCTCAAATGGCTTTCTGCTTAAATCCGCATCCGTAGAATTTGAAGAACTATGGCAGATCAAAAACTCTTAATCAATCAATCTTCGTGAAGTCCATTTTGACATTGTTTATCGGAGATCAAACATCAGAAGCTACAAAACAGTACATCGACAGGCAATCAACAAAAAAGGAAGATTTGGTTATTTGTTAGACATTTTAGAGTAAGAGAAAATTGAAAATTAGCTGCAATGCGGCGAGCAAGAAATTAAATTCAGCAAGTTTACAAAACACCGAAAATTGTCACTTTTAAGTGCAACAGTATTTACAAGCAACAAGTATTAACAGCAAAAATATGTTTAAGAAAACCCTACCATACAAGAGACGCTACTCTTAACCACCAAGCACCTTCACTATCAAATTTAAACCATGCAAGCCTGTCAAGTGCTTCGTTGAAGTTACTCATAATTTCAATACACTAAGTAAAATAGAAAACTGCTAAGGGAGCAAGGCCAAGAAAAGACGAGCGACCGCCCAACGAAATAATGGTTGTATTGTGCTAACATTAAAAATATTGTAATTTACGCCAAAACTGATTTGATTGAATCCATAAATTAATGACGGGAGGTGAATTACTAAATGGAGATTGCGCACAGATTGGGGACGAAAGTGGAGAAAGCCAAAAATTACTTTTATCACTTATCCTTTGGATGCCGAGAATATGGTTAATTTCAGGACTCAACTCGAATTCACAAAAAATTGATTGAAACAAAGCTTTAAGCACCTTCACTACCAGATTTAAGCCATGCAAACCTTCGGATACCAATCTCACGTACGCAAAATAAGCAAACTTCCATGAAAAAATTAACGTTTGGTGCTTAGGTTCTGTTTCTCCAGAATTCCAAGCAACAAAAACTTGTTTTGTGCGTTATTTCGATTGAATAAGATCGAGTGAACTTCCAAAAATGGTCTGCAAGGATGAGATTCAAAAATAAAATCCAAAGATAAAAAATCATATCAGCATAATCCTTTACGTACCGATTGTGATTCTTGCAAAGTCTACGGCAGTCAAAAAACCAGGAAATAGATAAGAACGCGCAAAAATTACTTTGGATTTCAAGTCAAAAGAACCTAACTTAACTTGGAACAGAAACAGCATGAGCTTCAGAACATCGTTGTTTGAGCACGAAAAAAATGCTGGAATAAAAGTGCAACCAAGTACAATTTAAAAAAAATTAATAACGTCTTTTTCATTTTAACTACGAAAAAGTTATACACGCGCCTAAAAAGCTGCAAAAATCATTGTTAAATGAATTTCTTAGAAGCTGAAAACGTGTGTGCAAGATTTTAAGTGGGCTAATCTGGAAATATTCTAAGAACAACTAAATGCAGCAACAACACGAAACCGCAAAATTTATTCATGCCGCTACTTGTTGCCCAAACCACCAACTCACCTATCCCTCCTTCATCCCCAATTTCTTCGACCGACCGCTACACTTCCCTCCGCTCAACCAAAATGATCGACCGCTCCTCTTTCCCGTCTTGCCCCAAATGCTCATGCGGATCACCCATACAGGGTGGGCCAAGAAAAAAGAAACCGGCCGGTCGTTCGCCGCGGAATCGCCCCAAATGACCGGTTTCAGACGGTGGATCAGGTGCGCGGCGTGGTGTCTGGCGAAAGGATTTTCTTTTTGGCCCACTCTGTAAACTCTGGTCAATCTCATCTTTTCCTGTGGATCCTTTCTGTGACTTTCCTGTTATCTTTTACTACACCCTTTGGACGGTCTTCGGGCAACAGACTCTTCAGATCTAAACGCCGCAACGCGTTCTCTTTTCTCTTTCCAAACGCTCCGCTAACACTGATGCTACGATGCTGGAGAGATCGGTAAGTCCGATCGGTCCCCTCGGAGGTCGCCAGTCGAAAAGAGCAAACATCCGGACACGCACGCACAAACATACCCGATCGTTTAATTTTATTTTAGGAGTAGGTGCAAAAAGTTCAGTAAAAAATACAATTTTGCGAAAAAATTGTAAGAAACCTTTTATTATTTAACGCTTCAATGCCGCGAAAAAAGTGAAATTAAGAAAGTGGTGTAACTCTTCAAAAATGCCGCAAAACAACCTTTTACTATTTTAATAATAAGAACCTGAATTACAGCCAAAAAGCCCTGTGTTTAATATTGTTACCTCCAATATAATTAATTTTAAAATGCCAAAAAGACAAGAATCTGCTGCAATCTGCGTCTTCGATCTTGGAAATGTCAATTTTAGAAAGAAGCCAAATGAGACAAAAAATCACAATGGCACTCAAATTATCAATTTACGGACACTGGTCGGAGCTGCACAAAACCCATTTATTATTTTGATTTTAAGAACTGCACAAGTACAGAAAAGAGCTGCAGTCAACGTGTGTGTCATTAGTAAGTGTCAAAAAACAATCTGTGATGCCAATCGCAGTAAGAAACCAGAGGGGACAAATTGCATCGATTAACCATTTGCTTCATTCGTACAAAAATCCACAAATAACCGAATCACGCAGCAACCTCATCTCTCCAAAAATGTCAATCAAAAAAGACAAAAAAACTCGGTCGTTCCTCCGAACCCACTCCTCTCGGCCAATTCTCCTCGACACGCCGACTCCTCACACTCAATTTGTGTGTATGTCATCCTAACCCATTCAAAACAAACGACTCTTCTTAATGGTTCCTCTCTTTCCGAGTCGCCCGGGTGCAACAGTCAGGAAAGAGCGGCGTTTGTGACTCAGCGCCATGAAACGGCAGTTGGGGATAAGGCCTAGAAGTTCAAAACTCCGTTTATTCCTCTTGGCCATCAACAAACGACGACAAACTCGCCTCCTTCAGCTTGCCGTTCCTCAACGCGAACTTCCGCAGTCGATCCATGGCCTTTTCTTTGTCCTCCGGGATGTCGATCTCCGCGCATTCCAGCCTTGTCAGGGCGTCTTCCACGCCGCGGACGGTTTCCCACTTCAAGAGGCGGTCTTCGCGGACTCCGTAGGTTCGAGAGTTCCCTGGACTCTGCTGAAGAAGGCCACAAAATACCTGAAAACCGAGAGCCACAAACTCACCTCCTCTGGACACCTTCCAACAGCCTCCAGGGCCAGTTTCACGACGGCCTTCTGGAGATTCCGGGCCTCCTCGAGTTCTTCCTTTCGCTGCCCATCCACTCGCTTCAGTTCTTCTCTCGCGCGGGTCCTCTTCGCCTTCAGAATCCTGAGCATCTTCTCCGCTTGGTCTACTCGCATCCGGGCGACCTCTTTCACCTTCCTAAACATCAAAACTCAGGCTAAAAATCGAAGGAAAACTCACTTTTTCGTGTATTCAGTGAGCTGCCTGAGATTTCCGAGGACGGCGGTTTGTAAAGAGCGAATCTCGTCGATGCTCGTTGCGTTGAGTGTTTCTCTCTCGATTTGGTCTAAGTCGATCGAAGACCGCGGCATCTCGGCCGCTTCGACGGGCTTAAAGGGGAAGAATGAAGAGGGGAGCCAAGGGGGAAGACAGGAGCGGTGGTCTAGACACTGGGATAAATAGCTTACCTGCGTTCAGTTGCCTTGTCTGGCCGAGGCGGAGTGAAAGAGTGATCTTGGAGCTCCATTCTTCGGGTACTTGGACCTGAAACGCGGATGAGATGATTAAGAACCGAACTCAGTGCTAAAACGAAGCCAAAAGTCGCGCGAAAATCATTCGAATGGACCTCAAGAGCTTTAGAGGGAACAGAATACTCAATCTAAAATGACGACCCACGCGTTCCACAAACGCCAAGACACAGAACAACCAATTCTCAGTTCTCCGTCGCTTCAAAATGACCTTTCAAAACCTCGCATATCAAGGGGACATCCAGACTACCTTTGTTCGGTCGTCTTGTCTGGCTCCAGAAGAGTGAAGTCGTGGCCTTGGAGTTCCATTTGTCGCTTGGATGTGTCTGAAATTAGAATGAGTCGATTAAGAGCTTAAATCAGTGTTAAAACAATGCCACAAGTCACGTGAAAATCGTTTAAAATCGCTTCAAAAGCGGCAAATCCCACCCAACACTGCCCATGACACCAAGCAGGCCGTCCAACATGAGAAGCGACCGTCTGGAAGCATAAATTTGCTTCAAAAGGACGACCCAACAGAGCCAAAATACGCTCAACCGTCCTCAAAACGTCACACCCCAACACAACCAATCCGCGGTTCCCCTTTACCCCAAAATGACCTTTCGCAGCGTTGCAAACTCGTGTCTAAGAGACGTTCAGACGCACTCTTGCGTCTGGCTAAGTCGCGCCGACCCCACGCCTCATTCACCTCCTCCAGTCGACCACCGTCCGGTTGCGTCCTCCACTGACCTCCTCTCCTCACTAACCTTCTCTCCTACTGACCACCATGGCGCAGATCTCGGCTTCGGACTCGCTGTCGCAGGTGAGCCCCCCACGCCAAATCTTCAATTTCGAACTCCCGATTTCAGATCCACGAACAGCAGAAGCAGCGAGCGGCGGCGCTCCTGAAGGAGTCGCTTGAACGCCTCAATGCGATCCGCTTTCGTGTGCACCAGGTGAGTCGACTCCACGTTTTTCAGGGCCTTATTCTTCTGCTTTTCAGACCATCAACTCCAAAACCCCGAACGCAGCGGCTTCGATTCGGACGTTTCACGAAGAACTAGTCGAGTTCACCGACAACAGCCAGCTGATGACCGCCGTCGCCGGCCGCACGCGTGCCTACTTCTTCTCCTGCGCCGACTCATGGATCTACCTAGAACGCGATGCCGGAAGCGACTCCAACACGCTCGTCATCGTGAAGGATACCACCCACGGAGCCAAAATCCAGAAGACCGTTTGCTAGAGTGTGGATTGTGGTCAATAGATGTATCATAAAATTTCGCTTGGAATGTGGAGCATAGAACATGGAGTAATAAGACTAAAATTCATTATTTAGCTAGCATCATCCAGATTCGTCAAGAAATGAAGAACTACTGCAATAAACGTTGTCGCCGTCGATCGATCGGCAGATCGTGGAGCTCTCCTTCCGGTCCAGCTTGATCTTCAGCACGATCTTCTTCTTCGGCTCAGCTTCCTCGGGCTCCTTCGCTTCCGCTCGCTGCTTCTTCGTCGTCTTCTTCGTCTTCGGCTTCTGGATCGAATTTTCCTTCCTACGGAACCTGGCAAACAGCGTGTCGGCGGTCTTCTGATTCACCACTTGCCTCCGGGCACACTCCACCAGAAACGGAATCAGCCCGACGCGTTCGACCTGCCTATTCGTCAGCTTCAGACCGTGGACCTCCTGCAAAGCGAAGTTGATCACCTGGAAATCGGTCGCATTCCGGACGAGATTCATCAGTTTCGCGGCTTCGATGGTCGGAATCGAGGACAACGAAGAGTTCGCGTCCGGCGAGGACGTCGAAGAAGACGGGGAAGTGCCGAAGCCGGAGTCCGAATCCATCGGTTGGAAGAACAATGGCTAAAGAACCATGTTTTGGGAATAAACACGCATGACAATGCTGCTTTGTTAGCTGCATCAGATCGCACTTGGGAGTCATTCACACGTGGGACGCACGCGGAAGCAGAAAAGTGTCAAAGCGTGGAAAACGTGGGTTACGGTAGCCTCTTTGCTGGATTTTCACACATTTCCAACCTCTTTGACCGACCGGTCCCCGCAGGTCGATGTTGGGTTAAATGAAGCAGGAACAGACAATGTCTCTGGAAATGTTCCAGACAGCCCTGACCAAATTTGGATCATTTTGTTTCAGAACAGACCGGGGACCGGTCGGCCAGGCTTAGGAAAGGTGCCCCTAAACCTTCTAATCCCAAAACTCCTCTCTACCGTCAGTCGGGTCCCCCATTCACCCCATCGGACCTACCGCCCATCGGTCTCTCGTTCGCACCGCCGCCTGCACCGCGCGCGCCGTTCGCCTCGTCGACGTGGGTGGCCGCCGAATCGTTTCCGCTTTCGTCGTCCGCCGTTGGATGCTTCGCCCAGATCCGCGATTTTCCCAGAAGAAGCGCTTCATGAATGTTGCTGCTGCGGCCGCTCCACTCGCTTCGGCGCGCCCTCCTCCGGCCGCTCCGAAAGTGCCGCCTGGCGGCGCTTAACTCCACACAAGTCGTCGCAGCCGCCCTATTCACGCTTCTCGTCGTCGCCTTCCTTGTGAGTATCGGATTTTGTTTGTTTGAGTCTGTGAGTTTTTGGTTGCTTTCGAAATGTGGGATTTTATGGATTTTCGCTGCGCAAATCGGATTTGTAAGCTGGATTACGCGCTATTTTGAGTTTCTAATAGCTTGGACTTTTGCTGCGTTTGGCGTACCTTTCTTGGGTGATTGTTAGGTTTAACCATTTCTGAATTTTAGGTCAACGAAGCCATCACCAGGGGAAGCGCACAAAGGAACATTTCGGAGGAATCGCAAGGCCTAGATTCGGAAGGCGATGGGCTGTGGGACCGGGTATGTAGGAGCAGCAGCTAAGGAGCGTTTGGAATGATTTTCGATGTATTTGAGGGCGCGATTTTGTCCTTGAGTTTCTGATTTGACAATTTGATCTACGGATTCCCTGCTTCGGAAGAGCATTTAGGCTCCTGCGATCTCACAGAGCACGAGCTCGGCTAATGTTCGCGATTTTCGAAGCTGAAATCGCAAGAAGAATCTGACTGAATGTGAGCTGTGCGCAAATCTTGAAATACGGTGCTTGCAGCCTATTAAAAAATTCGCGACCCATTACGCAAGCGTGCAAAATTCTTCGTTTTCAGTTTACCGTATATACATCAGCGTGAAAATCAGGAAATTAAGTTTGGCACCAGCAGCTAAAGTTCTCTGTGAGTTGTGTGCTCCATTTAGCTCATTGATTTGTGCAATCTCGAGCTTTTCAGAATCATCACAAGAAACTAAATCAAATGATGCGCAATTCTACGAGGTTCCGGCTTTACATGTGACTAATTTTGGCAATTTTTACAGGTCCCGCCACGATTATATTGCGATACGCCACCGGTGTACTGTACTCGCTGATTCACGGAATTTTCGGCGGCGCTGTCCACGCTTGCTCGCGCGCGTTCGCAGAATGGGTCGTGAATTTTTGAATCGACTGTGGAAAGCCGATTTTGAGACTTTTACTGCAACGCGTATTTTCCGACTTATCGATGGGGTTCTTAGCATGGATTAGTGAGTTAAGGTCTGAAGAATGACGCCATTTTCGTAATTTCCTTTTAATTACCTATCAATTCCTTGTAACCCTCCCACCGTCCTTGTCTCTGTGGTTGTAACCCTGTTAACCCTATTTCGGTCTCCTTATTCAATTGCTGTATTTCAGATTAACACCTGGCTCTTCCACTGGTACGTCATCGACGAAAACTACGGGAAACTCGCCTCAGAAGCGGACCTCAACAAGCTCAAGAACAGCGTCACTGTCGACTCCATCTGCTCGCCAATCATTTCCGAAACATGCTTCACTGTCAAGGATGTTTTCGATGAGGAATCGTAGGATTTAAGATCTCAAATTCGTTCTTATCCGCTATTTCAGGAACGTGGTCAGTCGGGTGATTCTCGTCAAAGGCTTCGACGACGAATACGACACTTCCGTGAAGCTTATCTCGCCCAGGAATCTTTCGTTCCACGATTCAGACACTCGTACTTGGAAAATCGACCACTCTGCTATGAATTCTCAATACATCGCTGCCATTATCGCTGCTCCCTTCATGGTTGGCGCCTTGAGCATGGAAAAAGCTGGAAACGCCAAGAGGAATTTGCTGAGCATAGGTTTAGGCGGAGGAAGCCTGGACATGTTTATCCACACGTCCGTTCCTGAGGTAGGCAAGAGCTCTAGAATCATGCATAAGGGTCATTTTCAGATCAACATTACTACCGTAGAGCTCGATCCAGCTGTCGTGGACATCGCGAGGCGCTGGTTCGACGTCGTCGACGATCCGCTTCGCCGAACGATCGTCGGCGATGGGTTCAAATTTCTGGAGAAGGCGGCCAAGGACGGAGGCTTCTTTGACGTGGTGGTCATCGACGCTTGCGATGGGAACAAGGCGATTCCTTGTCCCGCGGTTGCGTTCCGGGACGAGGCGATGATCGCGAACGCGAAGAAGGTCCTGAAAACCATGGGCGAGTGGCCTCGAATCTATTTAGAGCATTTCAAGCTTCTTTTCCAGGCTGCCTGGTCGTGAACATCCTTACAAAGGACGAAACCCGCACCGACGAAGTCATCGACCTCCTGCACAAGGAATTCCCCGTGTGCATCCGCGCTTTACTCCCCAACGAGTACAACGTGCCGGTCGTCTGCCTGCCGTACGAGCTGGAGGACAGCGACTCCTCACTGCTGCTTTACAAAAAACGATTCGAAATGGCCTTAAATCGCTTTGGCCTGGGTGCAATCCTCCAAAACGTGGTATTTAGAAACCTGTGATGATCAAGAGAATACGGGAAATTATCCAACTGTTGTTGCCTTAAGATTAATTATTTAAGATTATATCGCTGTTAGCATAAAGCATAATTGTTAGAGATTTCTCGTTCTTATCGCGGTTTTAGGCCGTTATGATACTTCTCTCCGGTAAGATTGGAAGCTCTAACGGCACGTTTCAGGCGATCGATGGTTACGGAACACGCGGAGGCAGCAGATCAAACGGCTGGGAGACTTCAGAAGGTCAGTTTCGCTGATTTGTGCGTTTCTAGATCCAGTTTCAGTGCACAGATACAGCATGCGGCAGCAAACGGAAGGTGAGGTGCAAGTCGGACAGATCGATGATAGAACACATCTTGAAGTTCCACTCGCCGACCACGTGTGCTTGTCCGGTGGCCGGATGCAGGAAGAAGAACGGTCGAGTGTACGATATCCAGGCCCACCTGAAGGTATGTGCAGATCAATTTTGAGATCGATGAGATCAATTCTAAGCGATGTTTTCAGGATAAACACAAGAACTGCGATCCAGCGCATCGGAAGATTCTGAAGAACCAAGGCAGACGGGCGCGGAAGTTCGCGGAGCGGCAGATTGATTGGTTCTTCCCGATGCAGCCGCAAATGAAGCGCGAGTCGGAAGGTGAAGCCACGGAGGTTGTCGAAGTAGCCACGCAATCATCAAAACGAACAAGCGCCCCACAGAGAAGAAACGACGTTCCAAGACCTGAAACTCGCGAATCAACCTTACCTGACCTCCAGTCGCCGCAGAGCACTCCGACGCCTCAAAGACAAAGCACGAAAATCGTGTTCAACGACAACAGCGACGATGACCTCGTCGTAGAGAAGCATGTTGTGAGAGCCGCCCCCGACCCACACGTCGTTTTCAGAGATTACCACAAGAAATACGGACCCGTGAGAGCGAGGCCCGTCGAATGGAGGCTCTCGCCGTCCATGTTGTGAATTCGAATTGTAATTAATCGATTTCGTCCTGTTTCGTTCGGGTGATAATGAATTGTCGAAGTGTAGAACGCAATACATTTACTTTACGCCTAAATCTTCCTGGGAAGCGCTGTTGTCTTCGCGACGCCTTCTTGGACGGTCGAAGCGCTGGCGGACGAGGACGCGGAGGAGCACACGTACCCGGTGTCGTTGTTGTCCCGGTTGAAGGTGTCCTGGAATGGCATCCCGCCGTGGACTCTGTCCGTCGATGGATTGATAAGGCGGAATTGGACCTTCAGTTGCTTGTTCACGATCATAACAGCTCCTAAATTTCGAACTTATAAATTGAATTTTTCGGCAGTGCCGGTCTCACCTTTGTTGGGCTTATCTGGGTAGTAGCGAGGAGCCGAGAAGACGGTTATGAGCTTGCGGTTGCAGAAGAACGAGTAGCCGTTCATCATCATCTTAAAGATCAGGTTTGATGGTTGATGTAAGAAATCTGAAGTCTTACCTGATGCGCTCGGACTACAAGCTGGCACTTGATCTTCTCGAGTGTTTGGATCAGGGCTTGCTCGCCGAAGTAAACGCTGACTCCGCGGACCCAGTTAGGCTGGAAGCCGTCGAACTCGGTCATGGGATCCGCCCAGAGGAGATCGCAGGCCAGTTCATTGGAGTTGGGCTCATCCAGAGGCCGCTTGATCTGAAATTCGCCAAATTCAGTTATTGACTCTTATCTTGAACCACTTACCGCTCTGATATCATCGAGCGACTCCAATTTCGGTGAAATTCCCCCGTGCATGCATAAGATCTTCTTCGAGATCACCGCGGCCAACGGCAGCACGGCGAACATGTCGTTGAAAGCGCGCCACACTTCGAATCCGTGGTCCGCGTTCTCCATCTTCTTGTTGATCTCGTCGAAGAAGCCATAGACGCGGTTGATGGCTTGAGTTTCGTGGTTCCCGCGGAGCATGTTGTATCGCTTCGGGCTGATCAGCTTCAGGAGGCACAGGTATGCGATGCACTCCAGCGAGTCCGGCCCACGGTCGATGTAGTCCCCTAGGAAGAGGTACTTGTGGTCCGATTCTTCCTTCAGGTTGTATTTGTCCTTGTCGAACGTGCTCATCAGCCGGTAGAGATCTTTGAACTGAAATCGGAGCGTCAAATTGTGTACGAGCTGTCAAACTGACTAAAATTAGCTTAAATAAACCACAAGCAAAATCAGCACTTCCGAAAACTCATGTAAACGCAATGCTCCTGCCCTAAGCCAGCCATTGTCATTCTTTGACCTGTTGCTCCAGTGGATTCCACCAAGTTACGATCAAAGGCGACAAAACGCATCCTCACCTGTCCGTGAATATCGCCCACGATCACGCAGGGCGCGTTGACCATCAACAGCGTCGGTTCCTTGGCGATGAGCTCGCGGACATCAAGGGCCAGCTGCACGAGTTCCTTGTAGTCGTAGGTGATCTGAAATCGTCTGTAGTATCACAAATTCTTTTTCAAAAATTACCTTAGCTGAATCCTTATCTCGGGGGTGGTGAAGGTCAAGGAAGAGCTTCTTGTACCTGAAGTTCTCCGGCACTATCTCGGCAGCCATTTCGGTCAGTTGGTGTCAGTGAAAGAGCGGCGAAGGGCGACCGCTTCGTCTCTCGAGGGGCGCTCTGAATGATCCGGCGCGGACATCGCGTAGTTGCATCGAGATGAGACGAAAGTGGTCTGAAAACCGGGAGATGAGCGTAGAGATCCGACCGCTCAACACTGAAATTGAGGCTCAAATGAGTTTTAATCGTTGAAAGTCCGAAAAGAGACATTTCAGGTCTGCTCAGTCTAAAATAGCGATTGCGGCTACAGTATCCCTCTTTGTTACGCTCCGGTCAATCGCTTCAGGGCCATTTTTGCAAAAGAGGCTTTACTCTATTTCCACCCAATTTTCGTCCTTTTTTGCTTCCGACGATCACCCATCACAACATGATTACCACCTAATCCTCATCTCGTATTCCGATCCTGTTTACGCCCTCCTCTCCCTCGCTTCCGGCGCTCGATGTCGTCCGACGACTCGTTCGAATACGTCGAAATGACGCTTCCAAAAAAGCCGAAAAAGCGAAAACTCCTCCATCGCCCCGATTGGCTCCGCGTTCTGCAAACCATCGTCCTTTCCAGGATTTTCGCTCTCTTCGCTGCGATTCTCTTCGTCGTATGGATTTTGGTAAGCTCTCGTTTCGAGGGTTGGCAATTCTAAGGGTTCCTTTTCAGTACTTCCTAAGCATCGCGATGATTACGGAATCAAAGACGCTGATCGTCGCAAAAACGGTCAATTTCGTCGAAATCGATCGGATCTGCACGCCGCCTGAGGACGAAATCCGCGATTGTTATGTGGTGTCGGATTACGTAGATTGGAAAACGTATAAACACATTCTTTGGCCTTCCTAATGGATCCGTTTAGGAACAAAGCATGGCGAATGACAAGGTCGGAGAAGGCAACGAACGAATCCGAACTCGAGAGCCATTTCAGCCGAGTTGCTCTCATAGGTGAGCCTCAGGATATAAAGCTTTTTTAACCCAATTTTTAGTGCAAAACGACACTTTGCCGAGCAGAGAATGGTCCATTGATCACTCGACGATCCTGGGCCAATACCTGGCTGTGATGGCCGCTCTTCCCTTTACTCTGGACAGTTTTCAAGCCGCGAAACCGAGGATTCTATCGATTGGATTGGGCGGCGGAGTTTTGGACATGTTTCTCCATTTCAAGAAGCCCATGTTCGAGATTACGGTAGCCGAAATCGACAAAACGATTGTGGAAATCGCGCACAAATGGTGCGGCGTTGAGGAGACCGCGCAGAGAACGACGTTGAACGAGAATGGGATCGACGTTCTTAGCAGAACCGTCAAGACTGGTATCGGAAACCCTGTTTTAAGGATCTTGAAGTTCTTCTTCAGGAGGCTTCTTTGACGCAGTCTTCATCGACGCTTGCAACCTGACCAGCTACGACACCACGTGCCCTGTTGAAGCCTTTGCGGACAGGAAAAACGTGGCAGATGTCAGCGACAGCCTTCAGAAACAGGGATCCGTGGTGGTGAATGTGGTCGCGAGGCGCTCAAACGGGACCGAGAAGTACTATGAGAAGGTGGGCTAAGCGCTTAGATATTGATGGCTTATTCTGACCTTTAAGGTCCTCAACGCGTACCTCTACTTCTTCCCTGTGTGCCTCAAAGCGACGATGCCAAGCGGGAACATCGTCCTGGCTTGTGCGAAGTCGTTTAGGAACGCGGACGACGAAAACAACCTCAGGGACAAGATCACGAACCGGTGGAACGTCGCAGCTAACGATTTGGGGCTGAGGGAAATGTTGAAGAGCGTAAATATCACGGTTATTGTCAAATCCCAGAATTTATGATTAAATTAATGGCTCGATAGGTGCCAGCAGTTCTGCTCTTCGTTGCGGGTCAGAATCAGCCTGAAATTTGAAGCTGAATGCGTTTTCACGAAGTTCTCCTCCCGTTTTTCGAATCCTAACCTTTTCAGATCATAATTTCCAGCCGCAAGAGTCAAACTCTCAATCTTGAACTGATAAGGCTCGTCGGTCCACTTCTTGACAAATTCCTGGAACTGATTCCCGTCGAAAGCAACGTTGACTTCCTCGTCCAAGTACTGAAACTGCTTCTTTAGCACAAGCTCCGCCAACAACTTGTCTCGGAAGGTTGTCAACCCTCGATTTTGGTGGATGCTGACCTGTTTGAGCCTCTTGGAATCGCAGAAATATTGGAAAACAGAGTCAATTCTAGTATCATCCCATTCGACCATGTCCATTCTCACGCAGGGAATCATGCAATCCGCGTCCTTCATAGCAGTTAGGATTGCCAGAGCGTTCTGGAATTGCTCAATGTAGTAAACAGAGATCAGCTCTGGACCCAGCAACCTCCCGATCTTCGAGAAAACGTCCGCGAAATCGATTTCGAACGGGGCGATCTTCATCTCGACGTCGTAGAACACCAGCCGCCCGCCTCGCAAGAAGCGCTCGCTTAGGAATTCCCTAATGGTTTTCGGCTTGGCTGACTCCTTGGAAACAACTCCATACGTGCATCGTCCATCTGGGAGAGAACAGACGTGGATAACTTGGACTGTGCGGACGTTCAGATTTGTTAAAGCGTCGTCGTTATAGAAATTCCGGACGGCGTCTGCCCAGAGTTGGCTGGAGAGCTGATTCAACACTGGAATGGTAGGAGGACGCTCAGGCACTTCAGATTTCCACGGGAATAGCTCAATCAGTGTTTCGATAAACTTAAAGGGAACGCTGTCCATGGTTAGATTGCAATTCTTGACTCCTGGGATCAGATATGGCAATTTGCGATGCGATAAAGTGTGAATCTCCCTAAAGTAAAAAAGGAACAAAAATGAAAAAAAAAAAACAAAAAATATATTCTTGAATTTCGAGCAGTGACGAATTCGTGAAGAATCTCCCTGCGTTGCTACGGAAATATCCCTTGGCCTTCGTTCTTGACCGCTTGCACAGTTGTGTAATACAAACCTGAAAATGGCTCATGCATCCATTAACCAATTCGAACGCTCACTTTTTCGCTTCTCATCAATCGATTTGTCCGAGGCCGACTTCGGTTTCGCTGGGCCCTTGACCGGAGTGGTCACGTGGAGATGTTCGGCGGAGGGCGTAAAGATGGCATTTTCCGCAGATCTTCCGGGAAGAGGCGAGACCGTGCGGACCATCTGTGAAGGCGCCCGAGGGACCGGAGAGGCCGAGGTCGGGCCGGGCGAAACCGGCGTCAGCGGCCTGTGGGACCTCAGGAACTCTTTGCTGCTCCCGCCCTCGTTCTTCTTCGACACCGTCGTCGAACTGTCCTGCTTCTGCGCCTCCGCAACCTTCGGTTTGTCCATTATTGACCCGGACTCCGTCTTCTCGCGGGCAGCTTCGGCGTCGAAGACGAAACTCGGCGCGGCGCTGGACGACGTCGGAGGAAGAATGGCTCGGCGCGACCGCGACAATAGCTTATCTGAAATGGGGCTATCGGAGGAAAAGACGAAGCTAATGAACTCACGTGATTTCTTCCTGGTCTTCTTCGCGCATCCCAGGAGGCCGGTGAAGGAGACGAGGGAAAGGAGAAACGTTGCCAGGAGAACGACGAGATTCATTTTTTGGACCGACCGATCCGCTCGCTGCTTGATAGTGAAAATGACCGCAGAGGAGGAGGATGGAACGAGACAAAAGACGCGCAAGGATGAAACGAGACAAAAGACGCGCAAAGTCTGAAGTACAAACAACCCTAGATGTCTAACCAAGAACAATTTCGAAATGTCACGACCAAACTCCTGCATCGTCATTCTTACGCTGCTGAAAAGCAACGAGCAGTCGGTTGAAGTGCACGAATGTAAGTTGAAGCGTAAAAAACACAGCGCAGTTCTTTGTTGAAAAAAAACTTTATTCGACGTAATGAGCAACAAGAGCAAAAAGGCAAAAATCTCCAAAATCCGACTGGAGACTCCGGTTTCTTCAGCTGGCGGACTTCATGATCGGGATGGAAATAATCCCATTCAGCTCACGTGTTCGTAGAGCTGTAGTGAGCGGACGCAAAGAGATGGGCGCTGTTGGCCCTTCCATTTAATCGCAGAGGAGGCGCGAAAAGCGGCACGATAACGGAGCGTGCGAGAGAATATCCCGTAAAACTGCACCAATAAATGGAGAGTCATTTCAGCGCCATATTCATCTAAATCGCTGGCAAACGTTGAGCAAAAGTTGCGAATTTCGAAAATCACCGATTTCGAAATCTGCAGGGTCCCACCACGAATTCCGCGAAGCGATTTTCATTCGTCCGTCGCTCGAATGTCTCAGCGGAGGCAGGCGCGTTAATTCAATTTTAGTGCCTCTTTTGCGTGCTCCCTTCCCTACAAAATCAATCTCTACCTTTCCAGCATCCTCCTCTCAAAATGGACCAATTCTGGAGGAGTGCTTCGACCACCGTGGGTGCTGCTGTCACCCTCGCCGTCGGCCTCTCGATCGCCGGAGTCGTTGTCGCGAGTTCCCTCGCCATCACTGCGGCCTCTATCATCACAAACGGTACGTTTGTGATGAACTGACGATGATCCGATTTGACCCACTTCAGGACACGTGTCGCACGAAGAACTGGCCGCGGAACGCAGAAACATCGTCACGACGGCGCTCTTCTTGGCCGAAGTCTTTGAGAACTGGGCCTGCGATCACGTGCCCAAGCAGGATAAGCCAAACGAAGGAAACGGGACGACGAAGACGGAGCGAATCGTTCAGCCGAAGAACTCGGAGTAGCTCAAGCCGAATTTTGAGAATTTTGAGTTTCTTTTCTCTTGTTGTTTATTATGTCGAGTGGATTGAATGTAGCTCTTTTCAGCACAGAAAAGGCGTTCTTAATACCTCAATATCATCTTCACGCTTCAACCCACTCACCGTTTTTCAAAAGAAAGGGAAATTCCGGCCGCGCGTCTCGTTTCAGCGTCCTCCTCTGCGGTCATTTTCACTTTCAAGCAGTGAGGGGTCGGTCCTAAAAATTGAATCTTGTTGTTTCTCCTTCACCGGCCTCCTGGGATGCGCGAAGCGAAGAAGACCAGGAAGAAATCACGTGAGTTCATTAGCTTCTTCTTTTCCTCCGGTAGCCCCATTTCAGATAAGCTATTGTCGCGGTCGCGCCGAGCCATTCTTCCTCCGACGTCGTCCAGCGCCGCACCGATCAAGGGCCCAGTAAAACCGAAGTCGGCCTCGGACAGACCGATTGAGAAGAAGCCACGATGTGAGTTTTGGAATTTATTGAACTTATCAAATCTCGGAACTCAACTTCTTCCATTCCGGCGTCTCCCAGTCGTACGGATACTCGTGAAGGTTGTGACCCGTGATTGCCTGCTTCAGGAGGTCGCAGAGCTTCGCGTAGTCCGGCGTGTCGAAGTAGCGAACGGTGTCCAAGTAGAGCATGATCTCTACGTACTCGCTTGGACACCCCGCGAAAAGGTCTTTTTGGAACTCCTCGGCGCGGCACTTCTCCTTCCATCTTCCCACTTCGTCCTTTTCGTCTTCGCTGAGATGCCGCCACGGGAGTCCTCCTGTCGTAATTTCAATCTGAGTTCAGACTTTAGAACTGAATGAAGAGGTGGATTTACCTGCTGATAGAGCCAAGTTTCGAGGTCGTCTTTGCGGCACAGTTCCCTCGAGATGTGGCAGCTGATGGGCGCGTATCGCAGCGTTCCTCTGAATCCCGCCGCCCAGCGTGGTTTCCGGACTTCTCCGTGCGCGTCGACGTACTTCCGGCACATCCCGAAGTCGAACATGACGATCTTCCGGACGTCGTTCTTGTCGATGGCGAAGTTTCCGGGTTTCAGGTCGCGATGAAGGTATCTGAAACTGGTTTGGATCACTTGAACAGAGGTGTTATAGCATACCCGATGGAATGAAGCTCTTGAATTGCATCTATACATTTAATTCCGACAGAGAGCGCTGTTCCAAGGGAGAACTTCTGCTTCTTTGTGTTCAGCGGTTGCTTCCGGAGGTCCTAAACAGGGCAGCAATGAAGAAAAGAGAACAAATAAAACTCACGTGTAGAGTGGATCCAACCAAGGACATGACCACGTAGTTGTACTCGCTCAAGTGCCCGGAGTCGATGAGGTCGCAGCAGTGCTTAGCGGAGGCCTTCTTCAGCGCGACCAACACGTAAACCTCCTGCTTCAGCACTCGCGTGGTTTCCTGGGCCCGCTCCGATTTCAGTGCGTACTCCTTCCCGTCGTGGAGGTCCTTCACGAGATAGACAGCGCCGAAGCCGCCCTGGCCGAGCATCTTGACCACTTTCCAGCGCCGAGCGACTTCGTCGTTGGGCTTCAGATGAACAATCGCGATCTGTGGCGTCGCTATGGGGCTCGCAGCGGCCATCGAGGAGCGACCGACCGCTTGCTAGCCTTTGAAGGGGGAACGGACCGCGAGCGCCGGAGTGTCCGCCCTTAAATGGACTTTACCGAGACTGTCTTGTCTGACTCGACACGTTCATGTGTGCTAGACTCTGAAACGTAGAAATGAGTCGGGTCTATCATTTCCGAACAAATAGATGGGAACTGAAGCTAAAAAGAGGGTTGTGCCAGGAAATGAGGTCTTCAAGGCGTACCCAGTGCAGGATGGGGAAGAGGAGAATCGCCAGCTTGTCCTTTCCGTACATTATCCTCAGCTTTCACTTGCCATGATCGTGCAGTCTTAATCATAGTTTCAAAATGCGAAACTGCATTGGAATACGTTTTCCAAAACAACAAAGAATGGCGAAAGGAAGAAAACTGCCTTCAGAGCACAAAAGGCGAATATGCAAATGTATCCAAGTGCATAATTTCATCTCAATTGCGTCACTAAAGAACGCTTTGCGTCCAGAAGGGCCTCGTTCCTTCATTTCCAACTGCCATTTTAAAAATAGTCCCACCCTCACCAGGACCACCAGTATACCAACAGCGACATCAAAGAGCCTCCCGCCTTTTATGTGTCCTTGCCTCCGGAAAACTTGTTTTATGTAAATTTTCGCTCCTCACGTGTCGCGCGCGCAAGCACCATTGTTTTATGTGGTGAGCAAGCGGCCGGTCGGCCGCCAATTAGAGTCGAACGCGGGCGTTCGGATTAATTGTTTCCGAGCTGGACGCAGAAGAACTCGCGAGCCGTGACCGTTTTCTGAATTATCTAATTATGTCCAAAAAGGCCCTTAGGGCATCTGCGCGCCTTGGAGGGCGAATCCGCCGCCGCCACCGCCGCAGCAGCGATCGTTAACTAATCTTCGCCATCGCTCTTCCCTTCCGTCGTGCAGGCAGGAAGAAACGTTCTGATCGATTCAATCTAATCGTCCGTGTGGCGAGCGTTTGTAACTTTTTTCTGTCAACCGGTGATGGATTCTGCTGGGAATCGGATCGTGGATGAGGGTTCGATAGTTCAGGGTGCTGGGGAGGTGTTGCTTAATGATTAGTTTACTTTAAACGGCGGTGATCTGTAAAGGTTGCGAAATCATTTTTGATGGAAGCCGTTCTGTAATTCAAAAAAGATCACAAACAACGATTTGTTGAAAAGAAGAAAATGTTTGCTTGATGCAGTTTATTTGCAATTTTGATCGTTCTGTGGTGAATTTGTACAATCACCAGCCAATCCAAAAACAAATAATGTGCACCTTTGAACAGAGTAGGTTTTGTAAAACAAAGTGTCGTTTATTCAGAATAAGATTAGGTGTTTGCGATATGGTCTGCTCAACAATTTTTACATACATTCAGCATAAAGCATGCTGTGCAATTTTAGGATAGCACGTAGGTATTTATCAAGGGCAGTTTTTTGGCCCAAAGTGCCCAAAACACAAATTTTAGATTTTTTATGAAAACGTATTTTTGTTGGCTGAGAGCTTCGTTCATGTCAGAGTTTAAGTAGATTGTGGGAAGTCGATAGTTCAGGGTAAGTACGCGTTCCAAACTGTGTTTAAACATTTGTGTTTTAAACGAAACACGAAAAATTAAACTTTAAACAAATTGAACAGTATTGACTTCACGCTCTTTATCGCGCAATCGCTCAAAACTTCAATTTTTGAGTTAGAATTGCAATTTGTTTTGAGAAAATGTCAAAGAACTTTGGAAAATAATTGTGGATCTGGAAGGTTGGATTTCTTGTTGGTTTTGAGTACCTCGAATTTCATTTTTGTGTCAAGTTTTTAAAGCAGGTTTTTGTCATCCTCATGTTCACATGACTTAGTTTTATTCGTGATTTTTGGATGTTTATGCGTTTAACCAAAAAACAAATTTTACTAACGAGGGAATGACGCGAAGTGCCCCCTTCCGATCGGGCTGAAATTTGACACAAATGTAGTCCTATATGAGACTAAAAAAAGTCTTATATATTGCTACATTTGTGCCAAATTTCAGCCCGATCGGAGGAGGGCAACTCTCTTTGCGCACAGGATATCGAAGACATTTCGAAGTTTTCCTCTGCCATATGTTTGGGGATATTGTGTATGACCATGATTTACAATTTTCACCAAAATGATTTTTTGTGCCGAAGATCCCGATGTTGTAATATGGTATTTTCCGTTATGCTACTTTTTGGTATGACGACGTTGACTTTTGATAAATTCGTTAAACTTTGATTATTCTTGACTTTTTTTGTTGATGTAGATCCCCGACCATGTCAATCAGTCTTGTGAAATTTTTGGTTAGTTTGCGTCGGTTTTTAGTAAAATATAGTAAAGCTTTTGACTTGGAAGAAGTCGAAACCGACAAAAATTTGAAAAATGAGCAAAATGCAGGCAACCAACTGAACAAGACCCCTCACCCCAGAAATAATAGTTGAAAGCTTGTAACTTGGTAAGAATCCCAACTGGCAACGTTCAGTTGAACACATTCAAAAGACGTCCACGTTTTCGAAAATTCGCACTATTTTGTTAGACAAATGGCGACGACATCCCCACGGCCAAAACTTCAATTTTACCACGATTCTACAAAAAATTGATATCTTAAATTCCTTAAACTTTTTCCTAACGTGTCGCAACTGAATCTTCTTGTCTCCGTCGTGGGAGTCGCACACCTGTGGCGATTTGACGAGGGAAAGTTTTGGCACAAAAAGAAAAATTGTTTGTAGTGTATATCGCCAAAAGACTTACAACCTTTAACATTTGGAAGCAGTACTTCATATCGCCAACGAAACAACAAATTTCATTCTTCAACTGTAAGCTTTGCCTACTATTTTTTGGTCGTTTTGTATGCTAAAATCTTAATAATGCAATTATCTTGATAAACGTTTTTTGGATCAATTTTAAGTAGTTTTTTGTCGTTCATTTCATTGTCATTTCTTAAATGGGATTTCGCTTATTTTAGAGTCATCTTATAGTGGAAGACTATAAATGTATTCAACTTAACTTAGTATTCTATTTTTGCCATTTGGGACATTATCCTTAGTTGATACTCATTCGGATTATTCTCAACCTGAGTGTAGCCTTGAGCAACGAGCAAATTGTGAGCGTCGTCTTTCGATTCAAATTCAAGCTTGATATGGCAATTTTGTGGCTTCGTTTCCAGTGATACCAAAATCTTCTCCAATTTTAGTTTAGTAACATCAACATTTCCTGATAGCATTTCAATTGTGTGAATGCAATTGCTCGTGATCGCATCGGCAATATTCTGAGACATGCGTTCTCCTAGATGGCACCAGGTAAGAGTTAGAGATCCTGAGGACGGTTGTGTGAATAGAAAATAACGATTAACGTAATTTACCACTGAAGGTACGTTTTCGGGAATTGTGGAGAGAGATTTTTGCTGCCAAGAACGGGCTTTTGACTGCAGGACTGAAAAACGTCTCCATCTATTAACTCAGAATGCTGTTTGCTGTATGAGCGATAAGATATCCTTACCTCTTCATGATCACTCTTTATCGCGAGTTTTAGTGTTGGCAATGCTTCGATTGGAAACTTAAATGCGTGCCAAATCTTAGTACCTACCTCAATCTTCTTGATGATCATTCCATGCTAGTCTAAACTTCTCTTCTGCCAAGCATTCTCTTGTGTCATTGTCCCGCTGATTGACGATGTTCTCCACGAGTTAAATAGAAACGAAAAGATGCGGTTTGAGGCTTGTGGGATTTTGAGGTAGGTGAGGAGACGGAGAGTTGAGTATGGGTATACCAAAAGCAGCTCCTTCGTGGAGTTCAAGAACTGCTTAAGGAGTTGAGCTAGTTGCTAGTTGCTGCAGCGTCAGGGAGCGATCGGGCTTGCGAATGGCGAGATCCAGTGTGGGTTGGAATTGCAGTGAATATTCAAGCCTTACATGCAGACAATCTCTAGCACAAGCAATGCAGTGCTCATCACAAAGTTCTATTACTTTTTGGTCGATTCTGTATGATTAAATCCTAATGATGCAATGATCCTTTGAATCTTGCAACTTGATAAAAAAGGATTTTTACCAATTAGGTTTGTGGCTTTCAACAATGTTAGGCAAGACAGCTTTTGTGTTTGGTTAAGTGAAATATTAAAAATCCAGCCAGCAATCAAATTTTCCAACTTGGTAAAGATAACAACGTCTTTTTAGTCCCCTCTCCATTGACCACCTCTGAACATTATTCCCTTCTCTAAAGGTCAACTGCAACAACATCCTTTTCTCCTCTATGCATTCTACCTTGAATTTCACTCAGAAATAGATTTTACCCGGTCCCCAAACGATCGAATCTCCCGATCGATAGATCCATTTGCCTATCGTCGTCGTCTTCGGTTGTTTTTTCGGTGTTTTTCCCCGGACGCGTTGCATAATGTTTTTGAAACGTCGGCCGGGGCAAAAGAGGGTGGTTGGAACAGTTGGCAAGCACACACGGCATGAAGAGGACCCTCCTCGACTGTTGTGCTTTCTGTGCAGCGTGTGTTAGACAGAGACACATTAGAGTCAGACATTAAAGACAACCATCTTTTTGCATAAACATATTTTGGGTTCTCCTGCCGCCGCCACTCGGTCCGCGTCGCTCTCTTGTCAGTTGCTCTCCGACGTTGGATTCTCTTTTTCTTTGATTTTTCACCTGTAGGGAAGAACTCACCTGTGTGTTCACACGAAAAACACACAAAGGTTGTCAACGATTGGTGGGTCAACAAATTACTCTCTGAATAGAGCAAAGAAACGGGAGTTCAGCACACAATTAACTTTTTGTTACAAGCTAATTTCTGCAATTTTAAACTTTGTTCGATCTTATTGTCGTTGCTTTTTGCGCAAGCGATCTCCACTTAAAATTGAGATTGTGGCCCTGTTTCCACGGTTTTCGGCCTGTTTGTGGCAAAATGAAAAATAACGACAACATAACATTTGTTCCCGCGACTCTCCTGCCTGTTTTAAGCCCAAGTGTGCTAAAATCGGTGCTTTCTTTGGAGCTACACATCGTTTTCTAGCGACCACTGTCAAATAGCGCGAAGAGTATGTATTCGTGGCTACAGTGTTATTGTTAATTGTAATAGTGACTCTATAGTATTTTTTCCTCTTTAGATCTTGAGCTTATTTTGTTTCTATTCTAATTTCTATTATTGAACGGAAAACGTTTATTTTTGTCTTTGGCATGTCGAAGTGGGTGCTACATATCACTTTTTTCTAACTCTTACTACCCCTTTAAAAATTGAAACCGCTATGCTGGGTTTTCTGAGTTTAAGCAAACAATGCATTTTCGGTTACGAATTAAGCACGACTTGATTTCCTTAATTTTGAAATACTCAAATTAAAGATAAAAAAAATGTTTTTAAGGTATCTTTACGTCCTGACACAGGTCCTGACACTCGAGTCGCTATTCGATTTCTTCCGTTATGAAATGATAAGTGCAGGCAGATGAAACTAAAACAGATGGAACTACAAAAATGGCTTATTTTTTGCTTCCTTGTCGTCTTTTCCTACGTTTGCGTTCACCGCTTGTTGTCACAAAATGCAATTTTGCTTTGATAGATTTTTTGCAATGTCGTCGTTTGACCTCAAACCTTCAAGACTGTTAAACTCAAATTTTGTAATTTGTTATAGTTTAAAATACTTCGTTTCCGTTCCGCAATTGATTTTTAGCTAAGCCAGCATGAATTTCAAAGTTTTTTGTAATCTGAAGATTCTTATTATTTTCTGCTTTCATCGCTTGATAATAAATTTTCTCGCATTGAAGTTTTGTCTGCCATTTTTAGATCTTGGCATTATGTAGAATAGGCACCAGCAATAATTCATTTTTTGGCTCTGACACTTTGCGCCGTTTCAATTATTAAAACTTCAAAATTATTAAGTGATAGATTTTTTTTGGCATGTTGAAGTAGGTGCTATCACTTTTCTAAACCTCTCATTACCCCTTTATCCACCACGTTGCTCATTCAAATTCAAACCGCTCCGCTCTACCCCTACTCCTCGGTCTTCGCCACGGTGCGGCGCCTCTTCGCCTCTCGCCTAATTAAGTCGTTTTCCGACAGTTCCAATCTATCATCAAAAACTGCGCTTTTTTGAAATCGCGCAACCACGAAAGGGCGTCGAGAGAACGGCGCGGCGGCGGCGGCACCGTGATTCGCCGATTCCGGTTTGCATTCTATTAAACAAATTTTTCGCGCACTCGTTATCTCAATGCGATCGCTGCCTCTCACTCCTTCTCGTCGCTCTGCGCTCGCCTAACGAGATTTCGAGAATATTCATATGTGCAGCGGCGCACTGTGCAGCCGTTATAAACTCGCGTTTTTCATTGGGCGCGATCTGTAGGCGTGATGCTGATTTTTGTGATAGGAGACCGGTTCGAAAGGATTCTTAATTGTTTTGGGAATAATGAGACTGTTTTTTGGAATGAATGACGATGAAGGGTGGCCTTTTTACCTGATTTACGTTCTTGTCAAGCTTCCATTTACTTTGTTATGTTCAATGAGAATAAGATGGGAATCTGTTAAAGCTAGAGAGAAGATGTGGCAAGAATTGTAAGGGCAAAACTTTTGAGCAGGAGGCGGTAAAACTTGATTTTACATTTGCAGCTCAAGTTTTGATAAGCTTGAATTCTTACTTTTGGTTTAAAACTTATTTTCAGTATTTTTTCGTTAAAGAGTTTCAGTTTTGTGTTTAACACCGATTGTATTTACGATCAAAGCATTTGTGTTTAATTTTTGGCGTTCGAAACTGTGACCAATGTGAACGCTCCCTCTAAAATTTATCGAATATTGCAATTCAAATGCCTTTTTAATCTTTTTTTCCAAAACCGGCTTATTTGTTTCGTTTTTTATCTTGCGCGAATTGAGAAAAGACATAATTTAAGCGTTATTAAAATAGTTGTTTTTTGCGTGGGACAGCAGCTAACCTTTAAAGTTTAAATTTCTAATTTTGAAGTTTTTTATCCAGTATTTTGAGTGAATTGAAAAGGAACGAATTTCGGTCGGTCGAATGCTTCTTGTGAATTAACGTAAAATGATTCCTGAGTTTTGAAGTGATTTTTCTGGCGCATGCTTCATGTTACTTGTTACTAAATTACAGGCTTTAAATTTTTGACGAAGCGGATAGTTTAGATTTTAAATTTCAGTTGTTTTATCGCTATGACACTCAGTTGGTCCGCAATTGAGTGGATTTGGACCGATCCCGGGCCCCGACTTTTGTTGGTTGTTCTTTTTTGCACCTTGGTTGGTTGTTCACTTCGTTTGAACTGACAGGAGTTGTGACAAGAAATATTTCGCCTCGATTGATTTTTTGGATGCTTGTCGTCTGCTCTAAAATTCAATTTAGAACTCTTTTTAATTTTTTGCTTCTGCTTAAAAAGGTCTTTTCACTTAAGCTCGTTTATGTCATTCTGCACTGTTTTCAAACTGGTGACCGTTTTTAAGTCGTTCAAATATTCCAGTTTCATCATTTTGTTTTACGTACGCGTTCTATACAAGAACTTCCTCTATCAAGTTGTTCATTGTCTCTATTTTCTAACCCCCAACTAAACACTGCTTTCATACAGTAACCAATCGGAAGTGATCGGCTCACCCCTAGGCACTTAGCCATCATCAGTCATTCGACATTCTGACAGAGGCCAAAATTAATTCAATTATACAATGCTTACAGTGGCGGGGGAGCGGCGAAGCACCTGTGCATACAGAGGAGCCTCGGGTCCCCTTCCTCGCTCGCACTTCGCGACTTTCCGGTTTGATTGCGTAACGCTCCGCCGCTGCCGTCGCCCTCGACGGTGGCGGCGAACTCGCGCCCGCATTAATTAGTTAACGTTTTGAATGATGCGCGTGCGACGATTCAAAACAAGCCGGCGAAGGGGCGCGCGGCGGCCACAGGCGACTGTGGACGGGTGGAGAGAGGACAGCAGCAGTTGAATATTCCATGCACTGTTTTTGACATGTTGCTTGCGGCGACGCCCGCTCTAGGATACGGTACTTGTTTTCGTAATTAATGTGTAGCGCTGAATGGAATATTTTTGTCACTTGGCGGTTGATTGCAAATGCAGGCGGCAAAGGTTGATTGCAAATCCACGGTACTTGACCGCAATACAATAAAATACCTATTTAAGGCTTAGGTTTTGTAGCTATTTAAATGCGTGGTATCACTTTAAGATAGGGATTTCAGGCGTTTTGACCATATTTATAACTGTAATTTTGGAAGGTAGTTGCGAAGTGCCAATTTGCGTTTTTTAGTCAAGTTTGTTGTAATTTTTGCAGCCTTCTGCTTCTTTGATTAAATAAGCTTGTATTGTCAGTAACTCATAAATTTCTGATAGTGAAGATCGTGAAGACTAGGCCACGTTGATTAGTGCTATACGAACTGTTAAATTTGAAAAGACATTTTTTGACATGGCAACAAAGGTTGCGACAGTAATAAAACCATGACATTTTCGTAGAATGGTTGATAGTGGTGCCTTGTAAACTCTATCGTCACCAAATATAAATTTTGTATGTTTAAGCTGTTTTTGAGCGTGAAAGCGTTTTCCAAATCGCTTTAGCTCAAACGCGTTTTTTTGGTGATTAAAGAGGCCGCTCTTAATACAGTACTGATTGAAATCGCGGCCACAAGCATGGCTTTATAATTACTTATTCAAAATTTGAATTATGCAATTTCTAATTTGTGTTGTTGAAGAGCATAGGTTTCACTTTTTAAATTAGTTTAAGCCTTGTTCGAAATGCGTTTAACCCAATCATTTTTGCGTAGATAATTTCACCGTATTTTTTAGAATTCTGCTTGCTTCAAAGTAGATTCAAAAGCAGTAATAAAAGTAATCTTTTGAAATTAGGTTTTTGAGGTTACATGCTTCAACCTTATATCTATAAAATATGTCAATTTTACCACTAATTTTACTTCTAGTTATGATGTTATTAAGTTTAGATTAGTTTTTGTTGGATATGCCGCTTTTAATTTCAAATTTTTGCGTCTTTGGAATATTTCATGTTCAAACAAGTTTAAAATTTCTGAAGCACAAGATTGGTTTTCAGGTTAGATAGTTACATTCAAAGAGGAGGCTGTAAGTACGTCAGCGATTTTTGAGAAGACTCGAAATTTTAGTTTACAGGGTAACTCAAAAAATTCCTCCCGCCGGACACTCTGGTCTCTGCTCACTGGCCAGACAGAACGGAGTCATTTCTAGCTCACTCGTCGCGAACGACCGGTCGGTTTCGCTAACAAATAACGTAAAACGTTCGCTGCGGGATCGCTCCAAACGAACGGTTTCAGACAGTGGATCGGGCTTCAGACGGGCACCGGCGTGGGTGTCTGGCCAAAAGGTTTTTTTTGGACTGCCCTGTAGGCAAAAAGACGGCCTACCGAAAGCCTCCGCGGCTGTCGAATGGGTGAACCGAATAATGATGACTCTAAATTTTAGTTTATGATACAAGTATTTTTAAAATCTTCGTTTTCTTTGCTTTGATCAGGTTCAAAGGCAAAATTAAATTTTGCGGGTTGTCATTTGTCACTTTTATGCACGTACGTTCAGCTTTGGCTTAATAAGAATCCTCTCAGGGTAATTTTTACACATAAAAGATTGCTTTGAATGGTAAAAGGTCATACTGCGTCCGTTTAACTCATTTTTTGCTGCCAAGTTTCCTTTGCTACAGTCAAATTCATGCCACAGTATACGTGCAGACTCAAAGCAATTTCTGGCGTTGATAAATGCATTCCAATGAACACAGGCAAAGTCGAACGGTGTCCCCTCTTCTGCTCAATGATGATGTTGTGCGCAAATAGAAAACCGGAAAAATTAGGAGAAGGACAGTTGAATATTCTATGTGGTGTTTACGTTAGGATGTTGATTACAGTGCGTTACGGGCATACTGTAGTCGGTGGGAATTGATATATTTCATTTCAAAACTTACTTTTAGGAATTTAATTTTTATAAAACGAAGAGTTCTTGGTTTTTTTTACTTTTAGGTTTAAGGCTTATCTGATAACTTTTTTGATCGTCAATAAGCATCAATATACTTTTTGGTTCTGTCGCGAGTCTTACTAAAACTCATCTTTTTGATATCAGACTTTAAGCTCACTTTTTCAGCTGTTTAGGCCTAAAACACTTTCCACAGAAGCTTCACTCCGCATTCCAATCCCAGCAGCACCCACTTAACAATCGTTTGGGTCGCGTTTTTCATTCCTCGCCCGCTTTTGCATATCTAATTTGGTCGCCGCTTCTCCCTTGGGAAGATGCAAATTTTCGGTCTTGGTCGCCAAATTAGCCCTTCTTGATTGGCTCATGGCTTTTTGGTTGCTGGAAGCACTCGTCGCCGTCGTCGACCCTCTTTTAACTACTTTGTTATTCATCGCCGGCTCATTCCGACGGCGGCGATGCTCAAACCCGTGCGGCAACAGCGCCGAGTTTCATTTTCTGACTAGACGCCGCGACCGGCGGCTATCAGACAATGGAACTCTTTTTTGTCTATTGCAGATCAGATGACTTCGTCGAACAGAAGTGTTCGCCGCCGTTTGATTAATCGCGCCCGAACACTTGTGGGTTCATTAATGTTTAGGCAAGATGGGAGAATGGGTATCGGACTCTTACGCAAAAGGCTAGGAATTTTCCGATTCAGTCTTTGCAAGGTTGAATATTTATAATTAGCTTTTTGATGTTTTGAGTCAAACGCTTAGAATCAATTTTAAGTGTGTTGAAATAGGTAGTTAAATAAAAGGGTTTTTGGCGGCTGGATGTCTGGACATCTGTAACGCCTAAAATGGGAAACGCGTTTTATTACTCTTTTAAAGGTTTTTTATTTTACGTTATAGAACAATTTTTGGATGGCTTCAATTGGTATCTGGCTTCAAGTTGAGCGCTATTTGGCTTTATGGCTTCAATTGGTATTTGTTTTAGTATTTTAACATTCGTTCATTGATGTTTAGGCTCAATTTGAAAACGGGTTCGGGCGTTTTATGCAAAAATTTTTGTTTTAGTTTTTGCAAAGTTGAATATTCGTGCCTGAAGGGTACAACTTTACACTGTTTACGTGGATATTTCATAAATAGAGCATTTTTGGCATCTACTGGAACTCAGTTTTTCTCCTTTATTGCTTCGAGCGCTATATTTTTGAAATTTAGATGCGTTAAAATGCAGATTCGAATTTTTACTAATTGACAGGTCTTCGATTTTTGATAGAAAGGAGAACTGTCAGTTTGATCTTTTTTGTTTCCTGTGGCTGAAAAATTGGTGATCTTAATTTTGACAACTTTCCCCGTCTTTTAACACGTTCAAGCTTTCATCAACTTCTGTATTCTCACGTTCATTCCTAAAATATGATATTTACTTAATGTCGCCTATCCACGAACCCCTCAAATCAGCTGACATCTTCCCATCGTCGATCCATTAGACAGTCAAACACATGTGCTTACGAAATTAAGGGTAGAACGCGGTGGATTACCCATAATAACAACGCGTCGGCTGTTGCCCATGCCGCCGGGTGGCGGCAGCAGCCAGGTAGTCACAACCCGAGCACCTACCTCACTTGACTACCCCAACTCGTGCCTACTCGTTTTCTATTTCAACCCGCCCGCCATCGATTGATCGCAGCACTCGCGCACACTTAATCACATTGTTTTCCCTATGGACGAGGAGGCGAACCTGGCTACCCCCTCCCATCGATTTCGAAAGGGCGCCGTTTGATCATAGGTAGGTTGGAGAAAGGAAGATTAAAGTGCGTTTTCCTTGTCACGGCGTGTTTTCGAATTTTTAGAGCTCGGTTGTGGGGAGTTGTAATGGACTTGAGATATTTTAGGGTGGAAAGAACGTTTTAAGATGAGCTAGGTCTGGTGTGAACTATGGTTCTAAGCGAAATTTGTGCGGATGTGACAATGTGTGACAAGGTCTCAATTTAAATTCTTGTAGTATAGGTTGAATTTGTTTTCACGACGTGTTCTGGAATTTTTAGGGTCGGCTGCGGTGATTGTAACAGCCTTACGATTCTTTAGGGTTTTGATGTGATAAATGTGATGTGAAAAAGCGTTTTAATGTGATGTAGGCTTTGTGTGAATTATGGTTGTAAGCAAAATTCGTGTGAATCGGAATGGTTATCGTTTCTTTATAAAGGTGAAGCATATTGAATTGTCTTTGTCCTATTAGAACATTCGTTTGGTTTTAACTTTGTTTTCATTAGATTTGTTTGTTGCACTTTTTGCAAATACTGCTTCGGGTCCTTTGCTTAACAGTAATAGTTCGTAACTTGTCAAAATCAAGTTTATAAAATCGATTTTACAATAGTTTTTTGGAGTTTGTTTCGACGCTCGTTTTGAAATTCAACGTGCACTGTTCATCTGCTAAATTCTGTTAAGTCTTTTTCACTTACTCTTGATGATATATTTTATTTTTGATCTGGTGATGGAAGTACCAAGTGAACCTCAATGAGAATGAGGTCTTATTAGATTTTTGAAGATCTTTCGAAAGCTCCAAATTTATTTTGCTTTTTTCCTGTGCTAAGAATAAACTGCTACTTGCAGTCGTTTAGAATATCATGGAAGGAAAAGCATAATTGGTTGAAAAATTGACAGCTAACCTTTATTGCCTAAATAACAGCTAAATCTAAACGCATCTTTTGGAACGGCTGATTATTGTGCCAAGTCAGCGATACAATAATTTTTGTTAACTTTGAACGTTTTCCAATCAAAGGTCTCTTACTACTTCAGTACCCAATTCAGGAAGAGAACTGCCACTAACCCCTTACAGCCGAAGAAAAACAGTTTTATCCAAATGTGTCCAAATACAGTCAGGAGTGCATACAGGTAAACATGCCCGTTATCAGTCGCTTCCAGATAACCTTCATGGACCCACTCAGTCCACGTTGAGTTTCGATTTAATCTGCTCTATTCAAACTTGGCTGTCAATTAACGTGAGTTGCAAGGGTCGCTGCGCGAGGAACCCATTTTCCGGGCTTCCGCTGCAGCGCCTTGTGTGGCAGCAGCAGTAGAGCACCCACCGACGACTCAGCGACCACACCGACTCATCTCTATTAACATAAACGAAGGCAGGAACGCGACTACACGAGAACGAGTCGGCGAGAGTCGCGAATGCAAATTTAGCGTCTTCTTCTTCAATCGAGAAGAACTGCCGACTCGACTTTCCGTCGTTTCCTGTCCTCGCTTGTGTCATAGCGTCGAGTATACCGGTCTTCTTCGTTCGCTTCTCACTTCATCACCCCTCTCCTTAGGCTCCTTATCTCGCTCCCTGTGCGCGACGACGCTCGCGACAGCCGCGAGGACCGCCCGCCGGATGCCCCTCGCCGCTTCTCCGCCGTCGCCGACTGATAATATGCAAATGTGCCACACCACCACAGGCACACACATTCACGTCCGGCGCCTCGTCCGACGCGGCGGCCACTTTTTGCAGCGTCTTCTCCGCCGCCGCCTCAAAGTTCTCCCGCTCTCAAAAGCCCTTTGTGCTGCTGAACCCGCGCCCATCTTTCAAGGGAGTGCTGAGATTTGCATTTTCCCAAGGCCACCCGGACAACTTGGGTTCACTCGGGTTCACTTTTTGTTGCAACCTGCGAGTTTGCGGGCGACTCAAATTTTTGCGGGAGTTAAGTTGCCGACTTTATGAATATGGGCAGCACGGGGGAAATGTGTTTATTTACGCGGAAACGCCGAAGAACGGGACACCCTGTTTTGAGGCTGCGAGGGAGGAGGCTGATACGCGACCGAGAAGCGGTTTAATTGATTCGAGGTCGACGCCGATTCGACGCCAATTAAGATGGGTTTCAGTGTTGCAGAGACACAGAGAGCTAATGTTTTAACGGAGATCGATTTTTCGAAGGCAATTGGTGGTTTTTAGGGTTTGTCATGAATAGTTGAATAGTTAGTAATTATTAACGGCAACGTTTTCAAAATGTTACAAACCGTATTTATTCGTTCAAGACGGAAAACTAATTTTTGAAGGAGGGATTTGTTGACCGGCAATTTTTGACGCCGGGATAGTTGCTTTGCTTTTGAAAGCTTCCTTTTAAAACGTTTTAGAAAGCGATTTTTGGTTTTTAGAGATTGTCGTGAATACTTGAATAATTAGTAATTATTAACGGCGACGTTTTTGAAACGGTGAACTTCATCGGTCGTAAATTTCTGTTAGAAGGATTAAACTTTTGATGCTAGGATTCATGGACCGGATATTAAAATATTTTTTGGCGTTGGGTCGTCGTTGGTCTCTTGCTTTGATTCAATCAATTTTTCAAAGTTTGCATCCTTCATTTTGTCGTTAATCAAAATTTTTCTTAGAGTAACTTTTAATTGTTCCAAATGGGTATACATAACAGTTTTGAGCGCCAAGGTTCGCGTTCTGTCTTTGCTTTGTTACTCTAATAAGTGAAATATTAATTGGAGTAATTAATACTATTTGTATTTTTGACAATGCGTCTACTGAACGTAATTTTCTGACAACGTTACTTGAAATATTCAGTTAACACGATTAAGTAATTTTTGAAATTCGATCTGCAGATTTACGTCTTTAAGTGGACTTTAACTAGATTGCAATGTTAAATTTAAGCACTTTTTGTAGGTCAAGGTCAAGACTGACGTCAGCGATTCTAGCGCTTCTTGTACTAAAGATTATGTCTTTGAGGACTTTATGCTTTGTGGCCATATTACTTAATAGTGCATATTTTAAACGTATCAAACATCATTTTTTTGTCGGTTGGAAACATTCAACGTTTCTAATCGGCATTTTCACATAGGCAATTTCTTATTTCTCACCATTTTAATAGTGCCTTTTTGAATGATGCATGTTACATTATTGATATTTTTGTTGTCGGGATTGTCGTTCGGTAAAGTAAAGCCTCTAAAAACCTTTATGTTAATGTCAATCAGAATGTTAAACTTAAGCAGTTTTTGGCGGTTATCTCGGTTGCGACTGACATAACCAAATTCATCTTATCAGGAATTAAACGCAAATTAACTTAGTTTGCTTTGTCCAAGTGGAGGTGCTTTGATTCGTAATGCTGTTTGTAGTAAACGTTGAATTCTGCTCACATTTTTGGAGAAAACTTCTCTTTCGTAATTATCATACTGCATTGAACTAATTCCATCGTTTAACAGCAAAGATTTTTTAGGTCGATCGTCACTGGATTCAGCGCATTCAATCTAAACTCCTTAATTAAGAATATGAAAACTCTTCGGATTGTTCGAACACAATTTTTGTTTTCGATTTTTGCGGATTTTTTTAGGTTTACGGTAAAAAGCAACCTTGTTTTCTGCGTGTAAACACACGCATTAGTTCTTTCACATTTACTCTACAAGAAGCTCAACGTCATATTGTAAACATTAACCCAACGCACATTGTAAACATGGGTTTCAAAATGTTCACTTTATTCTTATTCACATAGAAATTCGTTTCTGAGTGGCGTTTCTGAGCTAGTCCCATTGTTTTTAATAACACACTGGTGCCTTAATTTAATAGTAGACTGTTTTACGTTTTGAAGATCTACCATTTTTTGTCGTCTGGCGGTTACATAAACTTTTAGTTCGAAAGTTTCTGGTTTTTCAACTTTTCTATTCTATGGTTTGAATTTTGCTCGCTTCGCCGATTTTGCTCAATAGTGTCAAGCCAATTTTTTTGTCGAATGGCACGGGGTTCAACGCTTTCAATATACATTTCCCACATTTTCCGCATCGCGATTCTTTGGATCTGTAGCTTTTAAAACTTCAACGTGATTTTTGTCGTCTCTTTTTTCGCTTGCACAATAATTTTGGGCATCAATCATTAAATCAATTTCTGATCAATCTATCTGCTTTGTTTGTAAGCATTCAGATTAGATTTTTGGCATTTCCAGCACGTATCTTTATGAACTTATTTCGGGCTTTTGCGAAAAATGTACTGCGTTTCCGTGTCAGTCTTTTAGCTCATTGTAATTTTAATACCTCATGCTTCTCAGTCCATAAGCCTTCTCGTTTTTGCCGCTCTACCCGCGTTTACCCACACTTATCACCCTTAACATCGCAATAATCGAGCCTGCACCGCTCATCAATCATCTCAGAATGTATATTCCTGCACCCTGCTGCAGTACGATCCTGACGAACACTTCGCGGGCCGTCGGCTGCTCAAAAACGCGCTAATGGCCCGCGTCACTAAATATTCAAAAGAAGCGGATTCCTCTCCTTCTGCCGCTGATTCCATTCTTCTCCGCGACTTCTTCTCCGTCGACTTGGCGGCGGCGACGTTCGGGTGTTCGTTTCCCGCCGCCGCTGCCGCACGTTTTCAGCGGTCGCCGGCAGCGGCGGGGGGGCGCCATGCATAAATAATTCGCCTGCGGCTCTCACGCGGCGCTCGCCCTCCAAAATGTGATTTGCATATTCGATGAATGAATATATGTGTGAGCTCGGAGAAGCCCTGGCCTCCCCACTCCAGTCACGGGCCGCGAGCAGCCGTTGTTGTCTTTGTGGAGTCGCTTTTATCTGACTTTCGCCCACTGCACTTATAGGATCAGAAACACGTTTTCGGAATTTTGATCGAGTTGGGCGGGCTAAACTTTTTTGCTCCCGAGGTTTAAAGACTCCGGAGGTTTATGAAAATTGTCAAGTTTTTGTTGAGGATAAGCGTGAACAAAATGTTACGAACAATGCGTAGCTGACGGTTCTATTTTCTATTTTTTAACAGGTTTTTTCAATGAAATTTGTAAACACAAATTTTCTGAAATTCTGAAAGAAGATTCACTGAATCACGTTTATAACGTTGCTTAAATGAAAGGCCAACTACAGAAAGAAAGCGAAACGTTTTTGGTAATTTGATTATTATTGCGGTCCAATTTTTTTCGCTTTGAAACACACGCAAATATTGTTAGAATTTCATTTTTGTCGTTTGAGATCGCCGTTGACGTCACCAATAAAACTAACTTGTTTACACTGGTTAATTTTCCTTTTTAAATTTCTCACAATTTTTTCTCGCCATTTTAAATGTGTTTTTGGAGTTTGAGTTTCGCGCTTCAGATGCATTTTTATCTTAAAGCTAATTACTTTTTACTTTTAACAAAATATGGGAATTAAACTTGAGCTTCAATCACATAAACTCACTTCAGAAAGACGAAATTCAGAAACATGAATACTTTTCAGTTCCATTTTTTGCCTCCATGATTATTTATTTGGTACGCGTTTTTCAAACGCTATATTAAATTCTTCATCAAGAATTTTCGTTATTTTAACGTCCAAACCACCTAACTACGCCAAATTTGAATTATTTATTGTAAACTGTTGCTCGATGCAACATTTTGTAAAGTTGTTAAAAAGCTTAAAACGTTTTAAACGCTGCAAATTGCTGGTTTCCGTATTCAAGGACGTTCGACTGGAAAACCATCCAAAATGTCACTTTCGTTGCTTTGTGATTCACCGCTCTCAACGGCAACCTTCTTACGTCATATGCAAAAAATCAATTCTCCATTTTCCGTATTTGCATACCACTCACTATCAATAGCACCGCTGTATTTTGGCGGCTTGTAATTTTGGTGAAAATCAAATTTTTGACATTTTTTAGGAGTTTAGAACAGATTAAGGCGTGACCCTAGCTTAAGCATTTATTGCCATTGTCACTTTCTTGATGTTGAGTCGACATAACCTATGGTAGTTGTATAAGTTGCTTGATGTTCGAGAAATTGTTTTGAAACGCCTAGATCAGAGTTTATTTTTGCTTCAGTATCTCCTCGACTTTTCTAAAATTCAATGGCCAGCATTAGTTCAAAACCTATCTTGTGTATTTCGTTTTGGAAGATCTATTTTTAAATTCAATGATTTGAGCAAGGTCTAGCCGAACACGGTTCTGAACCTTTTGTTACTTAATCTCTAATATTAAAATGACGCTCTTAAGTCTTACAACGCAATCTTGCACTGTTTGTATCGCCTCAAAGAGTGTAACGGTTTAATTTAATTATGGGTGGCGCTATTACAACACAACATAAGCTTCGTGCTGAATTTAGCATTTAGTACCTCTGTACATTTTTTGTTCGCGGCTTCTGAATTTCCGCGATTTAATACACGTGTTTCTTCTATTTTCGGAGTATCAAATGTTTATCTGTTTGACGCTTCAACGTAGTTAATTAGGATTTATCACACATTTTTCAAACGCTTTACATTTTATTTTTGATTGAGGGTTGAAATTCTACTTGAACTCGTCATTAATAGTGGTTAAAGTCAGTCGTAAAAAGTCCATTTTCGAGTATTGTCACGGTGCTCGTTGACAATCGCATCTTATCTTTGGAACTGGTATTTAATGATATCTTGTGTAATGTAGATTTTACTTAGCAAACGCTTCACTAATTTCACTTCGTTCAATTTTTTGTTGTCGAAACTGATCTTTTTTAGCTTCAATTTTTTGTCGGTCCGATTGTATCCTTTGTATATTAACCTCTGTATAACAAATTGGCACTTTTCAATGTCATTTCGTGTGTATTTAAAATAACATTAACAGTTTTAAAAAGCGAAAACACCATTAAGTTTATAAATTCGTACCTTGCATTCTTTCTTTGTCCCATGCCCTGTGTATCCCTTGTACATTTCTCTTCTCTGTACATTTCATTTCTACTTTTAAAAACTTTGTCAACGCTTCTATAAAGTCCCCATTGCTTCCTCCAAGCAATAGGCCACCAGAGTTAGATGGGGTACTTTATTTCGAGATTCCGGGCGAGATTTCAGAGCGATTTAAAGGTGACTTTGAATTGATTGGTATTATGCATTTGGAGTCTTTGATCTTGGTCGTTTCTTGCTAAATAGAAGTAATGCAACTTCTAAACGCGGTGGACTGATTTGCATATGCAAATATATTGATCGATTGAGAAAGCGAGCCAGCTCCTCCGGGCCGCCGCCGGTGCACCAAGAGAGCATCGCGGCCCACCGGCGGGCTGATTATGTCATTACGCGCGTGCGCAAATATCATCGAAATGTTTGCGGAGAGATGGAACGAAGGACCAACGTTGCGAGAAGCGGCGGCGGAGAAGTGAACGGAGGGCCGCAGCCGCGACACACGAAACGCGGATCGAATTGAAGAGTGGAATAGGAGCGGAGTTGACAGTCGAGCGCGCGAGAAGTCGAGTGTCACCCGCTGCCACCACAATTTGCATTTCTACGCGAGGTTTTTGAATAGACCAGAGTCAGGTGGAGGTACTTTGTTTCGAGACTTCAGAGCGATTTAAAGGTGACTTTGAAAAGATTGGTATTGTGTGAAGGACGGCATTTGGAGTCTTTGATCTTGGTCGTTTCTTGTTAAATAGACGTAATGCAACTGACAAATTTTTTGAATTCATTTTTGAGGTTTTTTTCAATTGCAAAATCATAAGATTGCTCAAAAATACAATTTTCGCGCAGTGAAGTTAGCTTTTCGTGTCAAACATTTCTGCGCGAGGTTAGACAAGTGAGTGTTCATGCCAGATTTTGAAGCGATTTACGGGGCTTCTATTTAAACAAACGTATGTGAAGGATAGCATAATTGAAGCTCTTCATTTTGGTCGTTTTTCTAAACGTGATTTTCACATTCATTATATATTTTGGAGCACCTCTTTTTAAAGCGATTGCAAGGTAATTTGCAAAATCTAACAGTTGCTTATCTCAACAGATGTTTAGTGCGTTACTTGTCCACCTTTGAAAGCTTTTTTAGGTCTGTTAGAACTCTTCGAAGAACGCTTTCTCAGGATGATTTTGCGTAAATTCTAATTCACTTTTCTAACCTTTCAGGGTGGTCTTCAAATTGAACGAACGAAATTATACAAACATCTCTTTTTTCTCTTACTCGTTCTACTCCAAATCTCATTAACCCGAAACCGCCGCGGTTTAATTTGAGTTTTAACGTTTCGTCGTTGATCAGGTCGACGCTTAATTGAATCTTTAATTGAAAGACTTCATGGAGTTGCGGTTGCAGTGTTTTAGGTGGTGATCACGTGCATCAAGTCTCAAAGTCGTTGTTTTTATCTTAAAGTTGATTATCAATTTTTTGCAATTTTTAGAAGGCAACTTTTTTGTGAATTGATATTTGGTGCTTCCCTTTTACTCTCAAGCAATTTTCAACTTAAATTTACAAGTTATTTATATTTTTGATAGGCGGAGCTTCTTAAGTGGTCAATACTCATCGTTTTCATTCCACATGATTTTTCGCTGTCGGACATGGTGCTGGATATTTATTGGAAAGCCATTTCTCAATATTGTGGAATGATAAACGCTTCAGCGAAGTTTCACATTCATCTGTAAATTCTCAAATTTGCTAACAAGGCTTGTTTGTTGTCCTTTTCCTGGCATTTGGCAATATTTGGCGGTTTCAACTTTTCAAACGTTCAAACCACATCTTTGAAAATCAGTTCAAATCAGTTTTTAACTATAAATTTAACTATAAATGGCAAATTTTTAAATCTTCGGAACGAGTCCGGACTTTGTCATTTAAACCCGTCTTTTCTCTCTTTTTTCTCAATTTGATGGTTCTAAAGCATTTTTGCCAGTTCAGCTTGTTCACGTCTACTGTCACAAAGTTTCAAATAACTGCAATTTTCATTCAAAAATTTCAAGTTTTTTAGCTCGGTCAAATTATTGAATTTTCGGAGATTGTCATAACCCGTTAAGTCTTTTTTCAAACGTCCAGTCTTCACCTTTACTCAAATCCTTCACTAGATTACAAATTACAACGTTTTTCATTCTCCGAACCGAATTATCGAAATTTTAAGCATTTCTGCCAGTGCCGCTTGTCCACACTTCTGTTTTTATTCACGTGTGATTTTTCGCAATTTCAAAACTCTCCAACTTCTCCAGCTAATCGTAAATGATATTTGCAGGAGCCACCGTAAAATCAGCTCTTAATGAACGTCGACTCCGCTCCGCCGACGTTCTCTCCTCCTCGACCTATCCGCTCTCCTCTCGCTCGCCCGTCGCCCCTCTGGTAATGGCCGCCGACGATCCGTCGACCTCCACGGCGACGCATCCTAGGAACGACGATGACTCCGGCCTCGGACTCTCGTTCAACTCGAGCTTCTGCGGCGGCAGGCAGCGGGAGCGGCTCCTTAGCCGCTTCGTTTGTAGATGAAGAGATGCCCTCGCGACCACACACGTCAAATTCTAACAAGTCGCTGAATCGTGGGTTCTTTTGCTGCTGCTAATGTTAATCCATGAATATGCAACGAGAGTCTCTTCGGGGCTAATGGCTTCGTCGCCAATAGCAAAAAGTGGCCGACAAATTGCGCGCCGGAGTCATCGGTTGCCTCGGAGGTCGGCCGGCTCGACGCAAATATGCATGCATAATTGGGGAGAATGCATTTGTGATGGTCGCATAGCCACAATGCCCGCTTTATAGGACTTTATAAAGTTGTGTTTGTTTGACTTTGGCGAAGGGAACGGAAAGGGAAGGGGAAGGCATGGGAGGTTTTGAAGGAGCTATGTGTGAATTGATGTAGTTTACGTAAAAGCAAGAGGTCTAGCGAGATGCGTGGAAAGGCAAAAAATAAGCAAAACTCAAAAAATGTGACTTGCATTACCGAAGAACTAACCACACATGATTTTAAAATGTTAAACGGAGCATAGCATCCAACAGCAAAAAATCCTGATTTCCTTTAAAAACTTTGCATCTAAGAAAAGATCAATAAACTAGAGTTTCCACGGTCGAGAATCTCCCGAACAAAAAAACCGTCATGGCAACATCTAATTTGGCGCATTGAAAATTGGTCAAAACCAGCTAATGTCAAGACGAAGGAAAAGGCGCACGCAAAATCTAATTTAAATTTTATATCAGTTGAAGCAGGTCATGGTAGTTACAAAAACATAAGTTTACAATGCATTTGTCAGCGCAGGAAGCAGGTCCAAACGGCAAAAAAGCTGGTCCACTTTAAAGAAATATTCACCTCGATTTTAGTCACAACTTCAGTTCTTAACTATTCAGATCGCTTTTAAACTTCTCCCTTCATTCCATTTAAAAATAGCTTGTCTAAGAAAATATAAAGAATTCGGTTGACCGAGGAGCGCCTCGACAAAAAACTTTCGGTAAGAATTCTTTCTTTGCGTCCCGTGAAACCTCAATTACTTAAAGGGACACGGACATCGCATTTTTGGTCGTTTTTTGAGTGCACGGATCGCGCTTATTTCTGGGGCAGAGAGGTTTTCAAAGGTGCTAATCACAATTCTGGCGTCAGAATGGCGAGAAACGGCTTCAGGTCTGCGCAATATGGCAAAGTTCGAATAAGTAAAAAAAAAGAGAATTTTACCAGTTCTTCTGTGTGCCCTGTACAATCGCGGTTGGCTACGATGAAAACGAAGTAATGTGGCCTTTGGTCAAATTTTTTGCGTACACCGCGTTGTGAGGACGTGTTCAATCACAAATCCACTCAAACTCCTACAAGAAACTTCACAATCGCGAAGAAAAACGACAATTTTGACCGCTGAAAAATTTCAAACCCGATTCCATCGTAGCCAACCGCGATTGTATAGGGCAGTAGGTAGCGTCAGGAACACTGAAAAACTGGTAAAATTCTCCTTTTTCCCTCATTCGAACTTTGCCATATTGCGCAGTCCTCAAGCTGTTTCTCGCCATTCTAACTCCAGAATCGTAATCAGCGCCTTTGAAAACCCACCTGCCCCAGAAATGAGCGCGATCTGTGATGGTGCGAAAAAACGGTGACCCTTTAAGAGAAGCACCCAAATGAAAAACAGTACGTTGAAAAATCAAAAGATAACATCTTCCAAAAAATCTGAAGAAGAGACCGCAAGCAAAAACAGCAATTGAACAACATCGTTATCAGCAAAAATTCAACCCCATTTCTTTCGCCTGTAACTTTTGATGTAATTGAACGTAAAATTGGCTATTAAGAAAGTGACAAAATACGGTTTCAGAGTTAGAAGAACGCCACGAGAAAAAACTCAATTTAAACTAGAATAAACTTTCAAAACCAGAAAAAGGCACCAAAAAACCTAAACGGTTTCAACTGTAAAATGTGTTTACGGAAACGTACGTTTATAATAAATTCATTCAGCACTGGAAACAGCTCCACATGACAAAATGTAACCTCACTTACAGTCATGCTAAATTACGCAGAAAACAGGTTGTTTATGATATGTTAAATTTATCGATGTTAAGATCGATCTCAATTGTATTAGATATTAGAAGCTTAATTTCAGCCTACGACCTATACTCCGGCTAGGAACCCAGATTCCCGGTTTAAACCCCAAAAAACACTAAATTTCACTATCCTTCACACTGATTAAAATTGCATTACAAGATTCATTTCCGTTGCTTGTAGCATTGAAACCACAAGATCTGGATGACAAAAAAAACCTTCACGAAGCAATCTTTCTTTTCTTTCAATAAAACATGAATTAAGCAATTTAATCAAGAGAAGCTTCAAAATGTTAAAAAATGCGTTTGAGAAGAATGGCACTTAAGCCTCCTTCCAATGAATCTGAAGAAAAAATCGCTGGCAAAAATAGCAACTTTTATTAAATTCCAAAAATTGACAACAAATTTTCAATTTTATTCAAACTCTCACAACGGACCATCACAACGACAAAAAACCCTTAATTAAGAATTCTTATTTTCCGTGCAATAAAACCTAAGTGTTGACCCATAAACCCACGTGCCAAACAGGCAAAAACACGTCGTTCCATCAAACGGATTGTAATTTCTACTTGTGCCTAAAACAAGATTCTTAGCGAAAACCTGTTCTGGGTTGCTAAACCTACTTGCGGCATATGTACATGGCGTAATTACTTTTGGGGGTCATCTAAACAATTCATAAATTCCTATACCTATTTATAAGATTTAACCCATTTCCAGTGAGTTCGGACGATATTTCACCATCGGCCTCGGGTATTCCCTCACAGCTCCTCACGCAGATCAACGGCTCCCGACGGTCGTCTTCGGCGTTGGGCACGGGTAAACGAAAAGCGCAGCCACCGAAGAAACTCATCATTGACGAGGATACTGTAAGATCTAAATTCAAATCTCAAACCTAATTTTCCATTTCAGTCGCTGTCCATCTCGCCGGAAACCGGCGAAGCGGTGACAACTCCCGACTTCCTCCAATCCGGGTCAACCCCCTTCACAAGTACCCCGAAACCGCCGGTTTCGACCCCCGCTCCCTCCTCCAACGTGCCTTCTTCTTCCGCCGCCAAAATCGCCTCGAAACCTTCCGCCGCCTCCGCTCTTCAGCCCACAGAAGCCGCCGCGCTTCAGTCGATGGTGGAATCGATCCTCGCAGCCACAGGTGAGTCTTTGGCCGAAAACTGGTTCCGCCGCGGCGAGTGCGGTTTTGACTCCTTCTTAAGCGGTGCACTTGTTGACTCACTCGCTCTCTTGCAGGCTCGAATGTCGCCGCCGCCGGCGCGCATTCCGCGAGTTATCCCGACGCCAACGCTCAGGCGCTCCTTGGCCTCGGAATGATTCCGTATTTGAATGCCGCAGCTGCCGCCGCCGCTGCCGGGCAGTTGGGAAATTCCGCAGTTGCCGCCGCTCCTCCCGCCGCCACAAAAACTGGTATGTTGTTTGGTATTGAATTTGGGGAAATGAAGCGAAAAATGGGTTGTTTTGAGTGAAAACGGAACTTTGATGCATTGGGCATTGGAAAATTTGTTTTCGAGTCCTGAATAAAGCTGAAAAGTCAGAGCTAATTATAAAAAAGAGAGGCAATCAGAAGAACCATTCGAGCAAAAATGCAAGAAACGGATTTGTTTTGGTCTTTTCGAATACGTCTTTCGGATTTCGGATTTGCCACAGTTGTTAGGCGAACCGTTGAAATCAACTGTGGCAAATCCAACGGTTTCACATATCAACCGTTGGCGTTGTTTTTGCCTTGTGAGCTTAGCAACTGTTGCTTGAGCAATTATTGGATATCTGCAGCAAAAGAATTGTTTGAAATAGAATTTAGGTAAATGGAGCCGAAAAAATGGGTTGCTTATGCGTTTTATAGTCAGAGCTTGGAAAAGTCGTTTTTGAACCTCTGCTGTTGTTGTTATCCTCAAAAAAAATCAGAGCTAATCAAAAAAATTGAGACGATCGGAAGGACCATTTGAGCACAGATGCAGGGAGCATTTTGTTTTGGTCTTCTTAAATACGTCTTCCGGATCAACAGTTGGTGTTTGGCTTTTGACTTTGCCACAGTTGGTGTCAAAATCAATTGTGGGGAATCCTACGGCTTCAAAACCAACTCTTGATGCTATTTTTGCCTTGTGAGCTTAGCAACGGTTGCTCGAGCTGTTAACAATCCTAAAGTGTTGAAAATCCTGGGCGATTTTTTAGGCAACACTTGATGTTCCAACAGCTCTTAATTTTCTCTCAATTGCAGAAGCGTTCAAATCGAACGGCCAAAATCCTTCCGCGTCGTCTTCCGCCGCCAACCGTCTTACAAGTGCCTTCCAACAGTCCACGCCAACTCCTCCTCCGGGTACCACAGAAACGGGAATGTCGGTTGCGGCGGCAATTTCCGCGCGGAAGCGGAAAGCGGCCGCTTTGCTCGAATCCGCTAACGGAACCGAAATGGAATCAAAGGAGCGAAGCGACCTCGAAGAATTGGAGAATTTCGCACAGCTGTTTAAGAAGCAGAGGATCAAGTTTGGTGAGCATTTCCTCATTTCGGGGCCCTTTACACAAGATTTTCACCTTTCCTAATCGAATCATCCTAATTCGAACACCGACGCAACAACGTCGCCTCGGTGAAAGTGTGAAAAGATGTCGATTATCTCGCCTGCGCAGATCTCTCTTCTCACGCGAGGGATCTATTGTGTGAACCGCCCGTCTGAAAACTAGTAAATTCACTCGAGCGACGAGTGGTTGCGTATAATATCCGTTCTTGTCAGCTTAGATTGACTCATATGCAGTGGGATAAAATCTCAAACTTTGAAATTTCACTTAAACTTTGAAGTAATAAAGTGAATCTAATTCTCCCTTTTCAGGCTTCACGCAAGGCGACGTCGGCGTAGCATTAGGCCGCCGTTACGGGACCGATTTCTCCCAAACGACAATTTCCCGCTTCGAAGCGCTCAACCTGAGCTATAAGAACATGTGCAAACTGCGTCCTCTGCTCACCGAATGGCTCGAAGACGCCACTGAAGCCATCTCCAAAGGCCAATCCATCTCCGAGTTCCTCAACGCGGCCCCCGTCGACTCAAAAACGACTGCCTCCGCCTCCCACTCCACGCCTTCCACCGTCCAACAAATCGTCGCCGCCGCCACCTCGTCGCTTCCAATTCAGGTCGGAGCTAAACTGCCGTCGTTGTTGCATGCGAAGACGGGCATCTTTTTGTTTTACGGGCTTATCCTGGTGCTTGCTAGATGGATTCGTGCTAGAAGACCCTTCCTTCAGTTACCGTACCCCTCGCTTCCTTGTCCTCCCTCCCTCTCAGAAGCAGTGACCGAAAGTTGGATCGACGAGCTCGAATTCGAGGAGAATCGCATCGCCAATTTTCGAAAATTGACTGCTTCTTTTCCTTTTATCGACGGAGACCCCAAAATTGTTGTGAAAAGAGCCGCTTTTAGGATTCCTGAACCTACAAAAATTTCAAAAGGGCCAAGTCCCTTTAGAGCTTGGAAGAGCCGTTTTTTGAGAAGGCGAAAGCTAGAAATCGACCAGAACTTGGTGTCCTCTTATGCGAGAGCTCGATTCCGGTCTCACACGGCAAAACCCAAAAACGAGTCCTCCGGCATGCCTGGAATCAGTCGTCATCTGACGGAGATGTTAGATGAAGTGCAGGAGACCAACGTCGTGGAGGATTCGGGCTTTCCGCCGCGGAAGAAGACCCTGACGCGGGGGAGTGGACGAATTTCCAATGGAACGGCCAGGAACGGCCTTCGCTCGTAGAATTGGGGGTGGAGGATGAGCCGAGGTGCTTCTGGAACTGCGAAATTTGGAACACGGCTCATTACAACGGAGGCATGGCGTGGCGGGGGACTGGGTCGATTTTGGCCTATTCTGGAGATCGGGACGCGGAATCCGTATGGAGTCCCGGGTCCTGGAACTCCACCGCCTACAACATGAGTCTTCTGATTGATTTCGAGGAGATTTTGGAACTCGAGGAGCTCGGAACTGCGGACCGCGGACCGCCTCCGTCCCAAGCCTAATCTCGACCCCCACCCCGAATTTTGGAAAGTGGACGTATATTATTCTTAAACTCAAGAAGCGTCCATTTCTTGCTCTTAACCAGATCTTCCGGCTCTTAACCCCCCAAATACCATCTTCTCAGGCATCATCTTCGTCTTTCCCTTTCTCTTTCTCCCTCGTTTTCCTGGTGCTAACATGTGTGGTTGTGTTTGACTTGTGCTCAGGAATCATTAATAAAGTTCTTTCTCTCCTCGCTTACCGTTTTTCCTTGGAAAATTGGGAATTTTATCGGAAATAGCTCATTTCGACCAAATTCGGTTTATCCATTAGCCCGAGAAATGCACAAATGGAAATTTGCCAAAAACCAACCTCCAAAAGCAAAAGCGAAAAACTTCTTTATCTCTTAAATAGAATTACATCCATTAGGATCACCCATCTTAGGTCAGCGAAAGCCTTATCCTTCCCTCCGTTTTTCTTGCTTGTTTTTTAACTTTCCCTGCTTGCCTCTTTTCTGGGAAAATATGGAATTTGATCAGAAATCGTTTTAGTCAAACCAACACCAAATTCAACATTGTAATTGGTCAAAACTTCCGAAAACGTCGATCGAAAAGACGTTTTTAATTGACTTGTAGCAACTTTCCTAGCCTCAAAATAAAATTCGAATCCGTTAAGATCCTTGGTCAGCGAAAATCTTATTCTACAGCATAGCCTGCATTTCTTTTCCTTGCTAGCCTTTCAAAATGCCCCTGAAATATTCCTAATTTTCTCCATCTTTAAGAAGTTGAAATCTCATTCCCCATTTTTTGGCTTGTTCTTTTGAGGCCATTTTGTAGCCACGGTTCTACGCTACCCAATTCAACTCTAACCGAAGCATGTATATTTGGTCAGTTAACCATTTCTTGCTTTTCCCTCGCTAATCCTCTGTTTTTCCATCATCCTCCTGGAAAAAAATTCTAATTTTCTCATTTTTAGCACTCAAACGGCCAATCGAGCCACATTGACGTACGGAAGCGGCGCAAGCGGGGACATCTCGCAGCGAACGGCGCTCGACGCCTACTTCCAGGTGAACAGCCGTCCGGACCACGAGAGAATGAGCGAGTTGGCGGACGTCCTGGAACTCGACCGCGATGTGAGTTGTGCTAAAAGCTGTAGAATCTAAGAAAGTGTTCAGGACCTGAAACCCCGACACATTTAGTCCCAAAATTTAAGGTAAAAGCATTTTCTGATTTCCAAATTTCAGCCCCGCGCTCTCCTCTAAACTGCACTCATCTGATCCAAAATCTAAAATCTCTGTTTATAGGTCGTGCGAGTCTGGTTCTGCAACCGAAGACAGAAACTGCGCAAAGAGTAGCTTCTCCTTTCCTCCTCCTCTCCACCTGCATTTCGCCTCGTCCAAACCACCTCAGTCTTTCACCCTCATCACCACAGCGCCTTGTATTTGTTACATTTCAACTCCGTTCAGTGGCCTTTAGTCTTCTTCTCCTCTCCTTTGCCAAATCACTCGCATCATACAAATTGTAGTCATTTACAGATTTCTTCTCGCCTTTTCGCTCCCAGTGTTGTGTCCTCCTCTCCTCTCGTCCTTCCCGTGCTTCCCTAAACGAGAATCGTTTCTGTCAACAGATTTTTAGACTCAAAATTTTATGCAAAAAAGTTTATTTTCGCGGGTTTTCGTGCTTCGTCCAGCGAAGAAAGTGACTTCTAATAAGCGATTCTTCTTTTCCTCCCGATGAGATTTTTCTATTCTACCCTCCCACCCCAAATTCAATTGGGCAGATTTGTTTATTTTGTTGCATTTGAAAGCGCCTTTAGCTACCGTAACCCTCCGAACTGTCTCTCCTGCATTTTAAGCTATTTGTGAAAACTGCGTTTACGAAAACAAAAGAAGAGCCTTTATGTGATATGTAATAAAGTTTCTAAGGACCGAGACAAGAGACTTGGGATGTATGAACAGTCTTGACAACAGGAAACAATGAAAACGCTATTTTGGGCTTTTTTTGTTAGAAATCAACCCAAAACCGACCGCTCATCGCTGATCGCTTGGAATAAACAGATTGAACTGTACAGGGTAAGCCCAAAAAAAAATCCTTTCGCTAGACACCACGCTCGCCGCTCACTGGCCAGACGGAGCGGAGTCATTTCGAGCTCACTCGTCGCGAATGACCGTTGAGATCTATCTGCTCAACAATTTTCAGCTCGATTTGAATTTCACACTTGGGAATGTTCCCTTGTCAGTCGCAAGGAACGACCGGTCGGTTTCGCTAACAAATAACGTGAGACCGGTCGTCTGCCCAGCGCACCCCCGGAATGTGGCTCTTCTGTCTGACCAGTAAGCGGCGAACCGGAAGTGTCTGGCGAAAGGATTTTTTTTTTGGTCACCCTGTAGACCAGACAGAGGGACGGACGGAGGCGTGTCTGGAAATCGCAGAGCAGAGTCATTTTAAGCTCACTCGCCGGGAACGACTGCCTCCATCACCCTGTCTGGTCTAAGTTTTTTTGGCCATCTTGTACAGGGTGGTCGCGCGCTTCATTGTCTGGTGAGTGGTTGCGCCCATCCCAGCTCAAACCTAAGCTACGGGATGTTTGAACAGTCTAAACAATAGGAAGCAAGGCGTAGACAGCCAATTTGAGCGACACTCTCTTAAGAAGCGGTCGGTTCTCATTCGAAATCAACCCAAAACCGATCATCGGTAAATAATTCGAATGAACAGATATGGTCTTTCTAAGCCTTTGAACGGTAAAATAATCGGTTTCGCTAACAAATAACGTGAAACCGATCGGTCTGCCACGCGTACCCCCGGAATGGGGCTCTTCAGTCTAGCCAGCGGTTCGGTCGGCTGAGGGTCTGGTCAGACCTTTTTTGGACCATTTTTGGGCTAAAAAAGAACCCTGTTTCTAGACACCGCGCCGGCTAGACACGCGCGCCGGATCAACTGTCTGAATTCGGCCATTTGCAGCGATCGCGCGGCGACGACCGGTCAGATTTTGTTTCCAAAAATGGGTAAATCTGACGCGCGTGTCTGGCCGGCGCGGTGTCTCGAAAAAGGGTTTTTTTGGTCAACCCTGTATATCCACACGGAAAAGAAGACCGACCGCTCGACAACGGGATAAAATGTCTGAAACTCGCGTCTCCATATCTGGAAACAACTGTTAGCCAGACAAGTGTCTGTTCGACCAGACAGCTCCAATCATACCGGTTGCTCTCTTCCCAGTTCAAACCAAAGTTATAATAAACATTTATGGACCATATAAAAATCCTATGACGCGTATCTAACAAAAACTGTGGCAGGACATGTAGAACAACTTTATTGGAGGGTTAAGCGTCATCGATGCAGCGAGTGTGGTAAGGCTTGTCCTGGAACAGCGTGCTGTCCTTCAGCATCCAAACATCTTCGTCGTCGTCGTAGATCTCGTCGAATTTCTCGAGGCACGCTTGGCAGTGCTTCTGCTCTACTGAATCTGACGGAACCACGGTGTTGGTGGCGGCGGGCGCTCCGTTCTTCGCTTGTTCTTTCTTGTGCGCCGACTGCAGCAACTCCGCTCGGATAGAGCATTCGTAGAACGACTGAAAACAACGGAAGTTATTTGAATCGGGACAGGGAATCCTCGGACTTACCTTATTCTTGGTCGGGAACCACGTGCGCGATTCACCCGAGGTCGCGGACTTGAGCCGCTTCAGCTTCTCCTTGACGTGGTCGTCCCTGTGGCGCGTTCGAAGCTCCTCGGAGATGTCTTCGTAGCTGAGGCCGCACTCCTTGCAGCTGACGATCGTCGGCTTGAGGATCGAGTCGACGACGCTGCGGTAGCGAACTCCGAGGAGTTGTGCATTATTGAATAGATTCTCGGGAGGAGCGCCGAATCCGCTGTTGAAGGGCGACACGGCTTCGACCGGCGGAGAAGCCGTCTTGGGAGATTCGGACGGAGGCGTGGCCTGGAGGACACCCTGCTTCTGGAGCTTCCGCAGGAAGCTGAAGATGTCGGACGCTGAAAAGAGGACAATGGTAAATGAGCCTCCAAAAATGTGAACCATCTGCTTCCAAATCGGGCTCCACTAACAGCCCTGTCGGCACAAATTTAACTAAAATCGTAGATTCGAAACAACCGACACAAATTGTTTATTCGCATTCCTATTAGAATCAAGAAAAATTGGATATTTAAACCATTCTGAAAAGTTAACAAAGTAAACGAATCAACTTACCTGGAGGAGTCTGCGCCGGTTCTTCCTTCGGCTCAAACTTAGGGAGAGGCGTGGCCATGTTCGGGGGTGGCGTCAACATGTTCTGCATGCTGGGGAGCATCTGGTGGAACTCGTAGCTCGGCTCCGGATCCACGGAAACACCAGGTGCAGGACCGGAGAGGCGAAACTCATGACGGCGTCCGTTGATCCTGCCGTAGATGGCGGGACCTCCGAAGGTTCCACGGAACGGGAAGTCGTTCAGGTAGAACTCCCGCGCGGGTCCTCCGAAGCGCAGCCTGTGCGACTCCCCGTCGATCATGACGTGCTTGATCTGTCCGAAGGCCAAACGGTGGGGAACGTTGTCGATAAAGATGTCGTGGTGGCATCCGGTGAAGTAGATCCGGTGAGGGACGCCGTTCTTCAAGATGAGTGCCGTTTCGTCCACGTAAAAGACGTCGTAAACGCTGCCGTCCACGAAGATGCGGTTGTTCTGCGAGACGCTGTTGAAACGCGGAGTTTCATCCACGATCATTGGCGGCGTGTTCGGAGGGATGAACATATGCGGAGGCGCGATGTGAACTGCAGAGGCACCATCGGAGGAGGGCTCTGTGAACAGAACGCCTGAGGATGACGGGGCGCCAACGCAGTGGAGGGCGAGCCCAAGGAGAAACCGTGGGAGGCTGCGGTGGAAGCATCATCGGGTGCGCAGGCATCTGCCGCTTCATCGGGACAGGCTCACGCTGCTGCCACCGGCTGCAGGTATGCTGACGCTTCATTTTGCCGTTGGATTTCCCTTTAGGGTTATGTAAGTCCTAAAAACAGAAGCATGCTTATATAGATTCGAAACGCATTGCTTCTTGGAAGCATTGATTCTTGCGTACATTTCCAAGCATCCGCTCCACCAGAGTACACCCAAGAACCAATGCTTCCCAAGCAGCATCGAAGCATCAGTCTTACCTTGCGGCTGTTGGATTGAACCGGCTTGTGGTCGGGCTCGCTGGGAGGAGCGGAGATTGACCAGTTCGGGTTGCAGAACATACGAATCTTCATCTGGTCGTTGTAGGTCAGCTCCAAACGCTTGGGCCTAGAAGGATCAGGATGAAAATAGCAACAAAACGAAAAACGTACTTCTGTCGGCATTCCAAATCTTCGCCCATCGTTGTCAATGTTGAGTGCTTGGTATACAGGATTCCCTGAAATGAAAGCGAGAAGTTGTTTATTGCCTGTTTTTAAATCCTAAAAGTTATCGCGCAGCGCTCGCGGTAAATGAAATCCACAATTTTCCGCACAAAATCACCGAAAATCCGAAATTCGAGGGAGTGAAAAAGCGACAGACCGCACCGCGCAATTCCAAGCCTGTAATGAATGCTCCGGAAAGCAGCTTCCCATCCAGACACCGTCTGACATTCCTCTGGAGTTCGCAACGCGTCCATCTCACTTCCGTGTCTAGACATCGAACCCGCCCGCCATCATCGCCAGACACCTCCAAACGCCCTTTTAGGCATCGCCTTCGTCCTTCGCATCGCTTAGGTAAGACGCTCGGTCCAAACCAATAACGACAACTCGAGACCACACCCTCTCTGTGCTCATATCCCATCACAAAACCTCAAAAATTCACAATAATATTGAGACATGACGAATTTACAACAAACAAAATATGCCGCATCACTCTTGCTCCCATATCGGCGCCAGCGACTCCGCGCAGATCTTCTTCAAGTCGAGTCGCTGGTCCAATTCTTCGTCCAGTTCCCCGACGACTGCTCTGCAAAACCAAAAGAATCAGACCGAAAAATCGAAGTCTAGACTTACATGTTCTGTCCTCGGATGACGTAGAGTCCAACTTGCACCTGCTGGACGCCTTCTTCCACGTTGTAGATGCGTTCTGCGGTGTCTTGGAGAATGACGTTGCTCATCTGGTCATGGTCCCCACGAAGCAGCGGCCGTCGCCCGACAGCACCCAGACCATCTTGCCGACAAAGCTTTCGAGCCCTGATGCCATGATGAGCTTATCTGGAATAGGAAAGAATGGGTTACATGGTTGAAAAGCGGGTAGAATTGCGAGATGAGACACGAAAACGCGACGTGCATAACCAAATTGAAGCTTGAAAATCAGACATAAAAGAGTATTTAACACAGTGCAGACACAGACACAAACGACACCGAGTGGGCATTCGAGGCGCAGTCGATAGTGGCGATCGGTCGGTCGGTTCCCACACTCAATCAAGGCGTGGCGAAGGTGCCGCACCTACCGCGGCATCGGACCATACCGAAGCCACAAAACTACGCACACCGCTTGCGGGTCGACGCCAGGAGTCGAAATACAGCAGCAGAATGCCACACAAGTGCTTCGCATAGGCTGTCTGCTTTGCAAAAGTAGATGACGCATCTTGAAACATCGGCAGCGAAAATTCATCGCGGAAATTGGTGTGGGAAGCCGCTGAGAGAGCAACTGAAGCAAACAGGATCGACGAGGCGACGGTGATGTAAAAGTACACCAGATTTGACATAGATGGCAGAACATGGCGTGGGAAATGAGCAAATTGCGACCGAACGGCGCTTGAGGGTTGATCGACCGAATTCGCAACGGTCGCAAAATTAGGTCGAAAAAAAGGTCGAATTCGCAAAATTCAACGCGCACAACCCGAAATTCAGCACAAAAGAGCTCCACACAGCAACGGAGTGCACAAGACTCGACCCGATAAGCGCGCAAAACAGAAGCACAACTCGGAAAAATCACCTCGCCGCGGCAAAATGACTGCCAACAGCAAACGAATTTCGTCAGCGAACAATTAAGCGAAATACAGTAGCCCAAATATGATCGCTCAGGGTCGAATTCTTCGTCGCCTTGAAATTCGAAAATGGCACGATCTGACACGGTTTTTCGTTTCAAATGTCGCGTTTTGGCAGGTGTCTTCGCATCCACAGCTCCACTCTACACACTAAGAAGCTTTCCGCCGCCTTTGTGGCCACTCCTCGTCGGCTGGACGTCACTTGACCATGTCCTAAGCGAAATCGATAGTCCGCTTCTTGAAGCGCTAGAACCTGACTCACAACGCTGGAAAAAAATGCTCGAATATCGCTGTCAACTCGAGCTTCGACCATAGCACAACCTTCACTTGACACTTGACCAACATTGCCGGAACACGAAAACCCTTCAACAGAAAAAAGCCACAAAATGACCACACCACAAATCATTTATTTTGGCGGCTCCTTACAGAATTCCTTCAGCTGCTCCGGCGTCATATCCGGGCAGACTTCGTATCCGCCGTCGTCCTCCACGGAGTTTCCCTTCTTCGTGGCAGCGGCGGGTTCGGGCTTCTTCGTAGCCTCGGGAGCCTTCTTCTCCGGAGTCTTCTCTGGAATCTTCACAGGCTCCTGAAAACGATCATGAATGCACCGCCGCAACGTTCCTCACATACCTTAGGCTTGACGTCGACCTTCTTTTCGTCCTTCTTCTCCGCAGCGTCGTCTTTCTTCCCATCGAATTTGGACTTGACGAAGCCGACGGAGCGTTGGTACGCGGAGGACCATCCGTTGAACATGACTGCCGACCGACGGGATTAGTGCTCAAGAGTTGAAATGAGGAGCGAGAGGGGTCCGTGGGGACCGATGGACCCGTCTAGACACTGCGTGGAGAGGAGACACCGTCTAGGCACGCGCAGGATCGCCAAAGCAGCCCTCATTCCGAGCCTCACGCCAGCTAGCGAGCGGTCCGTCCTCCAGTTCGCTCTGACTCTGAAAGCCCTCCTCCCTCTGAGATCGTGCTGAGAGCTTACAATTAGTCGCGGTTTCAACACTTCTTTCAGGTAACACGAGTGATTTTAAGTCTCCACGCAATTTATTATGTAAAACAAATCATCGCGCTTTAAAATATCACAGCTCGCCTTCTTCTGGATCTTGTCCGTCGAGCAAGGTGAGGATCTCCCGGTCTCGGTTGCCCTTGCTGAAGACGCGCTCCGCGAGGCTTCTGAGCTTCCCGATGATCGCTTCCTTGTCCTCCTGTCTACGGACGGTCCTCGCGGTGTTGAAACGGTCGTAGGGCTCTTCGATGTACATCTTCGCGGATATCTCGTCTTGTTCGTACACTTCGCACCTAAATCCATCCATAAAATCAATTCCTAACGTCGCTCGACTCACCTGTTCGCCAAACATCCAGGCGCGAATGACGATCGCGTGTTGATCCCAATCAAACCGGCTGTAGTAGCTAATGAAGCCGAGGAACAGTTCGGCGATGCTTCGGTCGTTCCGCATCATGTTTGCTGCAAAATAACGCTCAGAAGGAGCGATTGAGATGTAGGACTTACTCATAGGCATGGGATAAGTCGCGTCGCAGATTCACGGGCGCGTTGTCGTCGAAGGTGTGCGGAAACATCTTCCAGAAGTTGGGGAGAATCATTGGGAAGCAGACGCTTTGGAGAAAGTGGATGGCCATCATGACGAAGGAGAAGCTGCAAATGGGCTCTCTAATGCCCGAACAGTAAAATACGGTCTTGCCTATTGAGCCCTCCTTTCTGTGAAGCCGAAACTTGGAGATTCTTTGCCCACCGCTTGATGGCTAGGATGAGCGGCTGGACACGCGGGTCGAATGTGACGTAGTGGAGCACGAGGTGGTTGCTCAGGAATACGGGCAGGACGTTGCAGTTGATGTCCACCTCAAGGTCGGCGAACTCGTCGTTCAGGTAGATCTTGACGATGGGGACCTAGGAAGGAGTTCTTAGGATCGGAAGCAGAAGCAAATGAAATACTCACCACGGCGGAATCGATGAATTTGTGGAAAGAGATCATGTCTGGGCGTTCGTCGCACAGCTCGTCGTAGAGGACTTGGAGTGTGTGCAGAGCGAATCTAAACGAAAGAAGCTGATTCAGAGCGATCTAAGGAAGTGGGACTTACGAGTGGGATTGGTCGAACTCCCCGTTTCCGTCGCGGACCACCAAGCACAGGTCCATGTCGCTCTTCTTGGTGCTGAGCTTCGTGATCGTAGATCCGACTTGTTTCAGGATCGCTTCGGGGAAGATCTAAACGCTGAATATTACCAAAATCCTCAAATTGCCAAACTTACATCTCGAATGAACGCTTGGAGTTTGTTGAGAGCATTGGTCTTCATCCTGATATCTTGTTCGTCCTAAAATAAATCATCACTTTCAAGCCTAATAATTGAATCGCTTACCTCTGCGTAGTTCCGGGCGTAGTCGGTGATCTTCTCCTCGATTTCTTGGAGAATTTCGGGGCATCGGCCCTTGAAGGAGTCGACGTCGTTGAAGACCCTCGCCGACGTTTCTTCGGGGACCAGGACAACGCCATAATTCTCCGCGTAGCGCTCCTTCTGGGCTTGATTCATCTGGAAGACGAGGAAAAATAAGAATCACTGACACAAAAGTCAAAACGCGCCAAACGCAAACCAAAAAGCTAAACGCTTTGCAAAGAACGTCCTTCGTTCGCGGAGATGAGGTGATTGCGCGAGGTGGGGCGTGTCATTAAGCTAAATTCCAAGCAATGCAGAAGAGAGGCACTCTCAAAGGCAGCCATACAAAGCACAAACGGTCGACAATCCCCAGCGAATCGTTCGGAAACCGCATACTCAAAGGCTTTTGACGAAGCGGAGCGTCGGCTACAGAGACCGCAGCGAATCTCCAAAATCCATCGAAAGCAGCAGCACAACACCACGCTGGCAAAGCGGTCCACCGAAATCTCCGTCTTCGCCGCCTTACGTCGACCAACTCTTAGGGATAGCAGCTGCGTATCGCCTCCTTTCTGAAAGAATTACTCCATTTCTGTAGAATTCGAAAAAATTCCGCGCGGGACCTCGCGGCGATGACGTCATAACCGCCGCCGTTCGTTCACTTCGCGGCGAAAGGTGCTTACACGAAGGGTGAAGCTTGTGATAGTTGAAACGAGTGAAAACGGAATCAAAAACAAGGTTTTATTCGAGAACAAACTCCAACGAGGCTAAACGATCACTTTTCAGAACCGGACGAAGAAGCTGTCAGAGAATCGGACGACGTGACCGAGGATTCGCGCTCTTTTTGCATCCTCTCCTTCTTTAATCGATTGCTGAACCAGTTCTGCACCTGCAACTCCGTCAAACTCAACTTCTCCGAGATCGCTTTTTTCTCAGCTGGTGTGGGTTTCTGTTTCTTCGCGTAGTATTCTTCGAAATATGCGACTTGTTCCTTCGAGTGGCGCTTGATCTGGCGTTTTCTTATGCCCACTTTAGGTGTAGTTTCCGGTTTCGATGACACGGGACCTGCTTCTGAAGCGCCGCTCTGAGATCGCGTTGCTGGGACTACCGGTGAAGCCTCCTGACAAAGATTTCGAGGCGTGAACTGGCTCTTCGTCCTCGAAATTTTGCAAATCTTGGACGTCGTTGTTTCCGAATCCAGACCCTTTTTGGATTTAGCCAAATCCTGAATCTTATTTGCCTGAATAGGACTGGGAAGAGCAAACTCAGGCTTAGCCTTGGATGCCGTTTTGGTCGTTAGATCAGCCGGACTTTCGGTATTAACTGCCTTCGCATAACCGCGTGGTTTGAACGGGCTCTTCGCCCTTGAAATCTTTGGAATTTGGTAAGGACTAAGTTTACGGATTTCAGGTACCGTTTCGAGAAGAACATCAGCAGAAGGAGGACTCGTTCCAGCATTCAAAGGACTGCTAGTCTTCGCACGGAAACAACGCTTTTGCACCTTGTGAGGTGCCTTCGCGAAATCACGCGGGACATACTTGGTTTTTTCCCTGGGAGCCGGTGTAACTTTCTCACGGCGCTGGTGCAGTATTTCGAGGTATTCCTCGGGAAGTGTGTCCACCCAATCCACTACGCTGACCTCGTCCTTTTTCTTCACATTGCTTTCCTCGGAAACCTTCTTAAGTTGAGCACGTTGTTGGGGCGAGGTTGATTCCACAACCTGAGGCTTAGCGTGCTTTCGTCGTGGATGTGAAACAGATTTTCGCAGTGCCTCAACAACTTGCGTCTTTGGAGTTTCACGAAATTGGTCTTCATTCAGCTTGCCAATGCCTTGATCCATGCTCGGGCTACTAGAAACGTTTCCCGCCGTCAAACTCGACTTTCTCTTCTTTATGGCCTTGCTTTCCTCGGAAACCTTTGCAAGTTCTACTTTCTTATGCTGGTCTTTCTTTTCAACTCCGCATAAATCCTTGAATTCGTCAGGTTTCACAAAACCTGCGACGTAGGCGTCGAATAGCTGTTCCCAATACCGCATTTCCGCGTGCATCTTGGGAGTCCATTTCATCGCTGACACCATTTTTGAGAGATTCTAAATGAAGTAATTGTTACTGGGAATACAACTGAGCGTTTATATACACGCTCGAAGTAATGCAGTTCAGAGTTCGGAAGCGATGCGCACTCTGACATTACTTGACCTTACCTGGCATTACTATTTGACCATCTCCTGTGCTCTTGCAAAAACACTATTTGTAGCATTGCATTTAAAATAGGAGCAAGAAAAACTGTGTGAGAAAAACAGTTGAAACGTTGAAAACAGCGAAGGCAACAAAACTCAAACAATTTGCTCGAATTCAAACAAAAAAATTAGGCTGAACCGGGGTTTGAACCCGGGACCTCCCGCACCCGAAGCGGGAATCGTACCACTAGACCATTCAGCCGATTTTTAAATGGTGTATAGTTCTTTATATTCCGCATTGCAGTAGATGAACATTTGCGGAAGATGGGCGAAACAGAAAGGTGGCGTGAGAGGCAACGGCTTCTGAGAAAGGAAAAAGGATGGGAGGCTTTGACGAAGACAAAGCCAGCGACCGACCGGTCAACAGCGATCATCGACTTCAAAATGAATGTGGCGGCAAATAGCGGAAATGTCGTCTACGAGACAACGGGGCTCCTATGACTCTTCTTTTCTATCTGGAAGACACTCACCGTCAGGCTCATTCAGACGAGGTCTGGAAATGGACCAATTCAATGTTTCATTCGTCTCCAAATGTCTGTTATCGTCTATCCGATCGTTGTTACATACCAATAAGCCAAAAAATTTTTCGTTTTTTTGAGTTAATGTTGATAATATAGCCGAACACAATATAACGCATTTTCTAATTATTCATAAATCGGCCGAATGGTCTAGTGGTACGATTCCCGCTTCGGGTGCGGGAGGTCCCGGGTTCGAACCCCGGTTCGGCCTAGTTTTTTGTATTTTTTGCAAATGCGTTTTTGCGTTTTTTACAGATGTTCTTTCTTTTTCCACGAGCTTCTTCCAAACTTCAGCTCCAGAGCGCTCAACCGCTCGCTTATTTTGCATTTTGTAAAACGGGAATGATGTGCTACAAATCCCAGTCGCATCGCTTTTCTGTCTGCTTCGCGTCTCTTTTCGGGGTCATTTTCGTCTCTTTTTTTGACCCATCATTTTACTTTCATCTTATTTTCCAGGTCTAGACACCAAATGTCTGCGATTCCGACCTGTCCACACCCGACGTCATTCTGCTTTTCGCTTCATCCGAAGAGTGGTCGTTCCTGCGCTCGCGATGTACGTCGACGAAATTCCTGAAGATTTCGTCTTCGGCAAGCTGCAGCCGAGCCAAGATCTCGTCGTGATTCCGTTTGTGCTTCCGTTAGGAGTAAATTCCATTTCTTCCTGGATTTCGTTCTCAATTTGTCAAATTTCAGCTTGTAGTCCCATGCATGTGCGCGGTCAGCTACGCCTTCTCGACCATGATCATGAACAACTTCCTGCGCATCTACATGATCTGCATCAAGGACCCTGATATTGTGCCCGACAGCGTTGGATTTTACGAGGGCAATTTCGAGAAAATCGAGGTGAGGATTTGGGTTATTTTTAGGAGAGAAATCGACAGATTTGTTGTCATAACCCGGACTACGTTTTAACTACGAAAATGGTCAATTTTTGTCTTTTTTGTAATTGATAACGTTCCAAGTTTCCAGAAAACTCGGCTTCGAATGCTGCGCAAATACGACGACGAAGACGATACGAGCAAGCAGTCCGAAGGCCAAGGATCGAAGGTCGAACCAAAGATGAGTGAAAGCGACAATATGAAGATCGAGCCACCCGAACTAGAGGAGAAGACCGACCTCGAATCCCGGAAGGAGTGGCATCTGAGAAGCGATCCGAACGCCGACCCTGACAAGATGCTCATGACCGGAGAATCAAAAAGCGGTGAAGACAGATCGTCGCAGAAGTCGAAAACCGACAGATCGCTGGCCCAGAAGTCGTTGGCCGACAAACTGAAGTCTTTCAGGAAGCGATTGGAAGAAATGAAGGAGAAGGTTGATAAGGAGAAGTCGGCAAAGTCGGCCAGGAAGAAGCCATCGCCTGCCCTTACTCCGGAGAAGCAGAAGAACCACGAGAAGCTGAAGACCCTGGAGAACAACGAAACCCAGGCGACCGTGGCGGACGAGAAGTCACAGCCGCCAGAGAAGAAGACTGTTGTAGATGAGAAGCAGAAGACTGGGGAACACATTTCCGAGAAGGCCGCGACGGAGAAGCCAAAAAAATCAAGGACAGAGGCCGAAGTAGAGCCCGGACTGGACAAGCCGACACACATGGCTTCCGTTGAAATAATAGCCGTGGTTAAGGCCAATCCGACGACGTCTCCGGAAACCGTTTCCAATGCCCAGTCGGATGGAGCACCGAGCCAGAACAATGTGCCTCCCGAGTCGCCGGTGCCGGGAATGTCCATGTATATAGGTTAATCGTGTTAAATGGTTTTTCTTGAATTTATAGCGTACAGATATTGTGAAGCGGTTAACCTAGGAAGTCTCCTTGAAGTTCTTCTCGCGCTTCTCCTTGGGCATGATGACCTCCAAGTTCAGCGTTCCCAGGTCGTAGGTCTTGCGGGTCTTGCGGCCGAGGGTAACAAAGTCTGACGGAACTTTGACTGTGAAGGTGCGGAAGCCCTTCTGAAACCCGAGATTCACGATTCATTAGGATGGCGCACACTCACCGCCTTTTTTGGGTCCTCATCACAGTTGTGGTAGAATCGGACGGTCGGGATGATCTCCGTTTCGTTCGCAGGACGACCGACGGTGTTTCCCTCAAGGTGGAACATGCCAGAGGCGCTGGTGATACGGTAGTCGATGATGTCGGTCAGTTCTTCGGTCTTGTTTCTCAGGAGGCGAATTCTGACTTGGCTGGCGCCCTTGTTTCCGCAGAGGAGGGTTCCCTTCACGGCAATGGATTTGGCCACTTCTGCTTCGGCCAAGGCGAGGAAGGCGGCGACGGCGAAGACGGAGACGAGGAGAGATTTCATTTGAAAACGACACAGTCCAAGGCACGCACAACAACTCAAAGAACGAAATGAATAAAGTCGCACCAAAGGGGACGCGGCCTTGAAGCGAACCAGAGATAACCTTATCAATCGATCTGCTCTCCGCAAAAAGTAAACAAGTTTCCCCATCCCGATTACTCTTTGAAACCTGCATTACGAGGTCTGCTTTACTGAAGGCAATCAAACAACGAAATTGGAAGGCGAAGAATCTGTTAGGCAGAGAGGAGGGCGTCCATGTAGGCTCCGCTGACGAGAGAATCGGAAGCGATGCCGAGTTGTGCCATAATGTCCTTCGCTATCTTGTCGCCATCCTCCAGCGACTGGTCGTCCCGCAGGCAAACCTGAACATAGCGAGTTATGTGCGAGAACAAAAGAGGGAGAATAACCTCGAGTTCCATGAAGTCGCCGAGTCCTTCAACCTCATCGATGTGGATCCTCGTTTGGCCAAGCATAACCAAAGTGCGCACCTTCTTCACTTGGCCAACTACGGTGAGCGCGGCTGTGAGGGCTGCCTGCAAAGCGTTGAATCAGATCTAACCAAAAACATCTTTTGTACCTTAATCCCATCGGAATCGGTCAGTTCGGTCCTCACGAAATGCGAAAGCTTCGGTCCCTTCACATTCGGACGGTCGTAGAAGATCAACTCCGCCTTTTCGAATTTTCCGTCCGCGTCCAGCAGCTCCCGAAGCTTCAATCTTCCATTCGTCGACTTGAAGAACGTGTCCTTTTGCCTCAGGATCACCGGCTTCTCGGTCTCCTTTTCCATCTTTTTCAATCGGCCCCACAGCGATCCCAATGCGGCCACTTTCGCCTTGATTTCAACGTTTCGGGACATCTTAAACTCCTAACGTTTATCGTACCAACAACGAAAACATAACAAAAAGGTTAATTAAGGTAAGACTGACATGGCATATCACAAGGCATATAGCACCCATAGGGATTCAAGAAGAAACTCGGGCCGAAGAATGTATCAATTAGGGATCCGAACATCAATACCAACAGCAATCCGTTTTAAATACAATAGCTAAACAGAACAAATTCATCTAGGACGTCGCTGAGGTCACGCGTTCGCCCTTCTCGCGGAGCGCGCGGATCTTGCGGAGTCGGTCGACGGCGTTGCTGAGGAACGGCGGGCCCCGCCGCCGGACTCTTTCTGGCTGTGCCACACGTTCACCGAGAGTTGCGCCCGGATGACCATCTTCCTGAGTAACTGGACGGCGTCTTTATCCGGGAGATAAGCCCGGGACATGGCCATGCAGCAGGCGATCTCGGGTCGCGCGATTACCCGTATCAAAACTGTAGATTCGTCGTGGGGAACTACCTGCAATGGGCGGGTATTAGATTGGAATTAGACCTTGAAAACGAACCTCCAAAGCGACGTGTCCGAACTGTCCACATACCGTACCCAATTTGTACGGCCGGCGGCTTTCGTTGAACACAATCGACACGAAATTGTTGTTAATCACCCGCTTCTTATTGTTACACTGCGGATCGTGCTCGTTGGTCGGCATCAACGTCGCCACAAGGAACACCGTTTGCGTGATCGCGTCAGAGTTCTCGTAGGTGAAATGGCCGCCGTCTTTCGGAGTCAATCCACCGGGACATTTATCCAACGGAATCACCTTTCCCAGCAGTCTGAAACATGATCCTTAAGCGCTTAGAACGCGAGAAGACACAACCTTAAGAATTGTACGTAGCGGACAGAGCCAAACCGGTTTGCAAGGATCTCTTGCTCGTAGGTTTGTCCTTCGCCGACGTAGATCACGCCGACCGCGTGGTATTCCTTGTCGGGCACGCGATCCAGGTTTCGCAGGTTTCGGGCCGCTTGTTCCCTAAGCGAGGGAGCAATCTGAAGAGCATTCGAATTGAGGGTGAGGTGCTGGAGCAGCGAATGCGCATTTGTGGATGGGAGATTCACTGAAAGAGGAGGATCTGAGGCATGCGATAAGAAGAGCGAGCATACGCTGATGAAAGTCGGCCGGGAGATTCTCGAAAGTTCTCATCACATAGGTTTGCTTGCCGTGAATGTGGCGAACAATGATTTGGACGTATTCTATTACTGGTTCTAAAGCAGTCAATGGTATGTAGAACTTAGAAGGATCCAACTTACGTTCAAGTTCCGTGTTTTCATCAGATTCGGACCTCGCCGGGAGCGGCGTTCCGATGTTCTGGACCTCGCCGGGAGCGGCGTTCCGATGTTCTGCTCGTCGTTTTCGTCCGCTAAGAACGACAGAGGAATCGTCGAGATTGTGGAGAGCCTTGGTCGAGCTTCCGAGGACACCCTCGACCTCACGCCGTCCGAAGAAAGCCTCGGCCTGCTCTCCGAGAGCTCCGCTTGTGCTTGCATGGCTGCTTCTTCGAGATTCGGGAGTTCTGACGTGAGCGACGTCTTCTCTGACGTTCCTATCGGCCCTGGTAGAAAGGAATCTTCTGAAACAAGCGTGCTTGTTAAACGCAAAGATTGGATGTGATTCAAACCTTGCTCATCCACAAGAGCCACAGGCTTGGCCGAACACACGCGCATCGTGATCACGCTGTCGTACAGGATCCAATGGTCCACGGATTTCTCTTCAAAGTCGGCATCAACCCCACATGCGGTCGTAGTAGCTGTCGTCATTCTCCGCGCATCCGCCCATCTGGTGCTTCCTGAGCCAGTGGTGCACAAAGGAGTCCAGAACTGTTTTCGCGTCTTTCGCGATACTCATTCGCTGATCCACAGCGGTTGTCATGCGGAGGCCGCGATCTTCGTTCGTGGCGATCGATTCCATCGAGCGACCAATTCCCGACGACGTTCCGCAAATCGCTTCCAACGTTAGGGCGTTCGAGGAGTCGTAGCAATGAGGATCCGATTCGTTGAAGTTGAAAATTTGGCGGCCGTCGCCGCTTTCCTGCCTCGAAAGAGGGTCGTTATCAGAGGTCAGAAGGTCGTTTTGCTGGCTGATCTTGACCGAATCGAAGTTCTCCACGATGTAGCGCCCGAATTCGGCGATGTGCTTCGGAGGCGCCCTCGTGAACCAGCGGAGCATGATTCTGTGCACTCCGGCGATAATATACGCGTTGAACTTGTTCACGTTCGTGTAAGGCGCCAGAACGTCGACGACGCGTTTGAAGTCCTCGCTCTAAAATTGTTCATTTATGATCTTCTTTAGGGTCAAAGCTAAAAACTCACATCAAACGAGTTTACAAATTCCGGAACCATCGAAGCATCCGCCAAGAGTTCCATCAAAGGAATTGCCGTCGATGCTCGAGGTTCAAACGAGGCCAAGTATCCCATCAGCTCGGACGCCAGTGGATCGAGAAATTTTGCGCACATGTGGATGCAGATATCGCAAGCCATCAGCGCCTCGATAGCCTGAGAGCTGACCAAACGGACGATGTGCTCGCAGAGAAGCTTCCGTTTGGAATCCGTCCAGTAGTTCAGCAGACGGCTTAGAACGGGACAGAGGTGCTTCGCAATTTCCTCTTTGTTGAGCGGTTCTACGGATTCGATTTCACCGTCTTCAAAGCGCCGAAGAACGTCCACAACCGCGGTGAAGAATTCCGCCATAAGGCTCTCTGGAGAAGAGTAAACCAGAGCTCGGAATTCCAGGATTCGGGCGAGGTGGTCGAGGATGTTGCTTAGAACTGGCCACCTAAAGTTCAACCTCAGAATCAAGCCTTATACGAGTAAGTTACCATTTCTCCTGCTTCAGTCCAAGCACTGTAATCTCGCAAATGTCGGTCCATCTAAACTCGGCGGTCGCGTGTTCATCTCCGGTGCAGATAATGTTCGTGTTGACGAGAGGAGCGTCTTCTGCCCTGATATTCCTGAACACTAAAATAGCAAGATTAAATAACGTTAGCTTATTCCTGACAAACCCAAAGATCCGATGTTTGGAACAATGGATATCGACAACAAAGCCGAGAATATCCTAAAACGGACTTCGCTCCCTGGTTCTTCACAGGATAGTTCGTATTGTAGGCGGAGATGGCGAATGAAAACGTCCAACAAGTTCGCAAATTGCTGCATTCCAAGCGAAATCCAACGCTCCGCCATACACTCGCACAGATTCACGACTGCTACTTCGAGGTTATCGTTATCTTAACATGAATGACGCTTTCTAAACCAAATTAAGACTCTCCCTACCTGCTTCTCTGGCCTGATCCGTAATAAACTGATCTATGATCGTGACCACATTGTAGAACATGTCTTTCTTCATCTCCATCCACAGCGAAACGGTCTTTGACACGTCGGAGAGGACGCAGAGCATCTCGTACTGCAATTTCGTGTCCTTGACGTGAGGAAGATCGCTCAGGATCGGGATAACCAACAGCTGGACAATGCTGGTTTCGTAGCGGATTCTGTAGTTCTCATAGATTTGCCTGAGAACCCAAATGGCCTTCGATTGGGTTGCAGGAGAGTTCCTGGAGGGCGATAAGTAGCGCATAATGAGGTCTTTGGCCTGCTGGATCCAGTCAGGGTGGATTGGGTCGATCAGCTAAAATGTAGAGAAATTTTAAGAGTTGACCTCATTAGAACTCACATTGGTCCGATACTCAATGAGCTTCCGGATAGATTCGTCCTGCCTATAATCGGCCATCCGTTCCACAAGCATGAAGATCGTCTCTGTGGTTCCTGTAAACGTATTCAACCTATACATCTCCTCCATCTGGTCGATCAGCTGATTCACTGGGACTTTCATCTCTGCGTATTCGGAATCCTAAAACTGACCTGTAAATCAAAGTGACATCATAGCACACCTTATGGATAATCTCAATAGCCTTCACAGCAGCGTTGATAATCCCTGACCAGGTCACTAGTTGCAAGGCTTTTCCGTGCCTGCAAACGAGCTTCTTCAGAGCCATCATAACATCGCGTCCGATAGCGGGAGAAGTGTCGATGGGGCTTCGATTAGAGCTGGGAGGATCGAGGGAGGAGTGACTTGGAGATCATCGATTTGCTGGAGACACAAAAGTCAGAACGGTTTAAAGAGGAGAGGCTCTAACATTCTAAAGAGGGAACGTAAGAACTTACGTTGGATCCCCAAATGATGGTGCTGAGGAAGAAGATGGCGCCCCTGACAATGATGTCCCTGGTCTTGATGTCCACGTTTTTGGGTGGTTCCTTGCTTCGCTGGCAGATGTTCTCCAAGAGACGCATGGTGGTGTAGCCGTTCCTCGAAGAGAGCACATTTCGCATGAGCTGATGCGCCTCGGCGGAGTGAATTCGGTCGTTTACGAGGCAGCAAAGGGTCGTTACGACCGCGAGGACTTCGGCCTTTGGGATGCGGCTGGAAATAGCTATTATAATCCTGAAATTATTAAAACCTCAGTTTACTTGTACTTCAAAATGGACGCCAAGAGGCTCAAACACATCTTGATCTGCGCGTCGCAAGGAATGCACGCTTTCCTGCAAACGGCGCATACGATCTTGCTGAGCGATTCGCCGTTGAGCGCCGGCGCGTTCTTCTTCAGGATTCCGTCGGTCAGCTTCATGACTTTCTCGGCAAGCGGGTGATCCTTTTCGGCCAGGAGTTCGTCGATCCAGGACGAGAGGACGGGGCCGATGTGGACCGTGAAGGGCTCGATGTTCTCTCCGCTTTGGGTCAATTCCACAAGCCATTCCACGGAGAGTTCATTGCAGCCGATTTCCTTTATCGTCTGAAGCAAGGAGATGTTAAATAGCTGGGATTCTAAAAGAGCAAAATGAATTGAAGCAATTTAAACCAAAAAAGCGCTCGGTTTTTTGGTCCTAAATCAACCCCCGAAATATGCAGATGTAAAACCACCCACCTCGAAAAACGTGTGCCTCAAACAGGCTCCAATCTGTTCGATCTGCGCAGCGGTCATGATGCTCAGAAATTTGAGCGACGGACCGCGGCCATTCGCGGTCTTCAGCAGATCCCTAATTTCGTGGTATATTCCCTCCATTGACGTCACTTCCAGGCGTCGCTTCTTCACGATCTGAAACTCCGAAAATCACCTCAAATTCTCCCAAATCCAAACGTACATCTCCCAACAATTCCAGCGTCCTGATCCTAGTCGCCTCGGGGCTATTCTTGCTCATGTTGTTCCAGGCGATCGAGGTGATCGAGCCCTCGGATTCCTTGAAGAGGCCGTGGTCGGGGCGCTCGGCGTCCGAGTTCCGGGGCCGCAGGAGACGCGAGAAGAAGCCGTAGCTTCTCGAGCCGCTCCCAGCGCTGGTGCTCGTCCCATGGCTCATGCTGCAGCGCCGTGGGGAGGACAAACGCTTCTTCGATTCCTTCGGATGCTGCTTCGTTCGGTTCTTCGCTTTCGATTGCCGCTTTTCTACGGCTTGCCACTTGCGAAACGCAAATTCAGAAGATCGCGGCGGGACCCGGTAGAAATCTCTTCCATGCTTGCACTCTTTGAGTGCGAGCGAGTGGTGGTTTGGAGGGTTGGAGCCTCAACCTTTGAGGCGTCTTTTGGGAGTCGAGTGAGGCCTTTTGGTTTCTGATGGTAAGTTTAGGTTTCAGGAAGAGCGATGAAGTAATAATTGTCTTTGGAAGGCATTGTAAAGAATGTGTATGTTATGATAAGTAGATCGAAAGGGTTTGAAAGCCCCTTGTACTGGATTTTGTCTTCAAAAATCTCTCGTTTAGAGCGATTTATAGCAAGAAGGAATTGATTAAATGCTGGGAGAAGGTCGTTTGGCCGCCGCTGCTGGCACCTGTGGCACGCCGCGTAAACTTGTTTACCTCGGGAAAGCAAGGGCGGGCCTGTACACAAGCACTCCTCCTCCGATAAGCTATCACCACTTTTCTTCGCTTCTTACACCGCTTCTTGGACGTGTTTGAGGAGATTTTCTTGTTCCGAGTTCCAAGACCTTGAATTTGAGTGTTCTACCTTGTTTTCTGCTTCCAGATGCGCACTTTGCTTCTCCTCTCGGTCCTACTGGGACTCTTCGTCTTCACCTCAACCCAAATCACCGAAGCCGTCGTTCGGTCCGTCGGCGTCAACGGAAAAGTCCTCTGCGGCGGCCAACCAGCCGAAGGAGTCAAAATCCGTCTTTTCCGGACCAAAAATGATGGTATCTGCGTCGATTTTGAACCTAAAACGCTTGAAATTGCAGATCTGAAGGATATGCTTGACTACAAGACCACGGGGAGCGACGGCCGCTTTTCGCTGGAAGGAAACACCGCCGGACGCTCCGTGGATGAAGCCGACTTGATTCCGACCGTCCGCGTTTACCACAACTGCGACGAGGACCCGAAGAAGGCTGTAAGGCATTCTTAAAATCAGGGGTGATGCTTAAGAAACCCGTTTCAGAAGGGCTTCCGCACGTTCATCATGAACATTCCGAAGGACTTCGTCACCCTCGGTCGCATTCCGAGGAACGCTTACGACGCCGGGGCGATGAACCTTCAGGTGATTTTTCCGAAGGAAGGCCGTGAGAAGAAGTTTAAGGAAAGCGCAAAGATGTTTTGAGAAACTCGTTTATAACTTTTACCATGTGACATTTCTGTAGCCGATAAATCCTGTTTTCAAGTCATATCAGATCGAAGAGCGCTAACGTTTGTCTCCCATGTGGTCTAGTGGTTAGGATTCGTGGCTTTCACCCACGCGGCCCGGGTTCGATTCCCGGCATGGGAAAAACTTTTTGTTTTGCGGATATGACGGAAGAACAGATGCTTGCAGATACTTTATTGGACTTATCGTCTCGAAAGAATGGATTTCTTTTAGAACGTTCTCATTTAGATCTTTTTGGCAGCGGTCTTCTTGGCCTTGCTGCCGCCACCAAGAGTGCGGCGGTTGGGGCAAGGACAGTATGTGGCGTCCTCTCCAGGAGATCCGGGAGGACCAGCGGGTCCGGGGAATCCCTTGGGTCCGGCAGGTCCGGCCTGGCCAGGCTGTCCGGGACCTCCCATGCGTCCCTGAGGTCCGGGGTTTCCGGAGTTTCCGGGCTGGGCCTGGGGTCCGGGGGGTCCAGGAGGTCCGGTGGGTCCACGAGGGCCGGGGACGCCCTTGCCTCCCTGGCTTCCGGGGGTTCCGGGGGGTCCCTGCGATCCGGGGTGTCCAGCGGGTCCGTTCTCTCCGGGGTTTCCGGGCTGTCCGGGAGTGCCGGGGAAGCCGGGGTTTCCTGGGTTTCCGGGTGAGCCGTTGGGTCCGAGAGGGCCGGGGTTTCCAGCGGGCCCCGGGTTTCCGGGAAGGCCGGGAGGACCGGAAGGGCACTCGCGACAGCGCTGCTGGTAGTTGTAGTTGATCGCGGGAAAGTTTCCGGGAAGTCCGGGGGCTCCGACGGGTCCGGCGAGTCCTAAACAGACGATTAGATCAGTTCTACGAGATTCTAAGCCTACCAGGAGATCCGTCCTGGCCAGGGATTCCAGGTGGTCCGGGAGGTCCGGCGGGGCAGCGGTTCTGAGCGTTGCAGTTGCACTGGCCGGGGGCGGAAGCCTCACGGGCCACACGCGCCTTCGCCAACATGCCGGGGATGAGGGTCTTCGAGCGGTGCTCGCGCCAGATGTGCTCCTCTATGTCGCGGAACTCTCCAATGTCCGTTTCGATCATCGAGTTGATCTGCGAGATCTTCGAAGTCAGCTTCGGGATCGAGTACACGCAGCAGAGGAAGGCCACAGTGGAGAGGGTGATGGCCGAGTAGGCCGCCGCTTTCGCCGTCATTTTCGAACTGGGGAGAACACGAACACGAGGTTGTTGATTGCAACGTTGAGATGGGGTTTTATATGGCTTTTCGGGTGAGGCTTCTAAGGGAGAACCGGTTCAGAGGCGGGGCGAGCGGTTGGGAAATGGAAAGAAACGTTCTTTGAGGTTCATGGGGGCAGAGTGGAAGGATTAGTGGAGGGATCCTGGATTAGAAAAAGTTTTGTGGGGTTTGAAACACTTTTTTGGTTATGCAAATGTCCGAAAAAGGGCTAGGATAGCGGAGGAAAGTATCATTTGGGAAAAAAGAACATTGGCTTTCAACAATGGCTTTTATCCACATAAATTAGATTCATTTTAGAGTAGAATTCAAGATAATTTGCAAATTTTCCAAGGCGCTAATCCTAACGTCTTTCTTTTTTGAAACCCAAAACACGTTTTTGGTTTTGAAAATATTCTCAAAGAGCTAAGATTTCAGAAGAAGGCAGTTTAGGCCATTTGTGGCTCAGCAAGTTGTTTTTGATCGATTTGAAATTCAAAATTTTTTGCGATGCTCCCAAGGCTCTTATCCTCTTCATAAAGATGTCATCTTGTTTCCTCCCATCTCCAAATCTATCATGTTTTGGACCGCAACAACACTTATCTTCTCCTCTTGTTTCATTTTGCGCTCTCCGTGTTGAGTCAAAGAGCAACTTCGGTTTGAAACCGGTTCCAAGCTTCTTAAAAACGAACCTCAGCGCCGCGCTCGTTCCACCGCCTGGTCGCGCAGTGCCAATTTAACCTTTTTCTGAAGTTTCGAAAATTCAGTCAGGCGCTCGTTTCAATGACATAGCAACGGTGAAACGCTTCCGTGGCCAGGTTGCGAGTAGAGGTGATTTATTGGAAATTACTTGTATTTTTTGGAGGGGAGGTGCTCGTCGCCGTCCATTTTGTAGTCGACGTGCACAAAGGCGCGTTCGACGTAGGGCATCCGTTCGATTTTGACTTGGAGAGCCTCGGAGACGTCGTGGGATTCGCGGAGCGATAGGTCTTCATCCATGAGCTGAAAAGGAGAAAACACGTTAAGAATCTTTTGGGATAACCTACCACATGCAACTCTACAAGATAATTCGATCCCATATGGTACACATAACACGTGTCCAGGGCCTTGATTCTGGGATCGTGGGTAATCGCGATGTGCGTGATCCGATTCTTAAATTCAGGCGAGGCGGATTTTCCGACTAGAAGCGGAATTTGTTCCACAGCCGTGAGGATCCAAGAGACGATGATAAAGCCAGAAACCAAAAAGGCGCCGATAGAATCCGCGTAGATCCACCATCTGTGGCCGACGTAGGCTCCTGCTAAGGCGACGAGGTTTGTGGCCACGTCGTTGCGCTGATCTTGGGCCAAAACGTTCGAGGCGACGGTGTTGTGCTTCTTGCAGATAACGAAGAGGACCGCTTTGAGGATCGCTCCGCTAGAGAGGATTATCAGGGTTTTCAGGTCGACGATAGGGTTGAGCTGGATAGCATTTAATCAGCTTTTAGCTTACGATTGATTCTTACAGTGTCATTAACGATAGCCAGAATGGATTCTCCCATAACGATCAAATTGGCAAGCACCATGACGATGGCGACGACCAAGACTGCTAGGGGTTCCAACCTAAAACTTCACTTTTTAAACTGTTTGGAAATTCTAAGCACACCGACAACGACCAACAGGATAATCGTAAGAACTCGTCTTTTCGATCGCCCTCAAAGCTCCCCTCCACTCGTCACGTCCATTAAACTGTCCACCACCGTACTCACGACCGACATCGAGTGGGAGAAGTAGGCGGCCAGAACCTTGGCCACAATCATTGCGATGTTGATTACGATCGTGATTTTGGCGAAATAGTCGTCGATCCTCTGAAGCTATTTTAATTTCAATCGTCCTCCATGTGGATCGTGTGGTCCTTCTTCAAAAGCTCCTCATCCTCCCTCTGGCGGTCTTGGACATACTTCTGATACGAGTAGAATTCCTTGATCGCATGGTTGCTCCGCGAGCGCTCGATCGCTCTCAGGCACGGGAGACTCGTTAACATCACTTTTGACGCTTCTACACTGATCGATTGGTAACTGGACGAATTGATGTGTATAACAAGGGATGAAGTTCACTGATAAGGCACCGCAAGGGCTTTTGTCGCCGGAAATGGGTTGAAGACATGAAACTACAAACAAATAGGTTGTGCACAAGGGGACAAGTGTGTTCGTAATTGAATTTGAAAACGTATAACATATATCTCGGGCCAACACATTGGCCCGAATAAGCTTTGAAGGTAATAAGATTTCTTAAATATCAAACTCAAAAATTTAGTTAATGTGTTGACTTCAAAGGGACACGGACATCGCATTTTTCGTCGTTTTTTGAGTGCACGGATTGCGCTCATTTCTAGGGCAGGAGGTGATGGAAAGATGTTTTATTTACGTCGGTTATTAATTTTATTTACGTCGGTGATGGAAAGATGGAAGAGGTTATTTAAGTTTTTTGTCGTTTTCAGAATTGACTTTTTAACTGGTTCTTCTTAAAAACGATGCTGCGGTAGATGTGCTCGCCAACGTCGTATCTGGACATCACGACGGCCACAAAGTTATTCAGGACAACACGTTAAAGGAACAAAGGTTTATAATGAGTTAACAAGCACAAAATCGAGATCGAGCAACGCCAACGGAAAAACTGCGTCTACGTGTGGACTAAATTCCGGTCTTGCTTCGATAACCACCCGCTAGCGACGGTTCAAATCCCGTCTTCGCCGTGCTTAGGCGACGGCCCATTCTTGTCGGTGTCTCCTACGATACTTCTAGAATTTTCATTGCTTAAAAGAAGTTTTTGTTTTTTCCTTGTTGAGTCAAAAACTTGTTCTTGTTATTGTTTTTTGCATTTTGGCGATGCGATTTTTCTTTCCTTTTTGATTTTTGAACGGATAGAGAATATAAGCAAGTTTTAGGTTTTTGTGATTTGTGATTTTTGCTGCTTTCATTATTACGTCCCGCATCGTGTGGAAATTAAAAGTAAAACAAAATGTAAAATTGGAATTTTACGTATAGATGCACAAAACGAGCCCATAGTTTCCGAGGGTGAGTCGTTTCCCATGAATTGAAAGTGGCCCTTTGTATCTCTAACGACACAGCTAATTATCGGTTTTTCAAATATTCGCTTGTTTGTAAATTTCCATTTTTATAGTGTAGCTATACACTACGTGGACGTTTCCTTGAATGTCGATTTCTTTCCTTGACCTACGCGAGCGTAATTGCCCGTTAGTCATTTGTATCCGAGAAACCGCCTCGTGGGGGCGATGAGAAACATTCTTCGGAACGCGTGTAACGACACATCATTTTCACTCTTGTCTACGGGAACATTCGCTTTCCAATTTTCGGAAGACTTGACAGTTCCTTATTGAACGGAGTTCCTCAATAGTGCATTTTTTGTGCGTCCGACATCTCGTCGGATTTATAAGGCAATAAGATACTTATTTGAAAGATTAGAAGGAAGAGAGTACATCTTTCTGGTACGTTCTCAGCGGTTCGAGTGCGTTTTCACAAACTAAGTCACGTGCAAATTTTGGCAACGTTTTTTAACATTAATTTTTTATGTTGGTCAGCTTCGCAAAACTGACTAACAAAAGTAATTTCACATTTAGTCGACTACCTACGCTGTTAATTCATTATATCAAAAAACTGAAATTTTCGCGCTTCCAAAACACCGTAAAAAATTTCTATTATTTTTGGTTGTCGACGATTGCATGTCGAAATCGCGTGAGTGGTTTTCCGAGTCGTTCTTTGTTTGGGGTGCGCACGCACTGACGAGATCTTGTTAATCGTGTCAAGCCCGCGCGCTCGTGACGTAATTTGTCAAAACTCTTTTTGTGTGGTTGATCTTGGTTTGGTCAAAAGTGTTAGTGGTAGTAGAAACAGGTTGTTGAAGTTCAGTTCGAAACAAAGTTGTTTTTGCTGTTCATTTTTAACTTCTGTGTTCCTTGGAGTAAAAATTAGTTGGTAATTATTAATTGTTAACTCTAGCTCCGCTTTCGTGGTTTTGACAACAACCTGATGCTTACAATTATTTAATTTCTTCACATACTCAACATTTTATTTCTAGCATACAGAGTTATCTTCGTTCCAACCCATTGCATACATTTGATTTTTGCAGCTTCTTTTCCAGCTTTGCTAAATCTCCAAGTTCGAACGCACGATAATATCAAACAAAGTATCAATTTTAAGCTTCCGGACGACCGTATCCTTTGACTGACTATTTGGAGTCGTATCTTGTAAGTGCATCAACACGATTACAAACACCTTTGTAGTCTCTGCCTCCCTCTCTCCCGTCCGCTCATCTCCTTTCGTCCTTTTTGATCTCCGTAAACCGATCGTAATCTCAGAGCTCATCCGGGTTTTCGCTCTCACTCTTCTCATCCTTCTTCGCCCAGATAGCTTTGAACAAAGCGTTTCGTCTCTATTCGCCAGCACACGAATGCTTATCGGCGTGTTGAACGTGTCGACGCTCAGTTTTTTATTATAATTTTTTGTTGTGTTACGAAATAGTCAATTTTTGAATGGAAGACGATGACAACGTAGTTTCTTGCTTAACAGATTGAAATATATGTTTTTGTTGTGTTGTCCTATCTGACTAAAGTGTAATGCTTAGGCAAATGAAAAATAGGTGTGCATTGGTCGCTTATTTGTATGAACGTCGTAATCACTTTTTTAATCTCCTAAATTTCTATTCGGGTTTTCCTTTTAAGACAAATGGTTTTATAGCGACAGAGAGCGCAAACGATCAAAACAGTTCTGGTTGTCAGTGTACCATTTTCGAGCAGTGATTGCTCATTAGAATGGGGTGTGCGAACGGTTTATGGGACACGCTTGTTGTTGTTTTCCGCTTTTGAATGGACTTTTGGTTTGATCTCAATCGTTTTATGTGGGTCGCTTCATCAGTCCAATGCTGTCAAGTTTTCATGTTTTTTTAAATTTTAACAGTTAACGAAAATCGAGTAATTTTTTCACAATTATTTGATTAACGGGACCGCGCGCGCTGCTGCGCGACAGTATTCTTCAAATTAGCATTGTTCGGGCTTTGCGCTTCAACAGCCTCGGCGCTACGCGCCTCGTTTGAACAATTTCTCGGCTAATGGTGACCTTGGCGCTTCGAATTTTACCAAAAGCACGCTTGAAGCTGTTAGGGAGCGACCGCGCCGACCGATCCGGGCTGCTGAGAATAAAGCCTACGTGAGAAGGCCGCCAGCAGCGTCTACGAGACGATGTCTGAGGAAGGTCGGCCGGGCTCCATATAAGGCCACCACGAGTGTCACTTGTCGATCCCTTCGGGACAAGTTCGGTTGTGTCAATAAATCGTTCTTCCCGTAATCTTCTAGTGTACCACGACTCAACAGAAGCCTCAAAATTTTCACCGTTGCTCTTCCCCCGCTGCTCCACACGGCGTGCGAAACCACGAAAATCAGGACGACGGCGAAAAGCGTGCAAACGCAAGCGCCGCCGAAATCGGATACTTGGCGCTTGAGCGTAAAGATGGTTTTTTTAATGGCTCTGTAACTCTGCATGATTCAACAGCTACGTAATTTATATGTTTTGCCGGGAGAGGCTTCCGTTGTTTCAAAACCCTATTTCCTTTGCTTCAAACACTTTTAAAGCTGCGTTTCAAAATTTATTTGCTTATTTGGTTTGTCAAGTGATCTCCCTCCTATCTAAACGGTTTTTGTAGTTGTTCCAGCGCAGTTTGTTCGGTATGTAAAGTATCCTCCCTCTCATCTCAAATAATTTACTTGATGTTCTTTTTCGTTTTCCATTTTCCAACGTTTTCCAAGTTTTTTAATATTGACAGTTTAAAATTCCGTTGCGAATTTAAAGTTATGTGAAAAGTCAAGGTTCACTGCCACTGCTTATCTTTTTTTGTCATTTGGACCTTGAATCTTTTTTAAGATAGAATTTCTGTGCTGCAGATACTTTTCAAACGCTTTTTGGCTTTTTGTGGTCTCTCAAGTAATCACCCACTTATCTCCAAATAATTTATTTACGTGTCTTCCCATGAAGGTTCTCAAAATCCTCCTTCAGACTTTTGTGTTCCTCTTTTTAATCTTCTTTATTGCTTGTTTACGCCGCCAAGACTCACCCTAAACTCATCGTAAACCACCCAGTTGCCATTTCGCCCCTTCCGCCGGCCCACTCTCGTCTCATTTTCAGAAAAGTCAACGAGATCGCGTGTTGCTAAGCGGATTTATCACCAGAGAACCGGTCGCCGCGGGCGTTTCGCTTCCGCCCTCTCGAACCACGTCAATCTCCTTTTGTCTTCCGTTTTCAGTCGCGTTTTCGTGCTTGTGTCATACTTTCAGCACTTTTGGAATAGAGCCGTGTTAACAGGATTGTGCAGGTGGTAGTGCGGAGCTGCATATTAATTGAATTTTTTGTAGTTGGACTGATTGAGCTAATGCAATAGGTGCAAATGGTCGTAGTATGATTAAAAAATGGGAACCTGCAAAGTTATAAATTGTTTCTTGGGTTTTGGAACGTTTTGATTTGATTTTTGGCGTTTCTTCCTGGACCTGGAATAGGTTCTCAGTCGCCTGCATTAAAGTTTTGGTATTTTTGAGTTTGTACGTAAACTTTCGTGAGCTCTAACTTGTGAGCTTTCTTATTTTTCTGCTTGTGTGAGACACATGTGAGTTCTTCATTTTGGCTAACCACAATTTAATCACATCAACTAATTCAATCAAAAGATAAAGCCGATTTAGAATCTGTATATTTTTTTGCATTTGTATCTTAAATGTAGCTTCCGATATCCGATATACTGCTTGCACTTTTATCTGTTTTCTAGTGGCAAAAGCCTCAGTTTTATTATTTTTAGCGTGTGAAATATGAGACCTCATTTTGGCTAGTCAACAGTTTAAGCCGCTAAAGTTCGTTCTTCTTACGTTTTCGACTAATTTTTGTTGTTGTTAATGTGTTTCGGATTTGTTCAGGTCCATCTATTCCATTCAAGAAATATTCCAGGTCCACGAGCGCCAAAATTTAAATAAAAAAGTGATAAAATCTCAAGTTTGAAAGTATTTGCGGTTGGCGCTGGTCTCAGCAAAATTTTTTGAAGATGGGGCGAATTTTTCTTTATTGAAGAGGGTGCTAGCAAATTCTACAAAACTAGATCGGTTTGAATTGAACTTAGTTTGAAAGGTTTGTTACTTTTTTGTTTTGCAGAGGTCTTGCCTTTCCATAAGAATGTATACTAATTTTACTATTAGCGCCAAGGTAACTTTTTGTGCGTCATTGCGCCGATATTGTTTCATATAATTTTTTGTTTTGAATTCAATTGATAGCTTCAGAGCACTCCAATTCCAGCTCCTCAAACTCAATCTTAAAATCGATAGCTTCTTGCCAAAAAGCAATTCCACGCCAACGTTTCCGAACCGCTTCCACCAGGCAATAAGCGGCCGAAAAACGGCCTCTCGCGCGCATTTCTAACAGGTGCACATAGGCGTGGAACAATGCACTTTCGCTCCGACTTCCACATGTGCCCTACCGATCGCTGTTCGACCCGTCTCGGCGCCCCGGGCGTCTCGCGGAATCGTTTACATCTACTTGGCGCCTTTGGTTTTTCTTGCCAGCTGTGCGTGGTCGCGTTTGAAGCTGGACGCATGTGGTAGTTAAGTAAACGTTTCCTTAAAAAGTTAAGAATTGCACTTTTTGAGAAAGTCGAACTTTGAAGTTTCTAAAAGTTGAAACAATTTTTTGGAGGTGGATTTGCTTGTAGCGAAACAGGACGCAATGTAACTTACTATCGCGTTTGCAGTTCTCCCTGATAACTTTCTCCTTAACCCTTAGAACGCAACAATTAGAAGGCGCTGATGAGGTATTTCCGGAATTGCAATTAAGGTGCGCTTGTCCCTATTGCGTCCGTTTGTGGTCCGTTGTTCACGACGTCTCAAGCAATAAGCCGTATTATCCCGGTGGTACTTCAGAAGGACCCGGGATACGTTGTGAAATCAGCAAATGCACTCCAGAGTCACGTCTTCTATTTTTTAGTGATGATGACGTGCTGTTGACATCCTTTTACACTTACACCTCTTGAAATAAATGTTTTCACTGTTTTCCAATTTTTGAACTGAACTTTGACAAACTTTTCACCTTCCACACATTTTTGATGCCCAATCAAGCTTCAATATTCAATTTGATTTTTCGGGACTGGAACGCTTTTTTCGTACTCAATTGAATTGTTACGTTTCCGCGTGCGTTCCATTAATACCTAGAATTTTTGAGGCGAGCAGCGTCTATCTTGATTTGATTAATATCTGTGCTAAACAGTTTCTGTCAGTTGTCAGTTTTACAGCTGTCCATTGAGGCTAGTTATCATACATACATTTTTGGATTCGAGTTGGGTAATCAACTAAATTGAACTGTGACAAGTGGCTTTTTGTTTGTTAGTGTTAAAAGTTAGTTGACATTTTTTAAATTTTTGTTTCTGTGTGGTTGTGACTTTTAAATTGGCTATTTTTGGAGTATAGATCCGTTACAAATGAAATTTTTTCAAACTAGGCCAGAAGTGCCTCCTGCCAATTCGACCGAATAGCAAATCGATAACCACGTTTTGATGAATTAATGAGTTTTTGTTTTTTTTGCAGCGAGGATCAACCGTTTCGGAGAAGTCAAAGTGAAATGATTGAAAATTCTTTTGGACGGAGAGGATATTATGCCTCGGCCACGTACACGTGCGGCTGCGGCGGCTGCGGCGACGGCTGCGCGACGTTTTTTGAGCGTACGTGGCCGCCTCACGCCCTCACGCCGCAGCCGTCGCCGCAGATGGCGCCGCAGACGTCGCCGCAGCCGCACGTGTACGTGGCCGCAGCATTAATCTATTTCGAAGTTGCTTATTCATTCAAAATCTACGGAGCTGTGCGCGCTATTGCGCGAGGTTTCTGTTTCAAGATATGTTTCAAGTCGGCGCTTCGCGTCTCAAAAAAGGCATAAGCTCATCGACATAAATTTTTTCGAAGTACTGCAAATTATATATTATTCGGTTCTAAATTTTGCGCATATACGGTGATGAGCCCAAAAACACCCGCAACTGTGGCCAATTTGGAGTTTGCGGCACCAATTTAGGGTTTTGACGCGGTTGCAAAACCGACCGGTCCGCGGCAACGGCAAAACGCGTGCAAATGGCGCCGCTACCGTAAGCTGCCATTTGCTCAATCAGGCAACTCGCGTCTAGAAATTTTGTGACGGACGGACACGTCTCCATTATAAAGGATATTTTGAGCGACTGTTTTCCACCCTGCAAAAGTCGATGTTGGTGAATTTCGTTTTTGATGAAGAGGACTGTGGTCTATTTTTGAACTGCTCATTCAATAGTTTTTGTCCGTTGTTACTTACGAGAGATTCGCTTGAACCATAAATTTTTGAATCCAGCACTCTAGGACTCTCATGCGTACTGATTGGAATTTCGGCTCTGGCTGTCTTCGTGTAATAATAAATAATTTTTGAAGGCGGCAATCTGCGACAATTTCAGAACTGCCTCCCACGAGTTGGACCAAATAGCATGCTTGTCAGTGTCTAGGCTTCTATTACCCATCACCCTCATTAGTTCGATCGACCGCTTCCTACAAAATGGGTCTCAGCAAAGTTTGGATTATTCCTCTTTGCTCATTTGTGTTCAGCGCTGCTGCATTTTTTAGTTCGTAAGTGCTTGTTTTTTGAGAGCGGAGAAGTGACTTGTTCGCATTTAGCTATTTGATCGCCGTTTATCTCGGACATGTGACAAAGTTTCTTCCTTATATCAGGTAAATTTGATGGTGGCTATTCAAAATTTTAACGTTGCAAATATTTATTTTTGGGCCTGTCTTGACGGTTCCTACTGCTTTTAAAAATCAAATTTGCTTATAGTGACAACGGAACACTTCCTCCCGAAAGTTGCATATTCGGGCAGCTTCTGAATCTGGCTGCACTCTTCCGTAAGTTTATTTGCAAGGTGTTGAAGCCATTTTCTTTTTTTCGCTCGCACAAAAGTTTTGAATTCTAATTTTTCTTTGAAATTTTGAAAAACAGCTTTTTTGTTGTTGACAATTTTCATTTTGCAAAATTCTGTTGGGTTTGTTAGAAACTTTGAAATTCAATAATTCAATGAACACATTTGTGGATTCAGTACGTGCGCTCTTGAAACATTTATACGTTTTTTAAACTAAAAATTTAGTTTTTCAATCAATTTTCATTAAGAAATATCAAGTTCAAACGCTGAGAGTAATTGAAGATTGTATTTTTGACAAAAGGATGAGTTTCATTACGGGGGCGCCCATACATTTATTTCTTGTAAACTCAGTTCAAGTTAGAATAGTCGAGTTATGGGGCAACAATTTTGGACGGATAAACGCGTTCGTTCTTAAGCACACTGAAAGCTAAACACTGATAGAGAAATGCTTCAAGTTTTTTGTTGAAAGTTGTCGGGTGAATTTTTAAGTATTAATTATTCCTGGAGTATTTTAGTGGCCTGCACGGTCTACCTTCGACATCGCCAGATCGTCGAATTCTACTGGCATCGGTTTAAGCAAGTCGGCCGGTGGAGGACCATTAGTTGTGTCCTCCTCTGGATCGGCTACATGTCGGCATTTGGCGTTAGCATGGTAGCCAACTTTCAGGTAAACGTCACTTCATATATCTTAAAATCAAGTCTTTATTCAGGAAAACAACGTCATCATCGTCCACTACACCGGCGCCCTCATGTCCTTCGGGTGTGGCCTCATCTACACATGGGCCCAAACCGTTCTCAGCTACAATATGAATCCAAAATTGGCTAAACCGATGGTCTCCCACTGTAGATTGTTTTTGAATATCATGTCTACGGTCTTTTTCGTATCGAGTAAGCCGAGATCACACTTTCGGGTTAACATAAAGTCCGTTTAGTGGTCATCTTCGGTCCGATCCTGGGTCAACAACCCAACGACTTTATCCCCGATGAACAAGGCGAACTTTACAAATGGACCCCTGAGTCTCCTGTACGGAATCATTATCTTCTCATGAATTATAGTCAATCCTGTTTTAGCGCTACGTGGAGCACATGATCGGCACCACGTCCGAGTGGCTCCTGGCCATCTGCTTCCAACTCTATATTCTAAGTTTCGCCATCGAGCTCCGTCACGCATACTGCCACGCTCCAAAGCTGAAGCTCGTCGCGTTCTACGACGGAACCGAAAGCGACAGCACGATAAGCACGACTGTTCCCTCCAGCATCCCATACGCCGTGCCTGGAATGAACATGAACCACATGCTGTATTCCGTGAGCGACCAGAATGGCATTCAAGAGGAGAGTGTGGTGGTGAAAGTGAAGTTCTGAAGACATCGGGTGGATGCATTCCGTAATTAGCCATTGTAAATATTGAACTGCTGAGGAAGATGTTGAATAATACAGGTTGAGAGAGACGACGACTTTGTATTTGACAATCAAATAAGGGGCGTGAACAGATTTCAAACAACAAAACCAGGTTAACTTTAGTCGTTGGGACTTAGAAGAGTTTAAGAGAATGACAGAGGATAGTGAATGACAGTGAACGCCTGTGAAAATAGACAAATTAAATACAAAGGGCCAGGGCAAACGAGTAATCTGGAGGAAACCATTTGTAACGCTTGAGATTTCGGTCCTTGTGCAAATAAATAAAACTGAGGACTGTTTTAAATAAAGCCAAGGTCCATCCAAATTTGCTAGTTTTTAGTTGAAGTGCTAATTTTAGTTTTGGGTCCAGGCTTTTAGATTCTTTCGGGTCCTCCTTTCAATATAATTAATTATGGGCAATTTAAGAATTTTAAATAGCGTCAAACCAGCACGTTTTGCGTACTGGATCGGGCAGTGTGGGCGTAGCGTCAAATTTTAAATAGCGTTAAATTTGGCGAAAGTAGCAGAGTTTTTACGGTAATAAAGGAAACCTTGTAAGCAAATACTAAATTAAAATTATCGCTTGTCGACCACTTGGACAATAACGACTTTCGAGTCTTTTCATTATTGACACAGTTTTTTCTTGAATCTTTGGTTGGAATGCTCAAAATTGGTTAATAAAACGTGAAACTCATAACTTAACTTGTAATGGAAATATTGGGCTCTATAACAGTTTAGTGCACGGAACGGTCGTTGTGTGCACGGAATGTGTTTTGGACAACAGTGGGAATAGGAGGTTGGGGCCTTTTAAAGCATCTTAGGCTTAACATTTTTCAATGTGGTTTTTGCGGCGAAGCCGCCTGGAAGCGGAGATAATAGGCTGGGAACGACAGCTCCGCGGGCAGCAGAGTGTGCAGGCTAAAGCAACCGATTACCGGACAGAAGAGCCAAAATCAAAAAAGTCAAAAAGCCCCAGCCTTAACACTCCGCTGCCAGCGGAGCTGTCACCCCCAGCCTACTATCCCCACTGTTTGAAAAAAGCCACCTTGAACGTACACTCCCCGCTGTACGAAACAAGCAAGGTAGTCTATTTAATCCATTCAGTGCACACTAAAATCTTTCCGTGCAAAATAAAAACATCTCGTGCACACTTTAGGCATTCCATGCACTGAACTTTTATAGAGTCAGAGTCAAATGTTGAATAATGCCGGTTGACAGAGTTGACTACGTTGTGTTTGTGAAAAAACGCTTAAACAAGATATAATTTTTTACAAGCAGGAGTTAGACGTGAAACCATTTAACAAAATCAGAGACCGTTACTAAGAAAAGAAAATCGATGAAACTAAACTGACAAGAACGGGTTCCGGTCGATTTGAACCCTTTACCAGTTTGAACCCCATTGAACCGGTCGATTTGAACCCGGTCGGTTTAAACTCCCGGTCGCTAACAACTTAGAACGGAACGTCCATGATTAAAAGCAAATTTTGAAAAAATGGATCACAGTTAATTTTTTGTTGAGTGGATCTTATGTTTGAATGGATCTCAGAAGAAGATGTAAGCATGTAAAACGGTTTCAGGTAAATTTTTGTAAGCGGTGGTTGGGTGTTGAAATGCTTTAACTAAATTAATTTGATTCTTAAACTTGAGCGTGAGCAAGCGGCATAAATTGACTGTACAGCGGCCATAAAAACAAGGCAATTACTCATGCTAGTTTGCTTGTCTTTACTGTCCATATATTTATTGTAAACTTTGAATCGCCGCGTTTTTGTCGCTTCATTCTTTCTTGTTAGGTCTTTCTAACGTTGAAAACTATATTTCAGCAGTTATGACTAAATCGCATAATCTGCTTGAACTGCGCAGACAATCAAAACAGGGCTATTATCTACGCAACTCTGTCTGCTGATTAGTACTGTTTAGTGCCATTTTTGCGATGTTCCTTTGTGATTTTTTTGCAATTTTTGAGCTTTTTACTACAACTAATATCTTTGTTATTTCTATCAACTTGCAGGACAACAGTACAATCGGCTAAAACGATAAACAAAAACAGGATTTTCATTTTGAAGTTTTGATAGTTAGTCGCTGTAAAACGCAATATCTCCGACTTTTGCTCGCAGGAAACGTAGAGATTAATAAAATTATCTGTTTTTAGATTGGCATGAGTGCATAACTATAAAGTGTAACGGTCGTGTCTTGCGTTTAGGTAGCATCCCTTGTTTTAATTATAAGCGTAAAAGCGTGAGATTGAATTGTAAGCGTGAACGATGGACGCGACCACGGAAGTTGTTTTGGATTAATTAGGTATATTGCAATGTTCGTCTAGTATCTAAATGTTTATCTGACGTGCCGAAAATGCGCAAACAAGCGTGTACTCTTTTCTAGATATTCTATACGGTCACGCCATGCTTACAGATTTAATTTGTAGCTTCTTGGAACCCTAGAAGCATATACTTCTAAGTTCAACCAAGCTGAAGTTTTACTTAATTACACTCAGTTGGTCCGCAACTGACAACTGGGTTTTCTAGCCTTATAAGGGCTACATTTGTGCCGAATTTTAACCCGATCGGAGGAGGACACTTCGCGTTATTCCGTTGTCAGCTACTAAACTTAAGGTTTACCGGTCAGGCGATCAAATTAAAATCCTGGGCGGTTAACGGCGTTGTACTTTTCGTTAAAAACATTTTAGCGCTTTGAAGCAATCCGCTTCCCTTTTTCCTAGCAAGCAACCATTTTATTTGCTGTTGGATTGACTTTATTTCGCTTAAAGTAGCTTTAAGAAATAGACGTTAGCAAGAACGAATGTTGTATTTAGCAAGGCATTATTCCACTTAAGGAAAACAAAATCAAATACAGAGCCCTTAAAGTGTTTCTCTGTAACAACGTTATCTTTGAAAGCGGTATGATCCCCGTAAATTCTTCCAACTGCTTAATTCTCGAAATCTTAAATTTGTCAGTTTTAAAGTTTTAGTAGCATTTGTGCGAAAACGCTCTGCAACAATTTAACTTTGTTATTTTTGTTGCGGGGACTTGCTGTTTCTTCTTGGGGCAACAAGTTCAAATAAAGTGTATTTTTGACGGGAACACACAACTCATACAGAAGTGCCCGATTTTTGATGTCTTTTATTTTTTTACACCTTGGTTCAAATTTAAAGTATACTTCAGAAAGATGTACGTCATCAAAATTTGTGTGCGTAGATCATTTGTTGTTTTAAATCAGTTAATTTTTGAATCTTAGGACAACAAGTTTGCATACATTTTCACATGTGGTCGAACGTGTTCATAGTTAGTGGTTTCGGATTATTTCAAATTAACGGGGCCGCGCGCGCTGTTGCGCGGCAGTATTCTTTAAGTCAGCATTGTTCGGCAATTTGCGCCTCACAGATTTATATTTCGCAACAGCCTCGGTGCTTCGCGCCTCGTTTGAGTGATTTGTCGGTTAAAAGACACCTTGGCGCGTCGAATACCGCCAAAAACGCATTTGGTGCTTCACAATTTTCACCGTTGCTTTTCCACCGCCGCTCAACACGGGGTTGAATTCATTAGTTAATTCAAAACAGGTCGTTTTCTCTGACGATGTTTACCGCTTTTTGCCGTTCTTTCATTTTTTCACCAATACCCTAAAACCATCTCGTTAGTGTTTGAAACTCAGTTTGATAAGCATTGAATCTTGCGTGTTGCGCGAGAATTCATTCCTTAATTCAAACAGTTCGGCGTTTCGCGCCTCAGAATATTTATTTGGCGACACTCTCGGCGCTGCGCGTCTCGTTGACGCAATTTTTTGGTTGCAGAGCCTTTTTAGCTCAAGCGCTTCCATGAGTCCGCGTTTGCTGCCTCAAAATTCTCTGCGTTTATCCATTGGCGCTCAAAAGACCGCGTCGTCCGTCGCTCTCCGCGCGCGAAAGTGCGATAAACAACAATCGGAAAACTACCGTACACCGCCTCTCAGCAATCAGGGAGCAACATGATTTCTTGACGGATGGAAGCAAGGACGGACATCTCTGGATCGTTCTCCTTTATGTAATAGAGGGGATAAACCTATGTTTCAAGACTGATCATATAATCAAAACGCGTTTTTAGAGATGCTTTTTTTGAAAGAAGTGCTTCACGGTGTCCCAAAATTTTTCAATTTGTTTATATTTCATTTTTTGGGACGGGTTACACGGGTTTGCTTCACGGGTAATTCACTTTTAGATATGTCAGCGTATATTTCGAAATAAATTAATCAATTCAATTTAAATCGTACGTGTTAATAGGCAGAACTGTAGGATCATACCAGGTAAGTGGAAAAAGCCGTGTTTTAAAACTGAAATGATAAATTGCTTTGCTGATACAAGCATTTCAATCATTTTACCCACCGCTCTTTTTGTATTCATTTTAACGCGTTTTTTAGAGTTGCTAGTATTGAAAAATGAGCATTCCAGTGTTTCACAAGTTTTCAATGTGTTTACTTAAATTTTTTGGTGTCCGACGAAACGTCCTTCGTATTCCACGGGTTTAGTTCCGTTTAATTTTGAAATTTTGAACAAAATTGGCTAACAGATGATGACGCTTCTTGACGGTCAGATGATGACGCTTCTTGAATAACAGATGATGACGCTTCTTGGACGCCACTGATTTGGAGAACATTAAAAATCTCTTTCCAAGTTTATTTAGTTTACTTTTGGATAGTTTTCAACGACGTCGACGATTACACTTTTAATTCGTTTTACAACTCACACAGATGATTTATTGTTGCTGCGGTTCTAAGATCACAAACAGAGTTCAATAATTAAAAAACCAAATATCGCCGGACCAGAAAATTTCATTTATGAGACTCAAATGGGCATAGGTGCATATGAAACTTGTTTATTGACCCGTTTGGTCCCAGTGGTCTACTCATTCGAGCACTCATTAATTGCTACTCAAATCATCGAGCGACAGAGCCGCAGATCCCAGTTTCACCTGTCATCTGCTTAAAATTCAGGATAATTCTGGAAACCACTCCAATACTATAGGTCGTTTTCTCTGACGATGTTTACCGCTTTTTGCCGTTCTTTCATTTTTCACCAATTTCCTAAAACCATCTCGTCAGTGTTTGAAACTCAGTTCGATAAGCATTGAATCTTTGCGCGATTAGTTTCAAGATGACTCAAGATTAGTTTTTGAACACAGATGCATGGAAGGATTTCCAGTATTCACAGGCTGACGTGAGAAAATTTTCTTCTTGTTATTTCTTTTGTTTACGTCTGTGAAAAACTCACTTTCCTATGACAAAGCGTGATGGGTTTGGTTTGAACCTTGAGCTAATGTGTTTTAGTTATAGATTACCTAGAATATACCTAGGTTTCACGAACAAAGTTGTCGCCATGTCTCCGGAGCAGTTTGAGATGCTTTTGTTCTTTATCGAAGGTGAGTGTTAGTCAATCAATTGATTTAATCCAGGTGCTTTTCAGGGTTAGTAGTAATAATCGTAAACATTCCCGTGGTATGCGTAATATTTTTCTCGAAACGCCTTAGCAACGCGAAAGAACTTATGTTCATCGGCGGCTTATGCCTGGCTGACTCAGTGGATGCACTCGGTTATATTTGTGCTGGGATTACAAGGACTGTAATGTACTCGATCGGAAAGGGTAAGCAAAGTGTAGGAAACAGAGATTATGCAAAAGATCAATTTTGAAAGGCAAGTGACGTGGCACATTACAAAATTCGGTTATTTCAACTTCAAAACTAATTTTTGTAGCTCGAACAGTTAGTTTGTTCTTCGATCGAATTAGTAATTGAAGTCTTTCAATTCGATGTATTCTATTGGGGCAGGTGAGAACAAGTGAGGAATAGTCTAATTAATTTTTAGCTGGAAATTGAAAGTTGAAATTTAATGTTGCCACTTTTGATCTCGTGATCAATATAAGGTTGATAGGTAATAGGTAGAAGAAAGGCCTCTAATCAAAAATTAATATTTTTGAACCCTCATATCTGTATCTCCAAACTAAAAATGAGAAATTTTGAAATTAATTTTTGTAGTCGGGATGTGTTTGAAGTTTCGCAAGGCGAAATAATTGATTGGAAGGAACAGGCCGAATCGGAATTCGCAATTGATTGTTGGAAAGATTCAATATTGCGATAGATTTGGAGCATCGTAATTAATGTCTCAAGCTGAAATGTGTTTTGAATCCGTGAACAGAATGACCGGATGATAGGTAATTTAACTCTTAGCTGAAATGACAAATATAGATGACTGTTAATATGCTTAAACTGTACAAGGTTTAAGGTTTAAATCGTCAATTTTATCCGGTCCTAAAAATTGAAACATTAGCGTGACGATTTTTCGAGATTTGCTAGACCACCTTATAAAATTGATTTTTGGCCGCTTTTTCAATGAAATTCGAAATTTGGCAATGGGAAAAATCAGAAATAGAAGCGGCGGCGAAGGAGGAACATCGGCGGTCGATTGAAGTTAGCGGAGAATTCTGTCAGAAACGAAGAATTCAGATTTTGGGAACGGTGACGGCATCGATGAGAACGGCATGTCGGAATAACCAGCGAAGGGTAGACCAGTGAAGGTCACGGCGGCGAATAAAAAAGTCAGACGAAGAAGCTGTTTATAATGTGAAATCAACATATTACACGTTGTCACACCCCTATTACACCATGCTGAATGGGCTTCTCGTCGTGCGCTTCTTTGCCAGTTCTTGGAGCCAAGTTTCTTGACGAAATCATCGGTCCATCGCGTTGCAGGTCTTCCTTGGGGTCGTGTTGTCGGCGGCCGCCATGCTTCAATGCGTGTGGGCCACTTGTCGGCGCTGGCGTTGGCCATCTTCCAGGCGAAGGACCATTTTCTTCTTGCGCTGTTTCGGTGACGTCCTTGATCTTCGTGACGCCGCGGAGCCAGTCGTTGCTGCGACGGTCGATGAGCCTGACCCTGCCATCCTTCTCTCCATTCGTCGTTGGGCGACTGCGAGCTTCTTTCTTGCTGCTTGAGTCAAGGCCCAGGATTCGCATCCGTACAGCAGCGCCGGCAGGATGCATTGGTTGAAGAGCCGCCGCTTCCATCGCATCTGGACGCTTCTGGAGGTCAGGAACGGGCCATACTTCCTGAAGGCGTTCCATCCGCTGCTGATCCGGCGACCGATTTCCTTGCACGGATCTCTTCGAACCTGGATCGCTTGACCTAGATAGACGAAATTGTCACCTGTTCGATGCCTCGCCGTCTAGAAGGATGTTGATTTCTTCTGCCGCCATCGCCTTGGTCTTCTGTCGGTTGATCTTGAGGCCGCTCCTTCGCGATGCTTCTTGCAACTCGGTCACCATCAGCTGGAGTTCTTCTTCCGTGTCCGCGATCAGGACGATGTCGTCGGCGAAGCGCAGATTGGAGATCCTTCTTCCGTTGATGTTCAGGCCTCGGTCTTCCATCTCAGCTCCTTGAAGGTTTCTTCCAGTGCTGCGTTGAAGAGCTTCGGGCTGATGGTGTCGCCTTGTCGCACGCCTCGCTGGATTTCGATCTGGACTTGGGCTCTTCCGACTTGGATCTTCGACGTTGCCTGCGAGTAGATGTTCCGGAGGAGCTTGAGCAGCTTCGGATGGACGCCTTGCCGCTGGGCCGCATTCCAAATGGCGTTGCTTCTACGGAGTCGAAGGCCTTCTCGAAGTCGATGAACACCATGAAGATCGGGACGCGGTACTCTCGGGCCTTCTCCAAGAGCTGATTCACAGCTTGCAGGTGTTCTGCTGTTGAGCAGTTCTTCCTGAAGCCGGCCTGCTCGATTGGTTGGGCTTCATCCAGAGTCCTGTCGATCCTAGCTGAAATGACTCTGGACAGTACCTTGTAGATGGTCGGGAGCAGCGAGATCGGCCTGTAGTTCTTCTAAGTCGAGGTGGTCGCCCTTCTTGAACAGCAGGATTGTTCTTGAATCGGCCATTCCGGCTGGGACTTCGCCGCTTTCGGAGGCACTGGTTCAGGATCGCGTCAATTGGGGGAGGATCCTGGACTTGGCGAGCTTGAGCATCTCGTGGTGACCCGATCTTGTCCTGGGCTTCTTCCGGTCTTCATTTGTCGCATCGCTTCTTCGATTTCGGCCTGCAGGAACGCTGGTAGTCGTCCTCTTCTTCTTCCGGTGTCGCATCGCCTTCGACGTGGATCCGAGGGCGTACAGGTTGTTGTAAAATACCTGTACTGCCCGTTGCATCTCTTCTTCCGTGTAGCAGAGGCGGCCTTCAGCGTCGCGGAGTTGCGTCATCCTTGTCTGCCGGAGCCGTCTCGCCTTGAATCCTTCGCAATCCGCTTCCCTTCTGAACCGCTTCTTCGACCAGTCGAGCGGTGGTGCTCAGCGATGTCGGCCTTCATCCGTTTCAATGGCCTTGTTGAGTTCGCGGAGAGCTGCCCTGGCGTTGCTTGAGTGCTGAAGACGTCGGAGGCGGTGGCGCTGTTGTAGGAGCCGTCGCGTTTCGGTTGCAGGCGCTCGCGGGGTCGACTTCTTCTTCAGCGAACGTCGCCGCCTCTTGAAGGCAGTGGACAGGTCTTGATATCCGCTCGCATCATCAGCTGGCGGCTTTGGCGGATTCATCGCGACGGCCATTCGAAACAGGTCCTTGTCGATTTGCTTCTTCGCGTTTGGTCTTGGAGTTGGACGTCTTCCTTCTGGCCGGGCTTGGTCTTGAATCGTCGCTCGGAGAAGGCGGTGATCCGATCCGGCGTTGTGTGATGACATCACGGTGGCCTTCTTGAAGCCAAACGGTCCTTGGCGCCAAAATGTAGTCGATGCAGGACTTGAGGCCGTTGGGCGCTGCGTGAGTCCACTTCCTGCCTTGTAAACATGGAAGCAACTGACCTGAGGCGGAATTCTTCGCAGAATTCGACGAGCAGTTGTCCTCTTCGGTTGCGTTCGCCGTGTCCGTAGAGGCCGACAGCGGTTTCTTCTTCGGCATCCTCGCTTCTGCTTCCGATAACCGCGTTGAAGTCGCTGAAGTCGCCCAGGAGTATCGTAAACGTCGAGGGTTCGGCCTGTAGTTCTTCGCGGAGAGCTTCCAGAAATTCTTCGAAGGCTTCCTCGTCGTGGCGGTGCCGGCGTCTTCTGTTCTTGCTCTTCCGCGGCTTCTGCTGGATCCAGTAGGCGGGGCGTATGCGGCGATCAATCGGAGCCCTTGGTCGCGGAGCTTCAGGTCCAGGCGAGAGATCCTCGGCGCGACTTGGTGGAATCCATGGATCTTGTCTTCAGCCGTTTATGGACCATGAAGCCGGTTCCGGGAGGATCGTTCGCCGCTTGTGGCCCTGCGTGGAAGAAGATGAAGTCGGAGTCTCGGAGTCTTGCAGTTCCAGGCGCCGCATTGCTTCCATCCGAGTTCGTCAAGGCGACGACGTCCAGGTTGGTCGGCTTGAGATCTTCTTGCAGCTCCAGGAGTCTTCCGGGTGTGGCGAGTCTGCGCACATTGAGCGTTCCGACTTCTATCCGGTTGGGGGGTGGAACATTACGCTCCCACAGGTTCCAATTGCTTCTGGGGCGCGGATTCTTCGATTGCTTCAGCTTCGTCGTGGGTAAATCGTCAATTTTATCCGGTCCTAAAAATTGAAACATTAGCGTGACGATTTTTCGAGATTTGCTAGACCACCTTATAAAATTGATTTTTGGCCGCTTTTTCAATGAAATTCGAAATTTGGCAATGGGAAAAATCAGAAATAGAAGCGGCGGCGAAGGAGGAACATCGGCGGTCGATTGAAGTTAGCGGAGAATTCTGTCAGAAACGAAGAATTCAGATTTTGGGAACGGTGACGGCATCGATGACATGTCGGAATAACCAGCGAAGGGTAGACCAGTGAAGGTCACGGCGGCGAATAAAAAAGTCAGACGAAGAAGCTGCCGTTTAAAAAGGTCTCCCAACGATTCTCTCTGTTACAACATGGCGGGGAGAGCCGAGACCGACCATCCGACAGAAGCACACGAGAAGAAGTGTTTTCAATGAAATTCGAAATTTGGCAATGGGAAAAATCAGAAATAGAAGCGGCGGCAAAGGAGGAACATCGGCGATCGATTGAAGTTAACGGAGCGAAGAATTCAGATTTTGGAAACGGTGACGGCATCGAGAAGAAGGGCATGTCGGAATAACCAGCGAAGGGTAGACCAGTGAAGGTCACGGCGGCGAATAAAAAAGTCAGACGAAGCGTTTAAAAAGGTCTCCCAACGCGCCACAAAATTTGAATCTTAGTTCGCTTTTTTAATGACTTCAGCAATTAGTTCATGTAGCCTGGGAAAGTGAACTAAAGTGTGAGTTACTATAAATTTTCGAGTACCAGATTTTAAAATACGTGAAGTTTAAAAATAATTCTAAAGATAGCAGGCCGGCAAACATCACACTGATTGTTGCGGACGCGACTGTGGGAACACTGACTTCACGTTTGGGAAATCGATTTGAGATATGCAATAGGGGATTCGAAAGAGATATTACACCATCGATCTGTCGTCGATGACACTCCGGCAAGAAGGAAATGGGCCAAATGACATATCGATAGGTTTGAGTAACATTTGGAAATTTTGATAGAGGTTCTTTCAGTTACAATATCCAGGCATAGAATAAGAGGATCTCAAGGATAAGACACAACAAATTAGTTAACAGAAGCATAACTGTTGATCTTTTGAAGCTGAAGTCTAATCCGCGCGCTCCTGGGCAGGTTGAAGAACTTCAGCGGTCCACGCTTCCCTGTCATCGACGACAGATCAGTGTTGTATTATCTCTTTCCCATCCCCTATTGCATATCTCAAACCGATTTCCAAACATAAAGTTAGTGTTCCCACAGTAGCGTCCGCAACACTGATCGGCGTCTTTTTTGTTAATTTACAAATGTTGCAGATACAGCCCTCACAACCCAGATCAACTGCTTCTTTACCTCCTTCGTCATCTTCTTCTTTATCGGCTATCAATTCACGGCCATTATGACTCTCATCGTCTCCCTCGACCGCTTCGCAGCGGTGTTCTTCCCATCCCAACAAATAAGATTTTCCACAACCGGAAGGTTTATCCTTATCGCAGGTGGATCCTTCCGCTTTACTTGTTTTCTAAACCAAAATTGAAGGCGTCGGCATCTACTCAACTCTGACCTGGCTGATCGTATGGCCTCTGCAAATCAACGCTCAAAGCGCGTCCTCCCAGGTCTCCGCTCAGTGTTATATAGCCAAGACTTTTCTCCCTGGCGTGTGGTACTACATTATAGGTCTTAGAATCATTTGTATCACGACTAGCGTGCTCATGTATTTTCCTATTGCTTTTCGGATGCACAAGGTGGGCTTTAGATATCTTACGAAACTGAATTCTGTCTTATAGATGCTTAGCATGCAAACAAACGACCTTCAAGCCGAGGCCCAAAACAAGAAACTCGCCCGTCTCACAATCACCATCGCCTCCACCTCTCTAATCGCCCTTTGTCTCCTCGTCATCCCAGATATCATCATGATCTTTGACATCGGTGGCCTCTCGAAATACCACATTTTCTTCTATCTCATCGGTCTCAACAAATGCCTTCTAAACATCGTCATTTACACGTTGAGACAAAAGGAGCTTAGGAGAGCGGTGGTTTTCAACACTCTGAAAATATTGAAGTTGGACACCAGCAAATGGGAAACGAGCACTCTGATGCAGGTGACACAGACAAGGAAGCCTCAAATGGTGACGGCCGATACGAGAAGCTCAAATGTTAGGGGTCTATCGGTACTTCCTGGAACGGTGACAGCAAATTGAAGAACTATAAATTGCATCCTTGTCAAGGTGTATTTGAAATTGAATAAAATTTTGTAAAGGCGAAATTACGGTACACAGGCTACTTTCAAAAGCTTCAAAAATGGCTGAAATATTGTCATTGATCAAATTATGGTCTGATAGGCAAAGCTAAACAAGCCACACGCTTTCCTTCATCGCCTTTTGTCTGCTGAAATTCTTAAATTACTCTTTCACTAGAAGTTCATACAATTCAAAAGTAGTCATTTATTGAAGGTTGGTATTATTCCATTTTGGCCTTTCCTTTCAAACACGTTTTTGCAACCCCTTTAACAATCTTACAGATAACATAGAGCGAAACCAAAGGAACAGTTACGAGAGTAGCCCACACATCCAACGAGTGATAAACAAAGAAGCTTTGCTTCCTTCCAGCGGGATCCAAGTTGGGCAGCTGTCCGAAAGTAGCTGCAAATTCCACGTGTTTGACCAGAAGCGTCTCCACAGGAACTGGCCGATTGACGATCATCTCTGCTACTCGTTTTGCTTCTCGGGCGTAGCTGTAAACACTGTTAAATTTGTTTCAGTTGAGGAGTACCTCGGATTGGTGAGAATAGCTCTAAACGCAGCTTCAATCTTATCACTGGATTTGAGATCACTTTTGTCCAGTCTTATCGCGGTTCCCATGCGTTCGACCATTTTCGCATTGCGCATCTGGTCTCCAAGGAGAGGAATCGTGATCACGGGCACGCCGCGATGAGAGGCTTCGGTGATGCTATTCATCCCCGCGTGGGTCACAAAGGCACGCAGGTTGTCGTGGGCTAAACGTTTAGAATGTAATTAATTGATAGCGTAGGGGAGATCCATCCGGCCCCAAAAATTCTCCTTGAAACCTTAAAACAAATTGAACAAAGCTTAAATTATGGAAAAAAGTTGACATTTAAGAGAATTTTAGTGTGTAGTTCAACAAAGGTTTGAGAAAGGTGAACTTCAAAAAACCACCAATTGGATTAATCTTTTCCAACAGAAGCGACAAGCATACGACATAGCGCCACCTGTCCGCAAAAATTTATAAAAGCTAAACTTCTAAACTTTCAATAATTCACCTATGAATCACCTATGCAGTGCACTGAAATTCACGAATTCATTTTTTTGCCACAAAAGATAATTTTAAAAAGTCGAAAGTTAGGTTAGGTTGCAGGTTGAAAGGTGGGTTGAAACAAACAGGTATTTAAATGCAAACGTTTTATTCGAATGATTTTGCCATATTGCACAGTCTTGAAGCCGCTTCTCGCTATTCTGACGCCAGAATCAATCAGCTCCTTTGAAAACTCCTTTGCCCCAAAAATGAGCGCGATCTGTAAACTCAAAAAACGACGAAAAATACGATGTCCGTGTCCCTTTAATTAAGGCTTGTAAAATTAAAGATTTCCGCAGCTCCTCAAAAATTCAAAGTTTACAATAGATGAAAGATTATCAGACTTTTCGGTGCGAAAACTGTGGCGTCGCTCTAGGCGATCTTCTTGGAGGCGCAAAGCGCCGACTTTGAACTTAATTTGAAGCTACCTCGCGCAATAGCGCGCGCGGCCCCGTTGATTATTTAAAAATCCTGAAGAAGTTAAACTCACCCAAGAGACCGTCAAATTGCTCAAATTGAGGTCTAGTTCGAAAAGGTTAGCAGAGCATAGCACAATTGACCGACAAATGAAGTCAGAAGACCACATTGATTAATGAGCTGACTTTGTAAAAACAGGTAAAAAGGTAACACGCAGCTCAAAACAACGTAATATAAAAAATTAATTTTCAATAGGCGGGACCATGCTCGAAAGCAGCCAAAAATGTTAGCTCTTAAAAAACGTTTCTTACCCAACAGATCACTCTGCGGCACCATCTCAAACGTCAGCACATTCTCCAACCCCTTCGCTATCTCGTGTTCCTTCTTCTCGTACTTCCAAATAAACGTCACGTCAGGGAATTTCTTAAACGCCTCCAACAGCGCCCTTTTCATCTCTTCGGGCATCGTGTAGCCTTGCACGTACATTCCAAACGAGATCAGCACAACGTCTTTTCTTTTCGTCATCACGTCTGCCCAAAACTGAAAATCCACTTCAAATCTTAATTGCTAAAAGCGCACTTCTACCTTATCCAGAGGTTTCGGCTTGTGGACTCCAATTCCGTTGATGTAAACAACCTTTTGACTAACCATGCTGGGGAAGTCGAGCAGCGGATCCACATTCACAAACGCAAAAGAGGCCTGAGCGAGTTTGTCCTGAACGCACATTACACCAAAAAAGTTTTAAAGTAAAATCTTACGTCTAAATTAATAAAATCATCTCCGTATTTCTGTCTAAACAAGATCTGTTCTTGAGATGCGACCCGACTGTAGAACGCGTAGAAAGACCAGGCAGAAATGAAGTTTTTGAGACGGTCGAAGTAGCTCATTTTGTCGCTTTGGGTAGAAATACTGGCTAAACATACTCACAAAATAGATATCCAACAGTTGTTATTAAAACTTGCTTACATGGAATGTAGTTAGGATGCATGTCGAGTCCTAAATTTTGACTAATTCCTTCATACATCACAGTTGCGCTTGTCACTATGTGAGCTCTAATGCCGATAGCTTCGAAAATTCCTTAATGCAAAAACACCACAAATAATTTCGAGCATGTCAAATGTCACCTAGTCCACAAGTATCGAAAATCTCCGAAATTCCAAGATCGAAATTTTCAGCCTTCAGCTCGTTCAAAATAGAGTCCTGTTGGAGTGTGACTAAACAACAAAAAACGTATTAAACTGTTTCAAGCTATAAACACACATTTACACTGTTTAGCCTGAGCATCGGCGATGAACCTCAGCGCATAGAGATATTGTTCCAACGGGTTATCAAAACCGCTTTCCAGCCAACATGAGGAAATGTGCTCATCGCCAGCAAACAACTCAGGCACCCCCGGACCAGCAGGACATGACACGACTCTGGCCAACTTTGTTCCGTTTGTTTTAACGTTAGGACTAAGCAGAGGCGCAAACACGACCTGAAACGCTCAAATGTGTTACCTTAATAATGCATGAATGTGTCCTACCACATCATGTCCAGCCTGCACAAGCACATCAGCGATCTTTCCAGCGTAGCTCACATGGCTATGAGAGAAGCGAGGGTTGTAGATCAGAATTTTGTAGCTGTCTCCTAAGCCTAACGACACTAGTAAGACCCATAGGAAGAACATTGCGAGAATCGAAGTGGAATGCCGTTACTGGGGCGCGAAGCGTTGTAATTATAGTGGCTGGGGAGAGAAACGCGGTGCACTGGAGACCTGTTTTTTCCGCTTGAATCACAAACTACTTAGAGAATCGATTTATGCTTTACGCAAAGAAGAGGCGAATGTAGGTTGTAACTTGAATGCCACAGTTTTGGAAGAGTTGTCTTAGATTTCGATGACTAAACAAGCTATCTATCATTTAATAAGAATCGTAAATTTACCGAACTCCACAAATAGCATTTCGACGTAAGGATTTATAGAGTGCATTCTAAAAATCATCAATATTTCTTTAGGTGGTTTACAAAACCATTTCAGGTGGTTTAAGGTCGTTCACAGGTGGTTTACAATTGATCCTTCGTGTCATTTACACCAAAAATAACTGTTCTTCATTTTTTGTTGTCGCTTTTTGTACACTTCTTCGCATCAAAACTACAATAATTTGATTATAAATTAAAGTGTTGACTTGTTTATTATTCAAAATTTAGAAAGGCCGCACCGTTTTATCCCAACTACGCAGCTTACTGGGAATTTAACTCCATCTCCGCCACAACATGTTTAGCAAGGAAAGCTCACAGGATGTGCGTCGGCGGATTAGAAGTCTTGCTTCTAAAGCAAACATGTCTTTTTCAGCTTATATTGTGCTAGGCTCGCATGGAGTTCTGCTTGGCTATATTACATGTAAATTGGTATTTCCTTGGATCTGCTTGGTTTACTGCATTAAGCTAGTTATAAAAATGATTTTGACGTAGATCTGTACAAGTACTTATAAGTACATCGTGCAATTCATTGAAAACTTAAAATTCGTTTTCACATTTTTGGTCACGGTGTTCTTGGCGTTCTGCTCTGTTTGATACGTGCTTGTTTAAAAATCAAATCTTACTTCTGACGATTGAGTCACCCTTCTCTCTGCGGGTTTGCGTCAATTCTCTCAGCTTCTTACTCAGCCTTCTCATTGAGTCACCATTTTCATGTCTGCTTAATTTTTCCACATCAAGTTTCCTCCTCTATTATTCACTCATTATTGGAACGAGAGAAATTTGCCTATTTTCCGATTCCTGGTTTATCGGGTTAATGTTGGAAACGCTAATCTACCCAAAGAACGAGTTATGCTTTGCCAAGTCTCTTTGTCTCATTATTAGAATTTGTACACCGGTGATCCCAGGCAGCGTTGAAAAACTCGTGGTGCATTTTGTGGGAAACATCAACTTTCCTTGGCCCTCATTCACCCACAATTAACTTACGTAAAGAATCAACTGTTTGACTTCACCTTAGAATTGAAAAGTTGTTGTTTTTAAAATGTTGTTGTGCTTGGTGAATGTACTACGTAAAAGAGTGTGGTATTCTATGAATTCAAGTTATTTGTGAAAGGTTGGATGTCAAATAAGGATTGAAAACAGGACATTGTAATTATAAAAGGACTAAACACGCGTAGAAAAAGGAATCTTGATTAACAAGGGTGTTTTTGGTTCGAGTCCAATTTTTTTGCAGGTGATAATTGGATTCCTGAATTATTTACAGAGCACATAAACTGTTCAACTGTAATCATCACGCTCAAACTGTATAAGTTGCGTAAATAGACCCCATTTTTGGGCCTTTGATCATTGGCCTTGTTCCTCTTAATTTTATCTCGAATCACGAGCAATTAAATTCAGTCAAGCTTGGTAAATTTAAGATTTCAGCTCTGCAAAATTTCAAATTTAATTCACCAAATTTTTTGAATGATTGCGCCCTTTTTACTCTTCTAATCGAAAATCTTAAACAAGGGATTAAAAAGGTTCTTTTTAAGGAGTTAAGCATGTGCGGATGAAAGACAATTTGTAATTTTTGTAGGGTTTTTTATTTCATTTCATTTACGCGCAGACGATGGTGCTTTTTACGTAGAACAACTCAAGGAAAGGATTTCAGGGAAGGTACGTAGGGTAGGTAACTACCATAGAGAAACAGCCTCATAAATGACAGAATCGCAGATGAAGAGCTTTATCATGAAGATGAAGATGAGGAACTACATGTGAATATTCCAAAAATTTCAAGGAGTCAAAACATTTTGAAGACGAGACGAAAGGGGGTCATTTCGAAGACAGCAGTTGCACATGACGGAAGTTATGTTCTTGACAAAAGCTTGATTCATGATTACCAATCCATGACGGCCCACCCCTAAACTGAGAGGGATAAAAAGCTGTGAGAGGGAAAACGGACATGAAAGGGATAAGCTGATGTGAGAGGAATGAACAACTGTGAGAGGTACAAACAAGTCAGAAGGAAAGAAAACCTACGGCTACAAACACGCGATTTTGATTCTCCTAAGTGATGGAAACAAAACATTGCGGGAGAGGGCTTGTGTGGATGTTAAGATCAGTCGGCAGAACTTTGGTAGAATGGAATTTGTGTTGTCGAGGCCTTATCGTGATCGCGAACAGTGACGCTGAAAGCAACGAACGATGATCGAGTCGACTAACATTGGGATATTGCGTTGAACTTGATCGGAAAATGCAGCTTCTGGATATTTGCGGAAAGACATCGAAGAAGGACTTGGCATCAGATGATAAGCTTAGGTCCAGGAAGCACGGCGAAAGTTGGTGGAAGACGAGAAATATGCACGTGGCAGACGTACACGTTCAGGCTTCGTCCCGGGTTTGTCACTTTTAACTTTTTGGGCAAGACGACCAACGTGTTTTCTATTTAATCTATACACCATTTTTGTAGCCCCGCGTCTTAATCATAAGACAAGCACACCCAAGTAAACACGAAGTCCACACAAACACTACATAGCACACGAACTTGTCCTTTAACAGTATTTGTTAGCATTTATTATTTTAAACACAAAATTTTTTTGAGTGATCGCTGTAGGTACATCAAACTCTATCGTACGATCGACAGTCGTAGGGTGTTTAGATCCGCTAGTGACACATTTAAGATGGTTTTAGATCTAAGGACGGTCTCGTTTTACGAGGCTATAGGAGAGTTCTGCCTTTCTCTTGCAATTATCTTTATCAATGTGAACGTCTTTTGCCGATTTGTCCTAAGACATAACAACAGTGGGAAGCAGTTTACTATGCTGTACGTAAAAATGTTGTTTGAGAGTCTCTACGCTTCGTTTAATCTCATTTATCTCAGCTTTGTTTTACTCAAACTCTTAGTTAAAATTGATTGATAATAATAGATTGACCCTTGGCAACAATTCTAATTTCAATTTTTAGGATACGTCGAGAACCACTCCTACCTCTACTACAGAATTTCACCTGGCCAAAGTGATAAATCTCTTAGAGTCACTTAAATTTTGTTTGTTATGCTGTGACGTGACGTCGTCATTATTTGATAGACAACCCTCTCGATAATAAACCGCATATAATACTTAGTACCTGCGCTTTGTTACCTAAAAAGTACGCGTTCGATATCTAGGACATTTCGCTAAGCTGTCTCGTCGTCTAATAGATACGGTATTTTTCATCGTAAAGTGTTTGCTTGCTAAAATGTCAGGTCCCTCATCTCATTTCTCCTCCGCTCTGCGCTTATTAATCGAAAACCAAAATGCGTTCAGACCTCTCCAATAATTTCCACAATGCTCTTACACTGTGGTGCTTTGGTTGGCTAATCTTGCGGTTAACTTAAAATTACGTCTGATAAAGAATTAAGTATCATGCCGACACTTGGTTTCTAGTATGTGAATTTGTTCTGTCGGTGTAATATACGGTTCCCGGACAGAAGAGCCAAAATAAAAACAGCCAAAGACAAAACAGCCAAAAATGCCCCACACACCGCTATCTTTGAAACTGTCGACCACAGCCTACTATCCCCGGTGCCAGGCGGCTTCGCCGCAAAAACCACATCGAAAAATGTCCAAGCCTAAGCCTAAGATGTTCCAGGAGGCAGCCCCAGCCTACTATCCCCGCTGTTTGAAAAGAAGCTCAACATTAAACTCTTTGGCTGTTTTAATTATTCTGATTTTGGCTCTTTTGACTTTGCTGTTTTGATTTTGGCTTTTTTGTATTTTGGCTCTTTTGACTTTGGCTGTTTTGATTTTGGCTTTTTTGTATTTTGGCTCTTTTGACTTTGGCTGTTTTGATTTTGGCTGTTTTTTTTGGCTCTTTTGTCCGACACCGGTAATATACAATGTGAAGTCCAGAGATAGTTCAGTTGCCGTAGCAGCGCCAATCGTCATTTAAGCAGTTTTGTGGGTTATGATTCGACGAATCGCTTCCGGGTTTTTTGATGTCAGGAGACCGAACTGTTGTATTCTCTTTGAAAGACTTTTCATCAACATTGTGCGTACAATCTCGAAGTAATACAACACCTGGTATTGAACTCCTAACGATTTCAGGAAACTTAAGTGACGCTCTCCACTCTCTGTCTACATTAACTTCATTTCACTATGGAGAACAAAAGTTTCTCCGTGTACGTCACCTGGACTGAGGTGTTCTTATGTTTTCTCATCATCGGGTTGAATATTCTCGGTTTATTTCGTTTTACGCTAAAGCATAAGAATAAAGGACACCACTTTACCATGCTCTACGTAAAGCTTGCCTTCGAAACTGCTTTTGCTTCGTGTAAGATTGCGTATAACAGTTTCGTTCTTCTGGACAGTTTCCGTGAGTCAACATTTTTTACTTACTCAAATTACAATTTTTAGAAGTCTTAACCAACGTTAAATACGTCTTCTACAGCGGAGTTCTTATCCGCACTTTTATGTCTCTTATGGGCTTCATAAGTCTTTTCATAGCCTTGGATCGCCTTGTAGCCATGAAGAAGCCCATTCGTTACGCTCAATCCGATGCTAAGAAGATTCAAAAGGTGTCCGTGACTTTTCTTGGCACTGCTTTCCCCGCTCTATATCTCGTCTACGCTCTGACCAGGCACACGCCTCCCAAACCCTCATTTATGGTCAACGAACTCTATGACTACAACGTCTCCATCACTTTGCACACTTGTTCTATGGCCGCCTTTCTAATTAGTATTTTTATCAGCGTCCTCTTCCTTTATCAGTTTAAGCAATTTATGGACAATCTAAATGATCATCTGCCCAGGGGCCAGGTCAGTGACATCAAACTGGTAAGCTTATGCATAAGGCCTTTTCAAAGTATAATTTGTGCTTTTAGGCCAATAACATTGTAATCGCTCAAATCATCGCGGAATTCATTTTAATCCTCTGCCCTTATGTGGCCGAAAAAGTGGTCATGATGACGACTGGAGTCGCGATCTCGGCTATAATTGGACCCATCTTTCATCCGCTTCACGTCCTCTACGTGGCATTTTGCTCAACCGCATTTTGTTTGATCTCGGCGAGGAAGAAGAAAGGAAATTCAGTGCAGCGTTTCACTTCCAGCAAATGAATAAGAATTCCAAAAATTTCATTAACATTGGCTGACTATCTTGGCATTATGCTGAATACTCCTAACATAATTAAATGCATAACAAGATTTTCCTTGTCGTCTGACTAACCACAACAACGACCGACAAACAAAATTTGCTTGTTTAATACAATGGTTTCATCAGTAATTCAGTAATTCAGCCAGCTCAAACGACTGAACTTATATTAAGTTCTTAAACAATTTCAATTTGTACTTTCTACGTACTCACAATTAACTCTTACTTCAATGTGACAAAAGTGTCTCCTACAAACACCTGTTCCACATCCGGCCGGCTTTGTCCTGAGCCTCTGCGTCACAGCAGTCTTCCTTATAGAATTTAAGAATTTTTTAACCAAACGAAGCGATGACCATACGAGGAGCTACGTCAGCAATGTGAAACTGGTACGTGCTAAGATCCTCCTAAAAATCTGATTCATAAATTTCAGGAAAATAAGATTGTAATTCTTCAAATGATCGCCGAGTTTGCGTTTATAAGCTGTCCCTTCATAGCTAAGGAACTGGTTCATACAGGAAGACACAGGTTCATACCGGCTTCTTAGCCCTATTCTGCCTTGCCCGAAATGGAGAAACCAAGAAAAGCTTTCTTTTGGCAGCGTATTACAATTTTGAGATTGTGTCGCCGTTAAACACGGTTTTCATAGTCGGTTTTGTCCACAGCTTATCCGTCACTGTCGTCTTTCTTCTCGAATTCCGACAATTTTTGAAACGGAAAACTGAGAATCACGCGAGGAGTTATGTGCTTAACGTCAAATTGGTAAGCGCTTTACATTTTAACCAATCTTCAAAGGCTGCTTTAGGCAAACACAATAGTTACAATAGGATAGCTCCGAATTCGTGTTCATAATCTGTGCTTACATAGCAGAAGAGATTGTCCAGAGGAGCACGGGAAAGACGATTTCTCACTCCATTGGACCATTTACCTTTCCTGTCCACGTTCTCTACGTGACTGTGTGCTCTGTCAGCCTCTTTCTGATGATGGCTAGGAAATCCAAAAGTGTGTCTTTGACAAGTATGGCGGTTAATACTTTGACTTCTAATATTTCTTGAAATTGTTACTTTAATATGCTAAATTTTGAAGCATGTGGAACGTGTTGCTTCTTAAACAAAATTTGTGACATGTTGAGATTCGTCTGATGTTGTCAATGAAGTACTTTAAGGCTTCGATTTCTGAACATTGGCTGCTCTACAAATGCCCAAGTGCTCGACCAGTTGTGTAAAAAACATTAAAGCACGGAAGGACAGCTGTGAATTTAAGAGAACATTGCCTACTGACAGCTCCAAATTTACCATCTTGAATGTTTTATCGAAAAGTGAAAATTGTTAAACGGACCATTTTGAAATTGACTTCGCGCATGACTAAATTTAGAGTATTTGCAAGTCTCACATTTTTCCACATTTTCACAGATTCCAAAGCTGTATTTTCCTGATTCTTGAGTTTTGTTCTGCGCGTTTCTGTGACATCAAAAGTAAATTTGGGACAGTCTCAATTTGACACTTTCCTCTGTTTCTGCCTCCTCCGTCCTCTGCCTTTCAAAATTCAATTTTTATTTTCTTCGCTCTGACGAGAAAGACTTTCACGAAAATTCACAGAATGCATTCACAAAGTGCAATCTACTAAAAACCCAAACAATGAAATTCGTCACCTGGGACAAGATTCCTTTTCACACGCTCGGCTTCGCCTCCACATAAACCTTCCTTTCACTTCCACAAAGTGTCTCTTACGTGACCTTAAACTCCAAAAGTTCTCCTCTCCTATGGACCAACAAACCAAAACACTTATCGGTTGTTTCAGCGAAATCGGCGTAGGATTCCTCGTCCTAATCCTAAATGGATTTGTCCTCTTTCGGTTTGTCCTAAAACACAATGGATTCACCAAACATTTCAAAATGCTTTTCTTGAAAATGACTTTCGATACGGCTTTTGTGGTCGCTGACATGGTTTATGATGGGTTCATCATTCTCAACATCTATGGTAAGCCATGGAATCTTTTAATTCCTAATCTAAATTTAGATCTTCTCACCGACATCCCTTTTATCTGCTATCCCGGCATCATCGCCCAGGCTTTCTTGGCGCTCTTGGGTTTCGTGAGCCTGGCCATAGCCATAGATCGACTCGTAGCCATACTCAAACCAATCAAATACAACATTCGCTACGCGCAGATCATCCACAAATCTCTCCTCTCGATTCTTTGCGTCGTCTTTTTGACCAATTCCGTCGTTCTCATGTTGGCCAGAAACGAGAACACGGAGAAGAGCTACTCGGCGTCCAAATATTTCAACGTGGACATCGTTTACATCGTGGACAACTGCTCCAGGGTCGCCTTCATGCTCAGTTTCGCTGTAACCCTAGCTTTCCTATTCCAATTCTACCACTTCTTGAAGCGGCATCAGATGGGAACTCGCGCTCATCTCAAAAACGTCAAGCTGGTAGGTTGTTCATGTTTTCTTCAAGTCCATAAAGGCGTTTAGGCCAGCACTACCGTAATCCTGCACATGATCGCGGAAATCCTCTTCATAATCTGCCCGTTCATCACTGAGAGGATCATTTACTACGTAACGAAAAAGACGATTTCGCATTTTGTCGGCCGCTTTTCCTCGCTCGTCCACGTTCTCTACGTCGCCGTTTGCTCGTTCATGCTCTTCGCGATAATGAAAAAGAACCGCGTGGTCCATTCGCTCGGGACGATCACGCATAATGCTTCTTCTACTGCGATCTGAGCTGTTACTTCAAATCAGAGCGGATAAATACGTAAAACGTGCTTGAAATTGAGGCTTGAGCTCCACTCTGTAAGCTCCTAACAACCAGCGGTCCTCGCCCATCGTCACGAGGCCTCTTTCGGTGTCCGTCGGTCCAAACAACGCGGGGATCTTCGGAGAACGCTCCCGACATATCGCTATCGGCCGTCCTAAGCAGCCAAGAACGACGAAAAGCAGGTTCTTAGGACGGCGCTTAGAGAGAGATCCGAGGACCGCGCTCTAAAGTCGACGTTCACAGGAACGGCCAATATTAACAAAGCGAATAACACACGAGATTCTTCACACACATCCGGCCCGACCTAGAGAAGTTGGTCGTTGGTGAACATCGGCTCCTTGGCAGCCGGGTCAACGTTGAGATCCACATCCGGCATCTTGTTGGGAACCTCCTTAAGCGTGTTTTCCGGCGACATCTTCTCCTGGCTCTTGTCGCGGTCCCCTCCCAGCCGAAGAGACTTCATTTTCCGCTCCGATTTCTTCTCTAAAACCAACAAATATTTAAGCTTTCAATAAATAAATCTCAGCTTACCCTTGGTGGAGGGCTTCGCAGAGTCGGCCTTTTCCGGGGAAACCTTCTCGTTCGCTCCGCTGCTGAAAAATTCCGATCAAACAGGGGTGGGAACTCAAAACTCACTCCTTGACGGAGGGAAGCTCCTTCGTGCTGCTCTTCGTCGCCTGCAGAAGGTGCGGTTGGGCGTTCGCCGGGCCGGTCTTCAGGCTGCTTTCGGCCTCCCGCTTGCTGGTCGACTTCTGGAAGGGATTTGCGGATAAACACGACCAAAAATGGAGGAAATCTTACCACTTTCGCTCTCTTGATGCACATCACAAGAGCGACCGTTCGGAGTTTCGAAGAGAACGAGAACTCCGGATTCCGGGCGAGACGACGGGGCTGTCTGGAAAACGACGTCTGCAGACACGATTCGTCTACAGGGTGTTTCAAACGGAGGGACGGAGGCATGTCTGGAAATAGCGGAACGACCGGTCGGTTTCGCGTTATTTGTTAGCGAAACCGACCGGTCGTTCCCGGCGAGTGAGCTTGAAATGACTCTGCTCTGCGATTTCCAGACATGCCTCCATCCCCTCCGTTTGATCTCTTGATGCACATCACAAGAGCGACCGTTCGGAGTTTCGAAGAGAACGACAAATGAACTCCGGATTCCGGGCGACTCTGCGAAGCCCTCCACCAAGGGTAAGCTGAGATTTATTTATTCAAGGCTTAAATATTTGTTGGTTCGGAGAAATCGGAGCGGATATCCCAATATATCCCAAAAATATACCCCAATCCTTTATAAGACTCGGTTGTAAGTCGACTCAGATCTCTGATTTTCCTCAAAGCATGAGTATTTTTCGGAAGGGTTTGGTAGCCATTTTTCTTGCTAAGATTATTGCTAAGATTCACGTGGGACGACTCTAAGGACATTTTTGGCTTTGACCGAAGTGTGGGTTAAAGGATCGTGGAAACTTGGATGCCAGCGAAATGTGATAATCGTAGATCTGACTTTCTGATGCAACAACATATTTCTCCACATCGCGCGTGCTGAGCAGCAGTTGCAGTTCGATGCCTCTCGCTCGCGCCACTTTCAGACGCCTCGTCTTTTACTCGCCCTTAGATATTAAATTATCGCAGGGTATTAACTCCGTGGACTGCTGTAAAAAACGATTGCAAAAGAACCCTCGCCACACTCGTTGTTTTCAGTTTCGTGTACTTTTGCTTCGGCTTGCTCATCAGTGTACTTACATGTATTTACTGAAACGGCATTATGCCACCAGACTTAAACAATTACACACAAATAAGTTGCTATTAATACAGACAAATAAGTTGCTATTAAGTAGACTTCACAGCTACCACATTTGGGTCTCACGAACTTCACCGATGATTACTGCGGCCTTTTTCAAAGCCTAAAAGTAGGAAAAATTAATCAGACCCTGATCAGACACAAAACATCTACTTACATCGAGCATCTCGACAGCTTCCCTACGTTGCTGAGCCATAGTTTCACTTTCAGCTAAGAGATCATCAATAATTCAATAATTTCGTTGCGGTAAAGCTGCTTGACGAGTTCGCTTTGCAAATGCTCCTGCACGTAGTTGACCAAAAAATTCATAATGGCCTTCGGAACGGCGTCCTGAACATTCTTGCGAATAATCATGAAGTAGCTTTTGATGAGGCGTTCTGAAAATACACGTTTATTACAAATTACCTAAAGATAAGGTTTACCAATGACTTGACAATCCCTCTGCTCGCGTTCGGTAAGTTCCTTCCGTTCCTTCTCGCTGGCGCGCGGCCACCCACGACGACGGGAAGGGGTGTTTTTAGTTGCAAAGTGCGTTCCGAGTTGCGTTTGAAGCAAGCGCGCAGCAAAAGCGAAATCGGCGCAGCAAAAGCCACCCACGACGAATGAAGCGAGCGTCACAAAATGTTGCTCGACCGGCAGCGAATCAGGAGAAGGCGCGTTTTTTTTGGAAATTGAGGGTTGAGTGGCGGGTGTTCAGGGCTCCTAAGCCCAAATATTATGACTTGATATCTGATTTCTGCTTGCAATGCATTTTTGAGGGTTGCGGTTCCATTCTGATAAAAAATGGACGGTGTTTGGCCATTTTGAAGACCGAAGTCGCGCGCTCGACCGCAAATTTTGTTGAATTTGTCGTTTATAACGCGTTTAAATTATTTCTTCTGTTTGCAGTTTTCAAATATGGAAATGAACTCGGAATTCGGGAATTTGGAAGCCGGAGATGTATTTTTGATGGAATTTGAGATGGAATTTTGCAAGATATTTTGTTAGTCCAATGGGTCCGTGGCGGTCCTGTGATGTGTGACGACTCCACTTTTGACGCGCGCATCGAACTATAAAACCGCGTCAGCAGGTGAAATCTCGATTTGCTGCTGCGTTTTTTTAATTTGCAGCTCGCGCGTAGTTCGGTTGGCGCGAGCGCCGAGCGCGTTCCGGAAATAAAGCGGCAGCAAAACAGCAAAAAATGCGTGACGCGCGCGCGCTGAACTATAAAACCACATTAAAGATAAGGTTTACCAATGACTTGACAATCCCTCTGCTCGCGTTCGGTAAGTTCCTTCCGTTCCTTCTCGCTGGCCTTCTCCATTAACCGGTCGGTTTTCCTCACGTTTCATCAATCCAACCATCGCAGCATCAGCAGCGAACTCTGGATGCTTGGTGTTTATATAAGCGAGTTCAATGTCGATAAGGTTCTCGACAAACTGCCTCGTAGGCACCAGACGACCTTCAGAACCGTGCTTACGACGGAATTGATCCTGTCGTAAAGTCGCGGAAACCTTTGCATTTCTTGCTGCAAATCACTACATTGCTACGACAAGTTCCAATCACACCTACTTGGATTTCTATTCCGCAATTTTGAGCAATGCGTTGCATCTCTTCGTGGACTAGTTCGACACAATTCAGGCTGGGATCAACCAACCGCTTAATTTGACGTTTGACCAGCAGTTCAAACGTAACTTCTGGGATGAACAAGGCCGGACGAGGACCCTAAAAATTTTGATTTTCAATATTCACATATGGTATCTCCTTACCGTAGCATTTCGAATGGCAGTCAGAATGCCCAAAGAAGTTAAGTTCTGCAACGGATTTATCTTCTCCAGAGTGCTAGCGAAAGTTTCGTGGAAGATATAGCAAATTCGAGCACCGCCACACAACTCTGCAGTCTCAATGTTCTTAGCCGTTCCGCCAATCGTAGCACTGTAGGCAGTTGCGAATCTGGTAATGATCTGCAGCAGCGTGGTCTTCTTGTCAGCTATTTCTTCGCCATACGGACAACAATGTCTGGCACTGAGCGGACATGACATTGACCCGAGTTTTCAGCTGCGGCAAACAATTACGAATATGTTGCATCAGTAACTGCAAACGGTTAATAAGTAAGATGGACCAAGGATTTAACCGCACCCAATTTAAAGTCTTCGCCAGATAGTACGTTCCATTTTTCGAAGCTAGCGTTGGATACTTGCGAAGCAGGAATGCTTGCTCGTCTTGAGACATTCTGTGATCTTCTTTTTTTTCATAATATCAGCCTGTGAGCGGTTGACAACTCCAATAATACCCAACTTCACGGGAAAAACGCGGCCAGATAAGACATCCATAGCGTCTGTGCCCTGGTCCATCAAGTCAAGCTTCGTCAAAACCCGCCAAGGTTCGAGCACCTAGAGCAATTATAGATTAAACATTATGTGTTCAAATAAGTAAAGACCATCAGGATCCACTTCGCGAGCGATCTTCAGAGGTTCTGAAGTTGCAAAATCCTGGTTGGCGGGAGTTACGGCTAATATGATGGAGTTCGGATTATCTATGTATTGCATGATCATAGCCTTAATTTGATCCTAAAAATAATTCAAATTAATGCAACTGAAGCGTCAAGAAATTCTACACCTCGATGTCAGGAGGCTGGTCACCAACCGGTAAACGCGTAATACCGGGAAGGTCTATAAGGGACAAGTTCACTACGTGAGGCGAGAAAATCTTCAGACAAATGGACTCATTCGAAATTCCCTGAAGCACGAGCGATTTACTCGTACGACTTGCCTAATCGGTCTACCTTATTGGACCCGGTGACCCTATCTGTTTCACGCTCAATTTCCTTCCGGACTTCTTCGAAATTCGTGAAAATAGTAGAACTGTTGTGCTCAAAGACAGCCCACGCACCGCGTTCTCCATCTTCTGAATTGCGTTACGATTATAAATTTACGTGATTGTTTTTACCAACCTTCTTCGGGAAACTCGCCAGGATAGTCGTCGACATGGCTATGGACGAGATGGAGTACAAGCGGTCGTCTCGTGACAACACCAGTTCCGCGAGGTAGGAAATCCCGACCTACGATGCCCTCCAGAACTGAGCTTTCCCGGCGCTCTGAAAACAGAACGCATGAAGACAAATTATCTCCGCCATTTCTTACCTGCGATCCGACGACGACGATTTGGGGCAGCTGGATTTCGGCTTCCTTCGATCCGATGGCCGCGAACACATCTTGGAGTTTGCTGATCACTGGAATCAACGATTCCATGTTTGCCACCTGAAAGAGAAGAAAATATAGCTGGAAAGATCAGCAAACAAGTCACATGCAAATTCAGAAACTGCCAAATAACGGATGCGGCTTGAAAATCGCGAAAATAAGAATTTGACCCTCAATTCCTTGATTTCGCGTTTACTAACCGCAGTTTTCGAGACGTCAACTCACGTCTGCTTCCGGCTCCTCCACGGTCGTGTGCACATCCATCGGAGCTTCTCGCTCGACCGACCGCTATCTGCCAATCAAAATAGCCCGAATGACGCCCGAGCGAGCGTCTGGCGACGACGGAATTTCGAAATTTATTGCAAAAGGATGCGCTACCGTATCAACGTTTCATCAAAGGCATTTCGCTCTAGGACCAAAGAACGCATCGCAGTTTAATTTTTCCCACGCTATTCGAACGCCGCCGACAAAATTTCGACGAATCGAAGTGAAGCCCAAACGTCCAGGCTCCTCTGCTTACCCGAATGGCCTCCTTCTCCTGCAAGATTGTCGTTTCGTCCTTCTCCAGGATGCACGTCACGGGATCTTCGACTACGCGGTGCTTCTTTCGACGCCGGAAAGGACCTTCTTTGCTCGCTTTTGAGCCCATCTGGAAACAGGTAAAGGGATGAATTGGATGCCGCTTTAAGCTTTACATCGATTTCAGCGGATGTCAAGAAGCAACCGATCCCAACGGATTCAACAAAGGCCGACTGGAGCATGTTTAATTCGAAGTTCCACACCTGGCATTGTCTGGTTTCGTCGCTGTCTGATGAACTCTTGACTGGTCCGTCATGAGTCATAACCTGACAGGTCCCTTCCTAAGCTCGAAATTTGGGAAGAATCTGTGCTTAATGTTTATCTTCGCTGACCACAAGCCAAATATGCGACCACGCGGTTTCGCCCCGAATATTTGCCTGAAAATGTTTCTTTTGTAATCAAAATTCCGTTCGTGCTTCCCAGATTTTCCATGTTTCCCGACCCACTCCTTTATCTCTATCTATCCTCTCGTTTCATTCTCGCGCTCAGCCAAATCGGAAGATTTCGTCGCAAATTAAAGTGCATTCCTTTCCAGGAACTGGGAAATTCCCCAAGAAGTCTTCCCAAATCTGGAGGAAACCGCCGCCCGTCAATCTTTGCGGCTAATCGCGCAGGAGCTCCATTGTGGCACATTTCAACGCGCTACAGGGGTTATCAGCGGCCCTGCGGAGATAACGAAACCCTCCGAGTGGTGAAACACGTGTGAACGCGGGACTCACTCCAATGATTACGATCGGCGATGCGCCTGCTGCTGCTCTTCGCCGTGTGTCTCGGCCTCCTCGCGGGATCCCCCGTCGGCCCCGCGGAACTCGAATCCGCCGGATGCTTCATGTGTCGCTCCTTAGCAAACATGCTCCACAAGCTCTGGGGCAATAAGGCTACCGAAGACTGCGTCGGGGACCTCGTTTCTTATCTCTGCGGCGCCCTCAAGATCGAAGATCACTTCGTTTGCAAGGGAATCGCTGGACAATTCAAGGTAAAAAATGGTATTAGCTGTGTAAAAACCCGGATTTCAGGATGAATTCATGTGGGTCACTGGACAACTGATCGTCAATCCCAACGAAATCTGCGGAATTTTGGTCAAGAATTGCGGGGACGCCTTCAATCCGTTGATTTCGACTTGGAACATTACGATTCCCGGGAATAAGCCGCCACACAAGGATCCTGTGCAACCTGCGGTGAGTGGAAGAATTGCAACGGAGATTAAGTTGGGTTTCGGCGTGATTGAATTGGAGGATTAGGATTGCTGTCCGAAAAGATCATGCTCATGCTTCTCAAACCACCTCCACTTAAAATTTTGCTCCTATGGACTACACTTTTTTGTCCTTATTTTCAACTGTTTTCGCCCGATATCAAAGAAAATTTTTGTGTTTTATAAAGGTTCGTTTACAAGGAACAGTGCCTCTGTGTAAACACGCGGTTTTCAAGCTAAAATCACGTGATTTTCATGACCGCTTTCAATGTATGATTTTAAATTTCGTTTGATTTCAGGCCGATAAGCCGAAGCTGCGCGTTCTGCAAATCTCCGACCTCCACGTCGACTTCGAATATGCTGTCGGAACCGAAGCCGACTGCGGCGAGCCCCAGTGCTGCCGCTTCCCCAAGAATAACCACGAATTTTCCTCTCGGCTGTCGGTCAAGAAACCCGCCGGATACTGGGGTACCATCGGGAGCTGCGACACTCCCTACTGGACCTTGGACAACATGATGCAGCACCTCGCGAAGACCGAGAAGTACCTGGACTACATCATCGTTTCCGGGGATTTGGAAAGCCACGCCGATTGGGATTACAGCCACAAGGGCCACGAAGAGATGGTCAAGAACACCTCGGCGCTGTTCAAGAAGTATTTCCCGAACGTGAACACGTATTTCGCCGTGGGGAACCACGAAGGAGTGCCGATCGACAACTTCGCGCCGCGATGGGCACCCGAAAAGTTCAACATGGATTGGCTTTACGGGACGATGGCCGAGGCGTGGAAGGGCTGGGTGCCGGATGACCAGCTGGATCACGTGAAATTGTGAGTAGATTTAATTAAGAATCATGGCTTATCTCTCTTTGCAGCAACGGCTGCTACATGAAGAAGCTCTTCCCGGGCCTCCGCCTCGTCTCCCTCAACAATGCCCTCGGCGACGCGATGAATTTGTAAGCGATCACCCTTTAACTTTTGTGACGCCGTCCCTTTGCAGCTACCTTTACGTCAATCAAACCGACCCGGACGGCACGATGACTTGGTTTATCAACCAACTGGCGGATGCAGAAGCGGCCGGCGATAAGGTGCACGTGGTGTCCCACATTCCGGGCGGCGATACTGAGGCCCTCGAGGGATGGGCACACAACTACTACAAGGTCATCAACAGGTGGGAATAAGCCTAGGAATCCATTATCAAATGTGATATTCTCAGATTCGAGGACACAGTGGTCGTTCAGTTCTTCGGCCACATGCACAGCGAGCAGTACTACATGATGTACGAGAACCCGGACGACTTCCACTCGAGGCCGACTTCGGTGGTTTACGCGGCGCCCTCTGTGACCACCTACAGCTCCTTCAACCCCGCTTATAGAATCTACACCATCGACGGAGTTTACCCGGGATCCAGCTTCCAGATCCTGGATTTCGAGGAATATTTCTTCAACATCACGAAGGCGAATGCGCATCCCGAAGACACCAAATGGGAAACGCTCTACGCTTCGGCCAAGGAGGAGTACAAGCTCAAGAATTTGAGTCCTGCGGAGTGGAATCGGCTTCTCGGTGAGATGAAGACCGATGACGGACTCTTCAGCAAGTACATGAAGTAGGCTGAAATTCTTAAAAACATGGCTTAAAGTTGTGAGATTCCAGGAACTACTACCGCCAGAGCAACATGCCGTGTGACGACGTTTGCAAGGGCCAACGGCTGTGCGAGATTCGCCAAGCGCACCACAACCCCGCGCTCTGCAAGGATTTGAACGTCGCCTTGTTCGAGGCGAAGAAGCCGAGCAAATACGGCCGGAAACTTCGCGACGACGTGGTGCCGAACCCGATTTCGATGGAGGAAATCCACGAATTTTTGAAAAACTCGAAGCTGGATAAGGACAAGTGTCCTATTTAAGCGAACGCCGAAAAATATGTATATACGCACGATTTGAACAAAGATCTATGAAGCTCAGTTCTCACCCACAAGCCTCATCAAGCCGAGTGCTCGGTTACCTGATCGCTTCCGATCTAATCAACCTTAGGCCGAGCGTTAGATCGTCCTAAGCCGCTGGCTCCACATCTAACCAAACAGATAATATCTGAACCAACTGGTTTTTTAATCTGAGCGTTTGTTCAACTAATACCGTCGCCTATCCATACGAAGAGCATAGAACGACTAACGGGTCCACATCAATCTGAGCATTTTTTTTCTTTCCCTGGCCAATCGAATGAATATCTTATGCCGTTAATCGAAATATTTGGTTAAGCAATCCAAGCGTTTTTCTCGGACAAGTAGTCGGTCTCTAATCTGAGCGCTTTGTCGCTCCTCTTTTAAGCGAAGAGATTTGTGTTGACGACATCCTGCTGACGACCGCCGGAGGATTTAATGAATTCTCTGCAAACTTGAATTGTAGTTCAGTGCATAAGCGGCTCAATTTCTTTATCGGGTACATCTGAATTAAGAAAATTCAATCGGGATGTGACAAGAAGTTAAGGGCGATCGACGGCTTGAGGCGCTTTGCCCACATAACAACCACTCTGAGTGTGCTAAGCGTAATGTGAATCGACTGAAGTAGGTCCGAAAAAGGTCCAATGCTATCGGAAACCGATCTCCCAGTGATGACAAATACGGCGAAATTGGCCTGAAATCGTGATTTGAGAGAGGACCACTTTCAAATGCTCACTTCTTTGAAGTTTCGGACATAACTCCGAGGAAGTTGATTCCTTGCAATCGTCAAAAAGTAGCCCGATTCGGAGGTAACTACGGAGCTAACCACGAATCCCAAAAAGGCGACGAAGCGGAACGAGGCGATGACGCACATGCCGAAAAAATCCGAAACTACGAGTGCAGAATTTATAGGCAATCAAAATCCCGGGGAGCGTCCGTGTGGTAATTGAAAGAAGGTTTCATGGGAGATCTCGAACGTTTCTGCGTCAGCACTTCTGGTGGGTGTGGGACGGCTTCTTGTTGTTTTCCGGTGGACTGAAATGCATACATTACATTGTTGAGAACTGACAGAGCTTGATGTAACCTCCACACAAATCGGACCTAAAATCCACTTTTCAGAGATCGCTTCTTCGCTCCACCCGCCGGCGACATTGCGGAATTCAAATGTCACCCTTTGCAGCCGGGTCTCACCGCGATTTGCCTTTCCTCAACGAACACAACTTTGAATTTCGAAATGAACTTAAATTTGCGGAATTTCCGTCGTCGCCTCCGATGGCGCTTTTCCTCCTCCAACTCGCGGGGATCTTCGACGCGATGTCGCCGGACCAAAAGAAGCTCCTCGTGGAAATCCGCGGCCTCAATGCCCGTTTGGAAAGGACCAAGAAGGAACAAAATGAGGCCGAGAAGACGCTGAAAGGGTTTGGAAGGTGAGGTTTCGTTCTCCATCGTTTTGCATTCTAAGGATTGGTTTAGGAGGCTTGACGCGATCATCGTATCGCTCGGCGGGGATCCGGAAGCCTTCGAGGCGATCGAAATAGGAGATGCCGATGAGGAACTCCCTCCGAGGATGCTGCCCAAGTGGAAGAATCGCGATGAGGTGACGATTTCCGTTATTTTCCCTTGCATAATTGACAGTTCGCTTCCAGAAAGCAGCGAAGCTGACTTCTACTTCCCCAGTGTAAAGGGGATTTTATAGTTCCGCGCGCGCGCGTTTCCAAGCTAACGCCATACAAATTTGAGGAATTTTAGAAGCGCGCGCGCAGCCACCCATGACGACGCGCAGGGTTCCGAGTTGCGTTTAAAGTGCGCTTCAAAAGCCACCCACGACGATTGAAGCGAGCGTCTCAAAATGTTGCTGCCGCCTCCGACCGGCAGGGAATCTGGAGAAGGCGCGTTTTTTTGGAAATTGAGGGTTGAGTGGCGGGGCTCCTAAGCCCTGCTGCCAACGATCACACCAATTTCTGAGATGTCGAAGGAGTTCTCGACGAAGGAGACCACTGAGACCAACGGCACCGAGAGCACCGACACCTCGAAGTCGCGGACATCTTCTTTGTCGATTTTGTTAATAAAACTGCGGTGAAGCCAAGGTTCAGGATGATTTGTTATAAGGGCCTCGTGTGAGTAGAGCTCGTATTCACAGCGTTTTTGCCTGACCGCCTATGATCACGGACGATCTCTGTTCAGCCGTTGATAATTCCGGGAAATTGAATCTCTGCCCCAGATCCTAACGTCTGCCAGTTGCTCCACCCCACGCTGTTTTCCGTTTCCTTTAACACGTCTGATTTCAGATCAATTTCCCTATATTGTTCAAACTGGATCGCTCCCGACTACGTGCAAATCGTAATATCTCCAGCGTTCTTTCATCCGCATCTGAAAAGTCTTTTTTGTTGCTGGTGACCCGAGAAACGCTTGTTCAAACTTCGATAAATATACGCAACGAAGAATAGCGGATAGCGGTCGCTGGAGCGAATAAAGTGAAACGGGAATTGGGTTAAACTTGAAGAGCAGGCGGAAAAAAGGAAGGAAAACGGGAGGAGAAATGGAATCTTATGTAATATGGGTTGAAGATCTATTTTTTCAAGAAGAAACGGGCTTCTTTTGAAAAGGGTTCGATGGGTTCAACGATTTTGAGGTGAAGACCAAATTGTGACTTTAGGATTCAAAGTGCGTTTTGATAGCAAGCACAAAGTGTTCAGGCCTTGTGTAACATTTTCAGTGCGTTCTACGTGGAAATTGTTTTAGAAAGCGTTAAAAGGTCTTTCTTAGCTCTTTGCTTCCAAAAACCAGCTTCTCCTTTTGAATAACTTTTTTAGAACCGGTGTTAAAAAAGTGTTTCAAAAAGCGTCCGAACATCGTCTTCCATATAATCAGCAAACACCCAACTTTCCTTTTTCCCGAATCGGAGAACAATCAAGGAAAAGATCGATGTTGTTCCCGCCGCCAGCCGCCACAAATCCACACAAATCAGCACGAAAGTCTGTCTTCAACCACCTGTGTCTGTTCCAAGCGCTCCCAACCGGTCCGATCCGAATCTCACTTTCACGGCTGTGTTTAAGCCAGAGCGGTCCACTGAAGTCCCCGCATGAGTGCATATCGAAAGGCTTCGTATTACACTTCGTAATGCTTCGTACCGCTTGTAGGCCAAGGCTTAAGGGCTAACGCAGGCAAATGCCTATGCCAGAACCCGGGTAGTGCAAGCCTACGTTAACGCTCGTTTCAGTAGTCCGCTCCCACCTAAACCAAGCCGTGAAAATGAGACTCACGACTGACGTTTGGGGCGGTTCGAGCAGCTCCGGCCAGACTGTTGCCATCACACACATAAACTGAAGAAGTTCCGGTTTTCTTTGAAAAGATAAGAAATTCCTTTTCGTGCGCGAGACGGCGGTTAAACCAGTTTGCGTCTGCCGAGATTGCGCGGAGAAAGAGAAGGCGATCAGAAAACTTTCGATTGTTGTCCGAAAATCGTTTTTTGCGAGGATCTTCTTTGAATGGACGTTCGGATAAGAGCGAGTCAATGAGAGGGGCAAAAGAATATTTTGAAGAGAAGAATTTTTCAAAAGAGAAAAACGTGCGTTGATGTTTCCGCAAACTGCCGTTAGCGAGTGCGGGTGCTATCAATGCAAAGCGAAGCGACGAATAACATGGCCTCGTGGCGCAATGGATAACGCGTCGGTCTACGGAACCGAAGATTGCAGGTTCGAATCCTGCCGAGGTCGAAAATGGTTTTTTAATTGACGCTTTTTGTCACTTTTGGAACATTTCGACCACATTTTAAATTTTAAGAATATTTCAAAGGTGTTCTTTTTGGACTAAATTATCGTAACTTAGTGACTCAGATAAGTCGTTTCGTTCAAAAAATAACTGAACGTAATCTGCATTGTAAACTAATGCTTTAACTACCATAGGAACTTCTAAAATGACTATCATATTCCTCTGTACCTTTAAGACTTGGAAACGCGTTCGAATTCAACCCTCAACACTTCTGATCTTTCTCGAACTTTCCAAACTTACTTTTTTCGGCCCAGGGCCCTACAGCAACTGTTCAAGAATTGTTAAGTAACATCCCAAGAACACTCTGGTCCCAGAACTCCTTCTTCCCTCCCCTCAAATCCTCCTACGCCAACCCCTTTTAGGAGTATGTATTCAAAAAGCCGGGAAGTGCGTGTCAAGAGATATCAGCACTCGTTGGGTGTCACTTTCGCAGGATCTCATAATCGAAAAAACGTCCGGTTTCGCCCGGGGCGGCTCTGACCCAGCCGGCGACGAATCTTTCTCGCGACGCGTCCTGCAGCGCTTTCAGTCCGTATTCCGCGCCTTCTAAGAGAGTCATTGTTTTCGATTATGGGTCACTTCGACTCGGACGTTTCCACAGCAAACAGTTTTTTCGGGTGCGCGGCTGACCGAACGCGCGGAGCGTCCTGACGTATCCTTAACTCAACTAATCATAGGTGCTCCTCCGGCCCGCCTCCACCCCACGCCTCCAAGATGGTCCCCCAGCTAGGAGAGAAGAGCAATCCTCATCAGAGCCACGAAGTCGGAAACGTGCTCATCACCGGCGGCTGTGGATTCATCGGGTCGAATTTTATTAACTACGTTTACGATCGATGGAAGATGGCCAGGTGAGCGCAATTAAGTAAAAAACAGCTGAAATTCGAGAAAATTGTGTTCGTGACTTTGAAATCGAAATGTTAAGATTCCCGACCCCGTTATCTGACGTTAGTGTTGCCATTTTACAGCGGAATCTCCTCTCATATCTTTAGCAATAAATTTAAGAACAGGTATTTGCGCTTAGAATTGACAGTGACGTCAACCTTCTCCTTGTTCTATTAAAACTGCTAGACCTAAAGCAGAACCTTATACCTTATTCACTCACATTTCCCTCCATTTCAGAATCATAAACTTCGACAAACTAGCCTGGGGAGCATGCGTGGAAAACATCCCCGAACGAATCCGCTCCTCCGATCGCTACGTTTTCATTCAAGAAACGCTCATGAACGAACGAGCCGTGATCCAAGCGCTTAAGGAACATCACATCGATACCGTAATCCACTTCGCAGCCGTGACACACGTCGACGAGTCCTACAGTAACCGGATGGGGACGATCCAGGAGAACGTGATGATCACCGCGGTCCTCTTGGACGCGATTAACTCCGGAACCGAGGTCAAGAGACTCGTCCACATCAGCACCGGTAGGCTGGATTTGACTATCGGGGCTAAGAACTGAATTTTAGATGAAATCTACGGCGATTCGTTCAATGACAGCAAGCCAAAGACGGAGGAATCGCTTCCGAATCCGACGAATCCTTACGCGGCGAGTAAAGCCTCGTGTGAGATTGATCATCAGATCTTATTGGGTGAGTATTTCTTCTTTCTTAAAGACTTAAAAGTGCCTATTTTAGCACTCCTACAAGCTTCCCTACGTGATGGTGCGAATGAACAACGTGTACGGGCCCCGGCAAGCGACCTCTAAACTGATCCCTAAATTCACCCAGCTGGCCCTAGAGGGAAAACCGTATCCTCTGATGGGCGACGGAAAGCACACGCGTTCTTGGATGTACGTAGACGACTGCGCGGAGGCGATCCGGCGCGTGACGGAGTGCGGGGCGCTCGGAGAGGTTTACAACATCGGCACCGACTTCGACAAGAGCAACATCTCCCTCACTCGGATGATCCACGAGCTCGTGGCAAAGCTGACGGGCCGCGAGGCGCGCGAAATCGCGTTCGCGAAGATCGCCGACCGACCCTATCACGACCGCCGCTACTTCATCGACTTCTCGAAGATCCGCGCGGCGCTTGCGTGGGAGTGCACGACGCCCTTCGAGGAGGGCTCGCCCGCACGATACGCTTCTACGTGCAGGAGCACCTGGAAGCCAAGAAGCAGATGAGCAGGCCTCGTCAGGGCTGAGATGTAAATATTTGAAAGAGTAGGAGAGTTCTTTTAATTTATTTGTCATTATCCAGAGTTCTCAGATCGTGCCATCCCGAATGTCGTCGTCCAATGTAAATACAAATAAAGATTTACATGATTTTCTGCTTTTTGACCATCGAGTGGTAGATGCCTTTCGACTTGAGCTGCTCGTCGTAGTGCCGCTTTCCATGTATCGTGTATCGTCTTCGCCGATAGACGATACACGTTCTCCCGCTCGCGGTCTCGTCCAAGACTTGTCGCACTACCTGAACAGTCCCGAATCTGGTTAAATTTCATTAGAATTCAAAACTGACCCGTTCGCTCTCCGAATCCAGCGCACTCGTCGCTTCGTCCGGAAACAAAACCCCCCACGGATCGTTTACGATCGCCTTCGCGATCGCGATTCCTCGGAAATCTGGCTTCTCTGCTCTCTTACGCGGGTATCGTAGCCATGGGAAAGCCTCATGATCGCCTCGTGAATATTCGCCTCCTTGGCCGCCTGCTGGATCCTTTCCAGTACCAACGTATCGCAGCCGTAGCTAATGTTCTCTCGAATGGTCATGTCGAAGAGGACCGGCTCCTGACTTACTGTAGCCATCTGACTCTTCAGCGTCTTCACGTGCATCGTCTTTGCGTTGAAGACGTCGAATTCCATGCGCCCATCTCTCGGGTCGTAGAGGCGCGAGATGAGGCTGACGAACGATGGCGAGCGATTTGCTGGCTTTGGTTTCGAGGTGAAGGCCTTGGAGGACGGGACGTTCGGGGCGGCTGGGGTCGGTGAAGTACACGTCCCGCAAGGCAACGTCGCCGAACAGTTTCTTAGGCAAATCGATAGCTATTTTTCACCGTATCCCAACTCATTCCTGAGCCCAGTTTCATCCTCCAGGTCGATTTTCGGCCACGCGTCGATCATCGCAAATATCAGTGCGGCCGCACCTTCATGATCTCTGGCCAGTAGGTCGCCATCGACGTGATTCCCATCGTGGACAAGCTCAGCGCTGTTACGATTTACGATCCTGTAATCTTCAGTTTTTATAACATAAAATATGCCTTGTTTTACTCATAAACAGCGTAAGGTGTCATGATGCCGACGTAGATCAGGTAGATTCCGTAGCCATATACCAAAGACGAGGCAAAGAGGCTCATCGGGTTGGCGGTTCCATAAACGACGGATTGCATGATGGACATCAGAGCTTGATCGAATTAAGTCTTCTGCATCGGTTCGTGGAACTTCCTAAATTGGTAGTCCCCGCTGGTCAGCGATTGGATCGTCCGCGCTCCTTCGATAGATTCTATCGGCTCTCTGAAATGCACACATGATTCCTTGGCTATCCTAACCCTCTACTCACCCTTCCAGCGTCCTCCGCATTGTAGATATCTGCCTATCCCTCTTTCTAATGTACTTGTCCAGCATAATCTTGATACCATAAAGGACCGCATAAACGGCCACAGCAATCAAAGCCATCTGCCAGCCGATGAATAGCGACATCAGCACACCAGAAACTATGGAAACGACTCCTTGGACGATGTAAGCCATCCTCTGATTCCAAGGCGGCCCTCACGTTGGGCGCATCGGTGGCTAAACGAGTTGTTAAACGCCCACTTGAGTGCCTTGGATCGTCGAAATAGGCCGTGTCCTGGCGAAGGAGCGAACGGAAAGCCATCAATCTGAGGCGCATGGTCAGGCGCTCGCCTCCAATTCCATAAAGCGTGATTCCCACGAAAGCCGAAACGCCTTGGATTGCGCCTAACCCAAAAAACTGAGCGCCGTGAAAACGCCGTTTTCGGACATTTTCTCGGGGTCTTTAAGCGCGAATCCTTGGAAGATTTGGCCCAAAAGCGAGGGCGAAGAAGGGCATCATGAGGCCTCTGACGACGGAGAAGAAAATGGCAACGACGATGATTCCCAGATCTTTCCTAAAAGCGATGATTCCCAGATCTTTCCGACCGCGACATCGCAGTAATCTCGGATTCGTCCGTCGAAACGTCCGAAGAATCGCTGTGCTGCCGCTGGAATCCCACAAAAACTGGTCGCTCGTGGGCGACCATCGGAGACGTCCTTTCCGGGACTTTAAAGGCCTGTGCCTCCACCAGCTGGCCGTCCTCCTTCATCATCAACTCTTTGTGGCTTCCAGTTTCCACAATTTCGCCGTTGTTCATCACAACAATCATGTCCGCGTTCTTCACCGTCGACAGGCGGTGCGCGATGACCGATGACCAGCGTTGTGCGGCCTTTTGAAGCCTTAAATTCGCATTTTATTCGAGAATAAAGTAAGAATTTCTACCTTATCCAAAGCGACCTGAACGAGCTGCTCGCTCTCCACATCCAAAGCACTCGTGGCCTCGTCCAAAAGCAGAACTTTCGGGTTTCTGGTCAGAGCTCTCGCGATGGCAATTCTCTGTTTTTGGCCTCCGGAGAGAAGGACGCCGCGGTCGCCCAAGACGGTTTTGTATCCTTCCGGGAGGTCGGTGATGAACTCGTGTGCGTTGGCCATCTTGCACGCTTCCACCATGTCCACTTCGGTCATGTCCTCGTTTCCCATCTTAAACAGCACAATGATCGTATGCTTCCTTGATTCTTCAAGCCCATTACCTCAAGTTCTCTTCGATGGTCGTGTTAAACAGCACCGGTTCCTGAGACACAACTCCCGATCAAATTCCGAAGACTTTTCACGTTGAATTCCTTAATGTCGATGTCGTCGATTGAGATCTAAACAGCCAAACTTAGGATTGCTAGCGCAGTTATTACCCACCGATCCTCTCCAAGGATCGTAGAACCTCTGCAAAAGGCAGAACATAGTGCTCTTGCCGCTTCCGCTGGCTCCTAACGGTTTTGCCTTCGTCGATTCTTAAGGAGAGTTCCTTCAGGACTTGGACGTCAGGGCGCGAAGCGCGAAGGATAAGAGAAGTCGACTTGGTTAAATTGGATCGAGGCGGAGGAGATGTTTCCCCTGAAGCCGCCGGTCTTTTGGGAGTCGATTTCGGGTACCTGAAAATATCGAGAGATACATTAAGCTGTTGTTAAGCTCCAATTTACCCTCTCGGATGACCTTGAATACAGGCATCGCAACAGCCCTAGAAGTGGCCAAAAGACTCCAACAAGGCGAAACCGTGGACAGCGCCATGGCTCCACTCATAACCGCCATGAACACCGTGAAAACGTCTCCAGGAGGAGTTCTCCCGTGAGATACAGCGTCCCTCCGAACCAGAAGGAGAGGCCGAACGAGGAGAAGAGGCAGAAAAGCATCATACCCAGGAAGATTCCGTTAATGATCGCCTTTCGGATTCCCAAAGACCGGGCGTTCCTCAGCTGGGCTTCGTTACCTAAACACACCATTTCAGATTCTTTCATAAAGCTACAAATCCCACTTTTTACTCTCCTTCTTCTGTCCATTGAAAGAGATCACGGTCCTGATATTCGAGAGGACCTCTTCGGCCGTGGCTCCTGCAATTCCGTAGCTCTCGGCTTCTTTTCTGGACGCTTGGCTCGTTTTCTAAAACGCCGGAAATCAGCAAATGTTAAGAGGGATTGACCTACAATGACCATGATGACAGTGAGGACGACAATTATAGGAATGAGGCTCATCATGACGAGCGTCATCTTCCAGGAGTAGGAGAAGGCGATCGCGAATTCGGCGCAGAATTGTCCGATTCCTTGGAAGAGAACGCCGATCTTGTCGCCCATACCTTCCTTCATCCGGTCGATGTTGCTGAAAACCAGATTTTGAAATGTTCCGAAAGAGAAAAGCTTCGCTTACTCGGTGAGTTGAGTGGTCAACGTTCCACTGCGATTCTCGTCATACCAGGCGATGTTTTGCCTCAAAACGCCCCTAAGGAACGCCGTTCCGGATTCGCCGGATCTGCCGCTCGCATGCGAGGTGCCAGTAGATAGCTTGAAGGACGGAGATACATAGGACGATGATTCCGAGGACGAAGAAGCCGTAAACGTCGGGACGCGCTTCTTCCCAGAGCGCCTGGTCTTGTTCCTGGAATGGAAGTGGTCAGAAATTGGAATTTTTGACGTTTGGACGGGGCGCTAAATCTCGAAATTCAATTTTGCTATTTGCATTTCGCGTCGGGACCTCTTTGAAATGTAGGCCGTGTTAAGCTGTGCAAACGTCACTTGGATTTTCGTTTTTCGGAAGCTTCCATAAGCCCTCATTTCGCTCCCCCTGCGAACTGTGCTATTTGTGCGAACGCGGAGAAGTATGCATATACGGACGATTAACAAAGATCTATGAAGCTGTCGCCAACTAAGACGATCACTCTTTCCGTCGAAGGATGTACCAAAATTTACTTGCTCCACCGCTTCCCAAGAGAAGAGCAGGCCCAAGACTTCTGAGTCAGCACTTCTGGTCTGCATGGGACAGATTCTTGTTGCTTTCTGGTGGAGTGAAATGCATACATCACATTGCTAAGAACTGACAGAGCTTGATGTAATCTAACTGCATAAGTCCGACTTGAAATCCACTTCTAAAAGATCGTTTTTACGTTCTCCTTGCCGCCGAATTCGCAGAATTAAAAAAGACAAATGTCCCAATGAACCAAAAGCGCGCTCTAAACCCAACTGACTGACTAGCGCGCGGAGGACTTAACAGAGCGCAAGGCGGAGCTCTTCGAGGTCTCTTGCCTCGTGGCCGACAAGCTTATTGTTGACGATAATCTGATAGATCTTAGCGCATTAACTCTAGCGTTTGAGAGCTGATTCAAGCTCATACTTAAGCAACCCATTGTGCCCAAAGGTGTCAGGTGAGGAGCGTAACGCAGGTTACGATAGTTAAGGCTGATGCTCAAGTTGTAGGACGTTTTAGTTCGAGATTATGATCGATCTAAGCAGTTAGCGTCCTATCCAACCACACGTATCAACTCACAACCAATTGGTTTTTAATCTAAGCGTTTGTTTGACTAATTCTGTCGCCTAGCCAAACGAAGAGCTTAGAACGACCAGCAGATAGGCATTAATCCGAGCGTTTTTCTCCTTCTCTAGCAAATCGAATATCTTATGGCGTTAATCCAAACGTTTGATGAAAATTTGACCAATCCAAGCGTTTTGATTGATCAAGCGGTTGGCCTATAATCTGAACACTTGTACCTCCCCTTAAAACTCTAGAGTCGCGTTGATGGCATCCTGTTAACAACAATCGGAGCGTTTAGCATTCTTCGCTCCACCCGCCGGCGACATTGCGGAATTCAAATGTAACCCTTTGCAGCCGGGTCTCACCGCGATTTGCCTTTCCTCAACGAACACAACTTTGAATTTCGAAATGAACTTAAATTGCGGAATTTCCGTCGTCGCCTCCGATGGCGCTTTTCCTCCTCCAACTCGCGGGGATCTTCGACGCGATGTCGCCGGACCAAAAGAAGCTCCTCGTGGAAATCCGCGGCCTCAATGCCCGTTTGGAAAGGACCAAGAAGGAACAAAATGAGGCCGAGAAGACGCTGAAAGGGTTTGGAAGGTGAGGTTTCGTTCTCATCGTTTTGCATTCTAAGGATTGGTTTAGGAGGCTTGACGCGATCATCGTATCGCTCGGCGGGGATCCGGAGGCCTTTGAGGCGATCGAAATAGGAGATGCCGATGAGGAACTACCTCCGAGGACGCTGCCCAAGTGGAAGAATCGCGATGAGGTAAGGACTTCCGTTATTTTCCCCTGCATAATTGACAGTTCGCTTCCAGAAAGCAGCGAAGCTGACGTTCTACTTCAACACAGTCCTCCCCAGTTCGCTGAAGGCCGTCGACCTCCACCGGCTCGTGGCCAAAAACGGCAGTGAATTCATCGTCCTCTTCAGCAACGCCGTCGTCTGGGGTCCTCCGAGCGCTGTTCCGATGATGGCGCAGATGGCGAAGAGACTGGCGCAGGTGGACGAGGAGTTCGTCCACGACCTCTTCATGAGCACATTTGGATCAGCCATTCGAACTGCCTGCATGCGGCCCTTCATTCTCCGAGTGGCCAGGCTCCGTTTGCTGAAGAACGAGGTGATCATCCGAACCCTCAAGTGCGTCAATATCTGAATTTCTCTCCTCACCCCCGCCCCTTCGTTTTTAGATTCACATGGGCTTGCTGCGATTGGAAGGTTTTCCCGCTCCGTGACCCCGAAGTGGCGGATGCCTTCAACAGTCTCGTCGGAATCTGGCTTTACGAAGCTGTAGGCACATGGATCTTTTGACCGTTTTCATTGTTTTTATCCTAGGTCCGCGACTATCCCTATTTCCGGAACGATTTCGCCGTCAAGTGGATGCAGAAGCTGCTGAAGCAGTTGAAGTCGCTCGACTGGGACGACGACCAGGAGCCCTACGACGATTCTGAGTTCGTTTTTTGATGCTTTTAAGGTAGAAATAATGGTTTTGTTTCAGAGAGAACTTCGGATCGTCCGATTCTTACAACTCATGGAAGGGGTAGGAGCACAGAGAAAATTATTAGGAGTGTCATTACTTGTACAGTTGTTGTATATTTGCTAGCATTTGTTGTTGTCATTATGTAAATTGTTTTTCAGGGGGTCAAGCGAGAATTCGTGCGCTTCTCTGGGAGAGTCCGCGCTATGTTGACCGACCAGACGGTGGAGGCGCCGTACCTCGAAATTAATTTTGGTCAACTGAAGTAAGACGTCGGTCCGGCATTTCCAGACATCTGGGCGGTCCGACCAATCGTCGACGGTCGTACGCTTCGAAATGGGCGTTTCACGCTTTCATCCGCTCGCTTGTCTGAACCTGTCGCCATTTCAGACAGCTGCCGCCTTTTCTATGCAATTTCCTGTAATTTCAGACTTCTCTGTCCATCTAGACCTGTCTGGTCTCATTCGACCCTTATCTCAACACCTTCTTATTTATCGGTTCTTCCACGAAAAAGAAATAACAACATTCACAATCGAGCAATTTTCGGTTGATATCATATGATTCGATTCATTCAAGCGACGGAAATGAGGACAGGAAGTGGATAAAGAGGACGAGAAGAAGAAGCATTACAGAGAACTATTCTGAAACGAAGAACGTCACTAACACGTGGAAATGGAACGGGTGTAAATTTAGTAATTGAAATTGCGCCTCAGCTTGCTCTCCGCCCTCATCGACGTGGCGCTGACGATGGATTCCCAGGAGTCGGTGGAGAATCCACTCGCGGAGCCTCTTCGGTCACTCGGGGCGGGGTCCTTTGGACATTCTTCGGTGTCCGAAGCGTTTGCGATAGGCGCGCGGCGGTTGCCGTAGAGCGCCACGAATTTCTTCCTCATCTCGGTTTCCTCTTCGGGCGTTTCGGGCGAAATACTCGAGCTCGAGGCTCCGTCCTCGCCGTGCAGATTCGTGGAGAATCGGAAGGTTTTCGGGCGGCCGCTCGGAGGTTTTTGGTGCGCGGGAGAGGTGATTTGGGAGGTGGAGGGCACGTTGTCGTAGAACGATTCGTCGATGCCTTTCAGCCGTTGGTCCTCCTGAGGAGGCGTGGACTGGGAGCGTTCTTGCTCGAGCTGTCGCTCTCCTCCGATCTGAGGATAGTGCTGGTACATGGGAGAGAGGTCCGGGTTGTCCAGGTAGCCGCTGGCCGAGCGCGGGAACCCCTGGAAACTGGCGACCGAGGGAGAACGCGAGTCCTCGGCGTGCAGGCGCGTCATCGAGCCGCTCATCGGGACATTGATGTCCTGGCCACTGTAGCCGCTTTCCATAAGTTCGTGGAGCACGGCTTCGCGGACCTTTTCGGGAAGGAGGTTCAGCTGATTCAAGGTGAACTCGGTTTGGTAGTCAGGGCCGAGTTCGTCCTCGCGATACACGCTTTGGAGGCTTTGGGAAGGTGGAAGTGTAGTTTCGGAAGCTTGAATAGATCCAGTTGCCTCGTGTTCTTTTCGCAAAGGCGCGTCGGGTTGTTCCAACACCCCAGAATCCACATCTGCACTCGAGCTCGAAGAGGCCGACGGCGCCTCGTAGGCGTAGCTGTACTGGACTGTGTTGCTCTCGTCCGAGTCGTATTTCAGGGCATAATCCTCCTGGTGAGCCGGGTTCACGTCTTCGCTGTGGTATCCGTCGGAGAAGCCTGGAACGGCGGTTTCTTCGTCGCTTCGCTTGCGGCGCACGTGGACGGGGCGCGTGGAAACAATACTCGATTCTTCTTCACTGCTCGAAGAATGCTCCTCCTCGAGTTCTCGCTCCTTCCGCTCGATCTCGGTCACTTGAATATGGTCCGAGAAGGTAACCGACTTGTGCGTAGCCAAGGAAACTCGCGAAGATTCGCTTTGCGAAGATCCGCGACGGTCTTCGGAGGTTGACGAGATTGCGGAACTCGAAGAGAGCGGGAGTTTGCGAATCCCAGAGATCGGGCGGTAGTCGGGATCGGCGGAGGACTCCGTGGAACTCTGCTGGACATCTTGGAGCCTCGGACGACCGCGGGTGGAGGAGGGTAGCGGAGGGAGCGCCGAAGTGGCCCCGAGGGGTCTTCCGTTGTTGTTGTGCGCGTTTTCGGTTTGAGGCGTATCGGCTTGGATCGTAATTGCCGGAAGCGACGAAACTGGTACAGTATCTACTTGGGTCGGACGTCCTAGGGCAGCTTGGATTAGAGATGAAGCGGAGATTCGGCTGTCAGTGCTTTCTCGCCTGGAATCTTCTGGACTTCTTCGCGGAGATTCGCTGGGAGACCGATTCTTCGATTTTCGGAACTGGGTCGGAACTTCGAGTTGAGTGCTGGAGCGACGCGCTTCGAGGTCTTTGAATTTTTGGACCACAAAAGCGTCGGAAAAACGTCGGGAATCGGGAGATAAGGCTTCTTCTGTGGCTCCTTTTTTGGATCCAAAGCCGAGACCTTCCTTGAATTTTCGCAGCTTGCTCTTTGTTTCGGATTTGCTCGAAGAGGACTCGGATTCTTGTCCAGAGACGGAGGACAGAGATTCAGACATTTTGGATTCGGGTGGGTCTTGTAATTTTCGAGAAGATTTTCCAGGAGAACTTTGAGAACCGTCTTGTTGAGAGGAAATGGAATCGGACCGGTCTTTAGATTTCTTGGATTCTTTTGACGCCTCGGACATCCCCATGTCTTCTCTTTTAGCGGACAATTTGGATCGATCTTTGTGCTGCTGTGAGTCCGCGTATTGGTCCTCAGAGACACCTGAACTTCTTCGATCTCCGCTTTTCTCACTGCTTCGCTCCTTCGCTTTTTTGATCTTAGTGGGTGAAACGAGCTTTCTCTGTGTTTCTTATGGGAAGATCTTCCCCTTTCGTATTCTCCAGCGGCGTCCGAGTCTCTCTCTCGGTCTTGACTGGATTTCTTGGGAGATCCAGTTTTTCCTTCCACTTCCCTAGGATGACCTCCTTTCTTTTTCGTCCTTCTTTCCTCCAAAACACTCCAACAACTGTCCATTTCCGACAGTCTTCTCCTCCTCTTCTCCTCCCAAACCCTTTATCTGACTCCTTTGCTCATTTTTAGGATGCTCGTAGTCCTCCGGATGAATCCAGTCCTTCCATCGTGATCTCTGTACCAAGCCGGATTCGCCAAAATCGACGCGTTCATATCGTCCGCCCTCTTCGCCGGCTTCTCCTTCATGGACCCTCTTTCGTCGTCGTCCGAAGCGGCCGTCTTCTCCGAGGAAGACAACGTGCTCGTCCCGTCCAGAGCGTTCGTCTTGGAAAGCGGCTCCGGGGGACCGATGTTTATCGCCTTCTTCTTGTCGCCGATTCTGTTTGCGAGTGCTTGTTTAAGCAAAGAGGAGGACGGCGCCTGGGGTCGACCGGAACGCTGTGAAGAAGATGAACGAGGCGTCAGCAGCGATCGATTTGGCGAAGGGACACCTAAAGGCAGAGAGCAAGCTGAAACTGTTCGCCACTTGAGGTAGATTTTGGAAAGAGCGAGAGAGGTTAGTTGGATTAGGGAAGAAGATTAGAACTTACTGGGCGAATGAGTGGACGGGTAAAGAGGAGGCACTGACGAGGAGAGCGAGGAACCGGGCGGCGCTTGGTATTCAGCTTCCCTCATGCTAAATTGGACAAATTAGATAGGCCAGTTAAACGCGTATAACTGGCTTTAAAGATAACTTTAGATAGGTAAGTGAAAACTGCAAAAAACATTGAGTCGATCAACATCGAGCAAAAATAATGAATTAGGAACAAGTTGAATAAGTTAGACAAATGGGTTTTACGAACTTTTAAGATGAGTTTCAACCAAAAAATACAACTTTAAAATACGAAAAAATTTGGTTGATCGAATCGCAACAAAAATAACACATTTAAGAACTGCGATAAAGTCAAATTTAATAAATAACATGGGCAGGTCAGAGGTGTTTCTAAACGTGGAAACACCTCTGGCATAGGTTCTTATGATTTTATAAGATACATTTTGCCTTTTTTAAGTTAATTTGTCCATTCAAAATTACAACCTTTTAGCTCGATAGATTCTGATTGAAAACAAGTTGAAAAACTGGATAAGTTAGTTAAAGACGTCACACTGGCTTGCAAGATAATTTCAAATACGGAAAACCGTGACTACCGAAAAATCTAGTTGATTGACAAGATGCAAAAAGTACTTTAAAAATGATAGATTTAAATTGCAGTTAAGTTTAACTAAAATTTGTAACACAAAACGTAAGATAGAATTTCGTTCTTCAACTTCCACCGCAGTATGTCTGTCAGTAAATTACGTGCTACCCGTTCTTGAGATAATTTCAAGTTAATACTACAGTTTTCAATATAAGAACAGTATTTCGGTTTTTTCTGCTTTCCTTTCCCTATCATCGTTCTCCTGCACAGATCCTGAATATATTTGCTAGAAAGCAAAGAACTAAAACCATTGTTTCTTTAAAGGGCAATGAAAGGGCGAGTCTAGTGTCAGCAGCCACGGTGATTCCAGCTTTCAAAATGTACTTAACCATTGTCAGACCAAGTCAGACCAAATCTAAAGTCCGCATGCATGATCAAATTGCAAAAAATGCCAAATGAACTGCTTCACTGGTTGGCAAATAGCGTTCACCTATTGACACTTTACAAATTCTGCTTCTCTTGAGAAAAGCGTCTTATTAAACCAAGGAGAACGAAGCTTCAAAGATGCGTATACTTCCACTTTTACCTTTGGATTTCCTATCCCTCCTTTCATTCTACTGTTTTGATTTTGACCAGTGATGGATGGCGAGCCGGCTCGGCTCGCTGGCTCGCCCGAGCCGGATGCCGAGCCGGCCGGCTCGCAAGCCGGCTCGCCCGAGCCGAATGCCGAGCCGGCCGGCTCGCGAGCCGGCTCGCCCGAGCCGAATGCCGAGCCGGCCGGCTCGCGAGCCGGCTCGCCCGAGCCGGATGCCGAGCCGGCCGGCTCGCAAGCCGGCTCGCCCGAGCCAAATGCCGAGCCGGCCGGCTCACAAGCCGGCTCGCAAATCCGGCTCGCAATCCATCACTGATTTTGACCACTTAATTTTTGCATTGCTCTACTTTTGTCAAGATCGCTTCAAACCTTCACTCCCAACCGTCGCAAGTCCTCAGTCCTCCCTCTCTATGCTTTACACTCCAACACCAATTATTCGCAACCATTGAATGTTGTGCTAAGTTGTCAATCATAAATCGGCACATTCTCGATCATGTGGTCCCACATTACTAAAGTTCTAAAAACAAGTGGATTTGTTTGTCAAACACAACAGCTGTGGGCGCCTGGAAAGATCAAATTTCGACGACAATTTGACGCAATTTTCGACGATTTCACATCGCAAAGACGAAAAATGAAGATTGAAGAGAGGGTGAAAAGTTGAAAAGAGGAAGTGTTCCGGTCAAGTGCAAGTTGTCACTAGTGACCTTTGATGAGTGACGAGTGGAGCACAAGTGGTGATTGTACACTGCAAGGACATCAGAAAAAACAAAACGTGGATCTCGGAATTTCGGTGTTTAAGATGAAGGTCTAAGTCAACTTTGAAAATTGCGTAAGTTTCTGTTAAAATTCTTAAATTACAAAAAGTTGAAACCAGTGAAAAGCAAAGCTTTCTTACAAGCGCCTTTCTATCTTCTAAATCCCTTTTCCGCGCGACATGCTTAGGTGCTTATAAATAATTTAACAACCTGATTGTTAAATTTCTTAAAAGTTGTGTTAAAAACGCCAGAGCAAGCTGAGCAGATCCAAAAATATCAAAATCACAAAGCTTCAAAATAATTTAAGTCTGACCCTTAATCCAAAAACTGACCAATCGAGCTCATCTTTGCTCAAGTAGAACTCCTCTTCTTTGAAGAGCTTCTTTACACAGCTAATCATGTTAAGACAATTGGAATATGGCGCAATTAGTCCAATAAAGACGCGGAACGACGGCGGCGGAGAGACGAAATCTTGGGCAATTGAGCGTCGCCGATCCGGCGGTCGTTCGAAGTGAGGGAGGCGCTGTCAGTGCCGGAGAACGAAATGCGATATTATGAGATCACTAACAGACGTCGAAAAAATAAAAGAAAACAACATGCGAAGTGTTAAGATTGGATCTTTGACGTCATTTACCTGTTTGCTGGCAAGTTTAATGGGACGAATCTACGTTGGGGGGAGGGGTCATTAGAGAGGTGCGGAAGTGTTGCTAAGATTAGAAGTGCGGAGGAGAAGAATATAATTTTAGTTATAAATTCAACAATTTCGTTAGCTGGAATACACTCAAGGACGAAACTCAAGAACGGCAAAAAAACTATATAAAAATTGAAATTTGTCAATTGTAGCTGCTAGAGTCATCAACGAAAACCAAAAAAGACGTATTCAAGAATCTGGAATCAGTGGAAGGAATCAAGAAGCTCAAAAAGCAAGTAATTATCATTCACAAAAATCAACGTCGGTGCTTCTTTAAGAGGTGTAAAAAATTACCGTATCATGTTCATAGTTCATTTTCACAGTCACAAATAGTAGAGTAAAAACAACACGTATTTTATCGAAACACCAGCTAAGCCAAGCAGCAACTGATTGACAAAGCCGAGGATTGCTATTGACGATCGCTGGGTCAATTACGCCGGTCCCAATAAATTTGCAAAGACGATGTCCTGGCTGACAATTGACCGACTGTTGGGAAACGACTGCGGAGACTTGCAAGTGTTACAAGTCCGAGTGGGCTATCATTAAGAATCTCATGTCAGTTAGGTGTTGGCGAAACTTGTGGCTTATTTAAACGTAGAACAAAAGAGGGTGGAAATCGTCAACGCGCAAAAATAAATTCTCGATTTGAGGAGTCAATGAAAATGGTTGAAGTAGATTCAAAAATTTCGATTAGGTATCTCCGCAGTCGATAGGTACTAGCAAAACTGTGAACCATAACTCAAAACAACAATGCTTTTAATGCAACTATTTGAGAATTGATTTTAGAAGCCAGTGGGAATGCATAATGAAATTGAAAGATCTCTGTTAGGTAGGCACCCACAAAACAGTGGACCATTGCAGTGAATTTTATGAGAAGCTGAAGCGTTTCGACCAAAATTTTTCCAATTACAAGTCAAATTATTATCAATTACACCTGATCATAAGTTGAATGTGGAGTTGTAAGATTTTTAAATTGTGACCGTTTCGAAAGCTGCTGTCATACAAAATTTACCCATTTGACCAGTGAAACCTGTTAGCTCAATTTTTACGGGAGCAATCCGACTTGACAAATATTTAAATCTTTCAAGGATCCAGCCACAAAATAAAAAGTTTCAAGTTCTGCAAAAGGCAAAAGGCTTCACTCGAAATTCTCCAAAAAACAATTCAACGCTTTCATTTAATTTATCTTTATAAAATTCCGAATTTTCTTGAAGTCCGTGAATTGCTATTGTACTCACCACGTTAGCCAATAAAACCGCATAACTACGTTATAGGAGAGTCATTGCAAAGACCGAAAGTTGTTTACTAGGCAAACTCCAGATTTTAGAATTTGATAAGATGCAAAGTTTGACTCTCATGCCTTCAGTTTTAAAATATTGATTTCGATAGAAATGCTCTAAAAAACTTGTTTTGACTTAATGCTATTTAACCGGAGCAGTGACCACAGCGTTTTATCTGCTTTTTTCAAATGTTCCTTGCAATTGCAAAAATTCTTTATCGCTAAAAATTGCTTAAAGCTTAAAACGTAAATCCTATTTTTTGCGCAGAATTCAGTTTAAAAGAGTATTGAAATAATACAGCCCTTCTCACAAAAGCATAGTAGGCAAGCACTCCCCAAAAGGAAAACATTCGTTTATTGTAATATTGTTAACTTTTGACTAAAGATTGACTTTTGCGGATGATCTTCAAATGTAATTCTGACTGAAGCCCAATGCTAAAACAGAGACTGACCTTGCGGGAAGGGGAGGCCGGCCACCGGTGCTGGTGGTGCTCGTGGGGAAACCTTGCGTCGGAGCTCCCGGGCTCCCGCCGTGATGGTGATGGTGACCGCTGCTGCCGGAGCCGGAGCCATTGCTGCCGACCATATTCTGGACCCAGTCCGGGTACTTGTACAGGCAACACGACCTGATCTTCTTGGGCAACGGCGGCGGCTCCTCTCTACAATTTCCAAGGCGTCAATTACCTGTCTTCTCTGAAACGAGTTTAGCCATGCGAAGCGCGACCGTGAGAAAGAAACGGAAATAAAAAACAGTAAAATTTATTAAATTTTTGAAAGATTTCGTGAACACTTCAACTTTGTACATAGATATTCAAGTTGTAGAAGATCTGTGAATGCGGTGAGTGCAGGGGAGTGGAAAGTGCTCGGGTGGCTTTGGCATCGACGAAGACGACTTCGTTGGAAGGTGAAACGGAGAAGCGGCATTCTAACTGCGACTCTTAGGTGGTGTGCGTTTTAGGCTGTCTGAAACGGCGCGAGGCCAAGCGGAAATTAAAAGGGCGCATCGGGGGGACAACTATCTTACACCTTCGGCGGCGCTCTTTGCAGGAAGGAGCTGAGCAAATCGATCGGGAACGGAAAGATTATGGTAGAGTTCTTCTCGGCGCTGAAAAGAGGATTCACAGTTAAGAAACATCAATTCAATTCAGGAAGAACCAAAACGTTGTTGCATAAATTGCTCTCCAACTCTCAACAGCAAAAATTAGTTCTGAAACTAAGTTTCGGTTTTCTAAAAACTTAAAAACTTGTGACTTTTATAACAAATATCAAAATCAAAATATATGAGAAAACTCGTCACCGTGCAATGTGCCAAATTACCCAGTTCGAAAAAACTGAGTAAAAGCGGTTCTAGCGACTAATTAAGTCTTTTCCTTTGTTTTGTTCGAAATGCGACTTCTATTTTTCATTTTAGCTTAAAAGTAAATGAAACATCAAATTGATTGGTAAAAAACGAATGATGTTGCTTAAATTGCTCCCACCTGCAAAAAAATTAACTGTGAAACCAAGTCGATGATAAACCACACACTATACAACTATACAAATTATTTCTTATTTGACAAAATTCAAAATTTCAATTTTCACAAGTTTAAGACGTTCGTTCGCTGTTTCAAAAATTACCTAATTCGAAAAAACAAAGCAAAATTGCTTTTATCAATTTCTGGAGTTTTCCCAACGTTTTGTTCTGAAATGCATTTTTGTAATGTGGCGTTCAGTTGTTTCAAAACCGTAAAACTTGTATATTTGTGTTCATCGGAACTACTCACCTAATGGAATTCAAAGTTTGCAGGTATCTGAGCTGCAGTGCGGACGGCGATTCGGCAATGACTTCGGCGGCTTCCTTCAGAGCTCGGGAAGCTTTCTGTTCTCCCTCGGCGACGATGACCTTAGCGCGCGCTTCTCGGGCAGCTTCGGCTTCGGCAGCCATCGCTCTCTGAAGCTGCACGGGCAGTCGGACGTCTTTCACCTCGACGCGCTCGACCTTCACTCCCCAAGGTTCGGTGGCCTCATCGAGGGTGCTCTGCATGGATTCGAAAACTGCGTAATAATAAGAAAATTCTAAGGCTACCTGCATCTGAAGTGAGATAGCTTCACGGTCAGAAAGCATCTCAGCGAGGGTCTTTGTTCCGAGAATGTTGCGAAGAGTGGTCTGAGCCAAGAGTTTTGTGGATCGCGACGAATCCTCCACGTTGGTCACGGAAATCGTGGCGTTGGAGATTCGGAAATAGACGACGGCGTCGACGGCGACCGTCACGGAATCTTTGGAGAGAATTTCTTGAGGTGGAACTTCGAAGGAAAGAACGCGGAGATCGACTTTCCGGTAGGTGTCGATGCAGGGGACAATGAAGAAAATTCCTGGACCTTTTGCTCCACCTGGCATTAGCCTACCCAGTCGGAAGATCACAGCCCGTTCATATTCTTGAACAACCTAAAATCGGTCGTAGAATCACATGTTCCCTATTCACATAAATACCTTTATACACATACACGCGGAAATGGGTAAAGTGAAGAAGATGAGAATGTAGGACAATATCGTAAGAATCCATCCGCAGATTCCGAACTCATTTTGGATGTTCGCTGAAACACTGCGATTTACCGATTTGTCATGACTAATCGGAAGATTGTCGAAGGCACTTTAATTAAGACATGCTCAAAAATTCTCCGCTTCTTATCAGGCAATCATAATTAATTCCCGAACGACATGCACTAAAGTGTAATGTTGCATAAATAAATGGAAAGTGCGTTTGGAGTTCTTAAACTATTCATGGCGTAAATGGCATCTGTTTTATCTTCCGGCTTGTCACATCCGTGTGGGTGTGACACGTTACGCTTACATATATGAGCAAGTTTCGGGTTATCGGCATAATTGGAATATAGTTATGCTTTTGTAGTAGAATCCTTGCGCGATGGCGTTTGAGACAAATCTTTTAAGGCATCGTTCACGACAAATTTAAGGCGAATCTACAAAAAACTATTTTCAGTCATATTAGCGTATAGCAACTTCTTCAGATCATCAAAAAATCAAGATAGTATCAAGCGGAACGATTCAATTCGTTACTAAAAATGTGTAAAAACACTTCAAACGTTTTGCATTTTCAAGCGTGGCGTTGATGATAAAATGTTCAGTGAGGATGACCGTAAAAAATGACCATACAAGGACGCTCAAGTTATTACAAAATTAACGCTTTCAAATGATTACGACGATCAACATAAAAAATGGACTATAAGATGTAAAATTTTTTTACACTTGTTTAGAGTGTTAGAGTTATTCGCAGAAGATCAACAAACATTAACGACGTTAAAATGATGATGTGAAAATTGGAAAATTGCTCAAAGATCGCACCATTTAACTTGAAAATAATTTATGAAAGCGTCAGAATTTACACAAAAAACATCCGCCAAGAAATGAATAATTAAACGATTCATGCACTGCGCTATCATAAAAAACCTCTGACCAAAATTAATACTCAAACTTGATTGGAAGCATTTATTTTTATTTGACGTCAAACTGTGGGGACCAGTCCAAATCCACCCAGTTGGGGAGGGGAACAACTGGGTGCAATCGAAACCAAAAAACGGAATATTTTTTGAAAAACCACTATTTTCAAAAGAAAATTTGATGAGCGATAGAGCGAACTGCGCAAGTGCAAAAGCGACAATATGAAGCGTGAACAACGTGAAAAATAGTAGTGTCCGAAGTTAATCGAATGTGGTCAACCTTTAAAAAAAGCGTCATATATTTTGGTGAGTTTTTGAGCGACGAAAATTCAATGATGAACTGTTTTTATCGCACTTTCAGCAGCACTTTGACACAATTTACAACCACAGTTTTTCAGCAGCACCAAAAATTTGAACTGAAGCTTTTTAATTTTAATGGATACACTGCTTACAGCTAAAAAAATAAGTTTTAAGTATCGAACGTGGTCAATGTTAAAATGATCTGTAATTAATCAAGTTTCACTTTCACCGTAATATAAAAACGACCAAAATGGAAGCAACTAGGGACCTTCTTTCTCGACGTCCTCTTTCTCCTCTCCGTCGCCCTTCGAAATTTCACCATTGGCTTTCTTCTTCTTTTCTACTTTTGACGATTTTGACGCCACACTGACATCCGCTTTCGACTCCCTCTTCGACCGAATTCCACTTTCGACCGACTGACTCGAAACGATCGACTTCCGATGGACCTTAAACGGGATCACTCAGGAAAGCTCATAGGAGCGGGGGAAACCTGAGGCTGGGGCTCCTGAAGATGCTCCAAGGTCTGCATGGCGATATTCTCAATCTCGTCCGAGGAGTCGCTAAGGATATCCTCGTCCTTGGAGCTGCTGGAGGGGAGCATCGCGCCCTCGTCGACGAGTTTTGTCTTCACTACGCTGCCGGACCGGGAGCCCACGTGAGAGTGAGGTTCGTTTGACGACACCAGAGAAACGATCGAATTCCGGGCCGAGTGTACCGACGACATTTGAAAGCTTGAAGAAGAAAAACGACCTCGGCGACAAAGGGGGACGAAGCGGCCGAGATGCCCGCGAAGGAAGACGAGTCGACGACGTTCCGGAGCCGAAGGCACCGAGTAGGACCGATTCGCTCATCTATGCATGGATTCGCCGTTTTGTAGCCACGACCGGCGAGAGCCAGGCGCGTCTTCCGCCGCGTGTTTCTCTTCATCTCGTATTAATGTTAACGACGGTGCGAGCCGCAGTCGTCGGTTATGGCTGATGATTCGAAGGACGACATCGTAGTGGGTGCGCGGATGAGTGGAGGAGATGGGAATTCGGAAGTTGGGGGTGGAATTCACGAGATGAACGCAGTCCGAGAATAATAATAAGAAGAAAGTCCAATCGTTTTGAGACTTTCGACAACAATGCACTCTTGTATGAGTAAACGAAAAAACAGGAAACAGAGATATTCAAGAATTGTGTAACTCGCGTTCATCGCCTAAGGAAAACTCGTTGTCGCCAGAAAATCACCAAAAACATTTTTGCAAAGTAAAAGCAATAATTCGCAACCCCAAGGAAGACCCGCAACACCTCAACGACTCAACATTCACTCAACGTTCACGCAACAAAGCCGAAATAAAGTTATGATTTACAAGTTTAAGAAACGGTAGAAACCAGTTACCAGTGCACATTGCTAAACAGTTTTTGTGTCCAGTACCGTTTCTGATTTATACTTCCGAAAGCAAAAAACTTTACGGAAAAGTCGTCCAAGTGTCAAAAACTGCTTCTAAAACATTGAAAAATTTTAAGGTTGCAAATCCTAAATTGCAATATTGTGTGTTAAGTTATGTGATATATGGAAAAGTCATCAGTGTAAAGTGTCAAAGAGCTTCAATGTACAATAACAATTTCAAGCAAATTCCAAAACTTAAAAATTGTTGAAACAAAATGAAGATTGCCAATGATCATTATAGAAAGCAAAATTGAACATCAATCAATTGAAAAATTTGAATGTGCATTGCAGCTTGTGCTGTGAGACGTCGAGGAGACGCCGAGTTGTATCAAAAAGAAACGCGGGTTGCCTGATTGAGCGAGCACGGGTTACGGTAGCGGCGGCGCTTGCGTTTGCACGCCGTCGCCTTGATTTTCGTGGTATTGCGCGCCGTGCTCCAGCGGCGGGAAGAGCAACGTAAACGTTTTGAGGCTTCAAGCGCGCTTTTGGTGAAGTTTGAAGCGCCAAGGTCGTCTTTAGTCGAAAAATCGTTTAAACTTTAAACGAGGCGCGTAGCGGCGAGGCTGTTGCAAAATATAAATCTTTGAGGCGCGAAGCGCGGAACAATGCTGAGTTAACGAAAATACTGTCGCGGAGCAGCGCGCGCGGCCCCGTTAATTATTAAAAAATTTACCAAAATAGAGAAGGTGTTTAACCGACAAGATTCACGAAAAAAGCTCACCTTAATGACCAAGAATTCACCCTGCTTGCCTTCAAAATAGTTTTCAATGCTTTAACCGAAAAACTCAAAAATTTGGCATTCACTTGTAAAGTTTATTATTTTCTGAACCCGTGAACAGTCATAACCTAAAAAATGTCGCTTGTTAAACCACAGATGGTTCGAAAGTCTTTTAAAATCTCTATTACGCCATCTTCGATGCATCGATAAGTCTTCCATGTCTTCTGTCTCTCCTACATAAATGTTAACAATTTTTGCTCCAACGTCCAATTTAGTCTTTGAACCCACAAACTCCCACATCAATCTTCTTTTTTTACCGACTTCTAAGCTCTCGACAACCATCTCCGCAAATCTAGTCATCCGTCTCCGCTCCCTCAAACGCTTCCTTCGCAACATCTGCACATGTTTCTTCTTTTCTTCTCCGCGCCAATCAATTTCAATCTCTTAGCAATCCACTCCAACCCCATCATTTCCCCTTTTTTATGCCTCGTTTTTCGTCCAGCGGCTTGGGCTGGGCTCTTCTCCCGATTCAGCCATTCCCACGCGATCCTTCCCACTTCCGCCGGCTTTCCGCAGCTCGCAAAGAGATTTGGCCTCCGCTTTGTGTCTGACGTAGCCGCCATGCTCCTCACAATGCCAAACAAACACAAAATTGACAAAATGAGCCTTCCACTTTACACCTATGGCGGGCCGCATTGGCCTTCTGCTCTCCCTTTCTCCTCTTGTTTTTGTTGTTCTCTTAGCGGCTTCGGCGCCTGTTTACTCCGGCCGCGTTTCGCCGTTTTCGGCTTTGGCTTCTGACTTAAAAGGTTCTCTTCCTACAATCGGCAATTGGACACTTCCTCAATCACACTCAAGTCACATACACACAGTAAGACGTGCCACTGCCGCGCCGCTGTTGGCCTCTTAATCACATCCACCCCAAATCTGGACTCGCACTCGAAACGGAATTGGATTATCGTCAACTGCAACTGACGACGACAAATGAGAACATCATCGCCGCGTTGAAGAATACTTTGAAGCCTGACTATCGATTAAGAATGCAGCACGAGCGCTTGCAGCCCTCTGCGAGACGAGACTGTGATTAATGAGTCCTTAGCGCCGCGACGAACCCGAGAAGTGTGAGAAAGTCGAAGTTTAATTAACCCGTGAGTCCCCAGCGAGATATGCAAAAACACCTAAATTTATGCGAATTCGGTTACGTTCTAGAAAAACGTGTGTTATGATTGATGATGACGAAATGTGATTTTGAAATATCGTGTCGCTTTTTGGGTCATTAGGCGTTGGACGGCTGCACAAGTGGCTTCACAGGGCAAAAAGTAATGAAGTTGCAGCGAGAGTGTAAAAATTGGTCTTGGGGATCAAGTGGAACGATTGGGAGAGGATAATGGGTTTGGACAAAGTTGCTAAGATAGCATAAATTTGAGCGCAACAGAATATATAAACACCCATAAAATTCCATAAAAGAGGTGACCTTGAATATGCAAAAATTTAAACTATAACTGTTCCTTGTAAAAGGAGAAATGGATTGCACTAACCACTTTAGTAAAGCTAAGAATTGTTCAAAGCAACATTTAATCCGGTAACAAAATTGTTTTCAAGATGAAGCTGACGACAAAAAATGAGAATTTTCAAAAATCTGCAACGCCTGAAGTGTTTCTCTCGTACACACTTTTCCAGATAAGTAAACTTAAAAAACCAAACTGAAAAAATGAAAAAAGCAAGTGCAGTTTCAACTTGAACTGCTGTTCAAGGTATATAAATCGTGGTATTACAATCGATTCAAAGTTTAAAAAAACGTTGAAAAGTTTTTTATGTGAATTATAAATATCGACCAACTGCCAACCTGAATTGTAACACTGCACACAAAAAATTGGGTGTCCCACTCACAAAAATGTTTATATCTTCAACTTTCGTTTTTAAAACCGATGAAAATGTTAAAATTATTTCGGTTACCCGAGGGAGATTGCATTTTTGAGGTTTGAGATTGCCAGAAACCGTCCCTTGTCGTTCTTTTGAAACATTAAAAAGCAAATACCAAATTAAATATTAATTATTAATATTCAACCTCATGAAAAATCAGAGCGTCTTTTGTTCCTTTCCAAATGTTCCTTTCCTAGATTTCCTATCCATCTATCGAACCTATTCGTGTTCCCCGTTCTCTGCTCCCTATTCTGTCCTTCTCCAAACCCAAGAAAATCGCGCTGAACGAAAATCAGCAAAACAACGCTAAGAACTCTTGTGAAACACGTGAATAATTTACAACTACTAGGCTTTTTATCTCGTCAATGCTAAAGCAGTACCTCCATTGAGCTAATTGGACAAGGTTCAAGGAGTGAACGGCGAATTAATCGATGTTCTGTCCTCGCGTGTTTGGGTGGACCAACTAACCATTGAAAATTGTTATTGGCTCAGAAATTACTTTTCGCCTTTTGGCCGCCAAACAAAACGACGCACAAAGAAAAAAGCAACTTTTGTTAATCACTTTTGTTATTGCAGAAAAGCAATTAGGTGGTAATGATGCGAAGAAGGGAATTCACATGGTCTGGAGAGATAGTTTAACATTAAAAACTGTATAACTTTGCGGCAATTAAAAGTGACATGCTTTGTAAGCAGGACATTGTAATTGTCATCCAAAAAGGAACTAACTGAAAAAAAACAAATTTTCCACTTGACAAACAGGATTTGATGAACTTTAGGCAATTGAAATGGAAATGAAGCATCAACTACAAAAATGTTGTGAAATATCTCAAATCGATATTAGGCAAAGACTCTCCAAATAAAACTTGAAATTCAATGTCAAAAGGTGCTCTGATTTTGAGTGACAAATCGAATAACAAACCAACTTTTTATCTTACGGACAAAACATTCTTTTTCTAGTCTCCCCAAGTTAACAAAACCAACCGGACAATAAGTCGATCCTCGCGGAAGAAATGCTCTTCTTCTTGGGCGCCAACTGCACCGTGACGCCGATCGGCGGAGTAAATTTCCTTCCTTCAATCGCCTGATTTAGCTCGATTTCGGCCATTCGGGAGCGCATCGAGCGCTTCCGGCTCATCGCTGGGGGTTCGCATCTCGAGGAGATCTTACGCGTGTAGCCGCCGGTCATCGAGGAGGCGCTGATCTTGTTGGTGGGCCGGACTGCTTCGACCACCCACGACGGAGTGCCCGAATCCATCGTCGGCTGGTGCAGACGCCGGTCTTCGTCGGAGGAGTTTCTGGGTCCGTGTAATGACAATACAAAGGAAATAACGGGACGAAAAGGCGGCTGGAAAAACTCGCTGTTCGGCCGCTTCGGCAGAATGCGCATGTGGCTGTCGGCGGCCAAAGCTCCGCCTCTCCAAAGAACTCTCGATCACCCAAATGATGCGTGAAAATAACTCTCAAAGTGGTCACCTAGAGTTGCAGAAACACGCTGACCGCTTCGAACGACCCTTCGGCCAGCCTGCACCGATTCTGTGTTTAGTCTATCTGCAGTATCTATATATCATAAAGACTCTCCTCATTACTGCCTTCAACGTAATTCGAGAAATTCCGAGCAAGACACATGTAAACCGAGTCGATCTGAGTTGCTAAGGATTCCCAATCTAAGAGCCCATCTCGGAGCATCTTTGATGGGGCTGCTTGAAAAACAAAAAAGTGTCAGCTGATGGCGGCAAGTCCACCAATTACGATCACACCAAGATTGATTTGCTCGATCTTGAGCCAACTGACAGCGGAACACCTATTGCTCATGTCTTGAGTAAACGAACGAGGATATATGCAGTTTGGAAGACAAATGGGAAACGACAAGAATGTCCTTAATTTGCAACGTTAAAAAGTGATTTATGAGTGTATTGGAAACACTTTTAGCAGGTTGAGCTAGGGAGAGCAGATCGAGGAGGGGGTGGACACATTGACAGCTGGTAAGACAGATCGAGCAGGGATGTTTTCCGCTATTATTATGATGTGTCGCAGGTAATGCGAATATCATCGTTCTACAAGCTGTCAAAACGCTAAGCAGTTGGCTGTAAGTGATCCGTCATAGAAAAAAATGGATTACTAGTTGAGACAAAAAATGTGATCTGTATTTAGAGTCAAAGATTTGTGTGATAGAATTGAGTGATCCTTGTGAGAGCATTACCAGTAAATTAAAAAACACGACTAACTTATCGTAAAAGTGCGGTTAAAAAACGTACGTTGATAACAAAAAAACACTTTTCAAAGTTGATTGGCTTTAATCACTCTTTGCAATAGATTTAATTACTCTTGATTCTTAAGCAACACAAGCTTTCAAAACTCAATTCACAATGTCACTTTTGATGCTGTAAGACCATTTTTTGAATTCATGGCGGCATTGCTAAGCTTTATCAGAATGCGACATCTAAATAACGACATTTCTAAAAAAGAAAAACAGGAAACTTTAAAAGCAAAATGCCAGGAGATTTAGAGAGACGACGACGTGACAAGGATTAGCTTAATGCCAGAACTAAAATTTTAAACTCTTTCAAAATTCAAATTTATTTGGAAGTAGTCCAAGATTCTAAGATCAGTGCAGATTGTAAACAATTGGACAGCTGGCAGATTCTCGAAAGCACTATTTGTTGACGAGTGTTTTAATTGTAGCATTCTCAAGTAGTCCAACTATGTCTCAAACAGCAATAACGCTGTCCCCAACTTGTTTGTTTACACTCGCAGCCGGCGTCATTTGGTCTTCTTCGTTGAAAAGATTTTGGCCAAAAATGGCTGTCATCGTGCAAGTCGCAATTTTGTCACGCTTCGACGGATTGAAATTTCGTGCAGGCGGACAGCGTTGCGGCCAATAACACCACAGATTTTGGTTTGGAGAGGAGGGAGGGTGTAATAAGAAAGACCATAGGGAGCGTTCGTTTTTTAAATAAGCAAGTAGAAACTGTGAAAACTCTGCCAACAAAAATTGTTAAGAATGGTTCGCTTTTTTCAAAATCAACAAGGTACAAGTAGCAAATTACGATAGCTTTCTTTGTACTCCTTCCGAAAAAAACTCACAATTTGGATTTAACAAATTAACGATACGACATGGTAGCTTTGGACGTAAAGTGTTCCATTCTTACTAATCGCAAAAACCAGTTAAGAACATAACGTATTGAATTTACGTGTTGTAAAATAGAACAAAAAACAAACAAATGAAAATTTTGAAACCACGTTTGATATTAGATCGAAACACCCTTCCACAAAAATCATTTCCATACGTGAGTGTTCAATCAAAAAGGAACAATTACAAAAGTGGAATTATGAAGAAACTGAACTTACATTAATACTTTAAAACTCCTTACAGGCAAATATTTATGAAAAGCTAAATATAAGGATAAACGCGAGAACGACGGTTAAGAAGGTAATCGCCGGGGAAGGTGTGGGATTCAAATCCACGCAGCCCTTGGCTGTGTGTAAACATCCCCTCTATTAAATAAAGGAGAACGATTCAGACGTGTCCGTGCAATCCAGAAAAAAATTTCCAGACGCAGTGTCCCTGACTGAGCAAGTGCGGGTTACGGTAGCGACGGCGCTTGCGTTTGCACACCCGTCGCTGTTACCTTAATTTTCGTGGTTTCGCGCGCCGTGTCCAGCGGCAGGGGAAGAGCAACGGTGAACGTTTTGAGGCTTCAAGCGCGCTTTTGGGGAAAGTTGAAGCGCCAAGGTCGTCTTTAGTCGAGAAATCGTTCAAACAAGGCGCGTGGCGGTGAGGCTGTTGCAAAATATGCATTTGTGAGGCGCGAAGCGCGGAACAATTCTGATTTAAAGGAAATACGGGCGCGCAGCAGCGCGCGCGGCCCGTTAATTTAAAAATAAAAAGGGTCAAATAAGACAAACTTAAATTCACCATTAAGGGAAAATTCGTTAAAAATCACTTTTTATGTGAAAAAGGTAGAGAAACCAAAAGCACGTTTAATACATGAAAGGAAAAATTGCTTAAACGGGTTTCAAAAAAGCTTTCACCGGTCTTTTAAACTAAACATTGAATCAAGCGACAGATGACGAATATTTATGGTTGTTGCAGCACAGCAACCGGTTAAACACTTCATTAAAAATGAAAGACACCTGGGAAGGGCCGTCCGCGAAATTCTAAAATTGAGTGAGTAAGTAAATTTACGTTCCGTTAACGTAAAAACAGAAATAATTTTTACATGGTTTAGATTTAAAAAATACTGAATCAGGAAACCAACATGAAAACAATTAAATCAATTTACGCGTCGTTAAAATTAAAGAGGAGAGGCAAAAGGACACAAAAATTTAAAAAGCAAGATTAAAACAGGCTGAAGTGCGTCACGACATTTCTAAATCAGAACTCACCTTTACGGAACCTCTGCTTCTGGGAAATCGCACTCGGAGGATAGAACCGATACTGCTCAAACCTAATCTCCGGAATTTTCACAACCATCGCTTCGCATCTCCACGAAACCACGTTTCATCAATCAAGCGCGTTTCTTAGACCAACAGATTGAGTTCGATCGTTTTGTGGCGACATCAGATCTGCATCGGCATCCAAATCACTCAATTTCGCAGTCGCTCACAAACAGATGGGTTGCGGTTTGTCGGGAGACAACCACTTTGGCAGTAAATCTTCGTTAGGAAAAACGGTTTGCGAGCTGTTCTCCTACTTATTATTTACATCCGTATAATCCCGCGAACGCCGTTGGCGCAACTGTTGTGACTCCGACCACAACCGACGTTTTTTGGCGGACAGCAGCGGAAACCACTTTTTGCGCGATGATAATAAATTGGATTTGCCAACGGACACCACTTGAGGTGGAGCGGTAATCTGTCGATCTCCGTTGCAGACGAAGGACAAATTGGTCTTTTGCAGAGCTGGAGATCAGAGATAACACCAAAAATTCTCAATTTAACTAGAAATGATTGCTATGCCCATGATATAAAATTATATGGAAGTGATTGTTTGTTATGTTTGAAAAAGTTATAGGTGGTAGTGATATAGAAAGGAGATCAACTCAAGGCTTGCAGAAGTAAGGTTTTTACATAGTTGTTTGAAAAGAGTGAAAAAGCACTCTATAAATCAATGTTTGAAGTCATCACATTTAAAAATTAAATGAGATTTGAACGAATAAAAATGCAGGAAAACGAAAAAAGGAACGCAGCTCTATTTTTGAAAATGAATAAAGGATGATTTGTGATCATTATTCAATGATAAATCAGAAATTTTTAATGAATGCGTGATGATCAATCTGCACACTGCAATATTATAAAAGTTTTGCGGACTAAATTAAATTACTTAAGATTGGACAAAAAGGCCTCACAAGAGAAGTCTCTACTTCAACTTACTCATCGTATTTTAATTTTATCACTACCAGGTGAAACCTTTAGCTTTCCTAAGAGCAGCAGTCGCAATGAAAAATGTTCACGAGTCCAAAAATCAATAAAACTCACGTTTCACGATCAACGAAGTCTGCCGCTTCCGTTTCCGAAAATCTTTTTTCGGCGACTTGCCCACAGACGGCGGAGTTTCCATTTTGCAAATCTGAGCACATGGGTTTTACGACAAGGGCAACTCTTCATCTCGCCACGTCTCGCGCAATAAATCTCGAAAAGCCGCCTTTTTGCTCCGCTTCCGTTTGAGTTTGAAGCGCGCAATCTCATGCACTTGTCATTGAGGACGTCAGCGGCGGCTTAAAACTATGAATAATAGATAGCCGACCGCTACTTTTGGAATATCCCACTGGCCAAGAAGGGATGATGCCGGAAGCGAGCCGCTTGGGAGGAGGACATGAAAGGTGCGTGCTGGGCTTGAGGCCGATCAGGTGGACTGGGAACGAGGGGCGAGCGCCTAGGAAACGCGACGGGGGGCCGCACAACATTTGCAATTGTTCGTAAGTAATTTCGGAATTTTGAATGGCGCCGGAGAACGTCGTTTTCTTGAAGTGCATAAAAAACAGCTCCGGGGAAATGGAGTGTAAAGAGGAGAGGACGAGTTCGTATTGATGGACGGGTGTAACAAGTACTAAGCACTTTTTCGTGTTTGACTGAGATAGGAGAAAACAGGAAATATCAAAAAAGTTGATTTGGCCAGTATTTACCTAAAAATTAGAACCTGACGGGCAAAATAGGAGTCTTTAAGAGACGTTGATAAAACTCCAAAATTCGTAAAAATGTTAGCGCTTTAATGATCCGGAAGAGCTTCTAGTTAAAGTGTAACAATATTTTGAGGTAAAGGTGTCACCAAAAAGGCAATTTAACCGCTAGATTTCAATGTAAAATTAAGATTTAAAATTTTTTGTAAGTTTAACAAAATTGGCAGCGATGCGAAAGTGCAATGAGATTTGAAGCGGCTCACAAAAATTCGACAAATTCTATTTTCAAATAGCTAAATTTAAAATAACAAAATAACAATTATGTCACCGGACCATCCGTTTCCGCACCAGTGCAAAAATTCACCGAAACCCCAAGAAAACAGGAAAAGAAAGAAAACTAATTAGGCGGTGCAGCCAAGCTGCACCTACAACCTTCTATCCAAAAAACGACCTCCAAAGCAACCAATCAAACACTAAATAGCGTTCATAATTCATAGCGCACGCCTGGGGTTCTGCTCCTCGAATTGGCGCCAAATTGCGCGTCAGAACGACGCCGGGAAACATCGCCGATTTTGAGAAGCAGCGCAAAACGCTGCGGGAGAGACAGACTAAAACTATCGAAATCCTTATTTTCGCCCAAAGTGGGCGCTTGTCTGCCACACACATTGCGTGCAGATTGGTCGCAGGGCGGCGGCGTCCTTCGACGGGACAAGTCCCAAGAGGCCACCTCGTCTTGCACATTGCAATATATAACCACGATAAAACAGCAACGAAGATTGTCGTATTTCGCGTCCTTTTGGTTAACCGAAAACGCTCAACCAAAAAAGTCGTACTGGTCTGCATTAGGTTGTGGAACTAAGATAAGAGACGCCGTTTCAGTCAAGTATGTCGGTAAAAATTCAAATTAGTAAAAGAAGAATCGACCTAAAAAACTTCATAACGTAAATTTACAGGGATGTTAGATCATTTGGTTTCGCGCAACGTATGTAACGTATTTGAAATAATGAGCTAAATTTATGCCATACTCTCCGTTTAAGCCAAACAGCGTATAACAGTTTGTCAATAGAAGAACGTGACAAAAATAAGAGAGCCTTCAAATTTCGATTTGAAGACGCCTGGAAACTTGAACAACTAAAAAATTGTACAAGATCATTTATTCTTCAGGACCGAAAATTCAATATTTTCAAGTTCAAAAAGGTGAAAACAACACGGAAATCCAACAATAATCTTAGTTTGCCAATAATAAATAAGTTGCTGCAAACTAAAATAGGCCACAGATTTGTGATCAACTCGAAATTCGGAATAAACACATAACATTTACCGTAGAAAATGGTGACCTTAAACGGAAATAAAGTAGTCCACAATTGTTCGATGAATTCAACTGCAGATACTGCACATTCCCCGAGCAATACAACTGGGCGCGAGACTCCTGCGCCCAGTTGTATCGCTCCCAGTTGTCTCGGGTCCAGTTGTTGTGTACCGATTTCACATTCAATGTTGAATTTTATTCAACTCACGTTTGCCGTTTTCCTCCCCGCACATCTCTTGCCCTCATTGCAAACGTCTTTAAAACTTAAACGTTAATGTTTCTAAGCGTAAGCAAACTGAAAAAAACAGTGCTTTCCTATTCTTAATAAATTTAAAATTGAGAGTGAGCAGCTTGAGTTTTTGCTAGACGGAAATGACTCTGTAAAGCTGTAAAGGTATGACACTTTTTATGGAAACAAGTGGCTGCAAACAAAAATAAGAAAACTCATCCTAATGCAGAGACTATATTCTAAAGTTAATGTTCAATTTTATTTAACTCACGTTTGTCGTCCTCCACCCCACACATCGCTTTTCCTAACCTCAAATGCCTTTAAAACTTAATCGTTAATGCTTGTTGCGTCATAAGTCTTTCGATAAACTCTCGACGCACTCAAAGCCCTCAGCGACAAAGCGCCGGAAATTAGCATTTCTCTTAACATTCCAACTGACCTCCAAACACTTCATTTCCATTTTGGATTGTGTACGAGCGGGCGGTGTACTTGTTGAGGTCGCCTCCTTTGAATTCGCTGGTCGCTTTCGTTTCTCTCGTTCGTTTCTTGGTCATAAACACCTGCAACAGGGATAATTTAATCAAGATGCTACACAAAAGAATCTTAAAAAGATATTTCCAAACCTTGTTGGGCATTCTCCGGACATCACATGCACTTTGTTAGAATCTAATTTAATGGAAGAGTGCACGCCGAAAAGACAGCAAAAAAGAGCGAAAGTGCTTGAGGTTGATTTGTACATTTGGATTTTGGAGGGGCGCCTGAGGGAAGAGGGATCGGGACTGAATGTAATCTGATCTCTTTGGCTCTTTCTGAACCTTTGGATTCAGTTGCCCACGCGAGTCGTTTTCAAGCTTGGTTCGTCAATCTTTCCACGGAGTTTGGTGTTTTTTAAATTTGAGATTGGTTTGAGAAAAAGTCACTCAATTTCAATTGAACATTAAAATCGTTAGAAAACAATAACGTAAAAATCTTATGCAATGATTTGAGTGTAAGAAAAAGGTAGAAATGCATTTAAAAGACCAAAAAATAACTAGCAAATTTTGAACCTTTCAATTATCCAATCAAAGATTAATGACAAATGAATTGTGAACATGATACTTGTCAACTAACAAAGGATACTTAATAAATTGAGTATTAGTATAATGCTTAAAAATAAATTGAAACGTATCCCGAGAACCAAAAATCAAAAAGCACTTTTTTAGTCGAACTTAAGAAACGATTAAATTCGAACTTTCTAAGCACTGTACTAGTATGTAAGAGACGCGATTTATCAGCCAAAAACTAAAAAAATTAATTTCAAAATTGCTGTCCACCTTCTGTCAGCGTTTTAAAATATTAGCTGACTATCTATCTCACCGTCATTAAAAAAAACAAACAACAAAACTACAATAGATTATTGCTCTACTTTCAAGCCAAGCTTCAAAACAGCTAAGGACAAGAGTCAAAACGAGCAAAAAAATCTTTGTTAATTTTACTTTAAATAGGATGCTCTAATTGCCTTACAACTATTGGTACTGAACTTTCGTGGTTTAAAAAACGTTTCCTTAAATTTGAATAAAACGAAAACACGATGAAATCCCACAAAATTACACCTGTTTATTGCAACTTTTCAAAAGGTCGATGACAGCAGTTACAGAGAAAGTCTCCATTTGTATCACTATGTTAAAAAGCTGCAATTCTAGTTTCAAAACCATTGTTCAATGCCCTACTACGTTCTTTAATAAATTCAAATGATAGGTCTTCGCTCCCAACAATTCCAAAAATCAGTTTTTGCCATATGTCTTTCATAAAGAAACCCGTCAACTGCCTATTGGCCTCTCTATCCCCCAGGTCATCCACCCTCAAATATCTACCGGCTCCATTCCATGCTGTTCCTGGAACATCCGCATCCGAAAACTCTCGTGCGCCATCTTGAAAGGGCTTCGCTTCACCGAAGGCACCGGCGTAGCCGGTCGTTCCCAATTAGCGCTGGTTACATTCGTTTGCACCATGACGCTGTGGGAATCCGGCAAGGGACATTCTTCGATCAAGCATCCCGACGACTTGTGTTCCGCGCTACTCGTCCTCAGTACCGCCGCCCTTGCGGTAGTGCTCTTTTGCTTGAACAGCTCTACCGTATCCACGGAGAGGGTCGAAGGCGCGTTCGGAGGCCGCGGGAGTTTGCCGGTGAAGAGCTTCTTTCGCTGGCTGCAATTCTAAATTTAGCCAAGAACCAAACATCATCCGGGGTACCTGGTCGAGAGGGTGCCCCTCAAGGCGAGCGAAGAGGGTCCCGGTTCGTTCCTGGATGTCTCGGGCGAGGTCGGATCGCTTTTGGGTAACTCGGTTTTCCTTTTCTTCTCCTTGTCCTTTCCGGCCATCGGTCAAAGTCGCTAACGGACACTCGAGTGGTCAGGACACGTTTGGAACAAATACAAACTGATTGCGACGCAACAGTGTGCTCTTCGATGAATAGGACGAAAATGAAGCCGTTGTGGGAGCCTGTGCTGGGAACAAACACGGCGACGACAGCACCGTTGGGATCGATTAAGCTTCCAGCGGGCGAAGGGTTTCTTCGACTGATTAGCCGAAAATTCCCCGCGCACGCGCGTCAAGGTGCTTAGGCACGCAATGGTCGCCGCGCGGCAAAGTCCGGCCGAAAGGGCGCCGAAGAAGAGGAAAACACGAACCGCGTCCGGTGTTGAAGAAGAGATTGATTTTCACTACTAATGAAATATTCCCCCGGATGCATGACTCGGGTGTTGATGACGATGGATGCTTTTATGATAGCTCTGGTGAAGGAAGCTGGTGTAAAGTGTCCCGTAATTAATTAATGTTGGAGGCAAAGTTACACGAGTCGTTGCAGTTGAGAGGAGGCGGAGTCGAGTTTACATTGGATTTGCAGTGAAAAGTGGAGTTTTGCAAAAAATGCTTAGAGAAATTAAAGGCTGGATGAACAGTCCGCAAACAATCTTCTGAAGATGCTTTGGAGATTACAGCAAAGATCAAAAATGATTCTATAACGTAAATTTTGAAAAGCTTGAAAATGTAAGCTTATCCAACCTCGAAACTACTCGCTTCTCCAAAAAATACAAATTTCGAACAAAGTATCAAAATTAAAACGTTGCAGTCTTATAAAGGTGAAAACCTGAGTCACCAAAATTGTCACCAATTTAAAAGCGCTAAAGGTTAATTTCTTATACGCAATCGAAAGCCAAATGACAAAAAATTTCCACGCCATACGTTTGTTTTCAAACGTCATACGTGTCTGTGTCAAAAATCACTTCCAAGCAAAAAAACGATGAATTGACAAAGTGATTGAAAGGAAATAAATCAGTTATTGCACGGTGTTAAAATCAAATTACAAAGATTCTAGTCTTAGAAGGTTAACAGGCTAGGCCGACAAAAATGTTATAACGAAGATTTTTCATTAGATCTGAACTTCTTCGATATCCAAAAATACGAAAATAGCAAATAATATGAGACTTTGCGTCTGTAATATGTGCAGTTTGCCAGATGTAAAATTTGATACTGACGCTGTTAATACTGTGCGCTAATTTTAAAATTCACTAGCATTTCAGAACTATTAAAACCAAGTGCAGCTCCTTCGTTAAATGACAAAAAATCAAAATTACCAAAAATTACACAATTTAAAGCTGTTAAGACTCACAGGTTCAAATCCTCCGGTAGTTCCATGCTGCTCCTGCAGCATCCGCAGTCTGAAACTCGCATGAGCCGCCCGAAACCGGTTCGGCTGAAGCGTGGTCGGCGGACCCCCGGAGGTATTCACGGGTCCGGCCATCGTCGTCGGTGGTTTCGATGGAGGTATTTTTCGTAATGTTGTCCGCCGCGCCTCCGTAAACGTGGGCTAAACAAATGAATTATTGTCGAAGGTTTGGGCAAAGGCCGGGTTATCTCGCTTAATTTGCGTTGTTCAAAACAAATTTTATTAATGGCAAAGTAGGCGCTTGTAAAACAAGCCTGGACAAAATGTATATAGGGTGAAAGGACGCGATAGTGGTTAGGGGTAAAAACCGATAGGATCAATTTGCGACAGCGATATTTGTTTTATCTTAAGGGTCGCATTAAGAGACCGTTAGAGGAGGCAAAATACCCAAATAAGGAAAGATTGAAAATGGCTGTGTTTAACTTAAACAAATAAATCAATTTCCAGAAAGGTTTTTCGACTTTGCTGAACAGTTGTGTTTTGAATTGTGGCTGATCGTATTTGCAAAACTTAACTTGAAAGCAATATAAAACAAGTAATTCATTGATGTTCTTAAAATTCAATTGTGATTACGAAAATTCAATTTTAAGATCTTATGAAAACTGATTTCAAACGAACGACAACTGCGTGATTTATTCGGCGCATTTCTTGGGGACCGACTAATTACCCTAAAAGATGTTTACGACAAGCTTTTCAAGCCAGTGCAATTATCTCCACTTTATCGAACTAGGCGCGCCCACTAGAAGTCGTTTTTAACAAAAACGCTATAATCAAATAGAGAATTTTTCAATGTTTGTTTTGTTCTACACGAGAGTGCAACACCACACAACCCTTGAAAATTCAGTCAACTAATCGGTGAAGTCCGAGAGGACCGTTTTCAAAAAACGATTCTGCTCAGCTATCATGCAAACCTATAAACGCAGGAAAACACAACAACAAAGAAAAAACGACAATTTATCGGACCAGCCCTACGCCTAGACGGCAGACCAAAAAAGATGAAAATTGAGATAGAGATGAATTTGCCACTCAGCACAAAGTAACTGACAGGACCATCTAAAAAAATCGATACGCTCAAATACGCAAGCAAGTGTAAAAAAGATAAGCAATAGCAAAGCCAAGACTACCTGTATTAGCTTGCGTGGTAGCCAGAAATAAGCCGCTGCTAACCGTAAAGTGAAGCACAATGCCGCAATTAAAATTGTCGTTAGCAAATATAACGACGCATTATCGTGTGGCTTCGTTGTTAGTGCATCGTGTAAAGTGCCGTTTCATGATCCCTAATATTTTATTGTTCAAGTGCTTAGGGATGAGAACTGTGTGGATTGACGACAACAAATTCACGGCTGTTAAAATCGACTAAACGTAGGATAGAGAAGTACTTAAAAAACGCTGGATATTCAAAAGTTAAGTTAGCGAAATTCCCGTTGTATCTCTGTACACTACTATTTCTAATCAAAGAACTTGCCTACCAACTTGGCCACATTGACGATGAAAGCGGTGTATCCAGGAGTGGACAAAATATATTGTTAAGCAACCAAAATTCCACAAAACAAAGAAAAAATTAAGAATTAAGTAAATAAAATTTTGTACTTTAAGCGCGTTTGAAGCACTCGAAAAATTGAAACACTAGCTCAAGTGCAAAAAAATTGAAGCAAAGCTACAAACCAGATTTTCGATATCATGACTTTCATTACGAACCGAAAATCTCTCTTAACCCCATTTTCTAGTCCATAAACCTGCTCACCGACTTGGCCTCGTTGGTGATGGAAGCGGTGGACCCCGGAGTCTCTTGTTCCTCTTCAGTAGTGGACAACTGGTGCGGGGCTCCCGAAGCGAACGCGCTACTCGTGGTCACCGGAGGCGGCGATCCCTTCTTCGACATCAACGTCTGCGCACCGCTCCGCAACGGCGCCACCCTGAACGACGAGGACGGCATTCAACAAACACAACTTTCATCACTGGACAACTTTCGTGGCAAAATCTCAAAGGCCTTAGCGCTTCATGAGAGCGGTATCCCGGAGAGTAGCGGAACGCCGCTCGGATTGGAGCGGAAGATGACTTCACGCACGCACCGCGCTGCCGCGCGACACATTAGCATATTGATACGATAATCCCCGCTGGATCACTCAGCTTGGTCGGGATGAAAAACAATCTGGGCCGCGAAAGGAAACCCTTCTTGGGAAAGAATCCTGTCATCCATCGATCCATCGGACTACGCCGCCGGCCATCATCCGAAGCCCTCGTGTGTTACAAGGTCGAAAATCGAAATTAGCAGTTTATTGAAAACATCCGGCTTCATCGGTCTCCGGAGGCTGTAATCCACGCGTTGCTATATTGCGGACATCCGTTGTGTCCGCTCTTTTTACGAGTCCGAGGCCAGAAGATGACGAGGAGAAGTAGAACAATAGAGTATTGATGAATAGCGTTTGATTAGCAGCCCTCGAATAAGGCTTCTTTTGGTTGTGGAGCCGGGGAGCAGGACAGGTAGCTGAAGTGGTGGAGAGAAGGTGGGGCCGGATAAGGCGAAAGTGCCCGGGAAATGGACGATTGAATAATTTATGGGCTGCTACGGATTTGTGCCGGAGGATGATTAATCTGGTCCATGATTTTGCAGTTTAAGCAAATGAAGAAAAAAACGAGAATTAGGTATGCTTTGGTTTTGGATGGGAGGCTATAATAGGACAAAATTTGCTGAGATTTTGCTCGTGATGAAAGGCGCATTATAGAACCAAACTCGTAGGAGCAGTAGAAAAAAAGATTTGATTGGAAGCAGAAGATCAGAAGAAGCTCGCTCGAAAAATTCAGTTTTTTAATGAAACACTCGCTTAAAGAATTTATAAAATGATAGCACTTATGACATAAACCGATGACAAAGTGACATAAACCAGAAGATACAACAATCAGCGTATTTTCACTTATACAAATTGTTACAGAATCTAAAAGAATGAAAAGCAAATGCGTAAAAATGACTAAATTGAATCTCACACAACCATTCGAAATAAGAAAATACGCATAAAGCCTTTAAAATTCAAGTTGTGGGAAGAACATCGTTGTAAAAAGGACAAATTGAGTTTTTTGGTCATTTTATAAGGATTTTTCGTTTCAGAGCCATTTCACTTTTGCTTCAAAGCTTGCCTGAAAGAATAAAAAGTGTACATGGTTTTGTGATTATGTGATTAACCGCTTGGCAGCGAAAAATTATTTAATAGCAACACGCTTATTGTGCCCTACAAGCGAAAATTCGTTAGTTACAGCTGATGAATCGTTACATTAACAGATGCAAAATATGTGAATCAACCATAACCACTAAATTCAAAGATTGACACAACCGCTTGATCGTCTCCAATCTACATTTTAATAACAAACGTCTTGGAATTAAAGATTATGGAAGGTTTGGTTTGTTGTGTAAAGCCCACACAAAAATGTCTTAAAATTTATAAATCTTACAGATCTACAAATTGTGGTCGAAATAAACACATTTAAAGATGTGACCTTCAACCACAAACAAAGTTTCACTGTTACACTTGATCGAAAGTTGTTACAGAAAACTTCGAATTAACAAGTTGGACTGTTGACATTTGAGAAAAGTATTTAGGTTTTATGATGTTTAAAATTGCTTCAATTCTTTGCTGAGCGCCATTGTTTCTTTTGCGAAATTTACAATTTCTTGCATCTTTTATCTCATGAGTGACATGAGTTGGACGCGTTGCGTTGTTAAGGTAAAGAAAACTTCGTAATTCATAGAACTCTTGTATCTGGTATGATCTCGTATTGCACTTGAGTACATCTGTAGTTCAATTTTCTTTGTGCAGACACGACGTTCATTGAAACTACTAATCTAAACTACTAATCTCCACTCGAATCTTTTGTATAAGCCGTTGCTGAGCCGCGCGAGGTGAGCTTTATCGGCCAGCTCCATTAGATCTCCATAGCAACGCCATCGACCCCGGCATTGGCAGTGCCGCGCAGACGCCATTTGTTGACCTGTCGGGCCGAGGGCCAGCTGTGCGCCGGTGACATGTATGTCTACCTGACAAGAAAGGTTAGTTTTTGGGTTTATATTACATCTCATCGAAAAATTTGATAAATTTAAACCAAACGTAAACTGTTCATCAAAGCGTAAACCGATTTCAAGTACTGATCATGCCATGCCACAGCTGTTTTTTGTAAACTTGCAAAAGTTAAATATTCGAATATCGACTGCTAATTTAATAAATCTGTTGATTTTAAGAAACGTTAAACGTTAAAAAATCGGAAATTTTGTCTTTTATTCAATTTGTTCAAAATCTTGAAAAATTGAATCTTTTCTTAAATTCAGGGTTTTGTGGATTTCATTAGTTTCACTAATATGCTTCATTTCACAATCCTTTTTCTCAGTTCTCGAATTAAACGGTTTTTTTTGGATGTGTGTCTCATCGTCTCGCTAACAAAAAAATAAATTTGAAACTAAATTAATCTGAATACCCAAGGAATCCCTCCGAAGACAGTTACGGGGAACTGAGTTTAAGCGCACTGAAACCCGCAAACGCTCCTGGACAAAAAAGTGCAAGTGTGCCTATTTACAAGTTTTGAAAACTATTCCTACATAAAAAAGACCCAAGCGTTAAGGGTTATGTTAATCGTAACCTATCAGCGTGCAAGCATCATTCTCGCCACACCAAACCTATTTTATATGTAAACTATCGCAAATTTTAAATGAAAAAAAATTGATTGGCGACAAAATTCAAATTTAGCTTAAAATTCAGCAATTCAGCGACAAGGCTCAGCGGCAAAAATTCAAACTTCCATCAATTTTTCTCTAAAAATTCATTGCTCCGTTAATTTTGAAGACTAATTAATTTTAATTCAACTTTGTTTAAGATTTCTATGCCCGCCAACAAAACCCTACATTGCGTGGCTTACATGCAAAACAAGGGTTACGTGGCGGCAGGTGGAATGGAAGGCCTTCTGAAAGTGTTTAAGATGATCGACAATCCGGTTGGAAAAGGTAAATAGCGAGTGTTTGCAGGTCACTAGAAATCTAATTGCTCAGGATCGTCCGCCAGAGAAGTTAAAAATGTACCCCTTCCCGGAACTTCAAATTTGGAGACCAATCAAACTTTGGAAGGACACAGCGGTAACACCGAAATTTGGTCTTGAACCTACTCAAACGACAAAATTCAGGAATTGTTAACATCATCGCTTGGAACGAGGTCTACCAAAAGCTGACGACGAGCGATGCCAACGGGTTGATCATAGTTTGGATGATCCACCAAGACCAGTGGTATGAGGAGATGATCAACAATAGGAACAAATCGACGGTGGTGGATATGGCCTGGAGCTTCGACGGACAGAAAATAGCGATTGCTTATGAGGACGGACAAGTGATCGTGGGTTCCTGTGATGGAAACAGGCTTTGGAGCAAAGAGATCAACGGGAATCTCGCCAAAGTTTGTGTAAGTGTCTCTCTCCAATTCAAAAGCGTGCGATGGACGTGCAAATTCAAATACGGGCAATGTTTGTGGAAGTCTTTCTTTGAAATGCACCACAAAACATTTTAAAGGAGTTAACAAGAAAGAATGAAAATACTAAAAAGATAACTTTACGCAATTTATGATTGTAACCAACTGCGGTTTTCCTTATACGAAATCTGATACCGAGTGCGACTTGCAAAAACCCAGTTATGAAAAATACGACAATGTTAGGCACGTCTCGCAATTTAAGCGATCCCGACTTATCAGCAAAAAAAATTTAAAGTGAAAAAGTGCGAAACTTGCAAAAGTTTGGCGAAATAGAGAGCTTCCCAACAATAATAAAAACAATTAATCTGATTCTGAAAACTTGAATATTTAATTGCTGCTCATTTCCCAAAAGGTGAATCAGAACACAGGAAAAGAAGGTTTTCAGTCTCGTCATATCAAGTCAAGCAGCTGGAATGGCAAAAAAACTAAATGGGAAAAATAGAATAACCTGAAAGTGTTTCAAACGAGTTTTCTTTCGGTTTGTGTTCTAAAACTAATGATTAACATGCAGCTTTGAAGTCTAAACGTGTTTCATGCGACTTTTCTTCTGTGGGTTTGTGCATTCAGCAGCACACAAATTGTTTCAAAACCGTTTAACAACTCTCCTCATTCAGTGGTCGCCCGACTCAGCTCTCCTCTTATTCGGAATGGTCGACGGAGAAGTTCACGCTTACAATTCCAACGGCGACCACGTCGTAAAAGTGCCCATGGCCTGTCTCGACAACGTTGAGCTGGAAAGCGCTCTCGCCAGTAAGCCTAAACTTGAACTACAAAGTATACGCGGCAAATTTCAGTTTTTGTAGAAGACCTCAGAAAAGACTCGATAATTTCCATGCAGTTCTTCGTGCCTCCTTACGAGGAACCACACGAGAATCGGACTACTCAAAATCAAGAACCCGCGTTACCTAGAGAAGACGGCTCAAATCCCGTCCGGACAGTTGTTTCCGATGACAAGAACAGATTCCTTGTAGCTTATCAGCATGGAGTTGTGCAGCTTATGAAGCACGAGTCTGACCAAAGTAGAGAAATGCTTAACTTTTTAACTGACCATTTACATGATTAAGATCCAGTGGTTTGCCGTCTACCAATGGTGATTAGCCAAGCCTGTTGGAGTCCGTGTGGAACAATGGTGGCTGTATCCGGTCATCAAACGGATCTCCCGGATAGCGAAAGAAATGTGCTAACGTTCTTGAATGCTTATGGCCAGGTACATTCAGTTTTATAAGCATATCAAAATTTGGCTTAGAAAATTCGAACCCTGCGAGTCCCTGGCACAAGCCTCACTTCTTGCTCCTGGGACGGAACTGGTCTCCGCCTCGCTTTGGCCATCGACAACCACGTCTATTTCGCTTCAATCCGTCCAAGCTACAAATATGCCTACTGTGGCCAAACTCTTGTCTACAGCTACGAGCGCCGAGATCTCGTTGACCATGTGGTCGTCTTCTATGAGACCAAGATGGAAGAAGTCTACAGAAAATACATACGGAATCTCATAGGAATATCAGCTTGTGACCAATACTGCGTAATTTCAAACAAGGCCGATGAGGTCGTTGGAAATGTGGGAAATGCGTTTCATAAACAAAAAAAGTTACTGCTTAAATTTAGGAAGCCCCTAGCTACCAGTTCCAAATTTGCAATGGAATCGGAACTCCTGTGGACTACAAATACTTTGACCTGGAGCCAAAACACTTGGCAATGAACAGCAAATCTGTGCTTATTGCCGGAAATGACAAATTCACGATTTGGAACTACAGTGTTCCTCGAAAGACTAAAGTGGAATTCGCAAATCTATTTAAACAGGAGACTGGCTCGTCTGACGTTGAAACGTGAGTTATGACTGAAAATAATAAACGATCGCGCTCGAGAAGCAGCTTTAATATATTTTACATTTGATGCCTATGATGAATGACAAAAATTAAGGAAACGTTCTAGTTTAGCTCAAAAATTTGGAAGACGGAGCGTCAAAAATTTAATACAAACTATATAAACTCATCTGATGTCATGAGAAAATGCAATTTAGAAACATGACAATTCTTTTTAAAGTGCAATGGAAGCCACAGCTAAAGAACAAAGCCAAGCCGCAAAAAATTTAACTTTAGAACATCCGCTTGAAAAACCTATTTAAAATATTGAAGAGTTGAAACACGTAAAATTAACGCTGTTACACTGGTTTCAAATCTGAGCGTTGGTCTGGTCCGTCCATGACCCTCTCCAAAAAAAACAAAATTGAGTTTGAAATCAGTTTGAACTTAAATTCGAACAAATTGTCGCAGGCGCCCAGTTACAGTAATAAATTAGTAAGAAAAGTGGCCGAAATTGAAAATAATATTTAAACGTTTTAAAAATTTCCTGAGAGAGCAGAAAGAGCATTCAACAATCACCTTATCATACCTTTAAAAACCTTATTTCAGAATTTATCACATCGACAGTGGCGTAGAACGTGTTGGCTTCGAAACGAAACCCTTTCAACGCCCAACAACTGATTTTATCACAAGCGTGTGCATGAACGAAAACTTCTTTCTGATCGTAATCCTTCCTCATCTGAAAAATACCTAATAGCTACATTTTTTTAGTCTCGCAACTCCGGAATCATCCACAAATTCACTCTTCCCAATTGTCAATGCGTCGCGAAATTCTCGATCCAAACTGCGGCCGAATACATGATGCTAAACTGCAATTCCACTCAACTAGCGGTCCTAACCCCGAGCACATCTATTCGGCTTTATGAGCTTGAAGAAAAGGTAGCCAAATTGAAGTTTGAGCGTAAAGATGTGTGGACGGCTATGTGGGACTCGGAAAATCCTAGTACCATTGCAATTATGGAAAAGTCGAGAATGATCGTTATTCGCGGATCTGAGCTGGAAGAACCTGTAAACAACAACGGCTACTTTTGCTCCTTCAAAGACTTAACTGTCAGAACCGCAGTTCTGGACGACATCCTAAAGGAACCTGAGAACCCACGACCGGATTTTCTCATTGACGTCGAGATCAAGGTAATGCTTTCAATAATTCAACGTAGCTTCTTGTATCGTGGTTGAAGGAGTGCTGCACTTATTACGGCTATTGTGATCATGTCTGTAAAACCGATATGCTCTCTTGGACTCCTCCATCTTCACCTAAAATTGAGCAGGACAAAGGATACACAAAGTTCGCTCAGAATACCCAGCAGAAGATTAAGGATAAGTCCCCGAATAGCACTGACGATGAAGAAGGGAGCAGTTTGTTGAAGGCAGATTCGGACGACGAGAGGGAGATGTTTTTGAAGGCGCTGGCTGAAGTGGGCATGACCTAGTGTGAGATGCTTCTGTGGCTGTGCGTACTCGTCAATAAAAATCTGGCATTCTCACTGGAGAGCGTTCCTTACATCATAATTTTAGTGTCGAATGTTATTTAATTCAATCGTTTCAGTCTCTTCGAGACGCAAAGGCCCTCCTGGCAAAAATGAAAATTGAAGATGCTAACGCTTATATCGAAAAGAACAGCCATCCCAAACTGTGGAGCCTCTTGGCTGAAGTCGCCTTGACTCGCTTGGACACAGCAACGGCGGAACACGCGTTCGTCCGCCTGCAAGATTATGCCGGAATTCAGTTTTTGAAGAAGTTCAAGAATATTCAAAACGAGGATCTCAAGAAAGCAGAAGTGTGTTTGTTTTTAGGAAAAGTCGACGAAGCTGAGAAGATTTACATGGACGCTGACAGGCGGTAAAGTCGTTTATAACAACAAGAAATGAAAAATCGTTTTAGTGATCTAGCCATCGAAATGCGCAAGAAACTGAAAGACTGGTTCAGAATTCTACAAATCATTCAACAATCAAGTGGCCCAGGAGACGATGTTTTGAGACTCGAAGCGTGGCGGAGAGTTGGGGACTACTTTGCTGACCGCCAAAAATGGTTTTAAAATTATAACTTTGCTAAAAGTGAACAGAAGTTTAAGGGACGTGGCGGCTAAGCATTATGAAATGAGCAGAAGTTACAAAGAACTGAGCGACTGTTATGTTATGTTGGAAGATTTCGCGGCATTGGAACAATTATCAAAGCAAATCAACGACGGGAATGAGCTACTCGCGGTATGATTAAAACTTGAACTGCAATTTAACAATTTTTTGACATTGGGAGAATCGATCCGCCAACAAAAATCACAAAAAATTGAAAAATGGCGATTTATTTATTAAACATCAAACTGTTCTCTCCTGCGTTTTTAGGTCACTACGCGGTACGTTTTAAAATTACGGTTAAGAATAGAGAATAAGAAAGCCTTGATTGAAAAGCACTTAGCTGGAAACTCAGCTGTAAGTGGTACGTAAAATTTATTTAGTCATTGGATTGTTAAAGCAGAAAAAATTTAAAAAACACATTAGAAATTAGGAACAGTTGCTGGAAGCTAGAAACTCAACAGAAACTTAGGATTTTCACGTTAGTCATTTGTGTAATTGTAAAGCTGAAAACTATTAAATTTATTAAATGGGCCGCGCGCTGTTGCGCAACAGGCGCGCGTTACATATTTATATTTTGCAACAGCCTCGGCGCTACGCGCCTCGTTTGAGCAATTCCTCGGCTAAAAGACATCTCGGCGCTTCGAATTCCCCCAAAAACGCATTTGATGCTTTAAAATATTTACTTTTGCTCTTCCACCGCAGCTCAACACGGGGCCTTGCGCGCTATTGCGCGAGAATTCATTCCTTAATTCAAAAGAGTTCGGCGCTTCGCGCTTCAGTATTTTTATTTGGCGACTCTCGGCTCCACGCGCCTCACTGACGCATTTTTTGGTTGCAGAGCCTTTTTAGCGCAAGCGCTTCCATGAGTCCGCGTTTGCTGCCTCAAAATTCTCTGAGTGGATCATCCACTGGCGCTCAGAACACCGTGTCGTCCGTCGCTCTCCGCCGCGCGCGAAAGTGCGACAAACAACAATCGGGAAACTAGCATACACCGCCTCTCACCAATCAGGGCGACATGCTTTTGTGACGGACGGACATTTCTGGATCGTTCTCCTTTATTTAATAGCAGACACTTAGGAGTTAGCGGGAAACTTGGGATTTCGCGTTGTAATTTTGTAATTGCAAAGGGGAAAATTATTAAATTTATAATGGAAAACAATATTTTCGTCGTTTTTGATTCGAATCTTGAATTTTCGCTGGTCCAAATTGTTAGGACAAAACGAAACTTTGCGTTTCAATTCAATTGTAATATTATGTGCGTTTTCGGCGTCCGTTCAGCTTAACGCATCCCCAATTTTGTTTTAAATTACTCTATTCAAATCTACATTTTTGAAGCTGGAAAGGAGCGGTTCTTACCTGCGCTTCATTTATTCTTTGTTCTTAAAATGTTTTGTTTAGCGTATCGGCAAGGTCTTCGCTAACACCGGCCTCTGTGAACAGGCTGTGGATTGCTACATGAGGGTAATTGTTCTCTCTTAAATTCCTTCAAACAGTTTGATCCTAGTGCGACCGCATCAACGACGCTCTGGATATTTGTATTCAACTGAACCAGTGGGAGAAAGCAGTTGAGCTGTCCAGGCAACATAATCTACGTGACGTCCAGTCGCTTCTTGGAAAACACGCCGAGCAGTTGACAGGGAGCATTGACAAGCAACTGGCTGCTGTTCAGCTCTTCAGGAGAGCGGGACGGTATATCGATGCCGCTAATATTGTCTTCAGTGTAAGATTGCTGTACTGAACACATGTTTACAATTTGAAGGATTCAGATTGCCACCCAGGAGCGCGTAAAGCAGTCTCAACCTATCCGGCTCAAAAAGCTCTATGTCATGGGAGCGCTTTTAATAGAGCAGTACAGAGAACAGAACAAGATCAAGTTGGCTAAAAAGGCAGAAGGCCAAAAAGACATGACTGGCGTAGGACAGAACACATTTTAATATGATGACCAGAATGTATTACAGGCCGCAATCGCTCTCCAAGGTCTTTTAGCCGAGGACACGATGCTCTCCATAGAAGACTCAAAACTGATCGACAGCGCCTGGAGAGGAGCAGAAGCCTACCATTTCTTTATGTTGACACACCGACAGCTCTATGAGGGAGATGTGGATGCGGCCATGAAAACAGCTTTGTCAGTTGTAGAATATGAGGAGATCCTGGACACGCTGGAAGTTTACTCTTTACTGGGTATTTGATTCAGTCAGGACCCATTCCAAATTTATACATTAAGCTCTTGCCGCTTGTGCCTCACGACAATTCTACGTCGCCAGTCGTGCTTTCATGAAGCTGGAATCCATTCCCACTCAAAGTCCGGACGAAAGAGAAGTTTACGAAAAGTTGGCCAGAACAATTTTCATGAAGTTGGCTTATTATAAATCAAAAATTCAATTTAACGCTTAGACATCTACCCACCGACGCTCGCCTAAGACAGGTGGAATGCACTCAATGCGACGAAATGATCCCCGACTACTCACTGTCTTGTCCTTCATGTGACACCAAGTTTCCGGTCTGCATAGTTTCCGGAAGACCCTTGTTTGATTACCAGTTCTGGCTGTGTCCCAGCTGCAAACACAGAGCTTACGAGAAGGAGATCAGTGGACATACGTTCTGTCCACTCTGTCATTTCGAATTAAAGCCTTAGCGCTCATATTTTCAATTATTCCTTCCGGTTCAACATATTATTTGGCGATGTATTTTGCTGTAATCATCTTATATTTCGGGACAATCCATGGACCAAATGATTCGTGAAAAGTTAGTCAGGTTCTTAGTAGGCGTCTAAAAATAAATTTTAGTAGTCATTTTTGGCTGCTTTCTCCGTACACCAGCGTCAACAAAAAATTTAAATGTTTCTGCTGAAGTTACTTTTGCTTCCATACTTTCAAATTTCAGGTTTCATTTTTTTGCTTGCGACCATTTTTTTGCGTTTTCAATATAACCAACAAGTTTCAAAGCGTTTGGAACATTCCACCTTTCACGCCGAACACTTTTACAAATACCTGTGCTTGTCAAACCTGTTTTTTCAATTGTTTTTTGGAATTGTGGTCGTTCGTTGAACATCTTTGTATTAATTATGAATGCGTAAGGCATTACTGTAAAACGTGTTTTCCTTTTCCGTATTTGAAACGTTGTAATCTATAACTAGTCTTAATATTTCTGCTCTGCTGTGGTCGCCTTTGCGTATCTAACGCCTTTCACATCTTTTAAATTTTTCCATTTTTTGGCTATTATTCCAGGTCCCTTCAAAAACCACTTTGTTCCACCCGCCACCTTCACGTACTCAAAACACGAACACAAATTCCTCTAGTCCACTGATCTTTGATCCATTTCCTACTCTCCTTTTACACTTTCACGTTCTTCTCCTCTATTTGCAAGAATCGTCTCCGTCGCGACGCCGTGAAGGCTTCAAGTATCGTCGGCGGCCGTCGTCGTCGGTGTCACTTCGGCGGAGAGGAGCTGTAATACCGCGCGGAGGCGCTGTCGTCGGGCGGCGGCCGACTGGTCGTCGCGATCGCAATCAACTCCGCAGTCAGAAAAAGCGTCGCGGTGGTGACGACCCCGATTCATCGCGTCGCGTCGCTGCCACACGCAAATCGATCGCGGGCGCGATCGTCGTTTCTCGCAACCACCGACCGCCGCCGACTTCTTTGTCCCGTGGTTTCCGAGCGGCGTCGGCGACGACACTGTTCAATATCTCAAATATGCGTTTCTCGGTCCGCTTAAAGTCGGTTCATTCTGGCTGTGGCTCTCAGTTCCCCTCTCCTTTCACCCGATTCCAATTAAAATTGGCTCCACCTCTACTACCTCCACCTCGCAACCCTTAATGGGATTCTCGAGGCATAGGCGAATAAGGGCCGCGTGGGGCTAATCCGAGTTCCGCAAATCGGGCTTCCGAGAAGGACAGGTGTTCTCCCACGGGTTCTGGATGTCTTAGCAAATGCAATATTTCCTATTTCCGTATGTAAGCGCTTTGTGGGCGTCTGGCGGAGACCGCACGCAGGCGAATGTTGCTATGAGTAACGTGGAATAGCTTCCGGACAATTCCAATTTTCGGTTTTTGCTTGCGTCGTATTATCCGTGCCAGCAAATTTCGGTTCCTACGTAGTCACTTTGAAAAATCATCCTGGATAGCAACTTTTCTGTGGAACAAAAACAACAGTTTTTATTCCACAAACAGTAATTTAAATTGACGATTTGTATTTGGATTTTGGAATAGGGCATTAAAAGTAGTTTTGTTGATGCGTTCTACCATTTCAGCGAATGATCATCTTTAAAGTAAAGTTTAGCTGAAAAATTTCTTTGATTTTAAATCTTTTGATATTTCGTTCTTCTTCCTGTACTTTCCAAGAGTCCACTGCATCCTTCTAGTAAAGATTCAACTTTTGTAATTGATTTCGTTGCTCTAATGCATCATCAAGAAATGAACTTCTAAAAAACGTGAGAAGAAGTGAAAACTGAATTACGAGTGACTCAACGTGTGATAATGACGAGTAATAGTGCGAACCTTTAGTCATTCATGACTTCATCAGGTTCTATTGATAGCCTAATTGGGAAGCAGTTTGTAAAATGACCAAATGTGACGTCACGGTGAAATTGAAATTACAATGACACACTGAGTGAAAGACTTTATCTGCAAGGGGTGGCTTCGATTTAGCCATTACTTATAGTTTTTTAGAATGTTCGAAACTTGCTTTCTGGAACTAACGCTTCCATAAGAACAGAATTCAATTTTTGAGTGTCGGTCATTTCATCCGTTTTCATTGTTCTCGCATTGGTGGGTTTTGATTACAATTCGAATATTTGATCCTCAAAGGTTCTGTGACTCCCTTTTAAGACATGTAAGCAATTCTTAGTTAACGAATCTAAAGACGTTAACGATTCATCTTCAATGTTTGGTGTTCTATTCTTTGCGCATTTCTTGCTTACTTCAAATTGTAGGCTCTCCTACAAATTATGTGTTGTTGTTTATGAGCTTTTCGCTTACACGTGACTTGATCAACACAACATGTTATCGAGGATAGTGTTTCAGCGTCAACAATGCCCGAACTCAAAGTGACCGATGTGAGCGACGAAGAGAGATTCATGATAATCGAGGAGTTTCGAAGGCGTCCTCTGTTTTGGAAAGTCGGAAGCATTCCTTACAAGGACGTCGTTTCCAGAAGGCAGCATCAGCAGGACATTGCTGCTAGCATGACCAGTGGAGATAGGATTTTTACAGGTAGATTTACAAGAGCTTTTGATGGACTTTGAACTTCTTGTGCATTCATTTTGTGAATCGTTGAATTGAACGCTGAATTGAAAGTACCAGAAAGTATCAACTTCAATTTTTTTGGCTACTTCTCTTCTCAACAAAAACTGTTTTTTGTGTAGGGCATTTCTGGGCTTAAGTGCACTTATAATACAGAACGTTTACTAAATTTCCGATTTTTTGGTTTTTGCTGCTTTAACTCTCAAATTAAACTTCCACTTTTTCATGGAAATTTCGTTAATTTTTAATCCAATCAATTCAACAGAAAAAACGATCGCCCACGTGTGGAAAAACCTGAACGACACTTTGCGTCGCAAAACGCGTCAGCGCCAAGAGGAGCTGGCGAACAACGAGGATAACCCAGTCAACTGGAAATTCTGGGACGCTCTTCAGTTCGTCACGGAAGGCAAACCACAAGAAAATGGGTCTTCCTCTTCTTCCACTTCACATGTCATGTAATACAGCAACTTTAGTGTTTTTACTACTAATTTGAACTTTTTAGAGTTGCCGAGCCGATGCTCGAGAGCACTTTGAGCCACATGTTCAACAACACCTACGAGGACCCGTCGCATCTAAGCGATGAAAAGCTGCCGGGCGATACTCCGTCGCCCTCGAACTACGCTTACGGAGGCGACGTCACCTCCGCGTCCAGCAACGGTTCTGGAGGTTCTGGAACTTCCGCTAAAAAGCGACGCAAGACGAACAACGTCGGTTATCAGCAAGAGCACAACCACTTTGAACCTCAAGTTCCCCTTCAAACTACGTTCCATGATGTCATGCACAGAGATGTGTCATTCTCCTTTGGTAGGCGAAGGCGTCAGACACCTTTTTATGCCTAATTTTGCAGGAGAAGTCGTAGCTGACGTGCACAGAAGACTCGTGGGAAGAGGCCGCATGGTGGACGCGGCCAACTTTAAGAAGGAACTTTGTGATATCATGCACAAATACGACCTTCGGATGGCGGAAGAGTGAAAAGGGAATGAGGCATATGTTGATTTTTTGTGTTGTACAGTGATATCTCGTTAATGAATTTATGCATTTTCAAAAAGGCACTTTTTGTAGAGAGCCAAATCACAAAACCTCATGCCTTTTCAGTTTAATCACAAAGATCTGAAATAATTTTGACCTTTTCAGTTTTGAACGCTTTAAAAAAATATTTTTTGCCGTTTTCCCACAAATTTCGGTCGTATTTACAAGCATCTTAGTTGTAACGTTTAGCAGAGTGTAATAAGCAAACGTAAAATAGTCAAACGTTGATCAGGAATTTTCGTAGATGCTTTCTCCTTAAAGATGTCGTATAGTTTGCGTTAGTCTTTTGTCCATAAGTTCAAAGAGAAGAACAATCGATGCGCTGATTTTTTGCGAAAGGAGGCTCACATTAAAAAAAGGTGGACACACATTGTAGCACTTCTTATTTTTGAAAACAGAAGCTTTAATAACTTGTTTAATTCGGTAGTGGATCCTTTGGCCGTTGACATGAAATAGTTAGTTATGTAAACACGATTTTTTGGACTGCGCTTCGTGATGCCTAAGAGATTGTATAAGTTTCTGTTTTAGAATTTTCAGTGGAAAGGAAGGTTGCTTTAATAATAAGTTGCTTAAATTCTGCTAACGCGTTTGATAGTAAATTTAACTTGATCGGATACTTTACAAATCCTTTTTTTGGAATCAGGGGACATTTACAAAGCTAACCTCGTTAATGAAAATGTTATATTCTACGCTGATCGTATATTCTGCTGTTTAGCTTGCGCAAATTCTAAGGTATAATTGTTATTAAGTAAGCATATGTACAACTTGGTGTAAATAAACACCGCTCAAACTTTTTGGCGCTTCAGGAGTCGGGTTTATTTTTCTTCAGATTTCTTGCTTTTTTGGCTCTTCGGTTTCCTTGCATTTCAATAGCTTAGTCACTGACTTCTTGCAACGCATCCCTCTCACCACTCATAAATCAACTGACACCATAAAACTGTTTGCAACACTTGTTTCGGGTAATTTGAAACTGGAAACTACATTTACAACGGTAAACCATGATCGCTTGATTTGCATAAATCCGATAATTGCAGTCGGTGCTCAGTCCCACGGTGAGTGAAATCGGAAAAACGCGAAACCGTCTGTTAAGTGCCGATGCGACGAGGCCGACTGACCCATTTATAGCGAGCGAGTGTGGGGGAGGATTATGTTGACTAGGACGGGAACTCGCCCGTTTTTGGCTTAGGATTAATGTCCCTCAGCGAGAATCCTCCGAACCGGCGACCCGATCCATTCAGGCGCGAATCGCGCATGTCGCCACCAAAGGTCGCCTGCATTAATTTATTTTTGAAACGCTCTTAGTCATTGCTAGCCGCGTCGCGTAACGAACCGGTTTTGGTGAGGAAATAAGCGCTCTTAGTGGCATAGAGAACAGCCGTTTAATGCGCAAGCTGCTGAGAGGATTGCTGATCTGGCGACGGCAGATGCGCCGCTAATTTTGGTTGCGTCTATTTGGATTCTTGTTTTTGGCCTAATTCGATTTGATGAAGAGACTAAGAATCGCCCTTCGCTCTATAGATTTTAAGCCTATAGTATTTGCCTTATTGAATTCAACTTAAGTATTTTTGCAGGTGCTTTAGCTTTCATTTCTAACATATTGAGTTTTCACTTGGCGCAAATTTAGTATAATTTCATTGGTTTTGTGATTCAATTCAAGGAATTTTTCGTAAACGTGAGGCCAATTTTTGCGGAAAGGCATTTTTGGGCTTTGAAATGATCTGCCTTGTTAGTACATTTAAGTTGAAAAGTTAAGTTTGAGATACTTTTTTATGCGAATGCTTCAGGAAAACACATGTAAACGTGGTCTTTGTACATACACATGATTTTACTGTAAAACAGTTTTGGCACTGAACTCAATTTCATTTTGTCTTATTTCACTTGTAGCTATTTCAACGGTGTAGTATTTTTTGTGTCCATGATGATTAATGTATTCACTATCATAATTTGTTGGTTTTGAACCATTCTTCCCTTTTCCAAGTAAAAGTCCAGTAAAAGCTACTTTTGTTTTTGTAGCTTAAGATTGTCCGAACGTTCTTATAAAATTGTCAATTAGCTTATGCTACTGCCTCTCAAGTTTGTTCAGTAAAGTTTTTGAGCTACTGAAAAATCGCGTTCTGCCTTCTGTCACCCATGAAAGTTTGTTAGTCTAAATTAGAAATTTGCACATTCAATTGGAGCACCTTTTTCGCGCATATCGTTACTTTCCCGTCTTGCGCAAACCGGAAACGTTCAAGAGTCCATCAATAACGTGTCGGCTTCTGTACCACCGTTTGCGTTTTCGATCAGGAGAGTCGCCGTTTCGAATCAATTGGCGTCACTTCGCGCTCCACCTCATTTCAAGGCTGCACGGCCATTTAATCTTCTGAACGATGCTCCGGCGGCGACTTTCCTCGCTCCTCTCGACCACAATCGCCCAAAGGTCACTTCGATTTGCAAACATTTGAATTGCCAAATGTTCCTTCCGCGCGCACTAGATCCCCGTTTGTCCTTGACAGTTTCGTGTCTTTGTTGGGACTAATCCTCGCTCGCTTCGCCAAAGGACGCGCGACTCCTCCGGCTGCCGTTTGCGCTGTTGACTCACCGAAGAGAGTCCATAACAACATTATTCCGTTCTGATCGCGTCCCCGTGTCACAACACTGGTCCGCTTCCCAATTTGCCTCTTCTACCTGCGCCCGGCTCTTTCGCCTTCGACCCCAAAACCAGTTCTCCTCTCCTGCTGCGCGTTCTCCAATCTCATCAAATTCTGCTACTTCGCGCGCGCGCCAAAGCGACACAAATATTAAGTCGGTCTTCGTTTTTAGCATTCACCGCAAATGGAGGCCGAGATGCTGGCCCGGCTTCTCGTGAAGCTCCTCCAGCTCCTCGTGTCGGTCTACTTTGTCTTTGCCATGTTCCACGCCGGCTCCTACTGGCTCTTCATGGCCGCCTGTGTCGCTGTGCCCCTCTACGGTGAGCACATCTGTTTTCAAGGTTAATTCACCCTCGGAATCTTGTTTACTTTAGGCCTGTATCTCATGTTCAGATCTCCTGACAGGGATAGGCATCGGATGCCCCACGTCATGTACGACGCGGTTCACAGAACAAAAAATTGGCTCCGCGTGGATGCGACCATCTGTTTGACCATGGCTGCTTTCTTTGTGCTTTTCGCGGCACTTCTCTTTTACGGATATTTTAAGGTTGGTTTGTTAAAAGGGGTTCTGACATTTAATGGATTTGACAAGGAAGGGATATAATGATAAATGGAGATGATCTTGAAACATTGAAAGTACTCTACAAGAAACAATGTAAGTCTCTCGAATGACGAAAAGTAAACGCATTTTTATGTTAGAATATCTTGATTTAAAAACTTCAATTTTGTAACGAATGGAAAAGGAAAAATTCGCGGATTGCCAGAATTTAGATTTTTAAACGACGAAATGTTTGAAGTAGTGCGCCAAATCCTTGAACAGTCTCTATAGTAATTGTAATTAATCAAGTAATTGAACCATTAGCTTCTAAAATTTGTTGTTAATAGAACAAGTTTTCCAGTCTTAAGGCCATTCCAAAAATTGAATTGAATTCTTATGATTTACGAAATAACAAACAACTAATTTTTTGTGGACGATCACCGTTCCCGGTACCAAGTTTTGTGATGGCGTTATTGCCAATTGTAGTCTGTATCGTTTAGAGAGAAAGCGTTGCAGCACTGTAGTAACAAGCCGTTATTTTTTCACATTATGTAATTAATTACCGAACATTTTTTGAAGAAGATTCTTCGACTTCGATTAAAAAAAGATTTGTTTCTTTTTAGGTCATCATTAATCGCTGGGCGTATATCCATGGATGCATCGCCGCAATTGTCTTGACATCTCTTTATCTGATCAACGCTGCTCTGAGTGTTCGGAGAATACAGAAAGGGAAAATCAACTTTGCTGTTTCTAAAGAGGTGAGTGTTTATCACTTAAACTTGAAAGGTGCATTTGTGTTTCTACGTTTTTTCGCATAATCTATTTAATTTTGATCGTATTTTGGCGAATTGGCGAAAATTCCCATATGCAGTCTTATGCGTACTTTATTTTTTGTCACCGTGATCTTTTCGTGTTATGAATCACTTTTAAACTTTGAGCGTTAAATTCACTTGAGCTTAAAATCACTTGAGCTCACTTAAATTCACTTGAGCTTGAGACCTTTGCTCTCAATAAATTACACTTCTCTATTTTAACTTGAGGCTTCAAAACGTTTAATTTAAGTTTCATTTAACTTTTTGTTTTTTGTGATTCTTTAGTTTTCACAGCTCATATATCTGGTTTTGATTTCAGCTCTTCTCAACAGATTCAAGCAAAGACAGCCCCGTCAAAAAGTCAGCTCCACTCCAAAACAGTTCTCCCGTCTGTCCTCACTCCTCTGTTTACCCTTATTCCTCAGACGAAGATTCGATGAAGGAGGGAGAGCGAAGCATCTACAACGCTCTCAAAGACGAAATGGACGCGTCTGACCACCGCTATAACTCTCAGTCCACTTTGAAGGTCACCGATTCAGCTAAGAATGGAAATCTTGGTCGTCTCAAGTCCTCCGCCAGTCCTCCTTGTCACAGGGTTTACAACCGAAACCGAACCGCCCCCGGCGATCCGACCACAATCATCGACGAGGACAACCATCTTGTATCCACCTTCAATCAAAAATTCTGCGAATCCTCTCTCCCCAGATCTATGCGCAACGGAACTTACAAAAGTCGCCTGGAAACTCTTCCTCAACGAGCACCGTTTCCAACTTTCGTTTCCAAAAACCTCGAAGAAATGAGGTCTCAAGGAGTTTTAGTTGATGGAGAGCCGAGCAGATCGAAAAGCAAATCTCTGAGCCAACTCCACATGGAGCAGCAGCACACGGTCTCCGAAGACTTTCTGACGTCGCCGTTCTTCTATAAAAATCGCGTCGACGTTTCGTTTGATGGATCTGAGAGCGACGATCCGTCGTCCGTGAGATATCGCTCGGCGAATGTGAACGAAGACACTCGGAGTTCCCCGTCCGTGGTTTATATCTCCGAGGACCGAAATCGACAGTCCCAGAACTCGGATTATTCCACCTTCAGTAAGTGACTTTATTATCAATTTACTGTTAATCTTAATTTTGCAAATTTAATTTAACGAGGAAACTTGGTTAATTTGTGAAAATTGTTAATTCAGTGTCGTCAGACGAAACGATGACAGAAGAACGGCACATGCTTCCGCAGTCGATTCTCAAAACAACCGCGGTGACTTCGATCGTGCAGATGAACGTCTTCGATAACTCGGCAGGTTCCGCCACGGAGCCTCCGCCGACGATCGCAACAGCGATCGACTCGCCCCACAGGGAGCATGAGCTGATTTCGCGGTCATGTGTGAAATCCGCGATCTCCTCTAAGATTAAAGAGAAACGAGGTGAGCATTGGTTGACCGGAACTAGGAAAAAGAAGTCAAGGTTCTTAACTACTTTAAATATAAACAAAGTGTGATTTGTTTCCTATTTTAAATTATGTATGGTACGGATAGCAAAAGTCATAAACCTGATCCAATGTTCAGTTTGTTTAACTTTTCTTACGACAACTGTAATTGCGCTTGTTTCGCAATACGCAATGTTTCGTGTTTTTTGCTGGATCCAGTCTACTTCTTTTACTCATTTCCACTGCAAATCGAATGGCCAACGGGCGTATTGTTTGCGCTGCGCCAAAGTTATCAAGAAAGTTTTACACTTCGTTTTTGGTATCGGGCAATCAATCGGACAAGGCAATCCCTGAAAAACAAGACATTTCAAACCGCATTTGATAAATTTTAGTAAATGGAAAAATGCACCGGGTGCGTTGACAACGTCGTTTACTTTTCCGTGTCTCTGGAAACATAAAAACAATTTAAATTAGGTTCGAAATGTGCTTTTATACTAGAAAAATCGTTTCGTTTCATTAAATTCTCCGCCTGAACTCATTTTTACTCTGGATTCAATTTTTGCATCTGCTCATATTCGATTTTTTCCAGGTTTTGACGTCATTGTGTCCTCAACGCATCCAAGAAGTCTCTCATCACCTGTATATAACGAACGAGGAGTCGACGTTGTAGCTGCCACCCCACACCAAATCACAGAGTTTTAAGCTGTTGTTCTATTTTTGTACATATTGGGCTTGATAAAAAATGAGATTTTAAAATCGTTTGTCCGCTTTGTTGCAGAAATACACATTTGATCAGCGTGATCTACCAATAATGATTATTTATGGACAAGTGAAATTCGTATTAAATACAACTGCGGTGACATAATAAGTAATCATATCTTAGAAAGGTTCTAGCATGTTCACAACAAAAATAGACATTCTATTAGCATGAGCCAAAGCTCAGGATTTTTCCAAAACCCTTAACTCAAATTTAAAAAACAACGAAATAGTCACTATCATCACTGCGCAAAAAATCTATCAATCAAAATACAGTGGCATTCTGACTATAAAATCGACGTGGTTTAAATATTTTGCGCTTAGGAACGTTCCATAAATTTCATCCACAATTTTTGCTCTGTTGCTCAAAATCCATTGTCGCAAAAAAACATTAAATTCATTTTACTAGCTCCAGTCCGAAAAAGCACCCTTAACTATACACAGAAACCACTTGACGTCCCCCTTTTCAGAACACGTTTCCCTGCCCTTCACGACTAAATTCAACCATACTTCCTCAACTCGGCTCCATTGATCCACTTTGCCCTACCACTGATTGATTAACTCTTCCCACTTTCGTCAATATTCCTTGCGAAAATATCAATTTCACGCCGTTTTTCCTAGCAAACAAAGAAAACTAAATTCACACACGCGCCACTCAAGAAAAAGCTAAAAGGAAATGAATTTCGAGGACCACAATTACGGGCCATTTGTGGATCTCCGTCACGCGGACGTCGCGCCCATCACCCACTAAAGCCACAATGTTTACACGCGCCGCATAATTGATACCTCGAGGCGATCGTGTGTGTGTGCGCGGGAGCTCGATTGATTTTTGTTTATGTTTGCAGGGACCGAATTCTTGTCGCTCTTGTACAGATTTTTAGCGCTTCCTGGCTAAAGATGGAATTTCTGCTTTATCGCTGGAACTGCTGCAGGTGAATAATTCGGCATTTCTTCAAGTGAGTCTTCAGGTCGAGATTTCTTTCAATTTCCTGTGTTCATTTAAAAATTTTTTTAATTGGAGTTAGTTTCCTACACTTGACACTTTCTTTGTGGTTACGATTTTTTGGGTTGAGAGCGTTGTGCACAATTTTATAGGATTCTAGTTTTTAGGCGCTATGTGGTTATTAATATTGGTACCTATTTTCCTTATTATGTTTTTTCAGTTTCAAGTTTTTTTCTGTTTAGAATCATAAGATTTTCGTCGACTTCATTTTCTAACCCTGCAAAAAACAAACGATTCAGACGTGTTCGTTTGTACGTCAAGAAATCATGTCCGCCTGTTGCCTGATCGGTAAGAGACGGCAGCTTTGATTTAAGAAACGAACGCAATAATTCAATCTTGCGTTATAAACTTTGTCGTAAGGTTTGAGTATCTTAGGCGTGAGAGGGGATCTAATGATCTGCTGAGGGATTCTCTTACAAGTGGTTCCGTTCAAGCATTATAAGACACATAGGTAAAAGCGCACTAAGCTCAACAATCAACTTTTATTCATTTTGCCAAAGCGGACGGTTTTCAAACCACGAAACGTTTCCTCAATCATTTAATTATGTTTGGTAAGTTTCGCGGCATTTAGTACGATCTTCAAATTCAATTTGAAGTTGTTTAAAAGTGGTTAGGTTGAATTTTTTGGTTTCTTTCCGCGACGTGTTTTCTTATTTTTTGATAGTTGAAGCTAATTCAATTTTTATTGTTTTACTATTAATTTTTTGAATGATTCACAGCTTTTAATTGTTTTCCACATTTCACAAATCTTTTCATCGTTTACACATTAACTTTTTGGAGGTTCGCCGTCTTTGCTGTGATTTAAAATTTAACTCTTAATTATTAAGAACAATTTAAATTTTAGCAACCATGTGCACAACGTTTTTCCAGCGTTACCAAGTTATACAATACTTGAAATCCAGCTGATTTCCATCTCCAACTCGGTCACTAAATTACTTTAATTGCAGCGTACGCGCGGTGAGTCATGCGAGCTCTTCTAACCTATATATATATTCAAGTAACCTCTTCCATAGCTTCCTTTTAGCTTTTCCTAATTTGTCGCTTTGCTGTTTGTTCCGAATCAAATGAACAGTTGCTTCAATGAGCGTTAAAGAGCTGATCAGGAGTAAAAACTTTCATTATTGATGGATGACCCGGAAATGCTCATTGGGAAAGTCGCAGAGATCATTGTTATCATAATTCACTCTTTTGACGACCGGTTCATTAAGGAGGCCTGTTTTGAGCGGTGATGTGAAAGTGTTTGTAAACGCTTTCATTTCATTTTGCTTCCGGCGATACGCTGTCGTTATTGTTTGTTCAATTTTGTCATATTTCTCAAACTACGCTTAATTCCAATTTCCAGCCGCGTCACTCCGCTTCTGGGAGCCAAAGTACACCAACGCAGATCGTATCAGAACTGTAAATTGACCAATTTTATGGTGTCCTGTTTTTGCTTTCCTCCCTGCAGTTTCCTCTTGTTCTACTCTTATTTTCTTTTGCTTTGCATCAGTTTCTAGCATTTTCTTTCGCGGAAAACAAGAGAATTCACGGGCGCGGCCAAGGACACTCGCGCCCACCATTCCCAACGGCTCGTATTACAGTCATTCGTGTTTCCACCCGTCCGAAATCTTGGCCAATTAGAAAAAACTTCGCCAAACGCAGCCACTTTGTGTCGTGGCCATGGCCATGAGACGCGGGAAACTGCGCGTCGCTTATTTGTGGGATGAGCGTGGCTGGGTCAGTTGTCGAGTTGCGGAGTCAAGTGATGTTACTCATATAAAGGTTTTAGAGAGTTCTTAGCCAACGGTTACTCTAAGAAATTTTGAATGTTTTTATCAACTCGTGTACTCCACTTGTTTAGTACTTTCGCGTTAATTGATTCTTAAATTTTTGATCACAGGTTGAATTGAAGATAATGTAAAATCAATTGATGGAGGATGTTGGTGTGGACGGTACTACTTTGGCGCTTTTCTAGTTACAGGAACTTGACTGTTTAGTGGAAGTTGAAAACGTCTTTTTGAATTTCAATATTAAAATTTGGTTTTTGTCTTTAGTTTTTTGAGCAACCAAATATTGAACTTAGGGTTTCAATCAGGGTATCAAACGAAGTTATCCGCTTTCAGATAAAGTTTGTATCTCTTCAAAAGTAAAGATATCCCTTTCAGACAAAGCCAAACACACGCGCGTGTGGCGAAGGAAGTCGTCAAAATGATGGACGAAATTCCGATGGTTTTCGAGAACTACTCTTCGACCACCCACGTCGCGACCTCCTCAACCACGCCTTTTGTGATACCGGAAGAAGTGGAAATCTGCTATGAGTCCGAGGAGTTCCAGAAATTTCAGTATACTGTAAGCAAACCATTTTTTAACAGCTTTTTGTCAATGTTGAAATTGCTTTTCAAGGTCGACGACATGCTTTTGGCAGCTAGCATGGCAGCCACGGTATTCAACGTAATGGTGATATTTTGCGCCGTGAAGCTGTTCAAGAGGAGCGGCGACACGATGCATTTGTTCATTATTAACATGACCCTCGGAGATCTGCTGCTAACAGGTAGCTCTCTTTAGTTTTGAATTTTTTACAAATTAATGGTTTTAAGTTTTCTGCCATCCCAACGAGTTTCTGACCCGGAAGCACGAGTTCCTGAGGCACGTGGACCTCTGCGCCGTGATCCACTCTCTCACTCACCATGCTCAACATTGACAAGCTCATTTACTTCCAGTGCCGCTGAGATATGACCAAACAATGTCCAAAAGAAGAGCGGCGGTCTTCTGCATCTTCATTTGGGGAGTCTCTTTTGGGTACGTTTAGACATTCCTTGGGAGAAGGCTGTTTACCGGTGGGAGGCAACTTGTTGACAGAAGGCGTTTAATATATTATATATTTGTTTGTTTTGCACGCTAAATTACAGGCGCGCGAATTCTTGGAAGGAGAGAGTGTTTCGCAAAAATGGGAGGAAAGCAAGAGTGGGTAGTTGTTAAGGGGAGGTGGATATGGTGGGGGTACTGTAGACGGGAACTACATTCCTTACATAAAAAAATGTATTCAGTTTCGTCGGCTACGTGTGGATCTTTAGAATCGTCTACGTCACGGCGGACTGCATCCTACAGGTATCAACATTCTAAAAACTGTGCTCATCCTGGACTTCCCATTTTGAGCTTCAGATGACCGATAAACGCAAGTACTTCTATGAGGTCTTCATGATCGTTTTCTGCGTCCTTCCCGTCACGTCGTCCCTCTTTGTCAGCATCTATCTCTTCCGCCTTACGAGACAAAAAATGAGTGCCACTATGGCCGGAACGCAAGTTGATATGCCGACTTTTAGGAACAAGGTGACCTTCTTCAGCATAAACAAATAAATTTGTATTTAAGCTCCGATCTCTGGTGTTCATCTTTGCCACGACTGCTTGGACGTCGTTCAGCCTGTTGCCATATCGAATTTTCAACATTTGCCGGATTCATCTGTTTGAGTGGAGTTCCTTCAATTGCGAGGAGAGGGGAAGGATGAACTGGCTTGCTTGGCTGCTGCTTTATCTTCTTACCGTGAACCCGGTAAGCACATCTCTCAAACCACATTATCTAAAGTGTTCAAGATCGTGAATCCTGTGATCACGGCTCTGATCTACGCTCCCTACCGGATGACCATCAAAAAGTTTCTCATCAACATTCCCATCGGCAACCGAGCCCTGTATAGCTATCGTGGTGGAGATAACCAGACCGACACCAGGTAGAATTCCTTAGTTCACAATCAAGAAAAGCTTTTCTCCTTAGTTTCCTCTCAGTGCGTCGCTCTCGGAACCACCGGAACTCCTCGACAGACCACGAAATGTCGAGTCTCCGCCGCCCGGAGGTCCGCGTTAGCCTCAACTCCTACGACACTAACTGGGCTCCCATCGCTGAGGAACCCTTCATTCGAGGAGTCAAGACCGTCTCTCAAAATATCCAAAATCCACTTACTCCCGCTGGGAAAAAAACGTTCGTTTACAGCGATCGACCCAAAAGCAGCACTTTCCCGAGCACGACAGTTCCGAGCAGCTCCGCCGAACAGCAATAATTGTTGTTTCCAGCTTCCAATTCATGCTTTAATGTTTCATAATTTATTTCCAATTTATATGTATAATTTTGACGCATTAAAACGCGTTCTTACGTCATCCTCTCAATTCTCAAAAAGGCATTTTTGAGTTTAATAGATTTGTCAGTCAACAAATGTGCTACTGACACTGTAACGCTGCTGGTTGTGCGCCGCGTTTCTTTCGGCGGTCCTCAGCTTCTCATACATGACCGCGAAGCTCTGCTCCACGCCGGTCATTTGTTTATACTCACCGCGATGCTTGAAGCGGCCGCCCCATGTGCCTTCCTTAACCAGCGTGACCTTAAAGGTGCTTATGACTTGCAGCCGCTCAGCTGCTAATCCTGCAACTTACGGTTTCTCCCGAATAGAAGTCGTTGATGTGCCGGACGGCTACGCAAAAGAAGACACAACAGAAGACGACCATCCAAATTTGAAAGGTGTCCGTTGTGGCCGCTTCATTATGGAGGTTCGGAGGATGTGTGTCTTGGGTCCAGGCGGAACAGGTGGACAAGATGAAAATCAGGAAAATGGGGTACATTGAAAAGGCTTGAAGGGAACAAAAAGTGAGCATTTGAGATTGGAGGGAAACTGTGATGTGGCTGCGCAGACCTGTCAAGCGGTGTTTGCATACTGTCAGTTGAGAAGGGTGGGTGGGAGGTTTGCAGGAGATTTGAAAAATGGTATGGAAAAACGATTAGAAGTTAAAAAGACGTCGTTTTCACTTTACAGACAAACGAAATGACATATCAAAAGCATTCTATAAATGGTTTAAAACATTTAATTCGAATGAACATTCTTAGCGGTAGCATTTGAGTTCCGTTTTTTGATAATCCTCTCTATTAAATAAAGGAGAACGATCCATGTCAGTCCGTCCGTCCGTCCGTCGTGCGGTGCGTCACAAAATGTAGGCGACTGGCCGTTGCCCCGCTCCCACTATTCAACGATCTTACACCTCGTCGCAGGTTTACGATCACGCAAGCCAGTTTTGACCAGACCTTTTTTGCAACAATACAAGCTTAAATATTTAAGGAAAACAATGCAGTTACAATGATTTTGTTTTCTACAAGCAATCAATTTTAAGATTATAGCAAAAACTGCTTTTTCCTCTATTTTGAGCTTAATTTTTGGATGCTGGAATTTGTGCCTTTTGAAGCTCTTTTCTATACCTTTTAATTGTTGATTTTGAGCCGCCTAAGCGAGGCAGACACTTAAAGTGCAGAGAACGATTTTTGGAAATCGAGAAACGGCGTTTGTCAAGCAATTTTGAAACACCTCTTTTCCTAGTACGTGTTCATAGTAACCTCCTTCAACGTACTATGACACTTTTTGAGCAAGTTTCTCTTCTTCATAAGCAAGAAACTTTAGGATTAGGACAGTAGTAAAAAATAATTCCCATGTATTTTTTCAGACATAAGCTTGATTTTTGGTTGCGGGAATGGGATTTTTAACTCTTATCCCCTCTGTTAAATAAAGAAGAACGATCCAGACATGTCCGTCCTTCCTTCCGTCCGTCGCGAAATCATGTGGCTCCCTGATTGGTGAGGGGCGGCGTACTGTAGTTTTGCAATTGTGGTTTATCGCACTGTCGCGTGCGGCGACCAACGAAGCGGTGTTTTAAGCAACGGAGATAATTTTAAGGCAGAAAACGCAACTTTGATAATATTTTTGAGAACAAAAAGCGCCGAGTGAGTGAGGCGCGTAGCACCGAGAGATGAGGCGCGTAGCACCGAGCGCGTAGCACCGAGAGATGAGGCGCGTAGCACCGAGAGATGAGGCGCGTAGCACCGAGTGAGTGAGGCGCGTAGCACCGAGAGATGAGGTGCGTAGCACCGAGAGATGAGGCGCGTAGCACCGAGAGATGAGGCGCGTAGCACCGAGAGATGAGGCGCGTAGCACCGGAGATGAGCGCGTAGCACCGAGAGATGAGGCGCGTAGCACCGAGAGATGAGGCGCGTAGCACCGAGAGATGAGGCGCGTAGCACTGAGACTTTACAAAATGAGTGTTGTGAGGCGTGTAGCGCCAAATTATTCTGATTTAAGGAACGAATTCTCGAGCAATAGTCCGTTGATTCAAAAAGATTTAACGGTTTTATCAACTTTCTGCGTAAATAATTCAGAGAATTGGTGCTTTGAAAGAATTAACGTTTGATCGTGGCTTATTTTCAATCGCACTGGAAAACGTGCTCTGCAACCACACACTACTAGAAAATAGTCAACGCTCTTTCAATAAAGCTGTTCTATAAAGATTACTATTTGGACGGCTTGAATGATCTTTTTCAAATGTAGGCGCTTTGCTGTGTTTCACTAATCTTAAGTGCAACCGAACGACATTTTAGTGTCAACTCGACAATCTAAACATCATCAAAATTCAATTTTCAAAACAAGGGCTTAATCTCGAGCAGGAGGCAACATCACACCTTCGTGACTTGCGGATCATAACAGGTTCGCGTGCTGGAGTTAATTGCTTTCTTTCCAAATGTAGCCGAATGAGCGTGACAGCCGCTCGAGGTTGCGCTTTCCTTTCAGGCGTGCACTTCCACTCTAAGCCGTCGGATCATAAAAAGGTCCTCTTACTTCCGATGTGATCTCTACTTTACAGTTTTATAAAAAGTTGCAGCCATTTTGCAAAAATTTTAATGTGTTTTTGAAAGCGTTTGCTTGCGCGAGAGCTGGGTATTTTTTGGTATCTATATCCACTATCTGCCGTCGGATTGTGGAAAGGTCGTCTTGCTTCCGATGTGATCTTTATTACAGTTTTTTGTAGATTTTTAAATATGCTCAAATGTTTGATTGCACTAGAGCTCTGGTATCCTTGCTCCTATTTTAGCTCCTTGAGTTTTTCCCAAATGTCATCGACCATTTTTGGAGATTAAAGACTGACGGCCAAAATAGGTCCTCATTACAAGTAAATAAATATGGTCAGTAAACATGCCGTGCTGGCCTAATTGGAATCTCAACTTTGTTTATGGAAAAATCAGGCCATGTTTTGGTATCAACGGGCCCCGCGCGCTATTGTGCGAAAATTCGTTCCTGAAATCACTGTTCGGCGCTTTGCTCCTCACAATACTCAATGTTGTAATAGTCTCGGCTCTGCGCGCCACGATGATGCGAGATTTTTCGGCTAAACGAACACTCGGCGCCTCAAAAATTTCATCTCGCGTTTGTCAACTCAAATTTCTCTCCGGTGCTCTTCTACGCCGCTCAAAACAGTCCTCGTCGCGCGCCGCTTGCGAAAGTGCGACAAACCACAATTGCAAAACTACAGTATGCCGCCCCTCACCAATCAGGGACATCGTAATGTCGTTTTTGTGACGGTCTAGATCGTTCTCCTTTACTTATTAAAGGATTTCGCCAATCGCTCCTCAGCGTCCCTTCCTAGATTGGCGCAGATTTTTACGTTCATTTTGTGATTAATTGGAGTCGAATAAAAGTCTGGATTATTATGATGCAAGCTGAGCAAAGGTTTATGACGGTGTCAGAAAATCCTTGTTTTTAGCGTTTTTTGTAATCTTTATCAAAAGCGGTTAAATTTCTAAAATTAGTACGGGCTACATGTGATTGTAGGACATTTCAATCTTTGAGAAACGATTGTTAAAGAACAAAAATGATTAAGTATGGAAATTAGGCACTTATTGTCGCGTTATTGAAATAATTTTTGAGATGTGCAGCAAAACATGTGACGCAAGCGAAAATTGCTAAAAATGTGACATGATTTCTAAAGTAAATCTGCTAAAGGCAATAAACGTCACAGCTCACCTTGAACTTAATCAAACGCTTGAGCCGATTCTTAACTATTCCGAAAAAGAGTTTATGGAAAACGTGCTTTGAATCTGTGACATTTGAGAAATTTGTGCAAAGATGTGGTGTGAAAGAAATTGTGGACAGAGAATGGAGATAAGCAGCTCCTTTGCAGATTAACGTAAACGCTGTGACATGATACGTCTATTTATGGTTTTGCTATTCATATGGGACTCCCCGACCTTTTCTTCAGAAGCTGCTTCATGGTATTGCGAGGACCTTTTCTGAGGTCATGACTAACTCTTTTGTCAAAATTTTGTAAAAGTGTTGACGAATTTTAGAACCGTCTGCAGCATGGCAACGTAACAATTATTCCAGTGCTTCAAATAGTATTTCTAGCTATAAAGCTTCTAGTTTCTTTAAAAAAGGATTTTGCGTAGCCAGCAAATTCTTGTTTGTAGCCACACCACTATTCAAAATTTTTTAAAGTCTTTGAAGAAATGAATCTATTCGATCATTTCTGAATTTTGAAACAAATTCTACGTCACTTTTTAAGCTTATCTTTCAAAATTACACATTGACGCAGCCTATTTACGTGCTAAACGTAAATTAGAGTTTCAGTTTCTTTCAAAATGTTAGCTAAGACGTAAGAAACCGCAAACCTACGAGCACGAATGTCGACAAGCTGCTTTGTAGCAGATAAAGATTGCGGCTGCGTTGGTGCATCTGTTTACGAGTCGCATTCCTTCCATTTGTCATAAACTACGGTAGCTCGTGAGCATTGAGAACAAATTTGATTAACTGCAACTATTGTCTAAGGTTCGATTGTACCAAAGACTCGCTTTTGACCTTCGCTTTCCAAGCTTTCTAACCCCTAATCTCGATTTTTCATTCGCACAGCGATTCCAAGGCCTCTTAGCTGCGATTCCCAAATAATTATTTTCCGCGGTCGATCGCAAATGAGGCGATTAACAAATCTAGGCATCGCCACGTTTTCCAAATCGTGACTTATCCTTTCCAATCATAGCTCCGCGCTCCAATCTTTGACATCGACGGTTATTTATCCCGTCGCAAACAAACCTTTTGGGCAAATTCGACGAGGATTTGGCAGAAAGTAGGGCTTGTAAGCTGAAGGAAATGCTTAGCTGGAATCTCGAGGAGGATATCGAAGGAACATAGCCTTTCTGGTATTTCGCGGTGCGCGGAAGTAGGGTTTGACATTTGGATTAAACTCTTGTTGATGGCCTTGGAAGAGTTAAAGGTGGCAAAGTCGGTTCTCCCGATAAAGGTCGCTCTTTGCATTTGATTGATAAAAATTGGGAAATTCACAAATTAGACAAATCCAATGCAAACAGGATTAGGGAAGATGATACCAGCAAGAATGAGGTTCGGCATTTGCGGAAATAGCGCAAAGAAGCCCGGCTAGCGATTTAGTTTAAGTCGGAGAAGGCACTCAGAGGTATCCTTTGGCAGGTTCGTTTTACGCGTTCACTCGGCTGTATGTCCAAAAGATAATCCGTCTTAAGACTCCCAACGGTGTGCACGCACGTCCACCTTTGATTTCACCTAATTGGACGTCCAGTTCTTTCGTCTTATTCCGCCGCGACCCATGTTGTAAGCGAGGACGTCACAGTGGTCGCGCAGCCGATAGCCCAGGGCGACCGCGGGATTTCGAATCCGGGCTTCAACCGCTTTTGGGTCCACGTGCGTGTGTGGGAAAGTGACACTGCCCCATGGAGACGCCTCAGAAATCACTCGTTAAATAGTCAATCCGAGCGGAACTGCCAAGAGTAACTCATTTCAGAAAGGATAATTAACGGTGACTCCATGCGCAGTGGAGGAGAAAACTGCCGCAGTGGCTCCGTCGAACCCGGCGAGGTTAAGGAGTTTACTGCAGGTAAGGAAAGAGAATTGAGCGAGGGATGGAATAAGAGTTTAGAGTTGGACGGGAGATCGTTGGTGTTGGCGTCTGTTCCGGATTGGAAGCGACAGGAAGTAGTTCTCGGCAAGGCGATCAAGAGCGAAGTCAAGAATGTGAGTTAGTAAACGTAAGTTTCCATATCCAAGATACACAACGAATATTACAAAACCTTTTTTGGAGTTGGAGCTTATATTCCAAATTACATATGCACTTTGAAAACAGAATTTGAAGTTACAATGTAGACCACTGACAGACCAATAAAACAGAAAAGCAGCGATGAATATTTCAAAAAGGGGCTTTCTTCTATTTGCCAAAATTCATTTTGCACATTCAATTTGACACTTCGGAAATCACAAAAAGCGAAAGTCAAATGAACAATGCCAATAATGCCTGTAACTCATCTCCTAAAAATGTTAAAATGGTAGTAACTTTTATGTTAAGAAACAAAAATCTTACCCACTATCGGTTTTTCATGCTTGAACGTAATTTTCAAGGGGTCACAGCTCTCCGTCAAATCCTTGTTCTTAAAGCGACTACTACAAAACACAGCTTAAAGAAGATATTGAAATTTCAATTTTTAGAGTTTGACACATTTTCAAACTGATTAAAATTTACATAGTACTCATTGTAACCCACTAAAAACAACAAAGTAAGGAGAGCAGCGATCAAAATATAAAAGATGATATTATTTTGCCAGCAAAGGTTGATTTTACAAATTAACGCGGAAGCCTTGAAATTCACCACTCCAAAGAATACCTTTCAAACCAAAATTCTTACTCGAAACCCCTTTTTTACTTGCACGTAATTTTTAAAGAATCGCTGCTACATCCCAACTTAGAAAAAATTCAACACGAAATTTCAGATCACTGGATTTCACGTTTCACTCAACCAGTTTTTCGAGCATGCAAAAACTGACTTGAAACGATCACTTACATTTTAAAGGCTCAACAATTTTTCAAACTGGTTCAGATTCTTAAGGCCCAGTTTATCCACATTCTACAAGCACAAACAAATTGTAGCCTACCGTAACCCTGTAGTACTCCTTCAAAGTTTACAATATTGTACAAGCAAAAGTGCATTCCTAAGACCACCTACCCACTTCCACTTATTCCGTGATCGAAACGCAGTTTTGTATTTGGCCAAGCGCACAAAATGTTGCCCTTTGCACTTTTTCCTCTAACCGCCCGAGGCAAATCCAACTCGCCGAGCGCCTCTCCTCCACGCCGCTCCGATAGTCAAGAAGCCGCTTGTTATTGCGTAACCTAAGCTATTACGGTAGCTATTTTTTGTGGTTAGGTACCGCGTAGACGTGGCCACAATTCCGGTTGTTTTGTTACTCTTTCGCGCTGTTACCGCCAGCTATCCCCTAACCGAGTTCTTATTTGTACAACGATATTGTAGAAAGGTTCCTCTCGGTCGCCGCTCGACAAACCGCTTAAGGTATATTCCGCATTATTGTATGCTCTTTAAATCATACATTCCCAAAATTGAACCATCCAAATCTGTTACGCGTTCTTGCTTTGGCCGCTTTGTTGCACCAATTCGTTTGGACAATTTTGAAATGGGTTTTGAAATTTGAGGGTTGCACATTTGGCCTGAAGGGGTTTTGTAAACTAGGAAAGCCAAACATTATAAAAACAAGTTATGAAAAGTCAAATGGCATGGTCTTGGTGGGACGTCACGAACTTAATATCACAATTCAAAATCAGGTACTTAACCATCAACGTTTTTGGATGAAAGATTTCAAATTCAAATTCAACATTTGTAATTTACCTTTATGATGAAGCCGCATTGCCGATCGAAACACTTTCTCACAAAAATCGATAGAAATATGAATTCAAAGACCTCAAAGGCTCTTCAATGGAAACCTGAAGAACAATGCGTGTTTATCACCGGTGTCATTGTATTCTACTTACATAGACGATAACCCTTAAACATATTGGGAGTTTTAAAATCCATTATGAAATCGAAAATCGTGTTTTTTGCAATGCAAGCACGTCCACCTCAACTTCCAAAAAACACTTTAAAATCAAAAAGTGCACTTAAAATTAATCTTCTTACAAGTATGTCGGAATATTCATACAATACGTCTAACTCCAGCTCAGAATCAGGAAAAGTCGATTAAAATCAAGTTTTTCCCAAATTTCGAAAATTCAAATAAACGTGTTCAGGTCATGGATCAAAGCCGCATCCAAGGATTCTACCCACAAATGGACCGCCAGAGCGTCGTGTGCCCTTCGGTGACGAGCTCCTTCTTGGACTCTACCTCGACGACTCCTTCGGAATCCGCCGTCGCTGCCACGAACAACTTTGACTTCGACACCAACGCGTTCACCTCGTTCTCCCAGCATCTGTCTTCCTTCCCACTTCACCTCTATAACGCTTCTCACGGAATGGGCCTCACAAGTCCCACGGACCCCGTCCTTCGACTCGCACGCGCCGGTCACTTCGGACAACAGCATGCTCTACAACAACAGCATGACTCCAACAGGACAAAACAACCCTCCTTCAATGTTTCAGGGAATGCCTAACATCGGGACTCGGCCTTATGACGCCTTCCTGGATACGTATGCAATGGCAGCGACAGCTATGCGTCCATCGGTGTTCGCTCAGTCGCGGGATACTGTAGTGCAGTCGGCCAATCAAGAACGGCCCAGCGTTGACTCACTTAGGTAAAGTTAATTAATTAATTGGGAGTTAATTAGAGGGAATTGGACATTGAAACAATGGAAGAATTGTGGGTTCGTCTGCTACAAAAAGAACAACAAAACTATTCTGTGAAGGCCGGAAATTAAACTCTTAAACAAATTGAATATCGAAACTGAAAAAGTGCATTCAGCTCGACTCCTTACAGTCCCTATTCGTCGCTCCGCAGCCCCAACGGCTCCTCGCTTCCTCCTTCGCTCACTCCAGCCATCGCTTCTACTCCTCAACTCAATCGAAACCGTTGTCAGGTTTGCATCTCCGCAGACTCGAATGGACTCCATTTCGGAGCCAAAACCTGCGCGGCTTGCGCTGCGTTCTTCCGTAGAACCATCAGCGACAAGAAGAAGTACTCTTGCAAACGGACCAGCCGTTGCGTCATTCATGTCACCGATAGTGAGTTACAAAAAACGTCTTTAATACTATTTGAGCATGTAAAATACAAGGTCCAAACTCGATGCTCAAACATTTTTTGAATGTTTCGTAATATGACAATGGCAACTTCGTACTAGAAAATTGATGGAAGGCTTGAAAAGATAATTTAAACGTACTTTGCAAGAAAGCTTGACAATTTCAGCTGAATTTCACCAACCCTATCCTAAATTTTCAATTTCTACGGTCTACTTTGAGCGTTCAAAAATCTTCAAAATGTTTTCAATATCAAAGTTTCAACTTAATAAAATTTGAAAAGCAAAGAATTTCGAACAAAATCAACATTTTGAAATGTCGATAAATACTGAAACAGCTGGACAAGTTTGTCCATAAGTGCTCCTTCTTATGGCACTTACGCTTTCGCTCAAAAAATCCATTTGAAAAATAAAGTACCTAAGTACCTAATTAAAAAACTGCCTTTCAACTATCGCATCTAGTGCTACAACCAAAACTGATCAATCAATGAATTCAAAACATCTAACAACGAGAACTTGAATGACAGACAAATGAACTAGACAAGACAGACATAACAGACAGAGAAATAAGATAGACAAAGAAATATTCTGAACAAACATTTAAATTTAGCTACCGGATACCGCAAGATCTGCCGCAATTGTCGCATGAAGCGCTGCCTGGAAGTCGGAATGTTGCCTGAGAGTGAGTAAAGGCTTTGACCCTTTGATACAAATACCTCTTTTCAGACGTTCAAAACAAACGGCAGCGCATTCCTCCTCCTATGCAAATCCGTCCTCCTTGCAGCTCCGAACAGCCGAACATGCAGGTGCACACTCCGAACCCTCCGCGACCCATCTCTCACATGGACAGCAACTCCAGCATGGTCTTCGGGAATCTCTCCCTTTAAATCTACCCCATTGAATTTATCTTTCTCTTTGATCTCGAACTCAATAACTACTCTTGCCCGCTTTTTGTTAGCTTTCTTTGAATAAATGTGTCTGTGAACTTTGTTAAAAGACACGAACGACCAAAAATAGCATTTCCAGCAATAATTTCTTGTGCTTCAAATAGTTAAAACTTTTATTATACACATTAGAATCTCTGGCGAATCAATTAACGTTTTCGATCATTTGATGTTTTCTGCGCAGAGGCACTCGATCAATGGGATCGAGCGCGGAGAGGATTTGTGGTAGCCACACCAGCGCGTGCAGAAGACCGATGACGTTGACGAGCACGACTGTTTGGAAGAAGACCCGCACAAGATACGCCTTAATTAGGGGCAATGACACCATCGCGATAAGTGTGGAAAGACCGGCTTGGAGAACGGGGTATCCGACCACCGCCAGGGTGTTGATTACCTGCAATTGGATTTTGTGGTCTTAAAAGTGCAATGAATCCTCTACCTTCAATCTCGCATTCTTTTCCTCCGATCTGTGGTACTTGTAGCAGATGTGGATACTGAAATCTACGGCCAATCCAATAGCCATAACAATGCATCCCATAGAAACAGAGTCGAGGTCACTTCCCCAAATCGACAGGAATCCACAAACTCCGCAAGAGATGGAGAGAAGAGACCAGGTCATCACGAAGACCGATTGCATGTCGGGCAGGAAAAAGGTGGAGATGCATGCCATAACGGCGATGGCCGAGCCGATGGACTGCATGCTGGAGGGGGCAATGGACTTGCGTTGGTCGATGAGGAACGGAGAGAAGATGCCGGAGAGGAAAACGTCGAATTCGGGGTAGTCGGCCACAATCTTGCGCCAGTTGAAGAGTTCGGCTTGGCGTTTGTCCCAGGAATCGAGGCCGTAGAAACTCGTTTGGAAGCTGAACGCGGTCACGCAAGGTTCTCCGTCGGCAACACTGTCATTAATCTTGACTTTGCCTAAAATTCCGTAAGTTCAAAATTTGCAAAACAGTAAATACAGGTTAAACAAACCAAATTTGAACGCTACAAATCATAAAGTACCAAAAGAAAACGAGGAAAACCCCAAAAAACCTGTTTTTTATGACAACTTGGAATTGATTGATTAAACTAAATACTAATCCGTCAATCAAGTTGCAAAAGCTGTTAGTTTTAGAATTGTAGTAGAGCGAATTTAGAAAAGTGTGTTTCGTCTTACAAGCTTTCCCGATTTCAAGAAATCGTTCTCGACATTTTAAGTGTCTGTCTAAAATCTTATCGCTTAAACGGTTTTCCAAAATTTGCTATATACAACAATTGAAAGGTATAGAAAAGAGCTTCAAAAGGCACAAATTCCAGCATCCAAAAATTAAGCTCAAATTTGATAAAATAGAGGGAAAAGGAGTTTTTTGCTATCATCTTAAAATGTATTGCTGGTAGAAAACAAAAACATTGTAACTGCATTGTTTTCCTTAGATATTTAAGCTTGTATTGTTGCAAAAAATTGATGTTTCAAAATTGCTTGAACACACGCCGTTTCCCGATTTGCAAAAATCGTTCTCTGCAGTTTAAGTGTCTGCCTAAAGTCTTATCGCTTAGGCGGTTTTAACAAATTTGTTATCTCCTCTATTAAATGAAGGAGAACGATCCAAACGTGTCCGTCCGTGTGTTACGCCAATGTTCCTGATTGGGGAAACGCGGGTTACGGTAGCAGCGCCATTTGCGTTTGCACGTCTCTTTGGAGGCGCGAACAGCCGACTCAGAACATTTTTTGAGACTGAAACCTCGCGCGGTTCCGTTAATATACAATAATTAAAAGGTATAGAAAAGAGCTTCAGAAGCCAACAAGTCACAGATTCTAGCATCCAAAAATTAAGCTCAAGTTTGATAAAATAGAGGGAAAAGGAGTTTTTTACTATCATCTTAAAATTGATTGCTTGTAGGCTACAAGCAATAAATTTTAAGATGATAGATTTTGTTTGCAACAAGTTGTAGCAAACAAAATCATTTCTAACTGCATCATTTTCCTTAGATATTCAAGCTCGTATGGTTGCAAAAAAATTGGTATATAAATTAAAGATTTCCATAAATTTAAAATCTAAGGCTAAGGGAGCAGGTAAATTTGAATTTGAGGTCTTACAAATTTGTTAAATATCTCAAAACTCACTTCTGTACTGGTTGTAGTCAATCTGGTTGAAGAAGTTGTTCAGTAACTTGCGGCTATAGAACCCAGTACCATAATCGACTTCAGGAAAGTCATTTAGATACTGCTGGTACTGCCACACCCACATGTTGGTCGAGACTCGCCCGATACTGAAATCTGTGTGCTCAAGACGGAAGACGAGTTCGTTTAGTCGAGCTCTTTGGCCTGCATCTCTAGATCTGGAGGACTCATGATGTGGAAAGTGGGCATGACGTTGTCGGCCCAGATGTATTTATCTAGAAGAAGGTCCTTTGTATTTTCACGAATTTTGACTTTTTTTACCAGCGAGATGAACAAAGGTTTGGATTGGAGAATTGTCACGGATGTATTTCTTGGGACTGATGTCGACCATAATCGTCGAGCAGCCGTACACGCTAAGCATCACGTAGCCAAAAAAGAGAATCCAGTTGGCAACCATGACGTCCTTGCGGAGGATGAAAGGAGCCAGTTTGAATTCAAAGAATTTGTGCATCATTGTGGCTAAATTTGAAAAGGGTTTAAACAAGCGAGAGCTAAGACTTACGGTCCTGGTCAGGCTCACTAGAGGTCTCGCTCTCGACGTCTCCGCCTTCAAGCTTCTTCTTTCCACAACAACAGCAGCTCCTCTCATAGCAGCACGTCATCAAGCCTCCGGTCTCCTCCTTCATTCCACCGTAAACCATGCAGGCGGAGTAGAAAGTCACTTGGAACACGTAGTCCATCATAACTCCGACGGCTGTAAGCATGCAAAAGTCGCCTACGGCTGGAGTTGAACAGAGGAAGTAGCCGAGAGCTAAATTAAGAAATGTTAAGAAGAGAAACCTTAAAATAGATTTCACCAAAGCAGCCGAAGTTGGTCAGAGAAGTAACAGTGATACTGGCTCCGGCATCACCCATCGTGTGACCCATGCGCTTCTCAACGGAATCCTTAGGATTCGACGTTCTCCAAGCGCCAAGAAGAAGGAAAGCGTCATCGACACCTGAAATCAGTGATCAGAAATTGTCGCCTTGTGACATACAACCAACCAACAGCCAAAATCAGGAAAGGCATAGTGCTGGACACGGGGTTGAAGGGCAGGCCAAAGTAAAAGGTGATTCCAAAAGTGCAAATCAGCGAGAGGATAACGGATATCACGCCGAGATACGCTTCCATTGGCTTCGACTTTCTTCTATCTGTGGAATAGTTGGAGAAGATGACAAAGAACATGAGTTGGATGGAGACCGGGATGGCGAAAGGAACCGAGTTGATGATGATCAGCTCGAGTTCGTCATCCATAGCGTGGTCACTGAAAATGGAAGATTTTAAGAATTAGAAAGCTATGAAATTTATTTCAAAAGATCAAAAATGGCTTTTTTCAAAAGATTAGCTAATTATGCAGCCTTCAAAAAGGACACTTTTCACTTTTAATTTTATGTTTTTAAAACTTGAAGAATAAGCGAAATTTGTGAAAAAGGATAATGATGCGAATCTCAAAAATATTGTCGTTCTTACCTAAAAAACAAACGTTTAAAAAGTTAAAATTACGCTTTCAATTAAATGCCAAATCGAAAATTGAAATGTTTGCATGCACAAAAACAAGAGGACAAATTTACGTCAAATAGCACGAAACAACTGCAACAATACAAGCTTATACTTTGAATAAAGTGAACATAAACAAGTTTTCCGAATTTTTCATTGCTCGTTAAAAAACCACAAAAACAAAATAAGTTAAAATGTTGCGTTGGAGAGGTCCCGCAAAAACCAAAGAATTAAAATGAAGCCATGGATCCCGAAAAGCTTACTTATGCGGAATCCACTTAATGTCACAAGACTCGCTCTTCTTGTTCCAGAACTTATTCAGCTCTTCTCGGAAACATGTAAGCAGCTCCAGATTCTGGTGTCTTCTCGAAGTAGATAAACCAGTGAATGGTCAACACACGAGCTCCAATGATTTCGTGCTTCTCTCCGGTAACGTTTACTCCATAAACCACCTAGAACTGTTTTTTGCAAAATGTCTGAAAATTGCGAAATTGCTTACATTTCCAATGTCTTTTGGTCGGTTGAACAGATACATGACCGGATAAGAGAGTTGGATGTTGGGGTTGTTGCGACCTTCGGCGTCTCTAAACAAGATGTCGGCGTGTTTGAGCCAAACGTTTAGGTTGTTGTTGCATTTCTGAAACATATTTACAAGAAGTTTTTTAAGAGACTGCGACAATGCACAGTTTCAAGAAATGTGGAGCGTTTAACCGCAATTTAACAAATATGGAACAAGGCACTTCCAGCAAAATTGACTCTTTGTTCCAATTTTAAGGAAGAAGCTCCTGCTCCTGTCAACAAAAAAGTAAACAAAGATAATTTTACATGTCAACTTGTCCAGCATTAAACTGGGGCAAACAGCGAACTTCAAAAAAGTGGACCTAGCAATAGGAAAACAATCAAACTACAAAAAGGGAACAAAGCAGCTCTTGAATTTTTGCCTATGAATTTCGTACCCTAGTTTCAAGCTTAAATTTGGTACTCACCTTATCGTCTCCGTCCTTCCTGCAAAAATCTTCTAAGCGCCACGTTTTTCCATTCAAATCCAGCGTCACGTTCATCATCTCTTGGGTATAATTGTACAGCATAGCTAACGTTTCACTTTCCAGCAGATTCTCATAGTTATCCTTAACTACGTAATACCGCACAATATCCGTGAACATGGGATAAGCGCTTCTCTTAGAAATGTTCTTGGCCATATTAACCGTCAAATCACCGGCGGGAATTTTATTGAAGGCCTGCTCACGGAGATATTCGGTCTTGACGGGGGCATCGTGGGGGACGAAGAGCTTGAAAAGATCCAAGTTGATTCGAATATAGCTTATAAAGGGAGCACAGAAGAGGGTGAGAGCAAGTGAGGCGATAATGATCTTGCCGGGGTGGCGGGCCACGAAACAGCCCCAACTGTAGAATCCCGCGGCGAAGAGGTTCTCGAACCAGCGACCCCACTCAGAGAACCTAGGAGCCATTTGAAAAAACGACGACACGGATCAATGTGCCGGTGGTGGTCTTCTTCGGTCGGTGGTCGGACGGCGGTCGGTTGAGTGTGGAAGAATCCGAAACGCCCGAGACGGCGAATAACGGGGTCAGAGCCGCGGGCGAGCGCGGAAAGTCCTTCGTCTTCCTTATTCGGGTCAACTCGCGCCCGAGCGCTCACCGAGCGCTCGAACTCAGCAGGATTTGAGTTAGGCGCGCGAAGAAAGTCGTGGAGTTAATTGAAACTATCGATGTTACAACGGAAGAGGGCGGCGACTTCCACCAATTTTGCCCGTCTATTGGATGCGTCTGGAAATTTTCGAATGCGTGGAGAGGAAAAGATGCAATTTAGGGTTATTTAGGTGGACCCGTGCAGGGGAGGTTGAGATGTGGGAAGAAAGGCGTGACCGCGGAAAGAAAAAGATTAAGATAAGACGGTCATGCAACACTCTGTTCGCACTTTTAAGGGACTTCCGACGTGGGCGACGGGAAGAAGAAACCGGTACACAAAAAAGCTTTGAATACTTTATTAAGTTAATTTTAAGAGATAGTAAAATGGGTAAGGTGAAACAAAAAACTGATCAAGAGGAGATTCACCTTTCCAAACCCTTTTAGCAACGTTCAGGATTTGACGACGGAAAAGGAAATGGGCAACAAACCACTAATTATTAATTCTAATCAATTATTAATGAACGATTAATTTAAAAAATGAATAAGATCTGAATTTTGACCTCCCAAAAATCAGTAGATTTTAACTTAACACAGGAAATTGTCAGTTTCTGGAATTTCATAAAGCATTCAAATAACGAAGGAATTTTACCTTTTTTAAAAGCAAAAAATCCGCAAATTTGAATTTGAAAGTTGAAAAGGTAAGCAAAAAGTTGTACAAAGAGAGCATTCGCAATGCTCAGCTATTTCACTGGAATGTCTGTCCACGTACAAAAAATGTTAACACCTGAATATTATCTGAACAAAGGTTAATGGCATTTTTTAAGCGACTTTCGGAATGTGACAACGACAAAGGAAATGGAGTAAAAAGGAACTTAACAATAAATTTGAAATGCAAAGTAAATTTAAGAATTTAATAATTAAAACATGCGAGACATAAAAGTGTTGCTTAGTTCTGAGGTTAAAGCAGTTCAAACTTACAACCTCGGGTTTTTTGCCTTACAAACTATTAAATTGCATTAAAAGAAACGTGGAGATGTTTGCTCGAATCTGCTTCAAACGAGATTTTTAAACTGCTGTCCAAACCGTCATTTTAAGATGTACAACTTCACTTCAACTAGCTCTTGTTTGCCATCAAAATTTCCATAAAACGCCCCGAAGCCGTGTAATTCCAAAACAAGACGATGCAAGCTCTGGTGTTCCAAGAAAACCAGCTCTCCACCATCCTAATCGCTGACGCAAGAGCCCGACGAATCTGTCTTGGATCATACAATAGCCGCCTGAGGCCATCTCTCTAGAACTGGTCGCGGCAGACTGTATAAAACCGTCTGAGCCAAGCACTCCCAAGCATCTTCCCATTAAGCTCCATGCTCTCCTCGTATTTCCTGGCGCTGCCTCTGGCGCACAGTTTCCTCATCCCCGGTCTCGGTGGTGGTGGAGGTGGCGGCGGCGGATGTGGCTGCGGACCCCCGCCCTGTCCTCCGCCCTGTCCTCCTCCGTGTCCGCCTCCCCCCTGTGGAGGAGGATGCGGCGGAGGCGGAGGATGTGGACGTAAAAAGCGTGAGGCCATCGAAGAGGCCGATATTGTGTACTCTGCAAAACTGAAGCCCGAGGAAAAGTGCAACAATGAGACTCTGGGCAAGATCATCAAGAACGTGAGTGCAGAACGTGAGTGCTCTTCATTTCACTTATATTCTAATTTTGCTTTTTTAGACCATTACCAACGACGTGCCTACCTCCATCAACGCCCTCAACGACATCCTCAACCGTCGCACTCCCGACTACGTCATTATCTGCGGCCCAACTGCCCAGAAATGGTTCGAATTCGTCTCCAAAATCAAAAACTTCTGCGCTTTCGGAAATGAAAAACCACTCGCCCTCAGCAGCGATTCGTCCCAATCGTGAGCACCACAACTCCTCCAGCCTTCACTGAGACGGCTCCTCTACCTCACGAACTGCCTCAAGGAACCGACACTGAGGGAGTGGTCCCCGAGAAGGTGGATCCCAACGCTCCTAAGATTAACGAAAAAACCGGAAAAGAGACCGAAGAGTCAGAGCAGTTCCGCGAGCTCAAGTCGAAGGTCAAGGTTCAGTGAACACAACGAAAAAGCGGAATATTTTGAGTTCTATTTTATGCAATAGAAGTAGAGAATTATACGGAATAAAGTGTTTTGGAGAGCTTAGAAGTTAACGTTGAACACGTGATTGAAGTCATTCGGATATGAAAAAGTGAAGACATTTACTTTTGCGGATAATCTAATTCTCACAAGCGATAGATTTAACTAAACTGTTTTCGTGGATCCGCCTATTCAACTCTCAGAAAATTGAACGGAAAGTTGTTCGGCACTACAAGAGCGCAATTCTTTACTTTGTACGCGTTTTTAAAATGCGTCTTATTTTGAATAAACAGATTTTCCAGAGTGAGGAAAAATGACGCGTGCAACGATGAATTTGTTTTGGTTTTATTATGATTTTTGTAATGGTTGTGGTTGTTCCGAGGGGGGGAGCGTTGTTTGTTCGAGTTCTCAAAACGGTCCTTCTTTCATTTCAAAATTCCTGCAAAAGAACTTGTCAAAATTGCAAAATGTTTTTTGCAGGCTCGTGTTCACGGCTGATTAATTTAAAGCATTTTCACTACAGTGACAAATCTAGGCAGTTTGAACAGCTTGGCCATTACTGGTTCGAGGGTGCAACATTTGCATTTATTACCTACACTTCCTTAGCTCTCAACCCAGTACCAAACACATAACAAATCGTCTTGTTGTCTTCATGAGTGCAGTAGTGGTCCATTTTCACAACAACGGTCATATTTTCTCCTTTTTCGGCACACACAATTAGAAATTTATCAGAGTGATGCAGAGTTGCGTTTAGGTTTAAAATTGTAGTTTCTGGCTTCGAGTGAAACGACTGAAAATCAAAACAGTGGTAGTCGAAACAAGCTCCTTTACCTTTTTCATAATTTCTTGTAGTTTATCGTGGGAGCAAGTCCTTTGTGCCTCTTTAGAAATCATGACTCCAGCTTCTCTTTTCCTCCTTCCACAACTGTCACACGGGAGTGGCGGAGGCGGTGGAGGAGAGGCACAAGGAGGCGGAGGTTCACACGCCGACCTGCATCCGCCAGTTTTGCATCCAAAACTGCCACATCCTCCTTCGCTGCCGAATAGAATGGCGTTCGTGACGTAAATAGAAAAGCAGAGAATGACAATGCAGCGCGTAACAAACTGGAACATGATTGTAACAACGTGTGACAATGGAATTAAGGCTTTTAGATCTTATACGATAACAAAAAGGATATCCGGTTTGTGAGTGGCTTGAGATGTGGTTGCGCAATAGAACGAGTTTGTGACAATTGGATGAGTGGTCACAATTTGGTGATTACGTCATAATTGACACAGACTAAGGTATTTTTGAATTCGGACATGCATAGCGGACAATCTGAAGATCAATAATTTTATTATCAGGCGTAAATTTTTGGACGAGGCGGTTTTGCTGTCAAAATAATAGAAAATCTGTGGTTTTATGAGAAAATTTTTGGAAATCTTGCGAAGTTGCCGTTTTTATTGGCTTCCGAGAGCTTCTATCGGATTTATCGGTTTGTGACATTATCAAGCGACAATTATTTTATTGACAGGCTGTGGAATGCGATCGAAGGATTTGAAAACTCACTCAAATTTGGAATTGGGAAAAATTGACGTTGTAATTTTAATTTTTCTTTGAATGTGAAATTTTTTTGATTTTGTAAGAAAGAAGTATCAATAATTCGTAGCAACTTAGTAGGATTAGCAGGAACTAGTTTTGTTCTTAACACGTTTTTTTTGTTCTGTTCTTCTGTTTTATGCATTTTTTAAGCATGGTAAAGTCCTTACAGTCTCTTTATTGTTTTCTAGGGCAACGTTTCTTGGAGAGCTCATAATCACGGAATTTATCTTATCGACAAACTACGTCTTTCTGATACCTACGTGATCTCAGTCAAACTGCATTCCTCCCATCAAACCGCCTGACCTTGGGTACAAGGCCCGGCACAACAAGCTAACAATTAGCAAACAGTGGAGTGAATGTTTGCCCAGGTCTCCTTATCATTTTCCATTTTTATCTTCATTTTTCGAATCCACATTGAAATCAAATCAAAGCCAATATAAACTCAAAAACGACGTCACACAAAATCACAAAACAGGACGTTTACCCGGCCAAAGTAGAGAACCTCAAAGACCAAATTTTTGTGATAGCTCTCGGTGTAATCTGTACATTCGGAGAGCAAACCAGCGATCTCTGGCGCTATCTCACTGAAGACGCACGGCGCGATCGATCGACTCCCATCGGAACTCGTTTGATAATTTGTGTTACTTCCATGCATACTCTAAGGAGCGAAAGGTCGGCGTGTCTTGTTATGATAAAGTGAAGGGTCGGGATTTCAAGATTTTTCGTTGACCCGATGTTACTTGCAAGGTGTTGTAATACTAAATAAACGGCTATTAAAGAACTTTTTAAATTGAGTTGTCCAATTCAATGTGTTTTCAGTATGACAGCCCCCGTCCGTAACTACCACCCAAATTTGACGAACGAAGAACTCAAAAAAGAACTCGAGAAACCCTGCCGGATATGTGGTCAAGACAGCAAAGGATTCCATTTTGGTGTGGTTACGTGTCGTGCTTGTGCCGCCTTTTTTAGGAGAACCGTGGCTGAGAGCAAAACTTATTTGTGCCGGCAGAATGGAACTTGTCCTATTAGACATGGTTGTGTAAATTGCGTCGTTTTCAGAACGCCGGAACATGTGTCGCGCTTGTCGCTTTAGAAAATGCGAGTCCGTTGGGATGAATAAGAATGGTAGTTTGATTTTTGTTTGCGGATTTCCTCAACTTGTTTTTAGACGTCCAACTAAATCGAGATTCCATAAAACCAGTAGACAACGACGACATTGATCACAACCAGCGAGAGCGCAGCAACCCGGAAGAACCCTCGACCTCAGGTCCAGTGGCGCCAGAACCGGTCTTTAGGAGTGTTTTGAAATTGAATTAGCATTTAATATTCTTAGGTCACGCACCCAGAACCGATTCTTGTCCGAGCCATCTATCCTTATGACATGGAGATCTTGAACAAAATGTTGGATGCTTACAGGAGTTATCAGTCTTGCCAGAGGTCTCTCTACGCGGTTCAAAATCCAAAGAAGCTGACAACGTCCATTGATCCGGAGCCGGCGAATTTGAGTGAAGAGTGCATATTACGGGATGGAGAAGGGGTGTGTGACTCTGACGCATCAGATGTTGGTGGAGCATTTCGATCCAGTTTTCCTGAAGATGACAGGGTTAGTTTTTTGATTTGCTGAGTTTGAAAAATTACCGTTTAATCAATATTTTGTAATTTTTCGGGAGGACCATCGTCTTCCATTTTAGCCACCTTTTAAACTTTTGATCAGATTTTTGAAAGTTTTTTGAAAGATTCAATTCTTGGCTTGTTTTTAAATTTATGAACAATTGGAATTTGTAATGCGCATGTTTCTCTATCCTCACTTTATATCGCCGAGCGAGGTAAGCAGGCCGGGCCTAACGCAGGCTAGGACGAGTCCTCGTCCAGTTCATCGTCATCCCGGTCGTCCGACAGCGGGAGCGAGAGCTCGGAGTCGGACTCCGAGAGCGGAAACGGCGACGACGATTAAAATGCGGCGCGGACGCGACAATCGCGTCGGAAGCCCAAGGCCTAGGCGACGGTGGTGAGCGAACGCCGCGCCCAATTCTTCGTACTTGTGTACGATTGTTAACAACGAATAAACTTGTCTTTTCTTGCAAGTCGTTTGGGTAACAACCGCAAGGCCGTCATATCTTGGAGATACGACGTTGGCGAGCAACCCTGCCGGAGCATCGTTTTTACTTTATCTTATCATTTATCACCGGTTTTGAAAATTTTGGGAGTAGCTTCAAGAACCCGAACATCCTAAACAAGTTTTGAAATTTTTAAGTGTTGATTATTCACTCTGCAAATTTAGCTCCTTCTTATAACTTATTACCTTTTTGAAAAGGCTTCGAAACGATTAAAGTATGGATTTAAACCACTTCAGTTCAAATTCCTGCGCCACTTCTACGTGCCATTCTCCGTTGTCGATCAATGCTACCACTCTTCGATGTACTTCCCAAACCCCAACGAGACCAGATTCTACCTGCATTACAAGCAGTATGTGGACACCAGAAACCTCGTGGAGTTTTTCGCAACAGAGAAAAACCCAGAAGAGTCGGCAAAGTGCGTGAAGCTGTTTTTGAAATCGCTTCTAAGACTTTTCCAGGTTTGTGTCGTTCCTCTTCGTCCGGACACGCCGAATGATAAATCGGTTTGTCGACTTGAAAGTGTCGGAGATGGAAGCGGCCGCCTTATCGGGTCTCCTTTTGTGGAACGTTGGTGGGATCAGTTGTGATCACATGCAAAAGTAAAAAATCAATTTTTAGTAACAGCACACTCTACCGACAACCCGATTGTGGAACAGAAAAAAGATCGAATCTACTTTGAACTGCACAAGCTGTACACACATCTGTATGGAAGCGAGCAAACGGGAATCCGATTTGGAAAAATTTTGAGTGTCGCTAGTGAGATCATGGTTAAATTAGATTTTGCAAAGGTTTTATTCGCAAGCTTCCTTACAGGAGATAGCCCGCCTAAGCACTGAATCCGCATTTCTATCCAGAATCTTCGACATGACCAATGAACGGCTCGACGATGTGTGGCCTGATTTGTAAAACTCCTAACATTCGATGTTTGCAATAATCAACCTATACGTGTGTCTCTCATTTCACGGAATAAATCACCTTTACATAATTCTTAACGTTTGCTATATTCTAACAACGCTGTTATCATCCATCAGTGATTTAGAATATTTGTTGAAAATGGTCAGTCGAGCTAATCTGAAAAAGGTTTCTGAGAGTTCTCTAATAAGCATGTATTATTTTTGTTCTTCGAGCTGCGTTCCATAGTTGAAAATAACGTATTTAAAAGTATATATTTTTGTACATAAGTACAAACAACCACATTTCAAAATTAGACTTTTTGTTGCGGTTTGCGTTATTTTTGTTATTCATCGTTCTTTTAAATTTTTAAATGCCTTTTTAGTTTTTTCAAATCTAAAATTCCGTCGCTTTAAGAATTTATAATCGGTTCGTCTTTCTAAAATTGGCTTTCGCATCGCATCCCTTTTTTCTACACCTTTTCAAAAATTTCGAATTGTTTTAAATAGTCAGTTAAGCAGTAAATGAAATCTTGGCAATGTTTTTTTCAACGTACTTAATCATTGGCCAACTTGAGAATCGCGATCTTCAATCGCGATCGTTTTTTCCTCATCAGCATACTTGATACTTCTACACGTTCATCTTTCCGCTGTTTTTGGCACCACGCATTTTATTGTTTTCCTGCCTAAAATTCAATTTTTTCAATTTTTGCATGTCATTTCACATACATACAATCCATCTCTTAATAGCCAAATAAAATTTAATGTTCTGTGATTTTCAAATTTAAAATTTTGCCTTTACTTTCTGGCACTACGGTTTCATTACTTGTCCATACCTGAAATTCAACTTTGTAATTTTTGCAGGCAGCAATTTTTGCTGAAAATTAATTTTAATTCTTTTATTTCTAATTTATTTGATATTTTTTGGACTTGAAACTCTGTTCTTCGGGTCGCTTCATCGTGTCGTTATTCAAAAATAGCATATTTGAAATTTAAAATTTTCACAATTTTGTAATTTCGGAAGTCTTTTTGTGAGCTGATTCTTCGCCGTCATTCTTGTCTTCTTTAATATTTACTTCATTTTTAGTTTTAATATTAACGGGCCGCTCGCTCTTCTCATCGCGCGATTCTCAAGTTAGCGAAATTTGAGTTTTTTAGGTTTTGTTTGTTTGATTATATGAGGTTATTAACGGGGCCGCGCGCGCTGTTGCGCGACAGTATTTCCTTTAAATCAGCATTGTTCGGCGCTTCGCCTCACAGATTTATATTTTGCAGCAGCCTTGGCGCTACTCGTCTCATTTGAACGCTTTCTCGGTTAAAGGCGACCTTGGCAATTCCAATTACACCAAAATTGTGCGCAAGCGCCGCCGCTACCGTAACCCGTACTAAGGCAACTCGCGTCTGGTTTTGCCCCGGACTTTTCGATTGTTCTTTTTAAGATTTGTTGTTCGCTGTGTCTTGACCAAGTCTTTTCAGAATGTTTACGCATCACTCTCCTCCTCAACCATCCGACAGCTCTACAAAAAACCAGCAGCCTTGCGTCGTGTGTGGTCAACCCAGCAGCGGTTTCCACTTTGGGGTCGTTTCTTGTCGAGCTTGTGGCCAATTTTTTAGACGAACCGTGGCAGAAAACAAAAACTATATGTGCAGGTCGAATGGAAAATGTGCAATTAAATTTGGTAGTTTTAGTTCTTCTATAACTTTTGCGAATTGCCGTTTAGATCAGCGGAATATGTGTCGCGACTGCCGTTTCCAAAAGTGTCTAAGTGTTGGAATGAACAAAAGCCGTGAGTAGATATTGGTTTCTAAGTTTTGAAATTTGAATCTTAAGATGTGCAGCCGAACCGAGATTCGGTGCATTGTGTTAGAACCGAACATAGCAATACAGAAGAGTCTCAGCCGCCTCGAAATTCAACTTTGGTCAAACAAGAGACGATAGTCTTAAATTTTCCTATCAAAAAAGAGCTCAACTTGCAAGTCGACCGCTTGGAACCACCAAAACTGCCTGTCCGAGTATGTTTAAATTTGTTTTTACTGTCTTAAAATTGATTAAAAGAACGTCCTACCTCTCACAACTGTACGCCCTCAAACAGCCAAATTTCCCCTTTTGGAAAGACTGTTGGCTGGATACCGCAGCTACAAAGAGACCGAACGGTCCCTTTACTACGTGATCAACCCAACTAAACTCAACGCTCACGCGGATCCAGAGCCAGTCACCACAAAGCAGTTCTATGAGATGGATCGAGGCTGCCTCACTTTAGCTCACCGTATGCTGCTGGATTTCTTAAGCCTTTTCGCAGCTTTAAAGAACAAGACAGGGCACAAACTAATTGTACATCAAAGCCTTGACGTGAAATTTTAGACCAAACTACTGCAATCGTTCTATCACGCTTTTTCGGTCCTGGAAGCCACTTACCAGTCCTCCATAATTTTTCCCAATCCCAAAGACACGAGATTGTCTCTCCATTACCGACAATATTTGGACCACGCCGATCTATCAAATTTCTACGGTCCAGAAAAGCACCCTCAGTCACAAGCGTCGTAAGAAACATTGAATTTTTTTTATTCACTTTTAATCGCGTTCAAAATAAGCAGTTTGACAAGTTTTCTGTTCACCCGGAGCCGTCGCCTCGTCAACCAAATCGGGAGACTGAAGCCTTCGGAAATGGAAATTGCCGGCATGATTGGGCTGATTCTCTGGAATTCGCGTAAGTTAAAAATAGTCTTGGCAATTTCTAAATTTTGTGTCAGTGTTTTCTGAAAGCATGAACCACGACGATGTCGCCAACCGGAAAAGAGAAGAGATTCACGCCGAACTGCACCAGCTTTATGTGGAAACCCACGGAGTTGGACAGGCAGGAGTCCGACTGGGAACTGCATTTAGTCTCATCTCGGAATCTATGGTAAAGAACAGAAAAAAAAACCTCAAATATTTGCGTTTTTCAGGAAATAGCGCGTCATGCAGTTGACACCGTGTCAATGTCAAGAGTTTTCAAATTTTCTGAAGAACGTAAAAATGATGTATGGTCCAAATTTTAATAGTGGACACAGATATTAGTTTATATATGAAGAGATCTAGAATTTTAGTAAAATATTGAAATGAGTTGCCTTTTTCTGGGGCGGGGAAGTCATAACCTTACTGATGGAAGGTAGAACGCTTATCGGTAAGTACTTGTACAGACATTTTCTGAAATGGCTGCTTCTAATTTTTATAAAATGTGTGGCGAACTTCAATTTTTGATTGGAACTACCTAATACAAATTTAAACGGGAATTTTTTGAAATCTTTAGCGGTCTGAAAATTTTTACAGTAGAATACTTGATTAAGGAGAAACGGTGTTGAGTTTTTATGAAATTAAGGATTCATATCATAGTTCAATATAAACAGTTAAGGAATGTGGAGTTTTCTGATCATGTGCTCAATTTAAAAACAGCATTTTTGATCAGGAGTTTCAAAATCTTTCAGCAACAAAAAGATTACTTTTATCCGTTCAAAGGCAGTGAATGTTGCATTCCACTAGGATTGCACTAGGGATTGTGTTTTGTTTCCGAGTTTATAGAACGTTGGAATCATGTCCACTTTTCAATTTCTCAAGTACTGAGAGACCTATAATTTTAAGATAGCAACCAAATATTTTTGGCTCTTCGGCTTTGACAGAAAATTTTAACGGTCACAGATTGACATTTGAGAAACGTCGTGCTTGTTGTTTACCGTTCGCGGTCATATCGCAGAAAACATATCAAATCTTTTTATGTGTTTTGTCGGTCGGCGGTATCGGTGACTTTCGACCTTTGCTACGAATGATCTCAACGGTCTAGACGATATCATATCAGAAGACAAAGTGCCGCGCTTCTTATCTTTTCAATTCTTCAGGTAGAAAAACCAACTTTCAAGAAAAGCATTTAAAATTAAACGTTTTTGAAACTGCGAAACTGCTTTCAAGGCTAATTTAATAATTTGGGCCTTTCAAAATAGATGATTGACATATTTTTAGGGGTTCTTCATACCTTTTTGAAACCGTTTGTCATGGTCATTGCATATGTTTTCATCATACGTTTTAGAATGTTCCACCGACTTCACATATCCCATCCTCCTCCGAAAGTGCTTTGCCTCGTTTGCAGTCTCCCAAGCGACGGCTTCCATTTTGGCGTCGTTTCTTGTCGCGCTTGTGGCCAGTTTTTTCGACGAACTGTGGTGGAGAATAAGACTTATTTGTGTAAGTTTGAAAGAACTTGTTCGATTAGATTTGGTGAGTAACGGTCTGCCTGTAATTCGTTCAGTTTTTGTTCAGATCAACGGAACATGTGTCGAGCTTGTCGTTTTGAGAAATGCGAGAGAGTGGGAATGAATAGAAACAGTAGGATCGATTTTAGAGTTTGGATAAAAACGCCAATATATTTTAGATGTGCAGCCAAATCGAGAACCTGTCCAAACTCCAAGTAGCCCGGAGAGCGCACTTATGCCGCAATGCCCCGAACTAGTAACATCTGATGTCAAAAAACGCTTTATATTTTTGCTTAATTTTAGGCGCTATTTAATGAGACACGTCAACCTGAAAACGGCATGCAGCATAACCAGGAACTCGCCATCAAAACAGAGGTCACTACCAAAATTGTCGATTTTGAGCGTCCATCTACATCTTGGTCCATGCCAGAAACACAACAGGTACTTTCAATTTTATTCTTGGCATGATAAATCTGAAATTTGAATTTCAGATTAATGTAATACAACCTACTCAGCTGTCTCCTCTTGTCAGCTCAAAATTCAAGCTTTTGGAAAAAATGTTGACAGCTACAAAGGCTACAGAGATGGAGAACGGTCGCTCTATTACATTCTCAACCCAACTAAGCTCAATGCTCACTCGGACCCTGAGCCAGTCACCATTACCAAATACTACGAAATGGACCAGGGTTGTGTCACCTTGGCTCATCGAATGCTTCTTGAGCATTTCGAGAACCCTTTAATTCATTTGAGGAACAAGAAAGGGTATCTAAGACGTTACCGTTTTATAGCTAACCAGTTCAACTTAGACAAAATTTATGGAAAGCTTCTACGTTTCCTTCAAGACTCTCGAAGCGAGTTTCCAATCCTCAAAAATTTTCCCAAATTTTAAAGAAACGAGGTTTTGCCTCCATTACCGTCAATACGTGGATCAAGCAAATCTTTCCCACTTCTACGGACCCGAAAAGCATCCTGAGTTGCAATAGTTGAACGACACGAAATTCTAAAAATACAATTTAGGGGACTGTCGAATTACATGAGTGTTTGTTACGTTAGAGGACGTCGTTTGATCAACCATCTCGTAAAGCTTCAGCCCACGGAGATGGAAATAGCTGCCATGGCGGGACTGATTTTGTGGAATGTCGGTAGGCTGTTAATCTGATATTAGAATTTTCTCCTCTTCTGTTACAGTTGCTTCAGAGAGCATGGTTCAAATGACGTGGTTAATAAGCAGAAAGAGAAAATCCACTTTGAACTGCATCAGATGTATCTCGAACAATACGGGAATTTGCAAGCAGGAACCCGACTCGGAGCGCTTTTTGATATGGTCTGGGAAGCAATGGTAGGCTAAACAGAGCCAGCTCCACTGAAATGCATGTTCAGGAGATCGGTCGGCACATCGTGGAGACAATGTCGATGGCAAAGGTCTTTAACTTATCTTATGATCGCCCAGAAGATCCGTGGTCGAAATTTTCTAAATAAACGTCACATTTGTCAGGACCTTTCCTTGAATTAGGCTTGCCATTTCAAGTTCTGTTTGATGAAAATAAATCTCGTTTTTGACAAAACGAAATATTTCAGTTTGTAAACTAAAGTACTCCTATTTTTGACAAGAGCCATTGCTTGCGCTCAGTTGGTCCGCAACTGACTGAGTCGATTTCGACTGGACTTACTTTGCCTGTAGTTCGCTTAATTTAAAACATAATTTTGGATAAAGCGTTCTTAAGTAACCTTTAAATGGGAAATGCGTTAATTTGTAACTGTATGAATTGTATTAATTTTGGTTTTGCCACTGCTTCTCTGGTTTTCCGGTGAACCATGTTTGTCCCATTTGTAGCATTTTTAAGCCCCTTGCTTTTTACTTTTAAGAAATGCGTATTTACATCTGCAATAAATTCCGGTTTTTGGCTTTACTGCCACCTCGCTCACCTAGCATACCATTTTTGGTCGATTTTCTATCCACACTCTAGTTCTCTGATCACTGTTGCACCGAATTGCACCACGATGGTCGACTGTCTGAATCTTCTTCGTCCGTATCCTAATCCGTCTATGGAATTCCGACGCTGATTTGAAATGACACCATTTTGCGACAATTCTAATCTATGAATACTGATCGCCGAGCTCCCCGTCAGTCCATCACGAGCTTATTGATCGGTTTGCGTGTGTCACTCACAACTGATCAACGGTGCAGGAAACTGTTCAGTGATAAGTTTGCAATCTTCTTGTGCAGCTCTTTCCTGATTTGGCGCGCGTGAGGAAGCTTAAAGATGGAGCTAGAAAAATTTGGTTACATGCTTTTAAAGATGTGGAATAGTCCGTTTACTAAATTAGAATTTATCAGTCCCATAGCGTTTTAGGCAATATAACGATCGCAGTTGTAGATTTTGATTTTAAAACAGTAAAAGTGGAGGGGTTGATTGATCAGATATTTATTACAGATCGCACTCGCAATTATCATCTGTTAAACGACGAAAATTCAAACCCTTCCAAGCTTTGTTAATTTTTGAAAGCAAAAAAATATGCTATTACAGTTATTTGTGTTATTGACGATCTACAGTAACCTGCAACTACATTGTTTGTAGCATCATGTTTTTGGTCTTCTTGCATCATCCTGTTTTCTGCTAAATGAACAAAAAAGTGCAAAAATCGTGTGGATGTTCTTTCATCCCATCATTGATTTTTCTCAAGTACTGTCTTTCTAAACACTGCGTTTCACTTTAAAAGTCGCATTCTTTGCTAAAACTCAGAATGGCGTTGCTTTAGAGCTGTTTAAACTTTGTTTGCTCGTGCAGTTCATGTGAAGAACGAGCGCCTCCCAGAACTTTTATTGGAATCACCGCGTACAAAATGCGTGTACCCAAGTGTCTTTCATACGATAGGAGAACCTTTGCCCTTTAGCTCTTGCGTGACCTTTGCACCTGCTGCTGAGGCGCACGGCGACGAGTATGTGTTCCTGTGGTAGAAATGTAAAATGTAGAAGATTTGTTATTTTTTGGTATTTGCCCGTTCTCACTTCATGTTCGATAAATTTAATCTCTACTAGTTTTAAAAATTTTTAATCATTTTTAACAGACTTTTTTGTGATTTTTTCATTTTTTCAACTTGTTGGAAACAGTAAAATCGCCGTGTAGAGATTAACGAAAAGCTCTACTACACTTTGCTGTTTTTTGAAACCAATTCTTGCGCACTTTTGATTTATATGTGGCAATGTTGTGAATGAAATGTCCCTTCCAAACTTTTGAGAACTGCGTTCGCTTCTGCAGACAGGACATTTCCATGACATCGCTCGTCCCATAGAGCATATATCGGAGTCCACACATCTCAGCTCTCTTGACTTGTTTTAAGGTCGACAACATCTACTTTATGCGCACTCTTGGTCATGAGTGGAGTGAAAACAGCTTTGCTGTTATTTTCAGTGTAAGTTATTATAGATTTATGGATGGGTTGGTTTTGGAGTTCGGGGAAACGTTGATTGAATTGGAAATGGAGATAGCACGTATTTTATACGCGATTATTATAGCCTCTTTAAACAGTTTCAACGTTAATTGTTTTGAAAATTTTGAATCTGTCAATTTTTAAATCTGCGAAATGTGAAACACGTTTAATTTTTGACTTCATTTTTTCAATCCTGGATCGAAACTTTTAAATTGTTGGTTGCTTTGGAACAAATCCTTTAATTTTTTAATTTTCCTCGTTTTTCACTTTTTCTGGTTTCCATTTTTGCCATCTGCTTTCAATTGCCGATGAAGTGTATTTAAAGGCTTTTTATGTTGGATGTTCAATTTTCGGTCGTTGAACTCCTCTTTCGAAAGTTTTTTAGATGTTTTCCATATTTTCGATTTGCTTATTTCTGTCATATTCAAACAGAACGTCCTACACTCATCCTCCGTCTATTATCTGCTTTGTAGCTTCCTGTAATTTCTGCTCCTCCTACAGAATTAACATAAATTCCACCACACCAAAATTCGATCCCTCTTTGTTCTTTTTACACACATGCAACATCTGTTTCTTTGACGCAACCTATTTATAGTGCATCGAATCGACTGTTTTGACGTTTTTCCCTTCCTTCCTACCTGACAAAACACTTTTTTGCTCTCGCGCTCTTCTCATTCACAAACAAGCCACCAGCCTTCTCAACCAGCACACGTCAAGCACAGCCAGCACACGCACACGCGTTTGACATTGTTTTGTCACTTTTCCTTTTGACTTTGTTACCACTTTGTGTCGAACTAGTTGATACCAGTTAGGGAATACTCGCCGCGCCCGACGCGATTCTCAGGTGTTTACACTCGTCCGAACGCGGCTGAAAAGTACTCGATTGGGTTTAAGAGATAACGACAAGTTCGATCGCGATCATCTGACGCGGCTTCCTGGCGTGGAGCCGGGACGCTGTTTACGCCATTAGTGCATCTTAGAACTGACGCGAATCTATTTGTTTTCAGGACTTCTGGACCAATCAATAATGTCGTCAGAATGCCTGGTCTGTTCTGACCACAGCGACGGGCAGCATTTCGGTATTTTCGCCTGTAGGGCCTGTGCCGCCTTCTTCCGCCGCTCGACGGTCTCCGGAAAGATTTACAAATGCCGTTTTAGTAACCGGTGTGAAATAGGGAAAGGTGAGTCACTGAGAGTATAGAGAGTTTAGAGAGTCTATTTTGCAACTTGTCGCTAGAAAAACAAACAGAAGTTGAGAGAGAGAAAAGGAAAGTGAAAACTAGATCACGTCAAAATGAGAGTTTTAAAAAGTTTTAGCGCTTACAATTAATTAACTTTCGATGCTCGAAAGTAAAATTGAGATGCTTTTTCATAGGGTTTCTGTGATTTTTGGCAGTAGCCAATGTCTATGAAAGCACAGCTACAAAATACAAAAAAACCTTTAACAATTTGTGACGGAGGATTTCATAGACCCAATTCTTCAGATCAACAATTTGATATATGCGTAATTTTTTGGTTGGACTTTTTTGTTGGATTGCTTTTGTTGGATTGCTGATTGCCTAGATTTACCTAGCCTGCATTTTAATTATTGTTTAGTTTGCTTCTGAAAATTTTGGGCTTTTCAAATTAAATGCTGAGGTTCAAACTTTCCAGATGTCCGCTGCATGTGTCGAGCGTGTCGCCTCAAAAAGTGCCTCAAAATGGGAATGAACGTAAAAAGCGTCCAACGCTACAGAGATGAACTCGGCAAACGCCTCACAGAAAAGAGTCATTGCACGAAACGGATTCCGATGAAGCCTCTCCTTCCTCTTCCACAAACACCCTCTCTCCTCTGGCCCCATCTTCGTTCTTTGATGCGTGCAATGAGAAGCCTTCGTGCAGTCCAGGACCGGTCACTTTCTCTCTCACACCTTCAAAGACGCCCGTCTTGGATCAGATGATCCATGGATACGATACGGTTGTGAAGGAGCGCCAGAGGGTTCACGAAGTCTTGACTTTGCCTGATGGAAGGAGAATTTACGACTCGAATAGGGTCGAAATGGAGAAAGCGACAAGGACAGCGGTTACAATCACTATTAGAGCAGATGTTCCTTTGATCATTGAAATGCTTAGAACGTCATTTCCGCCTTACTACAACTTTTCATCAGAACAAAGGGTGCCTTTATCTTCCTTTTACTTGTTTTCACATTTTTCTAATTCAGTCCATCTATTTCCGCAATTTCATCGGTCACTTTTTTGTTGTGGACCCAGCGTACCGTACATCTCTGCTGTTTCCTGACGAAAACGACCAGAGATATACAATGCAGTGCGAACAGCTTTATTTCTGCATAGACGACATGGCCGATTATTACCGAGAAGACAGCCATGTGGACGTTGATGAGGCCGTCAGGTAAAATTATATGCCCACACAGTCCCAATAAACCCTCATTGTTGCAGAATGTTTTCCCCGATGTTCCAAATGATTCGTGCCCATCTGAAGGAGCCGATGGTGAACCTAGGATTGACAAAACCAGAAATGATCGCTGTCTTGGGACTGTGTCTTCTTGCAGACGGTAGGCGACCATAAATCATAATAAATAGGTGAAATGCTAACGTTAAGGAAAGGAAGGTGCGAGCGAAGAGTCGGCGGAGCAGTGCGCCGCCGCAAGGCAGATTCTTTATCGCGAGCTTTTTGAAGAGTGCAAAGCGAACGCGGGAGAGGAGAACGTCAGTGTGAGGCTGGGCACGATCATTGGTTTGGTGCCTAGTGTTATGGTAAGCTTCAGAAGCACAAAACAACAGTTTAGCCTGAAACAATTTAAGTAAAAGGCCACTCAGAGTTTACGCATCTCTGCTATTGGATGAAGCAAAATATATGGATTTCAGAGATCAGAGGTTGACCCAGACGCTCTGACGTACCTCCACTCTTCAATAGAATCACACATCTAATTTCTCCTTTCAGAAACTCTCGACCAAATTCGTGTCAAAACTCTCCATCGCAAAACTATTCGGAATTATGGAATTCGATCCTAAAATCTACAATCTGTTCCCGGACACAATATGACGTAAAGCCACTCACATGTACATACCTTATTTCAATGCGAATAAACCCTTATTTTCGAAAAGTGTCTTCGTCTTTCGACGGGTATTATATTCTCGAAGAGTACCTTGTTCATAGAGCTTTCCCGGCTGCACTCGTCGTGCTTTCTATTTTGTGTTTGCTTTAAACAAAAAACAGGAAAGTTGCGTTTTCAGGTAGTCGCGATCGAATGGCAGCGGAGAGCGCCAGTCGCCTGCGGCAAAATCGTCATTCTATCGATCGGGACGCAAAACTCGCCGGCGCGTGGAACCACTTGGGCTTGCTGATCGACTGCTGAATCAATAAGGTAACTTTCGCGTTAGTGAAGTAATTCAAGAATCCTGCTGAAGCGCTGTTTATCGGCGCTTTATTCAATTTCAGTGTTGCGTTTTAAATTTGCTATGCTCTTGTTGACAACTTTTAAAGGGCTTTTGGATTTTTCGCGACCATATCAGAAACGTTTTCTATTTGTAAGCGTCTTTTAAATTTATATCCTATTTTAGTAGTCAAACAAGTTTTACTATTTTAGTACACAAGTTAGTAGCCAGATTTGTTCTTCGTACGGTAAGAGGCGCCTTTTATCAACATGAATTTTGTTTTTATCTTCAAGACAATTTTTGGGCGGTTGAGCTCGTCTACCAGTTACTTTACTTCCACTCAAATATTTTTTGCTTGAACGTCGGTATCCTGAGATGTTCTCCCTATTTTTTGCCTGAAGCTGTAACCAAGATAATTGCTTTCATAACTGTCTGATTGTGTAATTTTCCTTTTCTCTTCAGAACAACTTTTATGATGGCTGAGTTCGCTTTTCAACTCTCGTTTTTAAGCATTTCAATCGCTTCCTTAACACTTTGTACATGTTGTGTTTTCGTGCGTGTACGTGCTTGGACGAACCATACATATGAAACCTGTGTTTCCCTCTTCGTTTTTGCCACAACTTGTTTTCGTGCTACGCGTATGCAAAATGAAGTCATAAATTTTGCATGGATAGCTTATATGTTAGGTGCTTTTACGTGTTGGACTCGGTTAATTTTTAAAGCGTTTCTAAAATTTTTGCCAATCGATTTTTATCACTCATTTTTTGAAACGGGGTTTGCACATTACAGTTTCTTGTCGTGTCGACCTTGCCGTGCTAGTTTACCTCTGAACAAATGTCAATTTTTAGAACCGCTGTTTTTGAAATGTGTTCATAATTTCTTACTTTCACGTTTGCATTTATGCACAAAATTCAAAAACACTTTATTCAGTTTCAGTGTTTGTACAGTTTGTAATTTGTCGCTCGAGCTAATAACCTTTTGTAACATTAAATACTTTACAAGGGTCCATTGTTTGGGCATGACTCACAGCGATCACCAGATGGTAGTTTCTCGCGGGTCTTAAGAGATAAGCGCTAGCGCTGAGCATGTGAACTTGCTGCTAAAGTTAGGAACGTTCAATAATGTAGAAATTTGTAAACTATTGCAAGTTCTCCCTCTTTCTTTGCTTATATATGTGAAAACTGGATTTGTTTGGTTCGAAATGGTCGTTTGCTCATTAAATGACGCTTGTTGCTTTTGCATGTTCAATCACAAAACTAACAAGGTTCAAGGCTTTGCTGGACTTGGTTTATCTTTTGACTGTTCCTACTTTTTGTGCTTTGTTCACCCTCTGCATTTTGTTTTCACCGGCGCCATATTACAATAATTCCGTTTTGCTTTTTTATTAATTAATTAAAACTCTGATTTCTTTTTCCTCATTTCAAACTCCCCCGACAGCCGCTAACGTGTAAACGATTTGATCACATGAAACTGTCTTATCAAACCCAGACAATTAACGCCTCGCCCGATTCTAAGATTGTCTCCGTCAGCAATAACTGTTTTCCTCGATATTACTACATTTTGCAAAACAATTTTTTGAAGAGAATTTCAGCTCGTATGCTTCTATTTGCTTAGACTAATTGTCTGATTCACGCTTCACATGTACATATATTTATGAAACCAACAGCTACGCTATTGGGTCGGGTTTGTGGTAGCCTATTGCAGTTACACGACGAAGAGCCCGCGCTACGCCGCGGCGGCTTGCGGTTTACGTGCTCACTTGCACATATATTTTATAAAATCAAAATCCTGCTAAACTGCTTAATAGCAGCGTTCTTACGCAAACATCGTCTGTATTTGAATAGTGAAAGTTCCAGACAGTTATCAAAGCCATGGAAGTTTCCGAAGAACATTTTAGACACCAAGTCCATTTAGACAAACATTGCGAAAGGTTCTATCTGACAGCGCCAATATGCAGCTTACGGTATAACTACAAAGATTTGAACACATCCGTAGCATTAGAAAATTCAAATTGTGCAACAATTGTGCAAAACATACGATCGGCTGCTATGAAAACGGAGTAATGTGGCTTTTTTTGGTTGTTGGTGTTCAGGATTGTAATCAGTAGTAATCGAAAGCAATTTGTAGCATGTGAATTTATGAATTAGTTTATTACTTATTACGCTTTTTATATTTCTTGGACTTTGTTAGCCATGCTCATATTGACAGATTTTGCTCTATAATTGGCAAACATTGCAAAAAGTTTAATCTGACAGCGCTTAAACTCAGGCGATGGGCGCGGAAAACGACGTTTACGTTCGGAGTACAACTAAAAAGTTTTTAAAGCCGTTTCTCGCCATTTTGACGCTGAAGCCGTTTCATTAGGGGTTTGAAAACTTGCGCGTTTCGCGAAACGCGAAAAAATTTGCGGAATTCGTCCACAACTCTGAAGCTTGACTATTTGGCTACTCGACTATTTCCATACTTTCATTTTCCAAACAAAGTTTTTCAAATTTACATTAAAAAACTGTTTTGTAATTAATTTGACTCAACAGAACATTATTAGCTCATTTTTGGATCTCATTCATGGCTCTGAAGCTCCACTATTCGACGAATTTCGCATTAAAGGTTCACTCCACACAAACCACAAATTCTAAGAATTTTTTTGTTGTCTTCCCGACTTTTACGTCATAACCTTTCGTCTCGCTAACTCATGGCGCCCATCTCGCGATTCACGTGCCTCCAACAGACAATTCCCGTCTTTGTCATGTAGTGAAGCTTTTGATCTGACGGACCAAAATGTGGTCCCGCCAGTGTGTACACAAGGACTTGTGAAGACTAAAGTAAATCAGACGCTAGCAGCGTTATCTCCACTTGTCGCTAGCTCCGACCCGTCCCAGACTGGCGTGTATTGGTCAAGCCGTTCAGTACCACTGTGTGCCATAATCCCGACCGTGTCGGAATCTTTCTCGTCCCTCTCCCAACCTGAGCCACTATGATTATCATGCCTCAGCACCGCATGATGTCTATGACCCCCAAATATTGTCATATTTGCGCATCGAACAAAACCGTAGGAAAAAACTTCGGGGCGCAATCTTGCGCCTCGTGTGCCGCCTTCTTCCGACGCGCGATGAAACAGCGGTCCAGGTTCTCTTGCAAGGCGGGAACTGGGAGCTGCCAGGTCCACTATAGAAATGACAAGATGTGTCACCCTTGCCGGCTGGCTAAGTGCAGGCAGATGGGCATGGGTAAGCGTTGGACTTTTTCACTTACAATTCAAACTTCAAACTCTAAATATTACCTCGCCAGCCCGTCCAGCAGCTCCAAAAGCTTTCCAATGCTGGCTTCCTAAATTGGTGATGCATTGAATCTTTGTATTTTAGATGAGTCGAACAAGAAAATCACCCGCCGCAACAGCAGCTCCAAATCCATCAGTTCTGTTACCAGTTTCGACTCATATGACTCCGAACAAAGCATCTCAAGTCCTAAGAGCTTCCACGCTCTTAACGTTCACGTGGAACTCGAAGACTTCTTTGACCTCCCGATCCCGGAACCGGAACCGGAACCTAGCCAGCCCGTCCAGCAGTTCCAAAAGCTCTCCAATGCTGGCTTCCTGACACCCACGCTGAACTCCTATTTCCAATTGGTCCAAGAGAGATTGGTCCAACACTCAAAAATGCATTTTGACCACGAAAACAAGATCTACCGCTCTGAGTTTGCGGCGGCACCCATCCGAGAGATCTCCGTGGAATGCTTCGAGGTCTTTACCTCTGACCTGATCAAGACTGACCACGGAGCCACTTTGCATTTACTTAGAACCTTCCCAGTGGTCAGGGATTGGAACTTCTGCTACCAGGTAAACTGATTCCTAAGCATTTTTTCATTTTCAATTTTAGTCCAAATTCCACAGCTCCTTCCAAACCCTTTTCTGGGTTTCGGATCTTTCCTACAGGAGTTACCTCCTCTTCCCTTCTGACTCGTGTTCCCAGCTTGCACTGACCGAGCAGATCAGCTTCAAACTGGGCGTTTACATCAGCCAGTCGGGAATCACACAGTTCTACCCTTTTCTCTCCATCTACCACGACATTCTCCAGCAAGTAGTAAAACCGATGAGGAATCTGCAAATCAACAGCGAAGAGTTTATCTCCCTTCTCCAACTCGCCGTCCTCACCTGCGTTTATCAGTCGTCGCAAGGTCAGGACACAAGCGCCAGCCAGGCGATCAGCGCTATCAACAACTGGCTATGCAAGGTCAAGGGAGGCGACCAGTTCAGAATACAGTACTTCCACAACATCGTTCGGGCCATTTCGGTGAACAATTAATTTCAGCTTAGATTTCAGTCAAACAAGAAATTTAGGTCTCCGCCAGCAATCTCCAACACTTCAGAAATCAGCGGAGTTTTAATAGCGGTTACTGTTGATCCACGTACAAATAAATAGGTTTTTTGACCAGTGGGCGAGCACGTATTTGATAGGATGATCCTATGACTACTTTTTCAATTCGAGATTCCATCCCTTGCATAAACTTTAGTCCCATGTACACATGTCTGATCTGTGGCGAATCGAGCGATGGTCTCCACTTTGGAATCTACGCTTGCAGGGCGTGTGCGGCGTTCTTCAGAAGAAGTGTGCTACAGCAGAGAAAGTACTAATGATTGTCAGATTGGAAATGGTAATCGGATAAATTTATTTTTGAGCGTGTTTTAAACTTCAAATTGTAGATGCGAGGAATATGTGTCGAGCTTGTCGATTCAAGAAGTGCGTCAGGTTAGGGATGAGCACGAAAAGTGAGTTGCTGTTTTGAACGTTATCTTGAGGCTAATGCTTTGATAAATAACAATTTAGCCATAAATACATAAATAAAAACAATAATGAAATCATCGCGGACTTCCTTCAATTGACCTTTTAGAATCGAACCATCTGAAATTATAATTTTTAGAATGACGGTGTCTGCACCAGTTTGTACTTTTTTCGTTTCTCTCGTTGTGCCTATTGCAAGCAATAAATTTAACTATCCAAAACCAAAAAACCAAATTTTTTGGATAGTTAGATCTTGTCTTAAAGGATTAAATTACCTTTTTACAACACGAATTTCTAGTGATTTCGCAGATCGTAAACAAGCAGAAATTGCATTTTAAAGATAGGACTTTTAAACTTAAATTTTTTGGTTATCCCTGTTCTTGTTCGCCTACTGTCAAAAGACTAAGCTAACCTCAATTATTTAATATGTTTAATGTTCTGCACTTTTGAAAGTGTAAGTTTGACACTGTAGACTAAATTAAGTCCACCTTATCCAACTCATCAAAGAAAAGTCTGTCATTTTACTTGAGTCTAGAAAACTTACATGTTATTTTTAAAAGCGAAGGGCTATTTTTAATCTTGTGCATGCTTTTTACACTTTTGTAACAATTAATCGATGTTTGATTGATGGTTGCTATCATTCTGGAATATTGTTTTTGGACATCTTATTAATTCCTATTTCTACTTGTCTGTATTCAGAATGCACCAAGGACCCTCCGCACCTTATCAAAATACTACGGGATACGGAGACGCCGTCCACGTCCCTCCCAATCAACTGCAAAGAAGAGCCGGTGGACCTGTCTTTGGCTTCAATGGTTCCACGACTTCCAAAACCTGTCTGCGCAACAAACATTTCCGTGGTAACTCGTCATCATCAGCACAAAATCTGAAATTTGCACTTTATTAGATATCATCGTCATACCCACCGCCGGTGACTCCCTTTATCGATCACATGGTCACAGGCTACAATCTCTTGGTGGAGCGGCGGAGGATGCTCCATCGATCGACCAATGTGTTCGGTAACCGCCACCCTGTCAAGCTATATGATCCTGACATCGTGGTAAATTTGAAGTGTCTTGTGTGGAAAAACGGTTTGTGCTTTAGGGAATGGTTCCTGGGAACAACGACATTTCGCTCGCCGTCGTGAGGGTGGAATTGTCACTGCTGGTAGACACGCTCAACGAATGGTTCATGCCGTTTTGCACGTTTTCTGAAAAGGAAAAGGTGAACAGGCGCGTTTGAAGCCATATTGGATAACTGCTTTAGATTACCATATTCAAAGAATTCCTCGGCTATTATTTGACCTTGGAACCAACATATCAGACTGCTCAGATTTTTCCAGAAAAGGGCGATAAAAGGTCAGTTCACCATTGCCATTCACGTGAACTGAAAAGCAAGTTTGTGGACATGAAACACAAATAACTTAGTAGAGAAAATGTGGTCAGAAGAACCGAAGTTCCTGTTATTCTTTGCTCAAACAGAATTCTTGTCTTATGGAAGCGATAATATTAATACATTAATTTGTCGTTTTTTTAACTCAAACATTTTTTTTTTTTGGAAACTGTTTTTGACGTGAATTTTTCGTTGCGTTGAACGGAAATCTTACGTGTTTCTTTTTGCTTTGGAAGGGAATGTTGAACTATGTATAATAATTTTTGTAAACTTCGTCGCTCTACCCAATCGCTTTTTCTGTGTTATAAACGCTGCTGCGCAAGCAAATTGCGCTAAAGTTTAGAGTCAAAAAATTGAATTGGGTGCGCGTTGCTGAGGCTTGGCTCTTTGCATTTTTAGAAACGTTTCGGCGAGAATTCCGACCACTCGCCTTTTTTTGAAAAGTTGGAAGTTGGAAATAACGCTTTTTGTTTGAAAATGAGAAGCTATCTGGCCAGTTATCTGACTTTATTTTGACTGAAAGTGCAACGGTGGTCGGTTTCGGGATTTCGACCAATCCTTTTGGTGGCCGCCGTTCAAAATGAAACAGGACATCCGAACACGCACACCAAGATACAAGGTGTCCCAAAAAAACCTAGACCAGACAGCTGGATCACCTGTTTGGAAAAGTCATCTGCAGCGCGCGCTTAGCGATTAACCGGTCGGAAAAGTCATTCGCTGTTGCATTGTGTATGAGAATCAGTCGGTGGCGCGCGCTGCAAATGCCTTTTCCAGACAGGCGCTCCAGCTGTCTGGTTTAGCTCCTTTTTTGGACCAAAAAAGGGTCTGTAACGAGCAGGTGACTCATTCGGAGCATATGCGCACCCGTCGGAATTCCGTCCAGATTTGGGTGAAAAACAGAAGCAAATTGTGCGAAATTCAGCGCTTTTTTTCCTGATTTCTCCCGCAACCAATTTCGCCTCTAAAATGTCTGGAAATAGGGCAAAAACAGACGAAAAAATTGCCGACCGGTTTGCTTGCAGTGCGCGTGCTCCGAATGATTTGCTCCAGTCACCCCGGCACCTGCTCGTTCCAGACCCTTTTTCGGCCAACCCTGCAGGATTTTATTGCAGGGTCATTCAAAAAGATCCCTGGCCAGACAGAAGATCCTCATTCCTGGAGCGCGGGGCAGACGATCAGACGGGGGGCAGACAGTTTCACGTTTTCGCGACGACTGAGCTTGAAATGACTCCGCTTCGTCTGACCAGTGAGCGGAGAGCCGGAGCTGTCTGGCCAGTCCTTTTTTGAAACATTTTGTAGACCCTTGAAAGGAAAAGGGGCCGTCTGTGAGACATTCCTATTATTTACAGGGTGTTTCAGCTCAGACTGAGGTTTTTTCGGCATCATAATTTTTGGTGTTCTTGGTGTTACTTTTTAATTGTCTCTCTCCTTATTTGTCGTTTCCTTACCCACTGAATTTTGAATTTTACTGACTTGACTTTAAATATTCAAACGTTTAAAAAACAAATATTAATTTTTTTATCCCAATTTGTTGCTTTCACTTTATTTCCTTTGCTCCTCAATTTCTGCTTAATTTCAAATTATAAATGACGTTTTAACCCTTTTAGAATCTACATCAATGAACAACGATATTTCAACCTCGACCTCATGGAAGACTTTTACAAGTGCCGAAACTGCTACGTAGACCCCTCAAAGGCAGCTCAGTAAGTCAGTTTTTGAATCAATTCTTCCTTATTCCAAATCTTCAGCTACCTCTCCCCGATCTATAAGAACATACTAAGTTTTATCAAGGAACCGATCGTCAAACTGCAACTGACCAAATTCGAACTTGTGGCCATGTACGGTCTCGCCCTCTACAACTGTAAGCTGCAATAAATTGCATTTTTAATGCCTTTTTTGATGGACTAGGTCTCGACGGATTAGACGGCGACGGAGTTTCCCTCGGTGCCGCTGAAGCCATGAAAGGCGCCCGGCAAGCGATCTACAGAGAGCTCTTCCTACTGGGTAAGCTCAAGGGGAACGACGTCGTCGCTGCTCAGAGGATGGCGGAGATTATCAACCTCATCCCGCCTATTACGGTAAAAGTGTGCTCTAGTCTTCAATTCAAAAATTCCATTTTCAGAACATTTGCCGCCGTTTCAGAGAGACGTTCCAACTAGTCGAGATCTTTAACATGTTTGAGGTCGACGACGTGGTCTTCAAATTCATCAATAATTTAAAGATAGACGTGAGGTCGTGAGACCTGTATTTATCAACCTTGTACACTTCTATTTAGAAAAAGATAATATATAGAGATATTTGTCGAACGTTAGAGACAGTATCTTTGGTACAGGATCCTTCCTTGATAGCTGCTGTTGAAACAAGTTTAAAAATCCAAAGGTGCAAATAAATTTTTGTCATGTGCATGTGGCTATCATTACTATCAAGGTTCTTGACCTTATTTATCGTGAAACGTTTCCGTACTTTCTATTTTTGGGACGACCTTTAGATGACGACATGCCAAGTATGTAATGACGTCAGCGACGGTCTCCATTTTGGAATTCAGGCTTGCCGTGCCTGCGCTGCGTTTTTCAGACGATCGACAGTGACAAACAGGAAATACGCGTGCCGGTTCAATAACAAGTGCGAGATTGGCAAAGGTAAGTTTGCGTTTAATTTTTACGCTGGTTTTGATGAACGTAGGACAAAGATTTTTCGAAGTTCACAGAAGTTCCTACTAACTAGCTTGCTTCCTACTAACTTCGTTTTTACATCTTATGGGAATATCACCATAAATTGTTGATAGCCTGATGCAGGGCCAAGTGTTTCTAAATAAATTTTCTGTACTCGGCTGTTTCATTCTTGAGCCGTTATTACAATCACGATCAAAAATACATTTTAATTACAAATTTTTGGCTTCGGATAGATGACATTGCACCTTCTAATTTAATTTGTCAATTTTCGTCAAATTCATTAATTGGACTAACCGCCCAAAATGCCAAAAATCTGTCCACAGTCTTGACGTAGCCAACTAAACCAACCTCCTTCCTAATGACCGTATGGTGTAGGTAGTCTCGCGGACTACCCCGCCTAGGATCATGGGTTTGAATCCTAGTGGCTTCCCGTGTTGTGTACTGTTTCCGTTCGCTCGAAAATTTCGGCGGACGACGGAAAGCACACAGCTCTCCAGAATTGAGTTTTACAAATTTTCAACTTGCTTTTGCTGAATTTTTTTAGGCTTGCACACAAATGAAAGTTTTTGACATAGATCAAGTTTAAGTCATCTTTGAAAACACTAGCAAAGTTATCATTTTTCACTACAAATTTTGGCTTTGGATAGACCACTTTGGGTTGTTCCAGTTTAGTTTGTTTTGTAATCGTCAAAAATGCTCTTTTCAATTCATCTTTTCATAAATTTTCGTAATTTCCATTTTTAGATGTCCGCTGCATGTGCCGAGCGTGTCGAATGCAAAAATGCATAGATCAAGGAATGAACCCAAAGAGTAGGCAATACAAAGATTTCAGTTTCAATTTTGTACTTTTAAATTTTAGATGTGCAAAGACACCGCGATGGAATAGGTTCCCGAAACATGAAATCGTGTTCAAAACCAGAAACTATCGAAATGACCGCTTCTCCCACGGCCGAACTCGTCAGCATTCCTCAGCCAATCGACCCGATTCCAATAGCCACAAGCGCTGTTTTCGCTGGTTTTCGTCCCACAATGCCTTCTTACATTCTGTCCTCAAACGCGGAATTGTCTCTTGCTCAGGAATACCCTACTACCTCTCACTTAAACCGCACTCTAGCTGCTGCTGGGTACCCCACGCTTCAGGAACTTCGGCCTGTTTCACTTAGCATTCCGCATCCAATTCCGGTTTGTTAACAACCTTACCGCTGAATGCTTATTAGAGAAATTTCAGATAACACTGCCAACCCCAACCATTGACAGAATGCATCAAGGCTACGAGACACTAAAATTGGCTAAAAGAGGAGCTCCTCTGCCTGGAGACAACGTGGCTCTTGGTTTATTCGATACTAATCCGCGGACTCTCCTCCTGGGTGACTACGAGTACTGGGCGGCCGCCATTAGAGTCAACGCTAATTTGGCTCCTGAAATGCTGAACGAGTACTTCGAACCCTTTTCGACGTTTACTAAAGATCAAAAGGTAAATTTATTTTCGCTTTTGTACATTTAAAAACTACTTTGGGGAAGAATATGAACTGTAGCGCGAAATTTGCGGTGGCGGACATATAAATAGAAACAAAGGTTCTTCTGAAATCTGTTTTTCCCAGAAAATTTCAAAAACAGAATCAATTTGAATCAGGAAAGCATGGATCGGATTCAGCATCTCTCGGAGAGCAAGAAAAGTTTAACAACAAATGTTTTTCAAGCACACTTTTTAAAATCCATTTGAAACCTGAAAATTCCTCACGTTCAGGTATAAGAGTCAAAAACTGACAATGACTCATGACGTCTTTTTTAAAGCTACAGCATGGTTTTTATGTTTAATTAACGCGCTAAACATAATTATAGTACCGTGCTAATGTGTTATTGCGCTTTTGTTGAAAATAAATTAGGTTTGAAGCAAAATTTAGGGGTTTTTCTTTTTCTATTTAAGTGACGTAGTAAAATTGGACGTGGCCGAAAATACGACTTTTCTTGATAAAAAAGTGTGCTTGAAAAACATTTATTGTTAAACTTATCTTGCTCTCCGAGAAATGCTAAATCCGATCCATGCTTTCCTAATTCAAATCGGTTCAGTTTTTGAAGTTTTCTGGGGAAAACAGATTTTAGGACCTTTGTTTCTATTTATATGTACAGGGTGACTCAAAAAAAGGGCTGGCCAGACAGGGGGATGGAGGCATGTCTGGAATTCGCGGAGCGGAGTCATTTCAAGCTCACTCGCCGGGAACGACCGGTGGGTTTCGCTAACAAATAACGCGAAACCGACCGGTCGTTCCGCGATTTCCAGACATGCCTCCATCCCCCTGTCAGGCCAGCCCTTTTTTGAATCACCCTGTATGTCCGCCACTGTAAATTCAGTGTCATTTAATGCGACTTTTTTGGAAGTGGATGGTTTGTTAAATGTTTGGCTCGTTATTGTTACCATTAAAGAAAGAACGTCGCATAACCAGTAACAAAATAGAATTTTAAAATTCTTTAAAAATTTTAGACATTTCGTGAACCTAAAAATCTGAAATTGGATTTCAAACCTTGCGAGTAATATTGCCCTCTCTTAACTAAGAATTGATAGAAAATTTACGTGATTGTTTTCTGCAATTTTCTTAGTTGGCCTCTACAGATTTGGTCAACTCCAAAAATTCAGTTTTCAATTCAATTTATCACACACAAAGCCATCAATAAAGCAGCATTAAAGATATCACTTATGTAACAGTAATCGGGAAAGGTGCATATCTCTTGGCTCACCTTTTCGCTTGAACGCTGATGCGTTCTTAGCTCGGACGATGACTTTAGGCAGCGAATTCCATAAAGGCACAATTATCGAGGAGAAGTATTCGTTTAGACGTTTACTCCTCCTTGTGACGGGAAGAATTCGATGCATAGATTGAGATCGGGAAGGGAGGGGCAAGGAGGACAGGGAGAAGAACTCATGAGGGAATGAGACCGGAGAAAGCGGAGTAGAAAGTTAGGATGACGACAAGGCGCCGGCGCTGAAGAGTAAATTTTTTCAGTTAACCTCTCCATTTAGTGTTTTTATATACTACTGTATATCAAAAATTCTTAATTAACTTTCTTTTAAATGCAATTTATGAGAATTTACGTCGTTTTGGTTTTTGGCTCAACCTTTATGGATGAATTGATTTATTTTAAATAGAGTGGTATTAAATTTTTGGGCAATCAGCTCATAGAATTGAAGGAATTATCAACTTTATTCACGCCGAATGTGCGAAAACGGTTTATTTAAAAGAGGTTATGCGAATGTGAATTTCACTGCATTTTGGATTTGGGGTGAAAACGTGGCACGTTTGTTCGTAATTTTTTGTTCTAGCTAATCTACTACAAAAACTTCTTGAGCACATTTTTAACCGGCGACGAAGCGTTCAGCACAAGCATTGTGTTTCCGCAGAAGGGCGACCAAAGGTGACCATTTAAGTTTTGCGCATCACCAGACGTTCTTTTTAGAATCCTAATGTCAGAAAAGCGATTCTTCTACGCCGATCAGATGGAACTGTTCTACCAATGCAAGGCGTGTCCATCTGACCAAAAGGATACTGCAAAGTGAGTTTAATCAAATTCACAATTACTTTTTGAAACAAAGCTTTAGAATATTTCAACCACTGTACAAGTCGCTTCTAAGCTTGCTCAAGGAACCAATGGCGGAGATGTCGATGAGCCAATCCGAGTGGGTAGCTTTGTTAGGAATTTGTCTCTTCGGTGACTGTAAGAATCAGTCCAACGTACATAGTGTCAACGACAGTAGTTTTAGGCAAAGAAGGAGCCAATGCTGACTCGGTGGCAAAATCCGAGGTCGCCCGTCAAACGCTCTACCGAGAATTATACACGATCTGCAAAGTCCGAGTCGGCGACGAGCTTGTAAGCGTCAGATTTGGAACTCTTATGAATTTCGTCCCAACGATAATGGTAACTACACTTCCAAAATTAGGTTGTAAAATTCAGTATTTTTCAGAAAATCGTTAGCAGATTCACGGAGAGCTTCAACATGGTGAAGCTGTTTAATATTTTTGATATCGACCTGCAAATCTACAATCTGGTTGAAGACGCTATTTAAGACGTCGGAGAGACTAGTTGTTATTGAAACCCAAAATAAATGTTTTTCAGCGGTGTGTTGAATTGTAATCAAACGCAGCCAGCTTCAATCAAAAAAATTGGTCCGGTCGTTTTGTAATTTTTAGAAGTTATAGATCATTGGTTGGCTCCTTCTTTGCCTACAACTTTTTTGCTTGTTTTAGAACACTATCTGGAACCAATTTGATATTGCATCCAGGCCTTATCTTATTTAGCTTTTCATATATTTTTTGGTGATCTTTGTTACGCTTTGAGAATTGTCTCTTCAATCTCAAATTTCAAATTTAATTGTGAATAGTTAATTTACAATTTGGCAAAGAATTCAGCAATTAACATTGAAACATTCTCTAAATACATGGCATAATGGGTCGGCAACCTTTCAGGTTTGGTGCTGGTGTTTTTTACAACGCCTCAAGCGTTGTAATAATTTTTTTCTAATCTATCAAGGGTCGTTTTTTGTGTATTTCCCACGCTCACGTTCTTCAAGTTTTCTTTAAATTTTATTTGTAAATTAGTTCATCCATAAATTTATGACACACTCTCTGTCTGGAACCACCTCTAAAAGCAAACTTCTAGTCTATAGCTTGCTTCTGTCTACACCATAAAACGGGTTTTCAACTATCATTCTTAAATGTTTGCGTTTTATGCTGTTGAGCACATGTAGTGTATGTTTAGGTGTGGGTACAATATTTTAGTATGGTCAGGCAGACCTGTAAACCAATTTTGCACAAAGAGCGGATTCCAGATACAAAGATGCATTACCAAACTACAAAATGCACAAGCAACAGATTTGTGAGTGGGGATATATAAGGGGAGATATCGAGAAGTCTCTAATGTAAATATTTCCAAGAGCGAGGCTCGAGTATTGTGAATTGTCTCAAGTCTTTTGTGTTCTTTCCCTTCAATATCTAATCAGTTTCGTTTTCAACGCGTGCGTGAGCGAAATAGAATTTCACTAAAGTACAGATCTCAGTGCAGTTCACTAACTACATAATTGACAGACACCTTGTCCAAAACACCTTGCACACGTGATCAGTGTTACGAAAAATTCGAAACATATTTCTTTGCGTTTGTAACTTCTAGGCCACGGAATCGAGCACCAGAAAAGAGGGAATATTTTTCTAAGCCTGTCGACTTTATTGTAACTGATCCAGATAATTTACTGCGTTTTCTTACCTTCACTCCTAATCCCACGCTAAGCCCCGCTCTGATTGTTCACGCTTCCTTTGTAATTTTTGCAAACACCAGATCGGCACAAGTGGTCACAGCAACGGCACATCACACCACGTTACACTACTTTTCGCTGCAGCCCCTTTTGTAAACCTCCGAACACCCCAGAAATCAACCACATCTGCGTCAAACTACAAACTCCGGACGTTTAAAAGGCTGTTTATTATTTGATTTCGACGAGGATTCCAGACACGGTTTCTCCTCCTCCTCTCCTCCTCCGGCAAAAGCAAAAAATTTATCGGAGCACCACGAGGCCAATAGCCACAAACCACAAACTACAGCCTCCATCCTACTTAGTTTTCTCGCGAAAGGGCGCCACTCCGCCGAAATGCAATCGGTTTTCGCCTCTCGTGATGCATACCTACTTTTTCTGCTCAGCCAGAACCAGCTGACGTCCAGTGTTGCGGCCCGGATTGTGCAGCTGCCGGTTCCGCAACATCCACCCCTCCCGAGTTTCATGGAGTCGAGATGGAGATCGACGTCGAGGGAGACCGAGTGAGTTGCGTTAGAATTTGTGTTTCGCTTAAAAAACTAAAATAAAGTTTGCTTACATTTTTTGAGCAGAAAAATCGGGTTTGCTGGGTAAGCAGAATTTAAGGTGTGCTGTGTTTGCGTACAAAACATTTGGCTAAGATGACTTGGTAATTTTAATAGCAAAGAACCGTTTTCCCGATTCTTAGAAGGTTTTTTTTGTAGGTGGCTTGTTGCTACAAATTTTGGTTTTGGTCCAAGAACCACTACAAGATTCCTTGAGCTGCGCAATCAGGTGTGTAATATATTGTGTATCAAAACATCTCGCAAGGGCAGTTTCAGTCGATTTGTACTTTTGGAGTGTTTGCAAACAATAGCACCGAAAAACCGAAAAACAAAATTTTGGATTTCGAATGGAAGGTTCTCTAATCAAGTCTAAAAGGACAAAACCATAGATTCGCCTTATCCTTCGCAGAAGGAAAACCAACTACTTTTAATGTTCAAACTAAAAATCTTATTTTGCAAATAGTTCTTAAAGAGGGTATAGTTCGCGCGCTTCACGCGTTTTTTGGTTTTTTGGAGCGTGCGCACCAACCTAGCTCAACTTCGAAAGACGCAGCAGCAAATCGAGATTTTGGGCGTTTTCTCGGTCAGAAGCGCATGGATTTGGAAAATTCGAGTGGGTTCAACCGTTTGAAGGCGAGAGCTTTTGACTGATACCAGATACATGCGAATCTGTAAAATTGACCCTTTTTGACCCTGTTTTTGACATATCTGGATCGATATCTCGGCGGAAAGTGAAAATCTCGAAAATTCCTTTTCATGATTTGAAGATCTGCTCTCTGTGCTTCGAATGAATGCTGTCCTGATCCAGCATAGTAAAAAAATAGATGGCTATGCCCGGCCAAATTTCAGGCGTTCGAAAATTGGCCGTTTCTCAGGTAAGTCGCTCAGATTCTGGCTGTCAGGACATTTTGCATGCGAACCTGACACTGAGTACAGCGAAAAATAGCGCAAAACGCAAATTTGTTGCAAAAATTCGCATAAAATTTGTCCATTTTTGTCATCCGTGATGATCTTCGTGCGGCTTCAAAAATTCTCTAAATTTGTATGGCGTTCTCTTGGTGTGTCATGAGCTAAACAACCTCTTAAGAAAGCATCGATTGGTGTTAAAGAAATTGCGTTCAGTTCAACATTTTCGTTCAGTTAAATAAATTGCAACTGAAATTTAATCATATTTTTGGGAGTTAAATCACAAACGTTACATAAACGGTCATCGCTACAAAGGATGCAAAAGAAGAGCGTGTGATGGACGCGGGAAACGCAGCGGCATCCTCACATTATCAAAATGACCAAAAGCATATAAACCACTTTGTAAAAGTTTTTAGCATTCGACTTTGATCAACGAATGTGTTTGATTTAAGAACATTTCAAAATGATAAATATAATTTACTTTGACAAATTTGAAGATTTGCACTTTTGAAAATCAGGGTTAAACATTTTTTGCAACAACGCGATAAACACTTGACTGATTTATTTCCAAGCACAGATTTTGAACAATTTCAAACGTTAAATTTACTGCAGAAACGGCTTAATGCTAGGCATTTTCAGATTTTCAGACCACTTTTAGTAATTTATTCATAAGGGAAAACCCTAAGTATTTAGTGTGATTATCACAAAATACACTACTGTCATTTATAATCGAAAAATTATCCACTGCGCGAACCTTTTTTAACAAGCCGAACCGCTTCGTTCCTTTCTCAAAAATGACAAAATACAAACTTCAACTACCTTAAAAACGTTCTTTTTAACGAGCGGAAGCCGAACCCTTCTCTCTTCCACTCGAATTGTTGACTTTTCTTTCGCTATCGATCATCTTAAAGCATCACAGATCACATTCCCGTCTCTCCCCACCTATGCCATCGCAACACAGGAAACTGAAGAGAATCGCTCTTCAATCAGACCGCAACCTTGGAAAACAGCTTTTTCCCAACTCTGTTCCCCTTTTGTTTTGTTCCTTTTGCAGAGAAACATCGCGCAGCGGGTCACAAACTCCGGACTACAAACTCCACCCGAACTCATAACAAACTGGAAATAATCTCCGCTCGTCTGCGCCTCTCGCTCTCTCTCGCATCTCTTCGCCCTTCCGCGACTCTGCCCAAGGCTCTCGCCGTACGTTGTGCGACACGTAGTGTATTTTGCGTTTGCGCGTTGTGTCGGTTGTGCGTGTGAGATCGTGCGCTCCTCGTCGCCTCCATCGCTTCCTTAGGGCCACGTAGAAACACAAGCGAACCGTCGAAGACACCCTTCCGGTGGGAGGCGCAATATGCAAATGTCCCTTTCGACTAGCTTCCTCTAAGTGCAGCATAGTTGTAGTTTGTGGTCAGGGTTGTTGTCTACGGCGTCTGAAGAGATGGCGAAATCGGGTGTATGGGTTGGATGCGAGCAGAAAGGGGAAACCACACAGTCGTAGTTGGTCGCCGAGATGATTGAGGAGGAACCCTGGATAGAGTTCTACGAGACCGAGCTCGAAAAGGAGTACGAGACCTTTTTTGTAAGTGGACTGTATTTTAAGGGAATCGATTGATCGATTTTTCTCTCCCGATGACTGATCTCTTGTCTCTAATGGTTGATGTTGATGTGTGGCGTTCAAACCGCGCCGTCAATTTTGGGAATGTGGTATACCTTGGGCAGAAGTCGACCTCTTTAAAAAGCTAAAAAGCGCCAGTTAAATTTAATTCTTGAACGTTTTACATTTTACCAAAAATCATCCAAAAAATATCTCAAAATGACAAGAATATTAAACGCTCAAAATTATAAAGAAACCCTTGGACTCCAAAAAACAAAAAATTAGATAGAATTTCAAAATGTTCAACACTTTCATTAAATTAGATTACCGTGCGCAAAAACTCGACCTCTTTAAAATTTCAGTGCGCCTGTAAAATTGAATCTCGAACGTATTATTGCAAAAAAATGAAAAGAATACGAATCACTTAAAATTTGGACGAATGCCCCGATTTTGCAAGTAATCAAATAGATCACATAAAAGTTTTTGCCCATCGAAAAGTCTGTTTCGTTTTATTAAATGGAGCTCGTGATATATTAAATGTTCTACGTATGAACAAAAAATAAAGCGAAGTGCTTCACTACAAAACATAGCTTTATGAAATGTCTTAATGAAGGAATTTCAAGACATACATCCACTCTTGTAATAACAAAAGGTTTGCAATTGATTTCGCTCAATTTCCTATTCTGTGAAACTAGTAAATCTGTGTTACAAAAATAACCGCGGGAGATTGGCAGCCATAAAACAGGGCATTTCTACTGAAGAGATTCTATATGACAAACAACTTGTTTTCGTCAACCACTCTAAAGACAGTTGTTAACCACATACGAAAAAAAATGTGGTGTACTTGTACTTTGATGATCCAAAATTTAGTTCAGCTCTAATTGTTCTATGGACATTTAACCTTCACGTATGCATTGCAAAAAGCTGTTTCTGGTTTTATGTGAATTTAGATGACCAATACCTCAAAAATCTCTATTTTAAGTTTGAAACACCCGCAAAAAATTAACGTGTTCCACTGCTAATTCTCAGATTTCTTGTCGTTAATCATCTTAAATTTAACCTATAGTTACAACCTTACAACCTGTCCGTTTCCACCTAAACACGGAAATCGTTCTCTTTCGAAAACAACAAAAGTGACGTGATCGAATGTACCGTAGTTCATCCGTCCGCCGTACCCACCTTGATTTCTTGTGTTGCTGACAAAACAGATCAGTGATCGCTCTCCAGATACTGGTCGGAAGACCGCGCAGAGCGCCTACGTGACTTTTGGAAGCTTCAATTAGTAGAAAAAGAGTTGCATCAGACGACGGCGATTCATCGCGTCAGATGACTCTTGCAGCCGTCTTGCAGACTCAGACTCTGATTCTAACTTTGAAAAAAATTTGAATCCATGCTTCTAAAGTTTCTTCGTTGCTTTGACGAGGTTTGTGGTGTTCTTAAAATTGGATTTCTTCAATCACAAATTTACTAAATTTCGAAGAATTGGGGAACTTCGTAAATTTGAAATTTGTTAGATGATAAATTTGACACAACGAGGCACATAAAAATAACCTTAAAACCTTTGCGCTGTTTAAGCAGCAAAACCTTGAAGGTTTAATTATTTATGACATCTAACCACATTTCGCTTTACCAGTCAGTCATAAATTACTCAAATCTTTCTCTTATCCTTTCGATTTCCGACTTCAACAAATCAGATTTGTTAAAGCACGAAAAAAATTATTTGTCTCATCCCAAAAGTGCATTTCCAAATTTAAGCTTTTCTGGTACCTCTTCCGATTAACTATAAATTAATCTAACCTTGTAAACGCATTTAAGCTGTATGTAACTCCTATCCTTTCATTTTTCGACTTGGATAATTCTTCAAAGATCTTATTGAACTCTGAGCGCTTATCAAAAAATGTAAATGCCGAACGCATATGTCAAATAGCCCAATAGCGCTCTTTCAAATTTTCTTGCATTTCCTTATCATCCCACCAGCATTCCCTTGACCACCATAATTCGCCTACTCCTAATCCAATCACTTTCACGTTTTTCCGTCTTTTCAGGGAGCATCACCGCCACTCGTGATGGAAACAACCATCCACGAATCTTCGAAGATGCGCTCCACGTCCTCATCGGACTTCAAGTCGGATACCGACACGCTTCCTTCGGCCACCCAACTCTGCGTTGTATGCGATGACCAAAGCGACGGCCTGCACTTCGGGCAGATGACCTGCCGCGCCTGTGCCGCTTTCTTCCGAAGGACCGTTTCGCTGAAGCTCGACTACAACTGCCGATCCAACGGCAATTGCGAGATCAGCAAAGGTGAGTTGTTGCCCGTTTTTGCGTTTTGTTTGATCTGGAGAGCGAAGTGCAAGCCGCTTAGTCTCGCAAGAGGAGAACGAAGAACATTTGAGAAAAGAACATTAGCCCTGTTTACCCACAGCACCTGCTTTCAGCCGCCCGGAATATGTGTCGTTCTTGCCGCTATCAAAAGTGCCTCGCACGCGGAATGCTGGTTTCGGCGGTGCAGCAAGCACGCGACAGCCTCGGGAAGCGGAAGGAACGCGTGTCGAGCGGGAGTGAGCGAGTGCAGGCGAAGTCGACGAGTCCGAAGGCCTCGCCGCCGATGGAAACGCCGCAACCGATGGTCGTGACGCCCCCGGCGACCACTCACGTCATTCACACAACCGCCCCGAGCTCCGACTATGCGAGCATCACGCCCGACCTCTACTGGAACAACCAGGTGATGACGACCACCAACGGAGTCATCGGCATTGCCGCCTCCCCTGCCCCCAACTACAACGTTATCAACCAGTTCAGCACCATGGCAAGATTTGAAACATGACGTCATTTTGAGGATTTGAACGCTTTTCAGCAACTGAACCAGCTGAATCAGGCCTTCGTGACGCCGCCTCGCGAGGAGATGCAAATTCTTCCGAAGATCATCGAAGGATTCGACCAATTCTCGACTCTGATGCAAGCTTCGATGGACATCGTGAGGGAGCAGCGCGAACAGGGATGTCCAACCTTCAGAAATCCCCACGAGGTGAGTTGGGAACGCAGAAAATTCGAATTAACGCCGAAATTATGGGAGGAAACTGGTTTTACGTGCAATAAACATGTGTTTTCAGATCACGATGCACGAAAGCAACTTCAGCGAGAGCAAAAAGGTCTGCAAGATGGAATATTCGATTTTGATGAAAATTGTCGACTCCTACTTCTTCCCCTTCAGCGAACTCCACCAGAAAGACAAGGTTTCTTCCCGCTTTCCAGCTCCCCTAACCTTTTTTCTTTAGACCCACCTCTTCGAGAGCTTCTTCTGCCTCTTCTCGAACACCCACCGCGCTTATCGTTCCTACGAATTCTTCGGCCAAGATCCCAACGACGACCGCCTCGTGATGCCCGACGGTGGCTACATCCAAATCAGCAGTTTGGAGAAATTCTACGAGAATTCTTCGAATATCAAAGTGTCCGCGACGGCCGTGGCCAAGTGAGCCTTTGAATCGGGCATTTTTTGATGATTTTGTGGCATTTTCAGCATGTTCAAGGACGCGATGGTATTCGTGAAGGAGGCGATCGTGGAACACATGCGCAGGATCAAGATCTCGCGCACTGAAATGTGCTTCATCTTCGGAATCTTCTTGTGGAGGGATAGTAAGTGCGCTTGTGGATGCCGTACTTGTGAAGGTTCGGGTGCGTGCTCTGATGCTGCTGTGCTACTAACGATTTGAGCTCATTTTTCGGTCTTCACTTCATTTTCTTGCCTTTTTTCACTAAGCATTCTTCTTCAAATTCCTCCAAATTTCTTCCTAACCTTTCCTTCTATTCAGGTGTTCGCACCATCAGCCCAGATGCCATGAACGTCGTCCACAGTACCCGCGAAGTCCTTCTCAAGGACCTCCACATCCACTACAGGACCATCGGCCTCACCGACTACCAAATTACTCAAAAAGTCGGAAATCTCCTCCTAATGATACCGAAACTCGAGGTGGGCAAATTCATCCTTAAATTGAGCCTAATCCCAACGAATTTCAGAAATCGGCGACGATGTTCAAGGACAACTACCAGATCGGCGACCTCTTCAACATGATCGAAACGGACAATTGCTGCAAATCTCTGAACAAAGTGAATCTCTAGCCGCCGAATACAGAATCTTCATTTAAGCCTAAATGTACATATCAAATCCTCCCGTTTTGCCTTGTTTTCGTTGTTATTTGTGATGTAAAGATGATAATCTAAGCAGCTGTGGGTGCAAAAGTACACATGAGGCTCAAGAACAAGCACCGATAAGAGCAGAAAACAGAGGCAAGCGAAAGATCGACGGCGAGCGGCGGCGGAGATATAACGTGCTTTCGATGACGAGACTGCAAGTGCACGGGACTAGTTGTCTGCTACGCCGATGTGCGGAACGCGATGGGTTCGAATCCTGGCGGTGACGATGTATTCCACGTTTGCGGTTTCCACCTGAATTAATGTGTGGGTATTCCTTGGATGTCTGAGCCTCTTCTTTTTCTACGTTTTGAGACGAAGTCTAGACTGTTTGTGCACTTTTAGATCAATCTAGACTTTTCAGACGCCTAATTTTTCGCATGCCGTGCTCAATTTTCGTGCCTCGACATGTCTCGACGTTCAGCTAATTAATTAACAAGTGTTATTTCATTAACAAGTCTTAAATTTTGTTTCAGGGCGCAAAGTCCACCAATTATGAACGCCGCTGATCCCTCCCCGATCGGTTTTGACCATAAAGTGCTGCTTATCACTGCACCGCACATCACCACAACTATCGATTACGCATAGTTAACGGCTAACCTCTTTTCCGTCCTATCACTCCCGAGATTTGGATGGAAGAAACCGAGTGCCGCATCTGCGGAAGCCCCAGCGAAGGCCGCCACTTTAGCGTGGACACGTGCCGCGCGTGTGGCGCCTTCTTCCGCCGAACGATCGACAAAAAACTCGCCTACAAGTGCAGAAACGGAGAGCGGTGCGATATTAGCAAAGGTGAGCTTTTCATACACGTTTTCAGCATTATTTTCGGCTTTTCAGGGCTCAGAAACACGTGCAAATTCTGCCGCTACAAGCGATGCATCGAAGTCGGGATGAAGTCGGAATGTGGGTGGAGATTTCGCCTCGAAAATTATTATTTTTGCCTGTTTTCAGTGGTCCAGCCGAACAGGGACTGCTCATCGTCGATCACTCGCCTGGATTCCTCGTCTTCGCTGGATGACGCATCGACGCCGGAACTTCCTAATCAACTCCACGCGAGTCCGGCCGCTCTAACGCCGATCCAGCCGCCAATCCAGAACGCGGCTGACCAGCCACTGATCAATTTGATGATTGAGGCCTACAATGTACTCGTCGAACAGAGGAAATCGTATATGCGCACGTTTCGAACGGCGGATTGCGGGATCGGAAGTATTTTGACGGGCATGTGAACGTGTAGCATCGAATTCACGATATTGACCGATATTATCATTAGGAAACACCGAAAACACCGTCCTCCACATTGAGCAATTCAGCTTGGAAGAGCACATGACCTGCTTCAAGCTTGAAATCGATATGTTTGGCGAAATGTGCATGAAATTCCCCATTTTCCATCAACTCGAGGCTGGCCAGAGGGTGAGCCAGAGGTGCATTTATCTGTTTTTAGTCGCTTATCCTATCATGTTTCAGAAAATCCTCTTTAAGCAGTTCTGGTGGAACGCGGTGGCCATGGATCGCGCCTTCGAAACCGTCAACCTCCTTGGCGACCGCGACGACAAGCATCTCGTCGTCCACAACCGCAAAGCCTTCAACATCTACGACGTCACGATCCAAGAATCCGACAACATAAACCTCAACAGGTTTTCCGTGCCTGAAATTAAGAGGTATTCTTTGCGATCTTTCTCTGTATGCCCATTATTTCATTCCAGAATCTTCGGTCACATAAACGTGCTCCACTACGAGGTCCTCGTTCTCCCGTTCAAACTCCTAAAGCCGTCGATTTTCGAGTTCGTCACGATGATCGGACTTCTCCTGTTCCCACTGGATCTCTCCAGCACCTTAAATCTCACGACCAGCACGAGGAACACGTGCTTGCAAACCCGAGAGAATCTCTTGAATTCTCTGCACGAGTATTTTATCGCGAATGGGAGAACAACCTACTCCAATCGCCTGGATTTGATACTCCACGTGACGAATGCAGCTGAGGTTAGCGGCCGATTTAGGAGATTCCCATAACTTCGAAGTTTTAGAAGGTCGTGACGAGGGTCAAGGAAGACATGACGATGGCGAAGATCTTCGACACGTGGAATGTGGATCCGCTAATCACGGATCATTTTCATTTTTGCGATTGACGGTCAGTTAATTAAAGCTGAATAAACGTTAATTTCCGAGCTTCGTAGCTGAAATATATCGTCCCGCCACACACTACAAGAACCATAGCACATGCACTACAGCGTTTATTCAAGCTTGAAATGGAGAAACATAGATGACATGTTATGAATTGCAATAATGATATGAGCCTCCTTCGGGCTCAGTCGAGCATCGCGCTCGCAAAGACGACGCCGCCGGGTCCGAGCTCGGGCTCGATGTTGCCGCGAGGATCGTCCGCGAGCTTAGCTACCAGCTCGGTCAGGAAAGCTTCCTGGAAAAACAAACATGAGAGAATATTGATAAACAGACATCTCACCTTGGTTGCGTCGTCGACGGCTTCTATGTTGCGGAGCGGACCCTCGGCTCTCAAAGTGTTCTCGGGGATCGTCAGACCTAAAGAGGTTCCGGGTCAGTTGTCGAGTTTACACATTGGTCAGAACTTACGAGGAAGCAGCGCGATCACGCCGAGATACTTGTCGTCCTCCTGGGTGAACTTGTATCCCATGGCCTTGTTGACGACGTCCACCATGAGGCCGCGACGGGTAGTGAAGAGGCGCGCCAAGGAGCCGAACAAGTCGGAGGCAGCTCTGTTCGAACCTCCGCTGCTGAAAGAGGCAAACTGGTAGCCCTCCGCGGCACGCTGGGCTTCGCCTTCGTCCTCGACCTCCTGCGCAGCCTCTTTTGGCTCGGATTTTTCGTGAGCATCGACATTCGGTCCCGCGGCTGCTTCGATCTTGGGTTCTTCCTGGGTTGCTTCGACGATGGATTCGTTCCACGCCTCTTCCACGGCGGCTTCGTCCAGTGCTCCTTCCATGTTGGATTCGTTTAGCGCCTCCGGCGCGCGTCGGGGCACGGATTCCCTGGAGCGGCTGGCGAACTCATCCCACAGATTCATCCTGTACTCCTTGACAATGTCGGCGCCGATTCCTGGGGAGAACATCGTTCATGAGCGCAAGGTTAAAGTTGGGGACTTACCACAGTCGAACGTTTCGAGGTAGTGGCGGCGCTTGACGAGGTAGTTGTCCGCTTCTTGGACCAGCGCACCCAACGCCGGACACTCTTCGGCGACGGCCCTCAACGCGGGCAGGAGATAGTCTATCTAAATCCAAGAAATGAGAAAAGAAGATGCGGAAAAGGGAACTTGCCTCGTGGACCATCAAGAAGTTGGACTGCCAGTTCTCCATGACAACAAATAGAGCCTGAAAAAAGATGATGATAAAAAGGGATGAAGTGGAAAGGGACGCGGTAAAAACACGGAGATTCACGGACATGAAAACGGCTCAGTAATATGCAACATGCCGGTGAAACGGAGCGAACATGTCGCCCTCAACACTTTGGCAACGCGCCAAAAGCTTTCAGATAATCGATCGGCATAATCGGGCAAAAGAGGCACACAAACAGACTTGAATTGGCGCTAAAAGCAGGATCCTACAGCGAAGTGAAGCAGAGAAGCGAACATCCGGGTAAAATAACGCCGAAAATCCTCGGATCCGAAAGCTGAAATTCAAAATTCGCCACCGACGAAGAGCGTTGCGGTATTTTGTAGACCAAATGCGATACCAATCGTGCCGGGAACCGAAGATTCGAATCACCGCTGCCGTTGTTGTTCGTCGTCCGTTCGGTCGCCGCGATCGAAGAGATTTCGCAACATTTGAGAGATGAAATCAAGTGAAAAGCGGACGTGGCGTAGCGCTCAATTTCCAGCAACTTCCCGTCAAGAATTCGCCAGAAAACGAGTGATTCCTTCAGTCCAGCTATTTCTTTCAGAGCTGCGCTGCTAACAAGGGAATGGTACAGTTGCTACTCTCAAAATCAGCTGAAAATTTGCACTGAAGTAGAATCGATTCTACCTTTGTGCAATTCTATCCCCATTCTACCTCTGTGTCCTTGCACCATTTCCTTGTAAATTACAAGAAACCGGCGCAAATTTTATAGAAATTTCGGATGAATTGTCGCGTGGACAGAAGTCCTCGGAAAGGTCGACTTCAAAAGCTCTTAGCAGTCCAAAGCTGTTCAAGGAAGGGCCAACAGCGATCTTGGACAACGTCGAAGGTGTAATCAAGCTCGAAATCGCTCTGTATATTCCTTTTCAGCTTTGCATCCCCACGATCTTGACGGCCGGGATTCTGAGCGCTATATTCTTTGAATTACCCTTTCCACCCTCATCTCCAGTGAAATCCAGCGAAGAAGCAAAGAACGGATGTGCCACTCGATTTCGAGCAACTGGTCATCAAAAATTCACCTGAAAATGGGTGAATTCCTCGATTGAACGATCTCCTCCAGAAAATTGGCGCAAAATTAGGCGGTGACGGTCTTGGACAACGTCGAAGAAGCTTGACATCGTTATTCGATTGTGCCTCCCCACAATATTGTGCTACTCTTTGAATGACCCTTTGCATCTCATCTGCACAGTGCTGTCCTCTATCTCCTCTGCACCTTCAGAAATCATGTCAAATTTGTACCCGCACCTCGTCGTCGTTGCCGTAATAAGAAAAACCATCGTTCTGCAATTATCGAACGTAAATCACATTGTTTGCCAGCGGGCGTGCTCGATTCTTGCTTCCGTAATCACAAAGTCTAATTGAATTATCACTTTGTGCAAGGTTGAGAAGCAGAAGCACTCGTGGATCGCTGTCCGCGTTCGTGCGCCCGTGATAACGTTGAAATTCCTTCGATCGGCTAGCAGAGCGCCGTTTTGCGTATGATAACGCTGCGAATTGATTGACCAAACAAATCAGATCCTGAATTTAGCTTTGAATTGGCAAAATCACGGATCTAACACAGAACAAGGGCTGTTGGGTTGAAGTACTGGTTTTGAAAAGCACTCTTGATAGGTGATCGCATTAAGAACAGAGATATGTGAAGTGCAGTCATCGTGATATTAACGTAGCTAAAGCTGCAAGAATAGAGAGCATCCTATTAGATTCCTTTAAAGCAGCCTAACAGCCATCTCGTCCCCCAGCAGATCGATACCAAGGGCGTCCAAACAACTCCGAGTACCTTATCTCCGCCGACTCTTCGGAAACCATTTCAGAACTTCTATGGTCTTCCTCATTTCTTCCCAAAAGGTTTTCTTCCCCTAAAACATAAAATGCTCATAAATTCACAGTTCTGGTCGCTCTCGTCTTCTCTCGCTGATTAACCGATGTAAGCGGCTCCCGAAAGTGGCTCCCTCCCTGAAAAACCGAAACTGATAAGAGCACAGTGACGAATGTGCTCCAACGCCCTTTGGCGGCGGTCTTCGTTTACGACTTGGCATAAGCAATTTGACAGAAATGGGGTCGAAAGCATACGGTAGTTCTACCCATGACTCCTTCCTGTATGCGTAACCCAAAAGCTCTGCCGCAGGCGGTAATCTTCCTTAATTCCTTAATCTCTTAATTAATCCGTGAAACAAGGGCTTATCTAACACATCGACCTTCCAGCGCTTATCACTCTATTCGGGCGTACCGGCGGAAGACTGCTTCTTCTCCTGCGTTTCGCTGCTGTCGGCAGCAGCCCCTCAAGGAGGAAAAGATAACATTAAATCCATTAGCGTCCATGTGGTGACGTTTTTAATTGGATGTACTAATTTTTTAGAGCTCTTTATAACGGACGGATTTATTCGGTGGTTTGGTGTTTTATATCGATTTTTTTGCTGTTGAGGGTTGGGATATTGGGGTGCGTTCTATTTTAAGGACAAAAATTCACTTAACTCCGCTTTTCATCTGCTTACTTCCCACATTTTTCAAACTTGTAACTTTAAGGTTTAAGCCTTTGACATTTTGCTATGAAAGTTCTGAGAACCGTTAATGAGGCAAGCTAACTGTTTTGAGCATAGGATACGAATACCGACTGAGCTAACCGGGCAGCGAGTGGTATAAGCATAGACTCGATGAAAAAGAGGTATTTATAACGTTCGTTCTATGGTACCTATAAGTTGAAAATCCGGTTTTTTCAGCTCTGACCCATATGCTAGAGCAAAGCTTAGAACCTATCCCGTGTCCTCTTTTGATTCAGTTTTGAAACTTGAAATGCTCCAAATTTTCCCTCTTTATTCTTGGCCCTCCACCCTCCCTTGAGGAATCAGAAGCTCCGTCTTCGCCCCTCGCTGACTGACGCCTCTTGCGTGTCGTGCAAATTAAGACCCTTCAACATCACTGATAAGGCGCGGCTTAAGAAGGTCGTTAATCACCGCCCCAAACTCACAAATCATCTCACGATTAACATTCTCCGCGACACCGTTTTTTCCCCTTTTCCTCAATTCCTAAAACTTTTCGGTTTCAGTGAGGGGATGAAGATACAGCCGCGTCACGCGACATATGTCGCGTTGGGCGTCTCCGTTCTTCTGCTCATCGCCGGCGCGGTGATGCTTGGAATCGGAGTTTCGAAGCTGAATAAGTCGAACAATAACAAATGCAGCTCTCCGCCGAACTTGAACAACGGTGTTCCTCAAGCCAGCGATGCCTATTTCCAAGTGCTGCTTTCGAGTTCGGCTGTCAACGTCAGTGACATTCACTCGAATTACGCAAACGCCAGTGAATCCATCCGCCAGAGCGTAAGTTACGGGGTGATTTTTTCTTGTTCTAAAAGTCCTTTTTCAGTTTCAAAATGCGATCGGCAATGCCAACCAAGCGCCGCCTGGAGTTACGATGTAAGTTGATGCATTAGAAGCTTGTAGAATCTCCAAATTTCAGCCTTCTCCTCGCAGAGTCCTCCTTTGGAAACGACACTTCCGTTTGCTACGCCTCCGCGGCCTTCATGCAGGGAAAGGCGCCCAAGATGAGCGTCCTCAGGAGCCGACTAGCCTCCGTGGCCGAAGAGGTGTACAACGTCTATGACTCGACCAGCATGAGCAACCAGAACAACTTTGCCAACATGTGCCAGGACCCTCACGTGAGTTTTGAAGCTTCTCGATTGATCCCATATAAATCATCTTTTTTAGTCGTCGCAGAACTGCAAATCCAAGTGCACCCCATGCATTCCAAGTAAGGAGTATAATTTGTGATTTGTGAAGATTCCGAGGACCAAAAAGACCTAAAATGAAAGCGGCGGCTATCGTAAACCCGATCTGACCTGCTAACGTCAGTCGTTGCGGGACCATTTCGATTCTGCCTCTCTCTCGCACTGATTTTCGAAAGTCGCGGCAATCGAGGCATTTCGAAATTTTGCCAATTTCTGATTTTGCTGTTTAGAACCAGTTTGCTCGACCAAGGCGCAAGTGCTCCTGGTTGTCGACACTTCGGCCGACAACTCACAGCTCCAATTCAACCAGCTGCTCTCCTTCTTGAGCCAAGATCTCGTCACCCAATGGCCGCTGGACTTCTTCAGCGTTTGGGTCGCCGGATACCCGGAGTCCCTCAACAACGAAGGCCACACGTTTGAAGGCTACACCCTGCGTCAACTCCAGGACATGATCCAAGTCAACTCCATCAGGAACTCAAACTCCGCTGCTAGTGTTACCAAGTAAGTCGATTGGACCTTGGTTGTACGGTTCATCATCGTTATTTTCAGTGCGCTTAACTACACGTTAATGCTGCTAACAGGCCAGAGTCCTTCGGTCGTCATCTTCATGACCGCTTCCACCGACAAGGCGGATTTTGCGAGTGCAGCGACTCCAGCGGGCGCTCTGAAGAATGCCGGCAACAAGCTGATCACGCTTGGATGGGGACCCTCGGTCGACAACACCGACTTAACCAAGCTCGCCTCTCCCGGAAGCGCCTTCCAGTTGACCTCAACTGCTGGTGCCAACCCAGATCTTGGCAAGAAGATGACCATGACCATCTGCAACGGATCGACCTCGACCACGACCGCCTCCCCAACGACTCCTACAACCACTACAATTGTACCCGTGACGTCTTCGACGACTCCCTGTGGTACCGTGGGGGGTTCGCCTTGCGACCAGCGGCTTCTGGTCATCTTCGATACGTCCTCTGACCTCTCGGCGACGGAGTACACGAACCAGCAGAACTTCATCACGAACAACTTGATCGACCCAATCTGGAACAACTTCGATCGGTTCGCCCTCGGATCCTTCGGCCAATATACGCAGTTCACTGGATTCGGAGAGCTCCACACCCGAAACGAAGTAGTTGGATTTGTGACGCATACCTATCAATCAAAGAATCCATCCAGTGTTAAAATGTTAGCGATTTTAGATCGAAGATTTGCGAGTTAACCCACTCTCCTTTTAGGGCGCTCCATTCGGTTCGGGAAGATGTCGGCGTCAAAAAAATGACCATCGTCCTCTTTGTCGGAAGCAAGAACACCGCCGACATCCAGGCAGCCCAGCACTTCTTCCACCAGATGCACACCTACACGAACCTCGTTATCGTCGCCTTCCCGGGAGCCGACACCGCCAGCTTGAAGAACATCTCGAACACGGTCATCCCATGGAACAACCCGAGCGACGTCAGCGAATACGGAAGCCTCAACGGTCAGATTATGGCCGCCCTGAATATCAGTTGCGGCTGCAGCGGAACATCGACGCCTCCGGTGACGAGCACGACGACGACCCCGATTGGAAGAATCACACTCACGCCGACTCCCACTGGCCAAACTTGTAGCCCTTCCTCTGGAGGTCCGTGCAACCAGAAACTCCTGATCATTATGGGACACGTCGTCGCACGTTTCGGATCTGGATTACGCAAACCAGCAGAGCTTCATCACGAACACCCTCGTGGATCCCAAGTGGACCAACTTCGACCGGTTCTCCGTCGGATCTTACGACACTTACGTGCAGCTCGGTCTCTTCGGAGAGCTGCACAGCCGAAGCGACGTTGCTGCTACCATCAAGTACACTCGTCGCGTGAAGGATGCTGCGCCCGATTTGAGGAAGTAAGCCACTGATTGTGTTCTGTTATCTAACGATTTTACCCTGTAGGGTGATGCAATCCATCAAGGAGGGATACGGAGACGGCGATCTGATGACCATCGTGTTTTTCTCCGGCAGCAAGGACGTCGCCAACATCCAAACCGCGCAGGAACCTTTCAACGAGATGATCGGCTACGCGAACGTCGTCATCGTCGCGCCGAGGAGCCGACATCACCGCCCTGCAGTCCATCTCCAACGAACTCGTCCCATGGCCGAATCCCAGCGATTCCAACAAGTACGGTGATCTGAACAACAAGATCATGGTAGCCACGAAGCTGAACTGCACGTGCGTTCCTCCTCAGGCCACCACGACGACTCCCGGCGGATCCACGACTACTACGGACCCACTGGTCCCACGCCTACGGGACCCACTCCAACCGGCCCTACTTGCGTCAGCAGCGGAACCCCATGCAACGGAAGACTTGCGATTGTTGTGGACGTGTCCGCGGACGTCTCCGCTTCGGATTTCGCCAACCAGCAGAAATTCATCAATCCACGCTGATCGACCCGAATTGGACCAAGTTCGACGACCTGATGATTGCCGCCCACGACGACTATGCCCAGTTCAATTTTGGCGAGATCCACAACCTGAACGAAGCCACCGGACTCGTTTCCCACTCGTTCCAGTCGCAGGATTTGCCTAGTTTGAGCAGGTAAGCGTTGACGAACCTTGCCCATAAGTCAAATATTCTTTTGCAGATTCTTCCGCTCTTTGAAAGAGAAATTCGGCGGGGAGGACATGTCTCTGGTCATCTTCTCGGCAAACAAGAACCCCGCCGAAATCCAGTCGGCCTTCCCTGCCTATCGCCTAATCGCCGATAGCATGAATGTTGTGATGGTCGGAATGCCCGGAGCGGCGTCCAATCTCAACATTCTCGGCCAAACCTACGTCCCGTGGGCGAATCCCGGCGACAGCAGCGGATACGGCGATTTGAAAAACAAGATTATGGCTGGCACGAAGCTTAACTGCACGTGCGTCCCTCCCACGGCCACTACAACGACTTCCGTTGGACCGGGCAAATCCACGACAACTGGACCCACTGGCCCAACGCCTACAGGACCAACACCGACTGGTCCTACCGTAACCCCAACCCCCTGTACCAATCCAGGATCGCCCTGCAACCAGAAGTTCTTCGTAATCTTCGACACGTCGACGGACATTTCTCGCGCCAACTACGCGAATCAGCAAAATTTCATCACCACGTCGTTGATCGAACCTAGCTGGACCAACTTTGACCAATTCAATCTGTGGTCGTACAACAAATACGTGACAGATAACGGATTTACGGAATATCACCAGAGAAGCGACGTTGTCGGAGCTATCCGGAACACGAATCAATCCAACGTTTATGTACCTAATATAAGAAGGTAATTTGGATACAACGATGGCTAGTATTCTGAAGTTTGCTCTTTAGGCTTTATGAGTCTTTGGCAGCGAAGTACGCGGGCGTTTACATGTCTGTCGTCATCTTCTCGGCCACCAACAACACCCAGGACATCAAGGACGCCGCGTGTTTCTTCAACAAACTCGAAAAATCGACGAGGATTGTGATGGTTGGAATGCCGGCCGCTGATCCCAGTTTGGCGACGATCGCCCACGCTTACGTTTCCTGGGAGAATCTTGGAAACTCCGCCGGATACAGCGCTAAAGCGTCAGAGATCATGAAGGACACGCGCCTCAAGTGCGGCTGCCAAGGAACCCCGAAACCGACGCCTCCTCAAGGCACCACGGCGACCCCAGGAGGCAGCGGATGTCAGCCCTGTTCCACGCCTTTGGCCTTGATGATGGACCATTCCATCGACATCTCCAAAGAAACCTACAAGGCACAGCAATATTTCCTCACGAAGAGTTTTATCAGCTCCAACTGGGTAAACTTTGACCAGTACTCCTTCATCGCCTACGACTACTACATGGACCCCCAGATGTTTGGAGAATTTAAAAACAGAAGTGACGTTGTGAAGGAAATCATGGTCCCACAATCTGAGGATAACTACTCCAGCATCAGAAGGTTTGTTGGTTAAAATTCGTTCTTTGTGTTCCATGTTCGTTTCAGGCTCTACGAAACGATGATCAAGGCCTACGGCGAGAAAAAGATGACGGCCGTGATCTTCGCCGGCACCAACAACACGAAGGACGTTCGAGCCGCCGGTCTCCTTCACCAAACCCTCCACAAGACGATGAACATCGTCATTCGCCTTCCCAGGAGCGGCGAAGAACCTCGGAAGTCTCGGATACGTCGTCGACTGGCCGAATCCAACCGATCCCGACAGCTACGACGGCCTGACCCACTCTATCCTTGCGGCGGCGAAGCTCAATTGCAACTGCCCGAACACTCCGACGCCTCCTCCCGGATCCACGACGACTACCGTCGCACCCCAAATGACCTCCACGACTCCCACTTCTAGAACTCCCGGAACCACAGCCACACCTGGTTCCTCGTGTCCAGGATTCGAGCCTTGCAATAAGAAATTAGCGCTTTTCGTGGATACGTCGTCCGACATTTCTAACGCGATTTTCGTAGACCAGAAGAATTTTATTGTGAACAGCTTTGTCAATCCCAGTTGGACCAACTTTAATCAATTCTCCTACAACACTTACGACAGCGGTGTGCAGATGAACGGTTTCGGAGAAGAGATCCACTCACGGTCGGACCTAATCGAAGCTGTGCAGAACCTTACGTTCCACTCCGCGAATCCCAACGATATGAGAGAGTAATCTGTGTTGATTTGTGCTGAATCTAACGAATCTCTTAATTTAAGGTTGATGAGGACTCTGGCCCAGCGATACAAGAACGACCGCGGCGTCACCGTAATCTTCACGGCGAACAACGACCCCAAGAACATCAAACAAGCTGTGGCCGACTATCAAGAGTTGCGCAAGACCATGAAGGTCGTGATTGTGGCGATGCCAGGAGCGGCCGCGAAAAACCTTAAGGCCATCTCTGCAGTAACCATTCCTTGGACTAATCCTTCGGATACCAGTTCCTACGGCAGTTTCAACAGGAACCTAAAGACGGCCATGGGACTCACCTGCAAAGCTACATGCGCTCCGACGACGCCAAGTAGTTCCACGACCACTGTTTCCGGTCCCTCCACCTCCTCGACGACCCAAAGCAGCACCACGTCGTCAGGATCCACCACTTCTTCCTCTGCAGTCACCACCCCCTCGACGCCTTCGCAGCCGACGCCTTCCGTTGGCCCCAATGGATGTCGTCCTTGCAGTAAGAAGCTTTGCTCATGGACACCTCCGCGGAAATAAGTTATCAGAACTTCCAACAGCAGAGCATCTTCATCAGCTCTTCGCTCATTGACCCCAACTGGAACAACTTCGAACAGTTTATTTTTGGCTCCTACAACGACTACATCGACCTTCAAGGAATCAGCGAACTCAAAACCTGGGACGAAGTGACCGGAATTGTCGCTAACACCAACCAAAGCGGTGACGTCTCCAGTCTTCGAACGTAAGCTTTTCATCTTAGAACCCTTGATCTCTTCTGTTTCAGGCTGATGCACCGGATGAGCATCACCTACAAAGACGAAGAATTGGCCGCCGTGATCTTCTCCGGATCCAACTCCGCCGCCGACATCGCCGCAGCTCAGGAGTTCTACGACCTCTTCAAGACTAAGATCAACGTCGTTATGGTCGCTCTTCCGAACTTCCACCCGAACTTGGCAAATATTGCGGGGACTCTCATTCCCTGGGAGAATCCTTCGGACAACACCAAATTCGGAAACTTGCGGGACAAAATTATCCGCGCGACTGGTTTGAATTGTGAGTCCATGATGCTTAAATCGGTCATCGAACCCATTTTCATGCATTCAGGCAGCTGCCTGCCTCCGACCACGACTTCTCCCGCTCCCTCCAATGGCCAATTCCCCTACAGCGGCAATATCGCAATCATGATAGACGGCTCCTCTGACCTGACCGAGGACCAGTTCGACGACCAGCGGAGCTTCCTCTCGAACGAGCTCTTCGGCACGAAATGGACCGCCTTCAACCGATTCGCGCTCGGTAGCTACGCCAGCGGCCCAAGCGACCTTCGGACGTTCGGCTCCTTCCAAAACCAGCAAGACGTCCTCAAGTACATTGTCAACATACCACATGCCAAGTCGGCTCCGAACTTGCGACTGTAAGATTCGGCGTTCAGCGCTTTCAATAATTAAACCGTTTCAGCGCAGCTGAATCGGTGCAGCAGATGTTGATCCAGGCCGAAGTTTCCGGCCCGACTGCCACGATCATCTTGACGAACTGCAAGAACAAAGAGGATATCGGAGAAGCCAAGGCATCTATCGGCCAGTTGTCCAAACTGGCCCAGGTCGTCATCGTCACTCTCCCGGACACGGATCCATCGATCGGCATCCTCGCCGAGTCTGCCGTAGCGTTGGTCCCCTGGAAGAATCCTAACAGCGACGGCAGTTACAAGGGTCTGATGGATGCCATCCTTTACGATTCTAAGCTGCCTTGTAAGTGAGACGTTAGTCTGTTTCTCTGAAAAATGCTTTTCAGATACCGGAAGCGGAGTCACCATCCCCACGACGGCTCCGACGACCTCGCCAGCCACTCAAAAACCGTGTTCCGGCAAGCTCATGGTCTTCTTTGACGCCTCCGCCGACATCACCAAGGCTCAATACAAGTTACAGTCCACCTTCATCGCCTACAACCTCTTCAGTGCGGATTGGACCGACTACAACAGATTCGCGATCGGCGCCTACGCCACGCACATGGAGAACTTCAACAGTTTCGGAACTCTCTCGTCGCGGAACGACATTATTAACGCGGTCCAAACTCAGGAACTCTCCAAGGAGCTCGGAGACCTCACGTTGTAGGCTTCGATTGTGTTACTATTTCTAAAAATTGTTTTTAGGCTTTTGGAAGAACTTAATCACAACCTACAGGATTCGCAGAACCACGGAGCCAAGCTCGACCCCAGCACCACTACTGTGCTGATCTTCGTAAACACGCTAAAGAAGGACACGATCGAAGGGGCCAAGCGCTTTGTCGCTTCCCTCAGCAAGTTGGTCAACCTAGTCCTCGTGACGATGCCGGGCACGGACAAGTCGATCTCCGACCTTCTCCCCGCCAAGCACATTGTTCCTTGGCCTCAAATGGGCTCCGAAGAGGGGTACGAGGTCCTGAAGAACGCAATCCTTCAGGCTTCGTCGATGAAGTGTAAGTCAAGCTTACCGTAATCTCATTAGTTCTAATTTTCGTGCCTTTCCAGGCTCGTAGAAAGGGTGACCCGTTGAATAGAAGTTTCTAATTTATCATATTTCTGTGATGTTTGTACGTATGAAGAAGTAAATCTTGTTCTTAAGTGAGAATGAAGCGGAGTGACCTAAATCTATTTAATCTAGCCTCAATTAACAGCGAGCACTGGTCATGAAACAGCGTATGGCGATCTCCGCTTTCCGCTCCTTATTTTCCTTATCGTTTCTTTATCGTCGTCCGTGGCGGCGAAGGTCGCCCGTGGACATCGTCAACAACGAGTTTCGCGCGAGGAGAAAACAAACCAGCACGAAATGAACCAGTCGCCCAGCCCAAAACACAAAATGGCGTCGCCGCAGCCGTGGGTTCACGAAATTCTACGACTTCTCGCAGTGCCCGTCGTTCTGTCCTGCATCAATTGGGTTGTCATGAATGCCGACTTCCTCCGCCGCGCTCTGCTCACCGCTCCCCGCGATTTCAAGTTGGTTTTGCGGTTTTTAATTTTTATTAACGGGACTGCTTGAGGGGTGCCGTGATTGTGCTGAGGCTCAAGTATGCCGTGAAGAGAGCTATGCGAAAGGATCGCGGGATTCAGGAAATCTTCTTGGATACCGTGGCCAAGTTTAGGACAAAGCTGGCCCTCGTGGATATCGACGGAGAGTTAAAGTGGACGTTTGAGGAGTTGAACCGGCAAGCGAACCGATTTGCGCATTTATTTCAGGTGCGTTTGAGAGTCACCATTCCGGCTTGGAATCATCTGTTCTTGATACATCGCTTCCGTTTTGTCGTTCCAGTCTCTTGTAATTTTCCAATAATTTGTGAACGTTTAAGTTTTTCAATTTCAAAAGAAGTTGCACTTGTGAACCGCAAAACGTTTCCTTGCATGCAACTACACTTTATGATTTTTTGTTCATGTAAGAACTGGGCCACGCCTAGGTTCACTGACAATGTTTCAACCAAAACAGGTTTGCTGCTAAACGTAAGCAATTTCAATTTTGATGACGTTTGATTTCGAGACTAATTCTTTAGTTTCGACTTTTCACTTCCTTGGGTGCAGGCTGGTGTGAGATGTGTTTTGATTGGTGAACCTTTTTTCTAGTTTTCAAGGCCGCGTTTTAGGAACTGCAGAACTGGTATTTTTAGAGATCTTATTTTAGGGTACAAGGGTCGAAAGACGGAAGCTCTTTGAATTCAAGCCCATTTGCGCAAACAACGACCTTGTTTGTTTGTTTTGGGGTTGATAAGGACCAGAAAGAGGGCGAAGTAAACAACTTCTCTGTTTTTGCTTTAATTAATGATCGAAACGTTCTTTTCAGCAATCCGGCGTGAATCCCAACGACGTCGTCGCCCTCGTCCTTCCCAACAGCGCCCACTACGTCGCCGCTTGGCTCGGATGCACCAAGATTGGCGCCGTTTCCGCATGGATCAACACGAACCTCCGCGAAAGCTCCCTGGAACATTGTCTGGAAGTATCCAATGCAACCCTAATTCTGACTTCAGATGACTTAAAAGAATGTGTGCGCGCGTAATTCTGTGGAGATGCTAATTTTCTTTATTTCAGTTCAAAAAGTGAACCAAACGAAGATCGTCACTTTGAAGAATGTAGAAATCGATGATCTCCCTGACCACGAACCAGTTTGCGACTCCCCTCCAGGATTCCACGGCCGATTGTGCTTAATCTTCACCTCTGGGACCACCGGACTCCCTAAGGCGGCCGTTATTAAGCATTTAAGGTACTTTTCGATCATTTTTTAATCCTACATGATCATATTTTTAGATTCTACTACATCGCAAAAAGCGGCTCAATCGCGTTCGGCTGCAACTCGGCCGACCGCCTCTACCTTTGCCTTCCGATGTACCACACCTCCGCGGGGGTCCTCGGAATCGGTCAAACCATCGTCAACGGCTCCACGTGTGTAATCGCGCGGAAATTCGGCGTTCGCCGTTTTTGGAAAGATTGCGTTGGGTTCGAGTGCACCGTTTCGCAGTACATCGGGGAGATCTGCAGATACCTCCTGACGGCGCCCCCCAGCGAGGAGGAGAAGATGCACAGAATCAGACTGATGATCGGAAACGGCCTCCGGCCGGCTATTTGGAAGCAGTTTGTGGACCGATTTGAGATTAGGAGGATCGCGGAGCTGTTTGGATCAACAGAGGGAACTTCGAATTTAGGTTGGAATTTCTGCGAATTTTCGTAATTTCCTAAAATTGCCATTTTAGTGAATTTTGTCAACAAGGTCGGTGCGTGTGGATTCATTCCGATCTACCCCTTCATTCACCGTCTTTATCCCGTCCGCCTCTACCAAGTGAATCTAGAAACTGGCGAACTTCTGCGCGACGAAGAAAACCGAGCGATACCTTGCCAACCAGGTGAGTTTTCGGACGTGTTGCTGCTTCTAATTTTAAGTTATTAGGAGAAACCGGAGTGCTCGTGTGCCGCCTGGCTCCTACAGATCCCGTGCTTCACTTTGAAGGCTACATCAACCCCAAGGACACCGAGAAACGCATCGTTCATCTCCCGGAACCGGCGTTTTGCTCCGGCGACATCCTCGAATGGGATCGCCACGGCTATTTCTACTTCAAAGACCGCACTGGGGACACTTTTCGCTGGAAAGGCGAGAACGTCAGCACCACGGAGGTCGAATCCGTGCTCCAGGACATTGGCGACATTGCCGACGCCGTGGTTTTTGGAGTCGAGGTGCCCGGGGCCGAAGGCCGCGCGGGGATGGTGGCCGTGGTGGTCGACGAGAAAGCGAACAACAACGTCAACGGCATTCTGGATCTCATCGCGCACAGATTCAGCCAGAATCTGCCCTCCTACGCTGTCCCCTTGTTTGCTCGACTTTGCTCTGAGGTTGACAAGACCGGTGAGTAACTAGAGCTTCTTTTTAGAATCGAAAAGTACCGGTTTTAGGCACGTTCAAACTACGGAGAACCCGCCTCCAGCAAGAAGGATTCGACTGCGCGGATAAACTGTATTCCCTTGATTCTGTGAAGAAGCAATACGTCCCTTTCGAAGTCCACATGCTGCAAAAGATGCGATTCTGACCGCGAAATGTATTTATTATTCTAGCAATATTCAAGAATGCCTCAAAAGCTACAACTTCAGTTGGGAACAGAGTTGTCGGACGATTCCGGGTGGAAGTCGACGGTCTTCCTCAGGAGATAAATCCCCGGAATGAAACTCTTGCGGCAGCCGCATTTCGACCCTCCGACAAATCCGAAGCAGCCGACCTTCGCGCTGCAATGAGGACAGTTCAGTTTGCCCTTGATCCACTCGTTCTGCTCCAAGGAATTGATTATCCAGTCGGGAAGATTAGGACACGAGTCCGAGCCGTCGGATTCCACGACTCCTATGATCTGAAATGGAATTAGAAGAGAATTTCGGAGTTGGGAGCGTACCTGACGCATGGTATCACAGCACTGAACTGGAGCGTAGAGGATGTTCTCGAGGACGCCGGCGTCGTCCAAGAGCATCCGGCGACATTTTCGGCATTTGATATTGGTGATCTGGCTGGGGTCCGTTAAGACGTCCATTGGAGGAAATCAGGAACTCGAGAAATTTGTCGAATTGGCTAGATTCGAGAAAAAGTTGGGGATTGGTGAATGACGATGCTTAAATCGGATGCAGCGCATTGCAATTGAGCCAACACTTTCGAAAAAGGTGTGAGATTCAAGGTTCTGAGCAGAAAGAGCGGTGTCTTACGGTCTTCCTTAAGTGGTTGAAGTGTTGTTTGAGTAATCGAAAAATTGTCATTGGCGCAACTTCTCCAAACAAAATCGAATGGTCGCTTTAAAAACTGACAAGTCATAAACGAGATCGTCGAATCGCCCAACCAGTTGGCGAGGATAGCAGACAACGGGCGAAAGGAGATGCGAAAAGGGGCACAGAACACAGAGTCGAGAGAAACAGGAAACATTATTGTGTCTGCTGCAACTAGCGTGGTCGTTCTGAATTCTTCGATGTAAATGAGATCGGCTGCTTTGTCGGTTTTGATTCTCCTATCGATCTGTGAGTTGATTTGAAGCTAAAAGCTAATCAAATGATCGCTTTGAATGTAATTTTGGCGCAGACATATCTACTCTGCCCGAGGAGTCGGGCAGCGTGGTCGATTGTCAATTGTAAACAACGACAAAATGCACTTTAATCATCCAAAACATCTCTATTTACTTCAAATTAGCGTTTTAGCATGTTTCTTGTGGCAAGAAGCATTCGCGAAAGATGGCGGAACATCGATCGCGGGCGTCGGAGTCGACTGTTATCCGTCGATGAGCGTAGGCTAATTAACAAAGTCCTGAAATTAAGATTTTCGGTTTAGGCTTGTGCTGATGAATGTTACTTTGAGTGTTACGAGGTTGACCACTGCAATGACTCGGATAGCGACGCTGTTGCCTGTGCCCCGGATGTCACTGTGTACGCTTTAATAGATCAACTTTTGAGTCTCTAAAATTCTGTTCCAGAATCGCCCTGTATGTGCTCGGAATCACAATCGGAGTCACGATGCTCTGTTGCTTTGTTTGCGTATGCTCTCCCTGTTGCCTTATCGCCTCCTGCATCCAGAAGGCCAGAGAAAAGCGGAAGAATCGTCGCTACCGTAATGAAGTGAGCCATTTGCTGCAGATTTGTTGTTTAAACGTTTTGATTTTAGAGTACCAAGGACAGCGGCGCTCTTATTTGAAGTTAAACACACGTGTGCCTTATCAGTTCAGTATTAAACTTCTAAGGGTCAGCGCTTTACAATTTTGAGCTGAACTACTTCTGGGCGGCTGTTATGGCAGCGAGTGCGTGGTCCAAATCGGCGATCAAATTTTTGACGTCCTCCACGCCGTCCGAGGTGCGCAACATATTCTCGGTAGATCCGAGGCGGATTTGATCCTAGCACAATCCAATGAGTCATGATTCTCGGGACTTCAATGAACGATTCGCAACCTTCCGCGACTCCGCTAGCACCATGCTATGAAAATAGGCCTTCGTAAAAAAAGGTTCCCCGCACTGAATCCACCTTCAAACTGCTCAAAAAGGTCTTCGTGTTTTGGAGTTTTCCCTTGAGGAGGAAGGCGATCATTCCGTTCATTCCGGTCATCTGCTTTTTGTAGGTTTCGTGCTGTGGATGAGGGGAGCGCCGGATAAGAGACATGTTCGATGGCCGGGTGGCTTTCGAGGAGCTGGATGATCGCCAGCGCGTTCTCCATGCGCTTCTCCATACGTATCGGAAGCGTTTTGAGGCCTCGGTTGGCTAAGTAGCCATCAAAGGGAGAAGGGACAGTTCCCATCGCCACATGGCAGAATCGGATGAGGTCATGGAGCTTTTCGTCGTTTTTCTCGTCTTTCTCGCCGATCAGAACGTCATTGTGGCCGTTGAGATACTTGGTCATCGAGTGCATCACGGCGTCCACCGCCGAGGTTCAGCGGTTCTTACAGTCGAAACATGATTCGGAAGGTTAGCAGAGGGTATTTGGCGTCTTCGAGAGCGGCCAAGGCATGTTCAAGCGCACCTCGGATCGGATTTCCCATGCGCACGTATTCATGGCCACGAAGTTCTCCGGGCGCGTGCCAGCGATGGGTGCTGGACAGGGAGAGCGAAGGGAGGACCTGAAAATCGAGAATAAGCTTATCCGGGATCATAAACTTTACCTGAGTTCACTCCGGTGCTCTTGTCCCTGTCCGACGTGGACGACTTTCGTAGCGTTTCCGAGGTTTTTTATCTTGATCTTTTGTTTCCTTCCAAGAGACGTCAAGGCATCACAATCAATTTCACCACCGCAAACGGCCTAGGGTCAAACTAGAAGATACAAATTTGGGTTGTGTGCCATGAACCCAGTTCGAATCGAAGAACGTTGGAATTTATTTACAAATACGTGAATAAATAAATTCAAGATCATAAGAGTTGCTATGTACAACAGGACAGAGTATTATGACGCTCCGGGGTCAATGCAAATGTAAGTAAAATTCACAACAACGGGAAGAATAGGAGAAGAAGGTCACATAAGGTCCGAGTGCATCGCTCCGGCGAGCGCGTGACCGAGGCTCTCGGCTTCCGTCCCGTTGTTCGCTCCGGCGTTCGGGTCTTCGGCCTTCTGGGGCGGCATGGGACGATAGCTAGAAAGGGCGAAATAGAAAATGTTTTATCGAGAAGGAACTCACGGCTGATTGTAGATATCCATCGGGGGAGCTGTTTGGTACCACTGGCCGTCAGGCGGTCCCGTCGGCGCATAGGAGACCGGCATGTAGGGGTTCTGCTGAGGGACGACGTAGCGAGCGCCCGGATGCTGTGGGTAGTAGCCACCATATGGGACGTTCGCCATTGGATGAGCCGGAATCGGGTGCATCTGCGGAGGCGGATGGCTGGTATACGGTAGCGGGAAACGCGTGCCTCGGCATGGGCATTGCCTGCGTAGGCGGAGGGACGAAAACGCCGCCGGCGGATGTCGAGGGCGGAAGGTTAAAGCTAGAGCGGTAAGGCGTGAGGTTAGGCGGGGGAGGCTGGTACCAGTACCTTTGGGGATGGGTGACCGGCGGTTTGGCGGCAGGGACTGGAACGGAAGCCGGCGTGGAAGCCGGCGAGGGTTTTAGGGTGCCGGTGGAGGAGCGGCGAGACGGGGCCGCTTTCAGCGGAGGAGCGGCGCCGTTCTGGGACTTCGACAGGGCCGGGGAAGCCTTCGTTTTGGACCGTTCTGAAATGCACTTTTGATCTTCAATCTCTGGAATAGTTCCCTTACCTGCTGGGGCCTTCTCTAGCGTTGGCGCGGGAGCAGCCAAAGGTTCAGGTTTCTTCTGCCCTTTGGACTTCTTATCCTCCTTCACTGGCGGTACCGGTATCTCCTCTTTCGGCTTCTCCTTCGCGGGCTCCGCATCTCCGATGCGCTTAATCTTGACCATCGAGGCCTCGCCCTCCTCCTCCTCTTCGTCTTCTTCTTCCTCCTCTTCCTCGTCGGGTTCGAAGTCGTCTTCGTCCGACTTGCGCCGGTTCGGCCGAGTCAGCGCTCCCACAGGTCGCTCCTCCTTCTTCGGCCTCTCCTCCTCTTCTCCGTCTTCGTCCTCCTCTTCCGAGTCGCTTGCGATCTTCTTCGTCTTCACGGCTCTCCGGAGGGGACGTCCGGTCTCCGTCCTCTCGACGTCTTCGTCCTCCTCGTCGACCTCGAGTTCGTCCTCCTCGCTGGAACTCTGCTTCGGCCCCCATTTGCTCTCCGCGGCGGCCGCCTTCTGCCGCTTTTTCCGCTTGTTGTCGTCGCTGCTGCTCGCCTCGCTCTGGTATTCGGCCTCGTCTTCATCGTCCTCCTCTTCTTCGGTCGAGGATTCGCTGTATCGACGTCCGCGGCGCTTGGGCTTCTTCTTAAGCGCCTGTTTTTTGCCCTTTTTCTTCTTTGATCCGGGGTCGTAGTCGCTGTCCGAGTCGGAAACCACAAAGTCGTCCATGCTTCGACTTCGTCCCATTCGACCACCTCCCGAGCGGAGTCGACGGGCTTCGTCCGAGGGAACGTATTCGTCTGAGTCCTCTTCGGCTTCTTTTACCGATGCACTGGAAACAACGAGTTTAAAATCTCAAACCGCCAAACGTATATCTTACTCGCTGACTTCGTACTCGTCCGACTCGGAATCCTCCACATCGTCGTCGTTCAAATCCGTCAATTTCCGGTGGTACGCCTTGGGTTTCTTCTGCTTCGGCCGGTCCTCCTCGCTTCCCGAGTCCTCGCCGGCCTCCGCCTTCCGCTTCTTCTCGGCGTTTATGATATTCGCCATGTCCTTGTTTCCAACGCCTCCTTGAGGTCGGGGATCTAAATTTCGACTTTCAAAAAGGGTACTTAAGAGATAAACGCATGAAGGTGCAGATGAGTTAAAGAGGACAACACGTACGCGTACCGGCTTCCGCGGCGGCCTGCTTTTTGGGCAAGTCTTCGTCGATTTCCTCCATCGCTTCTTGAATGAGATCATCGTAGGCACCGAATTTGTAGTCGACTTTGGTCACGTTTCGGCGAGATCGACCTTCGGCAATGGTGACGATGGGGCCGTAGTAGGCGGAAGCTTTCGGCTTCTGCCGCATCACTTTTCTGAAAACAAGAATCTTAAAATTCGAACCTTGAGGATTAACCCACTTCATGGCCTTTCTCTTAGACTTGCGCTGCCCGTCGTCGGGTTCGTCGGATTCCTCTTCGGACTCCGACTTCACCTTCGCCTGCCTCGAGGGCGCGGGCCTCGCGGGCATCACGTTGTTCAGCGAAATGCCAATGTACTCCATTTCGCGCTTCAGCTTTTCCGCCGCGATAGCCTTCTTCTTGTCTTCTTCCTCCTTCTTGACGAGCTCCTCTCGCAGCAGATGATACACGAACGTGAGCTTGTTCACGAGCGTTTGGTGGTTACACTTAGGACAGAACCAATCGTCGTAGCACGTACCAGAGTGGAGGGCGCAGACAGAACGTGTGGCAGGCGTCGTCGCACATATCACAGAGCAGAAGAACCTCCGGCTTGTTCGCTTTCTTGCACTTCAAGCAGAGGGACTTGTCAGTGGCCTTCTTGCGTTCTTTCTGCTCTTGTTCCTCATCGGATTCGTCCGACTCCTCGAATACCATCGCTTGCTTCTTCTTCCTTGGAACCTTCTTGGGAGTCGCCTGGCCGTTCGTGTTCCTCGCCTTGCGCTTTCGTAGCGCTCGCTTCGCGGATTTCGGCATGAATTCGTCGTCCGAGGAGCGGAGGTCGTCGCTGCCGTCGTCCTCGAACTCATCATCGTTGTCCTCTTCTCCCTCGGATTCTTGAACTTCTTTTTTTGTTTCCGCAGGCTTGCGTGGAGGCTTCCTGGCTGACGAGGTGAGGACCTTCAGGGCGGAGCTGCGGGCGCTTCGGCGAGGTAAGATACGTCGATCGGACTAAAGTGATTATTTAGAATCATTTGAATTACGAAATCTTTACCTCTTCCAACTCCTGGAGAAGCTCTTCGTCGAGGACAGGAGTCGACTCTTTCGGCGTCGCCTCCTTCTCGTTCTCCTCGTCCTCGGTCTTGATCTCCTTCTTAATCTCGTCTTCCTCCTCTTCTTCCATAGGTTCGAGTGTTCCATGTTTTGGTTCTATCGAGGTCGCCTTCTCCTGCTTTAGCTGCTTCTTCTGCAGGCGTTCGTTCTTTTTCTAAATCCAGATATCCTTGATTACCATAATTCAAAGATCTTATCTTACTCTGTTTAGAACAGAGTCCTCCTGGAAGAGATCAACGAACATTCCCCGCTTGCAGCTTTTGGCGAAAGCGCTCTTGAGATCGGATCCTTCTGCAATCGCTGGCATCGGGATCTCTTCGTCCAGCGAAGAACCGGTGGGTTCATCTTCGGGATTCTCTTTTTTCACGGCCTCATCGCCGTTGTCCTCTTCTACGATCCCGAAATCGCTCCGCTTTAAAGCGTTGATCAGCCTCTTCAGTTCGGGCATCGATCTAAAACATTCTATCGTGATCAAATTCTCAAAAATATAGATTCACCTAACAACAATTTTCCATGTTCCTCCAGAGTTGTCGTCGGGTTCTTCCGTGTACACCCTGACGTTCAGCGAATGATCTTGCTGATAGTAATAATTTAACCCATTTTTATCGCATCCGATTGGCAGCATACGCAGTTCAAAGGCATTGTAGGTGTTGAAAATCTAAAATTTGGGACTCATAACAAGAATTAGGTGCAAGATCAACTCACATTTTCACGAAGCTTAATGTTCTTGTCGAACTGTGTACAACATAGCGTGTTCAGGATCGTCAGCTTCGTTTCCAGCGGGAGCTCAATGTATCCAAGCCGCTCGAGTTGCCTGGTTTCGTCCTCGAGCGCTGGGATCATGGTACAGAACTTGCGGAGGAACATTTCCCATTTGTCCATCCGTGCTCCCTTCACGTTCATCTTGCGGAGGAGCGTGATATGAAGCTCAATCAGATCTCGGTTTACTGAAATCCAGAAAATCCTTAAACTACAATATTCAATCACAAGGAGTGACTTACCTTTGCCTCCGTCGAAGACACAGAACATCCGCTCGACTCGGTCGAAATCTACGGGTTTCATGCCGAGGGTGACGCAGAACCTCGTAAAGAAGGAGCAGATCTGCGCGTACACCGGCGAGGAGAAGAGCTGCTCGGGATCGACGGGCGGAATCACCTTCGCGGGCTCTTCTTCGCCCAGTGTGTCCTCGTCGCCCTCGTCTTCGTTCTCCTCGTCTTCATCCTCGTCCTCCTGCTCGTCGTCCTCTTCTTCTTCGTCCACATCTTCGTCCTCGATATCATCAGCGGCTTCCGTGCCTTCCTCGGTTTCTAATTCGTCCTTCGGGGAGCTAGAGCCGTCCGCGGGTTCCGAAGGCAGCTCCGTGGTCGCGGACGTCGCCAGCGAATCGTTCGTCGCCTCCGCGTCCGTGGCCACGGCTTCGGGAGCATCGGGAGCCGCGATCTCAGCTGGAACAGCTTGGGCGGGAGCGGCCTCCGCTTTCGGAAGATCGCCGTCCGTTTCTTCGGACATTTTGGGTCGAAAGCCTGAAAGCGGCGACGTGAAATCATGCGGAAACGACGGAATCGAAAGAAGCACGAAAGCGCTGCGGTCGAAGCGGCGATTCACACGTTCGATCGGCGATCGATCGATGACTGCATAGGGCAGAACGGACAAGTACTCGGACATCAGAGATCGGCACGCGAAAATGGAGAAAACGACGAAAAAAGCCGGAATTGGCAACAAACAAAAGGCCATTCTGCAGAATTTGCAGACGGATTTCGAAAACAGACAGGCGGCGAGGGAACAGAAAATTGAGAAATTCAGACGAGATTTTGTCTGCACGGGTGAAGCGAGACGGAATTTCGCTATTTGAGACGGATTCCTGTCTGCACGAGAACGCTGACTTGTCTCACCACATTGGGTCAGACAGGCTCCTGTCTAAAAATTTCGAAATTAGGCTTGCCATTGCTACTGCATAAACAAGACAGCGCTGTTCCAGACTAACAAAGACATTAATTGAGACAAAAACAATATCAGACACATTCAGACGACTCCAAAGGTCGCAGACACCAAACGGTCGCTCAGAGGAGCCTACAGTCAGCCGCTTAAAGGTGTAGCCTATAAAAACCGAACGCATCGCTTCAAGCGAACCTAATTAAAACGGCTCTATAGAATTCAGCCAAGAATCTTATCGCCCAAACACAAAATGCAGTTCAGAACACGGAACACCCGAGATGACTAATATCCCAAAGCAAAGATGGGCAGCGAAAAGGCGCAGATAGGAGCGTAAATAGCGATACCTAAAGTCTTGTTATGGATGTAGGCGTGCATAGCAAGTGGTCATTCATCCCTCCTCCCACTGTAGGATATTCACACGTTTCGCTTGATTCCATCCCGTTGGCGGGCAAATCGATCGGACGTGAGACGCCGAAAATCGGCCGAATGTGCGGCGTTTTCGAGCGAAGTAAGACGTTTATTGCCTTTTGGGTCTTGGAACGAAGTCGCGGGAAAAATGAAATGAACGGTTTGAAGAGATCGGAGGAGGTTATGTGATAACCTTTAACCGGTTTTAGCTGATCACAAAAGCTATCAGAGCACATTAAACGACCAAATCAGGCTTGGTCTTGAAACGAATTAACGTTCGTTCTCGAAAAAGCCATGCTAGAACCTGTCGAAAGCTGTTTGAACAAAGCTGAGCTCTGAAAGTAACACGTTGAAACACATATGCGTGTTAACTAAATTGCCATAAATAGCCCAGATTGCATTCAGATCACCATCATCCCCACTCGGTGTCCTCCACCACTCCACTTCTCCTCTCCCCTCCTAATCTTTTTTCATTCGTTTCAGTCTTTAAAAATCCTAGCCCACCAAGATGGTTAAGGGAGACCGCAGCGCGTGGAAAACTACTTTGTGAAGCTGATAGAGCTCTTCGAGGAGTACCCGAAGTGTCTAATCGTGGGCGTGGACAACGTGGGCTCGAAGCAGATGATGGACATCCGCGCGAGCATGCGGGGCAAGGCCGAGATTCTTATGGGCAAGAACACGATGATGAGGAAGGCGATCCGCGGCCACCTGCAGAAGAACCCTGGCCTAGAGAAGATTCTGCCTCACATCAACGGAAACGTCGGATTCGTATTCACGAAGAACGACCTGAGCGAGATCAGGAACCTGCTTCTGGAGAATAAGCGAGTGAGTGGATGAGAGGAGAGGGCTGACTCTAAGAGATCTTTTTTAGGGTGCCCCCGCCAAGGCCGGTGCCATTGCTCCCTGCGACGTCAAGATCCCTCCTCAGAACACCGGAATGGGACCCGAGAAGACTTCGTTCTTCCAGGCCCTCCAGATCCCCACCAAGATCGCTCGTGGTACCATCGAAATCCTCAACGAGGTCCACATCATCAAGGAGGGAGAGAAGGTCGGAGCTTCCGAATCCGCTCTGCTTAACATGATGAACATCCAACCCTTCGCCTACGGCCTCGCCGTGCAGCAGGTCTACGACTCCGGCGCCCTCTATTCTCCGGCCGTCCTCGACATGACCACTGAGGACCTCCGCGCCCGTTTCCTGGAGGGCGTCCGCCATATAGCCGCCATCTCCCTGGCCATCGAACGCCCGACCCTCGCCTCGGTGTCCCACTCCATCGCCAACGGCTTCAACCGCCTCATGGCCGTGGCCGCTGCCTCCGACGTCAGCTTCAAGGAGGCCGAAAAGGTCAAGGAGTTCCTCGCCGACCCCTCAAAGTTCGCGGCCGCACCCGCCGCTCCGGCTGCGTCAGCGGCCGCCGCGGCGCCCGCCGCTGCTCCGGTAAAGGAGGAATCTGAGAATCTGAATCCGACTCCGACATCGGCCTCGGACTCTTCGATTAGGAAGTTTTGCCTTCCTATCTTATTTGTGGCTTGTAAATCTTGCCTGAGGTATTCTTCACTGTGCGCCCTGCACAAAAGACTTTTCTAAAGCTGATATCACAAACTTATTTGAACCAATGACAGAGCGTCTATACTAAGCATAGCTAAAACCGATTTAGACACTGCAAGAGTTTTTCAATAGACTTAAACTGAAATAGCCAAAACAGCTTTTAGATATTATCCGCTCTGGCTTGTAATTGTTCCTTCAGATATTCGACAGCATTCTTGTCTATTGCTGCTCAGCATTGCGCCATGTGGCAAGGACAATGCGAGGAAGAGACGACGCCTGCACCGAATGTGCGATATATTCGTCCCGCTTATGCAGGAGTTATTCGAATCCCTGAGCGCAAGGAGCCCAAAGCTACCGTATCTTTCCTATCTGTTTAAGTTGCACTTGGCGAAAGACGCGTCGCGCGGCACTATTCGTGGACGTTAGAGAATTCTTTATGGGTCGATTTCTGAGTGATCGACAGTTTCTGTTGCGCTGTTCTGTTCTGATAACTTCTATTGTATTGCTGCAAGTTATTGGCACTAGTAGGATTGTTCCGATGTTCAATTAGCCAACGATGTTAGGCCAGAAACAATAGTTTATAGTTTGCTTACTACTACTTCGAGTTTCGAAATTGCTTATTCCTCCGCGACAAACGTGGATAATCTAGCAAACTCATGTTTCCGTCTGATTTCAGCGTCTTTTGAACTTACCCACCAAGATGGTTAAGGAAGACCGCAGTGCTTGGAAGGCTAACTATTTCCTTAAGCTCGTCGAGCTCTTCGAGGAGTACCCCAAGTGCCTCCTCGTCGGAGTCGACAATGTCGGATCTAAGCAAATGCAGGAGATCCGCGCCCACATGCGCGGAAAGGCCGAGATTCTTATGGGCAAGAACACCATGATCCGCAAAGCCATTCGCGGACATCTCCAGAAGAACCCCGACCTCGAGAAGCTTCTCCCCCACATCGTCGGAAACGTCGGCTTCGTGTTCACCAAGAACGACTTGAGCGAGACTCGCGATATCCTTCTTGAGAACAAGCGTGTAAGTGGATTCGGATCTCTAGACAGAATCCGACTGTTTCTTTTCAGGGTGCCCCCGCCAAGGCCGGTGCCATCGCTCCCTGCGACGTCAAGATCCCTCCTCAGAACACCGGAATGGGACCCGAGAAGACCTCGTTCTTCCAGGCCCTCCAGATCCCCACCAAGATCGCCCGTGGTACCATCGAAATCCTCAACGAGGTCCACATCATAAGGAGGGAGAGAAGGTCGGAGCTTCCGAATCCGCTCTGCTTAACATGATGAACATCCAACCCTTCGCCTACGGATTGGTTGTCCAGCAGGTCTACGACAACGGCGCCGTCTACTCTCCGGCTGTCCTCGACATGACCACCGAGGAGCTCCGCAAGCGCTTCATGGAGGGAGTCCGCAACGTCGCCGCCGTGTCGCTTGCCATCGGCCGTCCCACTCTGGCTTCTGCTCCCCACATGGTCGCCAACGCCTTCAAGAACCTTATGGCCGTTGCCGCCGAGACCGACGTCACCTTCAAGGAGGCTGAGCAGGTGCATTCCTTATCTTAATCTTAAAACAGGCTCATCATCTTCTTGTTCAGGTCAAGGAGTACCTCGCCGACCCCTCGAAGTTCGCCGCCGCCGCTCCCGCCGCCGCCGCGCCTGCCGCCGCCGCTGCCGCTCCCGCCGCTGCCCCGGCCAAGGAAGAGTCGGAGTCCGACTCCGACATCGGACTCGGTCTTTTCGACTAAGAACTTGTTACTCGTTACAGTCGTTAGCAGTTGTGTTCGTTCACTCTGTTTTGTTGATAAAACCGTTTTTGTTGTTTTTCCCATTTCTGACTTTATCTGGTGTTATATCCACCTGCTATCGTCGCCATTGAATCCGCTTTCCTTGTTGGATTATTATTACTGTTGCTATGTTCTAAGCGTTTTCTTTTGTTTTCAGATATCAACATGCTGATCTTCAAGGACGCCTTCACCGGTAAGCACCTTTTCACATCACTTTCTAAGATCACTTTCCCCACAGCCTTAAGTCCTTCGCCTTGCGGTGGCAGCTCTTGCTTGACAGCCTTGGGCTCGCGTTCTGTGAGTCCATCCGCCGTTTCGCAGATCGGCTGCCATTCGCGGATAGACGATTGGATTGATGAGTCTAACTGTGGCAGAGAATTTTGAGATTTTCCTTCCGAAAGCGTAGGCCCTCGTTTCGGCATTGTTCGCGTTTTCTTTGCAAAGCCTCGAACACTCAAAAAAGAGAAACTAAATTAAGATTATCTAAAAATGGATCTAAAGCTACGTTGTTGCAGACGATGAGCTCTGCTCCGACTCCTTCCCCATGAAGCTTGTTGATGGTCTCGTCTGGGAATTCAAGGGACGCCACGTCGTCCGCAAGGAGGGCGACATTGTTCTCGCCGGATCCAACCCCTCCGCTGAGGGCGAGGATTGTGACGACGGATCCGACGAGCAGGTCGAGCGCGGCATCGACTTCGTCCTCAACCATCGTCTCATCGAGATGAACTGCTACGAGGACCCCGCAACCTTCAAGTCCTACATCAAGGGCTTTATGAAAAAGGTTATCGACCACATGCAGAAGAGCGGACAGCCCGAGGCCGATGTCACCGACTTCAAGAAGAAGATTCAACCCTGGGTCGCCGGACTCCTCTCCAAGGACCGCTTCAAGAACCTCGCCTTCTTCATCGGAGAAAACATGGCCGAGGGCCGCGGAGAAGGCCAGGTTGCCATCGTCGAGTACCGCGAGGAGAACGGAGAGGAGGTCCCCTACATGATGCTCGTCAAGGCGGGAATTGTCGAGGAGAAGCAGTAAGATCCGTCCCTGGTACCTTTGTTAAATCTTGTAATCGTATTTGTTGGTTCAATGAAATCTGACTTGTGATAAAGTTATTTTATTGATTTCTCGCGTCGCTTTGGGATCTCTATACAGTCGCACATCCGGTCGTTTTGCAGCGATCAATATTTCGGAATTCGAACGCGATTTAAATAACTAGTAGGTTTCATCGCCCGCCCTGGCTGGTTTCGGCGTTCGATCGGTTTCTCGTTTCGTCACAAAGTGGTTTGGCTCGTCGACGATGTTGGTTGCGGCCGCTGCTGAGCGGAACAAAAATCCGATTTTGGACGTTTTCAAGCAGTACGTCGACCAGGAACCCGGGAAAAAGGTCACTGATTGCGATTCTGCTATAATCAAATATAAATTTTCAGATTCTGGAAATAGCCTCTGGGACAGGCCAGCATGCCCTGCACATTGCACAGAACTTCCCCAACGCGATCGTTCAACCCAGCGAGCGCAATCCGCGCAGTCTCCACAGCATTGTTGCTTATATCGACAAATATCGCGTGGGATTTTGAGTATTTCCGTAAACACCTTATGACGAGTGCTTCAGCTTCCCAACCTGCGTGTGCCGTTGTGTATCGACGTGACCAAAGCACCTGATTTTTGGTGTCTGACGTCGGATTTCACCCGCAGCGACGTGGACGTTGTTCTCAACATCAACATGATTCATATCAGCTCCGATGCAGCTGTCGACGGAATCTTCTCGTCTTCTGGATTGATCCTTAAACGAGGAACGGGGCTTCTGATCACCTATGGACCGTATAAAATCGATGGAGTTTGCAGACCTCAGAGCAACGTGGATTTTGATGCTTCGCTTCGAGAACAGAACCCGGAGTGGGGTCTTCGTGACATCGCTGATCTGAAAGCTGTAAGAAAACCTTATTTTTAATTTAATTTGCCAAATTCTGTTTAGAAAGCGCTTCACCACCGACTCGAACTCGTCGACATCCACGCGATGCCGGCTAACAACCATATGCTGATCTTTCGACGCATGTAACTTATTTACTATTTTGCTTATTTTTGAGATTAATAAATCAGCTTTTCTATGGAGCAAAATGCGTTTGGAGGAACATATTGTGGTGACCGTGTGTGTAAGGAAGGATGTATTGAGGAAACGAGTATGAAAATGAGATGGACCTGAAATAGGCTTTGCATATTCAGAATAAGACGTCCCAGGTCGGCGGGCTAGTGGATGCGACAGGAGAAGAAGGTCTTCGACGTGTGTTGAGCGACGCTTAATTAAATTTGTCTCTGGAATTCGGTTTTTATGTTTCGAAAAACCGCTTTTTAAATTTGACGCGGCTGCTATTGGTGTATTGAAATTGTCTTCAAAAGCGCAAGCTTGCAAGATGCTTGTAAGATCTACTAAAAAAATTAGATTTATTAAATGAGCAGGTGTCGAAGTACTTAGACTTGACAGCGTTACTAAAATGGTGTAATGAGTCAGCATTTAATTAACCTGCCTGACTGTAGCTTGTTTTCTCGTTGCCCAGCAGCTTATTTTTGAGAGGACAGGCACTTTGACAGGCAGGTGATTCTCCGCCACGTGTTTCTAAGACGAAGGAAAAACCATTTGTTTGTTTTGAATTATAGTGAGATTTGTCATTTCAGGTTGAGTCAGTTTCAATGCAGAATATTAGGTGCAGGTGTGAGTTGAACTGAAATGCTGAATTCGGTGAAACTACGTGAGCTCGTTTAAGCGATCTCTGCTTTTAAACCTCTAATCTCTTTACGCTGAAAATACCAAAAGCGTTTTGCACAAGACGTTCTTCAAATGTGATGAGCATAAAAGTGGTGCTATTGGTAAGTTGAAATATTCATCAAAATCAAAAAGTGCAAAAGTGCATTTAGTTCGTGCAAGAGTTGCCCAAAATTAAGTTTACTTGAACGATCGGGTGTGAACTCATGTTTCTTTGTTTTGAATCAGTCGGCATTTAATTAACCTGCCTGACAACTTGTACAGCACGTTTCATCAGAGATCAGCAGTCATTCCTTTCGCGCAATTTCCGCTTTCAGATTTTTGCGATCTCAGCTGTATGCACTTGACCGAAGGGCTTATGACAAAAAGTGGTTGCTTTGTTTCAAAAACAGTATACACAGCAATTATTTATTCCCAATCAGAGTAGTTAAGAAAGAGGTTGGGTTCATTCATTTTTGACGTAGTTTCCATATGCAAACAGTTTCGCCACACACTCCATGACCACCGAGTTCTACCACATGAAGCCCGAAAACACGTTTTTGGGCCCATTTCGAAGAATACACAACTTTGTCGAAATTTTTCAACAGATTACGAAAATTACATACGTTTCCGACCTTACTTCCAAAATTCAGCGAAAACGGCGCCTTCGGCGCCACACCGGCGCCGCGGTTCCCAAACCCGCACCCCGCACCCCCAACATATAGTGATCTGTTCTGATGTTTTTAAAATCCACAATCAAATGACCGATTCTGACGTAACAAGACATTTGGAGTCGATCTAGCCCAGTCCCGACGCTGTGCGATATTGTGCCGCGTAGTTTGTATGCTTCATAGGGAAAGCTATTAAAATTGTTTTTGAATTCTACAGGGTGGCGCAAAAAAAAACAGCGCGCTTATCTCGGAGCCGTTGCATTTTTGAAGCATACAATGTTAAGATAAATGTGCAACAAGCAATTCCGCGTCGAATGAGCTATAGGACGCTCTCGTGCAATTTAACGTTGTGCACTTTTAGCCAAATGTCTGGAAAAACTGTTAAGAAAGTAAGGCCAATTTTTGGAGGCTCGTATCTCGACGCTGATCTGTCCAATTTCACCGTTTTTAGGTGCAATCGACAGAGGAAATCGAGAACAATTTTTCGCAAAAAAACTGGCAGAGACAAGAAATTAATTGCATTGCAAAAACTTCCTTTTTGTAACCTTGAAATTGGTTGTGGGCTATGTCTGGAAAGGAACGTTTGTCCGCCATACATTTTCCAGACATGTCTGGTTCGGTCAAGAACGAAGGTAAGGGGGGACCAAGGCAAAATTTTGTGATTTTTTGACAATTTTTGTTTCTGCCAGATTTTTTTGCGAAAAGTTGTTCTCGATTTCCTCTGTCGATTGCACCCAAAAACGGTGAAATTGGACAGATCAGCGTCGAGATACGAGCCTCCGAAAATTGGCCGTACTTTCTTAACAGTTTTTCCAGACATTTGGCTAAAAGTGCACAACGTTAAATCGCACGAGAGCGTCCCATAGCTCATTCGACGCGGAATTGCCTGTTGCACATTTCATCTCAACATTGTATGCTTAAAAAATGCAACGGCTCCGAGATAAGCGCGCTGTTTTTTTTTGCGCCACCCTGTAGGTAAATTCCACAAACTCAATACCAAACTGAAAGGAGCTAATGGTGATTAGTCATGAGCATCTAAGGGACCACATTACACAAATGAGATCAGAACTAATTTAAGAATTTGCCTCAGGATCCATAAAAAACGATTTTTAAAGTATGTAAACGATGCTGGTTCGGGACTATGTTGGTATGCGCCCTCAGCATCCAATCCGTCTTCACCGTCGCCGTCAAATACCAGCAATACATCGTCGGCCTATACATCGCTTGAGGGTCAAACAGTTGGTGCTAAGGATAAGCGCCTGTATTCATACAAAAGCGATGCCTAGAATGAACTTGTCTGCAAAGCAACAACAAGTATCAGAGTTACGGAACACGCATCATCACACACACCAGCATCGCTTCACATTTCCTTCGCTGCATATAACTTCTAACCAAACCGCTGTTCAACCACATCTGATCCCATGGTTTTCCTGATCCCAACGCATCTCTCCCAAGAGTCCCACGTCGCCCAGCTTGGAGTCGATGTGCTTAAGCGATGTGCTGATTCCATAGATCCCGAAAGACCTCTTTTCTTCATGCTGCCCCCCGAGGTTGTCAGCGACATTGTGAACCAAAGCGAAGTTGGCATGCCTCGCAATTTACGTCGCCTGAACGGAACTTTCGGTGTTTTCACTCAACAGAAACGGAAGAACATTGATGTTAATATTGGTTGTTACAATAGCGCTCTCGTACTGTTTCAAGGTTGCAAGCTTAACCGCAATCTAACTTTCGAAGATCTACACGGCGCTGAAAAGTTAACCTCGAACTTTCTACTGTAAAAGAGATTGATGTTCGAAACGCAGAGCTAGCTCTTCGCGGCTGGTGCTACAGGTTGAGTATTTCTCGTTTAAATTTGGAGTTATCTTCGGGAACAAGCCTGTTTGAGAACAAGATGAAGACACTTCCTGATTTCATGTTCCTTACGGAGCTCGAACTGCTTTATAGTTTAGACGAAAACCGGTTTTTGACCACATTTATAGAAAAAGTGCTAACAGTCGAACGTCAAAACCGACTTAGCATTACGGTTGTGGACAAGTATTCTAACGAATTGGGAAATCTTTTCAAAATTGCTCTGGACGCCTTCAAAAAAGACAAAATCAAGTACTTGAAATTCTTCTCTTTTTCCAACGCTTTACAGGATTGCGGATGCCTTGCGAACTCTGGTTCGGTGCCGTTCCAATTTTAACGGAGCAACAACTGGAAGAACTCATTTTGTGGTTTTCAAAATCCGCCAAGTTCGGCCGTTATGAACTAATTGTGGCGACGAAATCAACAGAAGATGTTTTAAATGTGCTGAAGAGATTCACGGGAGAGCGGAAACCTGACGACGTGAATTGGCCGAAATTTGCAGAGAACAGCAACTGTGGCAAACGAAAGACAAGACTGTGTTCACAGCCCAGCTTCAGAACAGAAACTTGGAAATAACCCTTGGTGGTCCACATGCGGTAATGGAATTCAAATTGACGCTCGCGTCTCTATAGAGCCGGGTTGTTCTTCTCTGCCGGTTTGAACCTATTTATAAAAGAAAAAGCAGTGGTACTTTTTTTATTTTTCATAATATGGTCGCGGAGACGGAGCGCGGATTTTCCTTCCTTCCGGATTAGTTGAATCGGGATTCCATTAAGGCAAAGAGTGTCACCCTCTTTTGAAACTAGATTGTAGACAGAAGTGGATTTTTTGAATACTGTGAAGTGGCTTTATTTGGCTTTTCGAAGCTGCTAGGATACGGTTTTAGACGAGATACTGACAATTGAAAGTCTCTTGCACAAGAATTTGTGTCATTTATGGAGCTAGTTGCAACGACATCACGTTCTCCTGTGCCTCCACTCGTTTTTCGCTGTTTTAGCGTAATTACAGTACTTAGTAAATACTTGTAAACGTGGTTTTGACGCTTGAAAACTTTTTTTCGAGGTTATAGGCCGGATGAAAGGAGGTCCCAAATTTTCGATCGGAGTCAGCGGTGGTTCAACCGGCAACACGGCTTTAGCGCCAAATTCCATTAGCGCCGATACCGTTAGCGCGGCGTCCTTAGCGCCGATTCTTTAGCGCGCCGATTTTGAAAAAGCGCCGTTAGCGCCGATTTTTTTGAAAAAGCGCCGTAAGCCTGGATTTTTCAACGCGCTCCTGCACTACTTCCGCTGGCGTCACATTCGCAACAACCCCCTGGTGCACATGATTGGACCAGCGGCACACGTCTATGCCTATGGCTTATGACAAAAAAGTGGTTTCTTTGTTTCAAAAACAGTATACACAGCAATTATTTATTCCCAATCAGAGTAGTTAAGAAAGAGGTTGGGTTCATTCTCAGTGCGGTGTTATAATTTCAGCTGCTACGTAAGTTCGTAATCTTATAACGTTAGAAAATATAGAAATTCTGCTTACTTAGCTTTGATTTTTGTTTCATTTACATGTTTTACAGCAGTTAGAAGCGTTTTCCACATCGCGTCTTCAAAATTTGACAAGTATAAAATCGCTTCTTTTGGTGAACTGAAAATTTCATTTAACGAGAAGGTTTAGTATTGGCGACGACGGCCGCGCAGGTCCCGTCCCGATCTGGTTAATTGGATCGACGCTGGACAATATATTCGGTGCTTTCAGAATACCATATGATCAGGAGTGGAAGCAGTTGCTTTGTTAAGATGAGATGTGGACTGACGAACTTGAGACTCAGGAAAAACAGCTTCTTTGTTTCGAAAGCAATATGTACAACGCGTTTCATCAAAAACAATGAGTTATAGCCAATTTTAGAAAAGAATGAGGTCCATGTTCAGTACAGGCCAAATTCAGGCTGCTGCTTTTACGTAAGCTTGTTCCAACGATCTCTGCTTTGAAAAACAGGTGTCGAAGTACTTAGACTTCTTGACAGCGTTACTAAAACAGTGTAATGAGTCAGCATTTAATTAACCTGCCTGACTGTAGCTTGTTTTCTCGTTGCCCAGCAGCTTATTTTTGAGAGGGACAGGCACTTTGACAGGCAGGTGATTCTCCGCCACGTGTTTCTAAGACGAAGGAAAAACCATTTGTTTGTTTTGAATTATAGTGAGATTTGTCATTTCAGGTTGAGTCAGTTTCAATGCAGAATATTAGGTGCAGGTGTGAGTTGAACTGAAATGCTGAATTCGGTGAAACTACGTGAGCTCGTTTAAGCGATCTCTGCTTTTAAACCTCTAATCTCTTTACGCTGAAAATACCAAAAGCGTTTTGCACAAGACGTTCTTCAAATGTGATGAGCATAAAAGTGGTGCTATAGAAAAGGATGAGGTCCATGTTCAGTACAGGCCAAATTCAGGCTGCTGCTTTTACGTAAGCTTGTTCAAACGATCTCTGCTTTGAAAAACCCTTAATTTTGCGCTGTAAGAAAAGATAGGAAAATCTGCTTAGCTTTGACTTTTGTGCCATTCGCACGTTTTCACATGCAGTTTTAGTTCTCCTGTTGTCTTGAGGTGATGTGATTTTCTTGGAGTTAAGGAATAGGATTATCTGTGGATTAGGGGAATGCAACGCGTACTTGCGTGCGACTGAATTATTAAAATGCCAAATTCAGTTAGAGTCTGTAATTGCTTGGCCATCAGCAGTCCTTGTAAGACATCTTGCTTTTTAACAGAGGTGTTTCTGAAGTTAGGTGTTTTTGTCTTTCTGATGATTTTGAATGTGAAAATGCCACGGGAACGTGGTTACTCACACGCAAAGAAAAATTTTAAGACCGAAAATCGACAGCCACACGAGAAAAAAAGGACTGAAAAAAGCTCTGTTTAGGTTCGTCATAGCTAACAATTCGTCAAACCAGCCGGAACGAATTAAAAACAACTTTTTTACTGAAGTGCATACGGTTGTAAAGCGACGGCGTGAAAGTTTTTAGACTTTTGAAACCTGTAGATTACGAAAATGTTGCAGTTTTTTATTCATGGCAGTTTATGGAAAGTTAGAAACAGCAACACCTGGCCTTTTTTTGCATGTCACCCAGACAGTCGCCCCCTATCCCACACAAAATGCCTCTGCTATATCAATTTTCTTATTTGACAATCACTTTGACCTTATCACGTGTGCACTGATGTCCACGGACATCAACTAAAGTTCAGTGCTTAAAAGTCTTCGGTGAGCTCTTCTTCAAGAGTTTCTTCGAAACCCTCTTCATAGAGGACCGTATTGTTTCTTAATTACGGCTTCCTACAACGTGTCAATTCGGCGTTGAGTCGTTACGTAATTTCCTAGCAATAACAAAGGATAGTAGTCAACAGCGGTTAATTATTCATGATTGACATTTAGAAAACTAAAGATTACTGATTCGTCTCAGACGTCTTATGACAGGTTTTTGCTTTGGTTTATCTTACGGTAAATCATAGCTGCCTTAGGAAGGGAGAGAGTTGAGCGGTTGGGTTCGGTGAGTGTCTGGAATGGAGGAATTTGGGGTCGGAGAAGATGTGGGAGACCGGTTGGTCATTCTGAGATGAGTGGGAGGAAGGGGACCGGTCGGTCGGGGGAGTTGGGGAGGAACGTGGGTTGGGTAGAGTGGGTTGGTGGTTTAGGCAAATGCTGAGAGTTTTGAGTGTGGAGGGTGGTTGGGGGAGTGCTGAGTTGGGTTGAATGAGTGTGAGGGGAGATATGATTAGAGGCTAGAATTGAGGATTAGATCCACAGGAGAGGCGCAAGAGTCGTTGTGAGGAAAGGTGACAGTAACCACAACATCTCCTGTGGAGCCATCCTAACCACCCATTCTAACCACAACCATCTGTCTCTTGACCTCCTATCACCTCCACCTTTTCCCAGGATTCTTTCTGTGTCTTTCCTGTCAATCAACCAACTGAACTCTCATTCACAGTTTTCTCATTTTCACTTTTCCTGTGAACTCCTTCTCTGCAGAGCTTATCGTCAGTCCTACCCTCTCATCTCATTTCACCCTCCTTCAACCCAACTCACAACTTTTTATCTCCAAACATCTCAAAAGACTCCCAAAATTTCTCCAAACTATCTAGGACTGATGATAAAATCGACAGGAGAGGCGCAAGAGTCATTGTGAGGAATATTGAGAGTAAGAGTTCAGTTGGGTGATCCAGAGGAGGACAGAAAGAATATGTAAAAGGTGGAAGTGATCATGAGTGTTCCACAGGAGACAGTTTCGTGTTGGTTGATGTAAAATTGCTGAAAGTTGAGGATAAAATAGCTCTACAGAAGCGAGAAGCGAAGAAAGCCACAGGGTGCGGGTGTGAGAGTTGTGGTTTGGAGAAAATGAGTGGTTTAGAGAAATGCTGAGAGAGTCTTGAGTTGGGGGAGTTGTGAGTTGGGAAGAAGAAAGGGAAACCACAACATCTCCAGTGACTTTCTTCGCTTCTCCTGTGGAGTCATACTAACCTCACCTTCTAAATGAGTTTGGAGTGGGTCAAAGTCCAAATTCTTTCTTTCTCTCCTGTGAATCACGCAACTGAACTCCCATTTCCTGAACTCTCAACACTTTTCCCCTATGGAGCTTCAGTTGTCACCTCTTATCCCATCACCCCGCACCCTCCTCCCACGAAACTTACAACTCTTTATCTCAAACCATCTCAAAAAATTCCCAACATCTACCAAACTATCTAGAACTGAGGATAAGATCCGCAGAAGATGCGCAAGAGTCGTTGTGAGGAAGATTGAGAGTGAGGGTTGAGTTGGGTTATGCACGGGAGGACAGAAAGAATCCAGGAAAACAGGGGAAACTGTAGGAAAGACAGGAGATCGTGAGTGACCCACAGGAGAAATAGGTGAGTGGGTGGTTGGTTGGTGGGAGATGGTTGGAAGGTGAGGTTAGGATGGATCCACAGGAGGAGCGAAGAAAGTCACAGGAGATGTTGGTTGGGAGAGTTGTGAATGAGTTTTCAGGGGGAGGGAAAGGTGAGAAGGGTAATCGAATCGACAATCGGTAATCGACAGGAGGATAGAAAATTCCCACAGGAAAAGATAAGATTGACCAGAGGTTTGACCGACCGGTCTGATGTTTATGGTTCAGTTGGAAATGACGGGCTTCTGTGGACTTGAGTGTCTGGGAATGGGTTTGTTGTTAGGTGAGATTATTACAGGGAAGTTTTTCGGCTGTATTTGAAGATTGAAAAGAGAAGAATGGCCAAGACGACGGTGGCCGAAGGCCACCCTAGGTGAAGAGCCAACGTAGTTAGCGATTCGGCTAGTATGTATGCTAAGAAGCGACTGAGGCTGTATCTCGTGCCCGTTAATACCACACATTGCTAGTATGCAGCGTTGATCAAGTGACGTGCAACGTTCATAGCGTGGATACTGTAACGTGGGTATCCACGTGCTCGCTAAGAATCGACTGCGCCTGTATCTCATGTCCGTGTGTACTAGAAGTTGCCTCTGCAATGAGGAGTAAAGTTTATAAAGAACTCAGTATGTGCCAGGCGACATCGAACGCTTATAGAGTAGATTCTATTAGCGTCAGTACAGAAGACGCTTTTACAAAACAGTCCGATGATTTCAGATCTTGTGATCGTTCCAAGGTTCCGCCACATTTCGGCAGGGCAGCCTGCCTTCCTTCCATTGGTGAAAAGCTTTCGAAGTGTGTGCGTGCCCGGTCTCTCTCTCCTCTATATTAGCAAAGTTACAACGTAACCGACCAATTCCTTGCCTCTGTGCAAGGATCCACCGAAAACTGCAATTTCAGAGAAATCAAACTTGTCCATCCACACGGTCAACTTCGTGGCGATGAGTTAGTAAAGCTGATTCAAGAAAACGCTTCATTTAGCTAGGAAAGGAAAGTATGTTGAACTACGACTGGAAGATTCTTTTTCGGAATTTTGGGAACGTATTGAATATACATGTCGCTACTATTTTTCGGACGGCTGGGTGCTTGAACTTGACTTAACCCACGATTCCACAACCCATATATTCGCTAAAGTTTCTTTCTAAAACTTAGATTCTAGAGTTTCAAATATTCCGGAAGGCGTAGAGTATTCTTATGAGGTTGGAAATTCAACATCTCTTTACTATACTTCGTTAGTTCTATGAAGGACAAAAGAATAAATACTACACCAATGTACAAGGTTAGGGTTACACAATACAATAGGGAATTACTCGTGGGTGGCGGTCGGGAGAGGTTTACGTGGGAACGGAGAGATACTGGTGGTAGGAGAAGTTCCTAGAGCGGATAGACCTCGGCGAAGTCGTCGAGTGGGCGCTCCGCACGCTCCTCCGGTCGTCGATCTCTTCCATCACGCGATCTTCGAAGACTCCGCCTTCCGCGCCAGGTTGGCCGCCTTCCAGGAGCGGTTGATATTCGCCGCTTCCGTTGCTCACAAACGATTGCATTCGGTGGCGCATATCGTGGCTAATCTCGCTTGGGGAGCGGTTCTTGGTTCTGCAAGGAGCGGAGGTTCTTAGAAGGCAAGATAGTGAGGTATTACCTGGTAAGATGAAATACAAGGCGATTATGGACATCGTTACCACGACAATGAAGGGCACGTAGCTGAAGGAAACGCCCACGAGCTGCTGCCAGGGGAGGTAGGCAGTCGAGAGGGTGAAAGCCAGAAACCACGCGAGCGAAACCGTGATCGTGACGGTGGCAGAGCGGTATTGGGTCGAGAAGAGCTCGCTGGTGATCATCCAGGGGATCGGGGATCCCACGCCGTAAGCGCACATGTAGATGACCAGCGCTGCTATGCAGCCGTATCTGGCCCAGTCAATCTTGAACAGTTATTTTTAAACAGATTTACAGTTGAGATACGAACGTTCATGGCGTTCTGGAGGTAGGTGAAGATGGAGAGGCCGATGAGGCACAGAAGGCAGCTGGTAAGTTGGAACAGCGAGAGGCCTTTTCTTCCAACGCGGTCGATGAGGAACGGCGACATGCAGGCGAAGAGGAAGTAAACCGATGCCGATTCCTAGGGTGCTGTAGCGGGCCATGTCTCTGAAAACGTGATTCTTAGAAGAAAGAGCTTAAGGAGGATGATCTTACAAGCTCAATTTAGCGTTGATGAACACATCTGTGCTGTAAGCGAAGACGGCGGTGCATCCAGTAAACTGTTGGGCGACCATGACTACAACTGCGGCGATCATCGCGCGTCTTAGGCTATGATTCGTCACAAACTCCGCGTAGGAGGAGTCTCTAAGTTCCTCGGCCTGAAATTCAAGTTCAAGATAAGCATATCTAAAGCATAGCTCACATCAACAGGGATCTCCATCCTAATATCCTGGCAGAATTCCCTCGAGTCGTCGGAGTTCTCGAGGAGTCTTCGAACGTCAGCGTCGGCGATCTTCGCGTATTCGCCTCCCTTCATAAGATTGAACTTTGGGCTTTCGGGACAGAACGGCAGCACGATGCAGAGGATAAGGGCGAGAAGGCCTGGGAACGCGAACGCTAAGGGCCAATATTCCTCGGTTCCAAAGGCGATCGGAAGTCCCATGAAAAGGGAGAACCAATCGCCGAAAGCTACTGCAACCTGCAAAAAATACGATAGTAAACGGCTCAAAAAGGGTAATAAAAGTAGCTCACCTGATGTACAGTTCCTGCAGCTCCTCGATACTTGTTCGGCGTGATTTCCATGAGATACATCGGGACGGGCCCGGAGCGCGTTTCTTCGGTCGCATTTCTCTGCCAATATCCTAAAACAACACGGTTTAGGTCAGTTTGTTTTTCACTGTTTGTTTCTGGAATGAAAAAGGGCGAAAGCTAGCGATCGATAGCGAAATCGGCTTCCAATTTACTAATAAGCGATAAGGAGAACTAATTATCCATGTAACGCAAGCTAGACATGAGAGGATCTTGCTACAGACACGTTTAGATTATGTGGTGGCATAGGTAGACACTAATTGGGTGAGGGTGTCTACAGACCCTCACATATTCATTCAAATCGAGACACAACCGACCCCATTAAGTTCGCGAAATAAGGATTGAAAAAACCCGGAAATTCAGACGTCTGAAGCAAGTAATTAATTACGAGCAGACATTGTAATTGGCTGCTGATTCAGACGTTAAAGTGCTGAATATCTACCGGTTCGCGCGGGACCGATAATACAAAAATGAATTTTAAAAATCAGACACGAATTTTACCAAAAATGGGTCGTTTTAGACGTCTAGAATCGCCTAAAATCCGACCGATTCGCACTGAACAAAAATGCGAAAATGAATCACAGTGATAGAGACGAATTTAAACTGAAAATGGGTCATTTTTAGACGTCTGAAACTGCTGAAATTCGGCCGATTCTGATTCCTGATACACATGTCCACACGAATCTCGAAAAATTAGACACGAATTTAGACCAAACATCGCCCATTTTAGACGTCTGAAACTGCCAGAATTCCGACCGATTCGCGCTGGGCTAAAATGCGCAAATGAATCGAAGAGTTTGACACAAATTCTGACCTGAATTGGCTATTTTTAGAAGTCTAGACTCGCCTAAAATCCGACCGCTTTGCGACCACAGCTTCGGAATCGTGAAACCTAAAATAGAAATGCGCAAATTAATCAGCCAAAATAGACGCGAATTTGAGTGCAAACGAGACCCAAACTAGACAAAAATAGACACTCACCTGGTGGTCAATCCTCCAAACATGGCTCCAATGGCGATGCTTGAAACAGTGAAGCTCCAAATGAGATTCAACTGCGTGAGATTGAGCGTCGTTCCGAGGCGTTCGGTGTAGGTGACGTTGACCCAGTTCATGATGATCGTCTGCACGGGATTCACGATTCCGAAGCTGTAGAACTGCGTGCTGGCGCCGATGGCGGCCGTGAACACGGTCAGGTAGTAGGTCCAGGTGAACATCCTGGGATTTCTGGCCGGATTCGCTTCTTTCAGGGCGGCAGCGGCAGAAGAACGAGATCCAAGCAACGAAAAAGTGGGGAAGAAGCGACGCGGCGGCGGAGGACGCGGCGAGCGAGAGGCGAACGAGCGAAACTGCAGCCGAGCAAGAGATTCGCCGATTTTGCAGAATTTGCAAGGTTGCAGGCTTCTCTATCTTCTATTCCTGGAACGTAACATCCTTTTTAGCCGTTTTTCAAGCCTTTTCAAGCATTTTTGAGTGGTTGTGGGGCATAAAATTCACGTTTAGGGAAAATATGGAGTTGTGATAAGATACCGTTGTTTGGGGTTCTCCGCGCGTTAAACGCGTGCGTTTGCGCGACAGGCCGCGCGCGGAAAAACGCACGAAACGCGTGAAACGCGTGCGTCTAACTATACAACCCCCTTTAGCGTCTGGTTTGGACAATTTTAGGTGGTCTTAAGTGTGTAAAGGTCTGTCCGAACGATGTATCTATGATTCCTGTCTAAAAGTGTACTTTAAGCAGCTCGCGTCGCGTTGTTACGGACATTTGATGTCGAGAGACAGTCAGTCTCGTCGGATTCATATGTGGCCTCATTTCGCGCTTCCATTCCACAGCTGACCGGTCGTAATTACAACCTTAAAAGGCAGAACGAACGGGTTTGTCTGTACGCGTGCGTGCGTGCGTGTGCTGGTCCTGGCACGATGTGCCTGAGCGGGGAAGGGTAGTGTGCGGGGCGACGGCGATCGGTGAATTTCGATTGCGTGTGCGCGAGCAACGAAAGCGACGCTGCGAGGGGTTTCGGGCGTTTTGCGGGTGCGTTGGAGGTGATTTTGTGGATTTGAAGGGGTTTGCGGGTGAAGCGGCCGCGCTTGATGTCTTAGAATGTGAGAGGATCGTTTGGAGGCCTGCGTCCGGCAGTTCCGGACATTTTTGCATGTGCGATCGGTGAATGCGGCGAGGGGTTTCGAACGTTTTGCGGGCGCTTTGGGGGGTAATTTTGTGGATTTGGTGCTGTTTCCATGTGAAATGGCGTGTGAGGGATGGGAAGGGATCGTTTGGAGGCCTGTGTGAAGCAACGGAAGCGACAGACTCTGCATTCGTTTTCGGGTGATTCATGTGATTGTCATTCTGTTTGAAGCTATTGTCTCCTTTACCATTTTATTAAATAAAGGAGAACGATCCAGACGTGTCCGTCCGGCGTCCGTCCGTCCGTGTGTCACGCGAGTTGCCTGATTGAGTGAAAGCGGGTTACGGTAGCGACGCCATTTGCGTTTGCACGTGTTTCGCCGTCGCCGCGCACCGGTCGGTTTTGCAACTGCGTCGCCGCCTAAATTGGTAAATTGGTGCCGCAAACGCCAAATTGGCCACAGTTGCGGGTGTTTTTGGGCTCAATCGAATATGCGCAAAATTTCGAACCAAATTATATATAATTTACGGTATTTCGAAATTTGAAACTGCGAAATAGATCGGTGCGCTCATGTCTTTTTGGAGGCGCGAAGCGCCGACTTGAAACATATCTTGAAACAAAAACCTCGCGCAATAGCGCGCACAGCCCCGTTGATTCCAAATATGCGCAATTCGGAATTTTCCTTACCGCGTCGGGTTATTCATCGCCACGATTTTCCACTCGTAAACACCCTTTAAAAATTGATTCGCTATTTGCAGGGTTCCAACAGGTGAATTCGCACAAATGGCGAACGTCACCCAGTTCAAGGAGATAATTCTCGGCATGCAATCGCCGGAGAAATTCCCGTAAACAAGCCGAAGCCTTTTACGAGCAGATCGAGCGCAGCCAGAAAGCATCGCTACTGTACCAGCTCTACGCGGAGCCCTCCAACGATGTTGAGGCAAGCTGTAGCATCTCATGTGTCTCTTTTTTAACCCCTTCCCGTGGTTCCAGAATCGATCCATGTGCCTGGTCTACCTACGACGAATCATCTCGTCGGAGTACGAAGAGCTCTGGCAGCAGTTGGGAACCCAGGAGTCCGAGGCCTTCTGCATCAAGATAATCGAATCGTCGATGCACGAGAAGCAGCCGGTGCTCCGAAAACGACTCGCAGACGTCGTTGCCGAGATCGCCCGTAACACGATCGGTAAGCTAGCTTGGATCCAGGGAACATCTCTGATTATCTCCGTTAATAGATGACAACACTGGCAAGCAAACCTGGAATGGAGTGATCCAGTTCCTGGAATTCTGTATGAGTGTCAACAGTGTCGAACTGCGCGAATTCGCCATGCAGCTTTTGGAGAACGTGCCGAACCTCTTCGGAACTGACGTATGCTTTAACATCTGTGCCTCCTTTATTCGCTATTTGTATTCTAGCAAGACCAGTTCATCCCCGGGATCAAACAGATGTTCCAAGGATCCCTGCTGTACGCCGCCGACGCGGGAGTCCGCACCGCCGCCGTCCGTGCTTTCGTCGCCTTTGTGGTCGACAATGAGGACGATGATAAGCTTGTCCACGCCATGTCCGAGTTGATTCCAGCTGTGATTCAGGTAAGCATCAATCTCTCGAGTTCTCTTCTTACGCTGCCCGTTTCAGGTGTGCATCCACGTTGTTGACACCGAGTCCGACGATGGTGTGACCCTCCAGAGCCTCGCGGACCTGGCCACGACGGTCCCCAAAACACTGCAGTCGCATCTCAACGACATCTTCATGCTGTGCATCAGGACCGTGCAACGCCAACAAGGACGACTCATACCGGCACCGCAGCATGAAGCTGATGGTCTCCATCTGCGAGGGCATGCCGAAGCACATGAGGAGGCACGGCGAGCAGTACATTCCAGAAATCCGTGAGTCGTTCTAAGCCTTAGCCTAAATTCTAATTGCGCTGTTTTAGTCAATAAGTGCCTTCTCCTGATGAGCCAGCTGGACGACAAGACCGAAGAATGGCTAGTGTGTGATGACGCCTACGCGGAGAACGACGAAAGAACCGCCAACGTTGGCGAAACGGCTCTGTATTGCGTAGCTTGCGCCCTCGGAAGAAAGGTGTGCCTCGACCACTTCATCGACCTGGTTCAGCCCATGCTGGCGAACAAGGACCAGTGGAAGGTCCGCCACGCGGCCATTATGGGCTTCTCCACGGTCGGCGAAGGCCTCAAGAGCTGACGGGGCCCAAGATCAAGCAGGTCATTGAGGAGATCCTCCCCTACGTGGAGACCCGCACCCGCGCGTCAAGTACGCGGCGTGCAACGCCATCGGTCAGATGTCGACTGACTTCGCTCCGACACTGCAGGAGCTGTGCCATGAGACGGTCGTCCCCGTGCTTCTGTCGGTCCTGGAAAAGCTCGAGACGCCCCGTGTCGCCGCCCACGCTGGAGCTGCCCTGGTCAACTTCAGCGAAGGTTGCCCCAAGTCCGTCATCACGCAGTACCTCCCGGTCATCATGCACCAGCTTGAGCTGGTTCTCGAGAAAACGTTCCGTCAGCTGCTGGACCACGGAAAGAAGATCGTTCTAGAACAAGTCATCACGACCATTGCCTCGGTCGCCGGCGCCGCGCAGGACCAGTTCAAAAACTTTTACGATCGACTCATGGGCCCGCTGAAGTACATCCTGCAGAACTCAAGCCGGCACGATCAGCTCCGCCTGCTCCGTTTCAAGACGATCGAGTGTATATCTCTCATCGGCTTGGCGTCGGACCCGAGATGTTTGTAAACGACGCCCGCGAAGTGATGCAGATGCTCCTGGAGAGTCAAACCAAATTTGACGCATCGAGCGAGGACCCGCAGTTCTCGTACATGATCAGCGCCTGGACCAGAATCTGCGAGATCCTCGGACCTCAGATTGCCGAGTACTGGCCAGTGGTCATGCCAGCCGTCATGGCGGCCGCAGCCTTTGGTAACCTCTTCCATTCACCTAGGATCAGCTTCTAAACGTTGTGCTTTCAGATAAGCACGTCAACCAGGAAGACAAGGCCACAGCGTGCGAGAGGCTGGTGTGCTACGCCCGGGAACGGAAGGAAGCGTTCCACCCGTACGTTCAGCAAGTGGCGACGCTAATGCTGCCGCTCCTGAAGTTCGTCTTCCACGATCGCGTCCGGTCTGCCGCCGCGGATATTATGCCGCATCTAATGATCTGCTCCCGTCCTCTGGGCCAGCCGGCTCGAATGGCTGTGGAATCTGCTGAAGGTGTCGCTCGGCGACGCCATTAACACGGAGAACGTACCGGACGTTCTTGGGGACATGCTTCACGCCCTAGGAGAGGTCATCGAGGAGCTCGGCCGTGAGATCGTCAGCGCCCAGGACGTCACCGGAGTGGCGACGATTCTGTACGACCCAGATGGAGAAGTGGGCCAACCGCAAGAAGATCCGCGAGAGCCACATGACCGAAGATGATGCCGCGGACGACGAAGGCGCTCAAGAAGATATGAATGAGCTGATCGAGACGGAGAACGGCGTTCTCGCCAGGATGTCGGATCTTCTTCACTACACCAGGATGTCGGATCTTCTTCACTACACGTTCATTGTAAGTCCGTTTCCCGTCTTTCCCATTCTAGCTCTTCTTTTAGGTGTTCGGCGCCGACTTCGTGCCACTCTTCGAGGACCTGATCCCCGTCTTCAGTCCTCTGCTGTCCAGCCGCCAGTACGGCGAACGCCAGTGGGGCCTGTACATGTTCAACGACCTGATCGAGTTCGGCGGAGCCCCGAAGACACTGCAGCACTCGAACGTCTTCCTGCTGGCGATGGTCAACGCGCTGAGCGACGAGTACCCGGAAGTACGAAAAGCCGCCGCTTACGGCTTTGGTATCTTGGCCATAAAGGGCGGTCCGGACTTCGCGCAAACTCTCGCCCAAGCTCTCCCCCACCTGGTCAACCTTATAGGACACCCCTCGGCTCGCTCCACGGAAGAATCAATTGCTGCCACGGAGAAGGCTATCAGCGCCGTCGCGAAGATCCTGAAGTTCAACTCGTCGGCGGTCGACATCAACGCCAATATCCGCGTTTTCCTCAACTGGCTCCCGATCTGGAAGGACACAGACGAGGCGCCATACGTCTACGGATACTTCGCCGACCTGGTGGAGTCCAACAACCCACTCGTGTTGGGCAACTTGGCCGGAATCGTGTACATCATTGTGGAAGCATTCAACAAGCAAGCGTTCGACGACAAGTCGGATAAGGAAAACGTCCGAGGACGTCTTGTAACCATCCTCCGATCGCTTCAGGTACGTCTTGCCTCTGCTGAATTTGACCCTGCCCCCTGCTCTTTCCAGGGAAACAACATGCTCGAAGGACTAGTGAACGAAGCGAAACTCGACCAAACCCAGCAAGCGGTCCTGCATCATCTGCTTCAGTAAGACTCATAATATTTGTTGTTGATTTTCTTGTGTATTATGGGTAAGAAAGATTGGTTCAGTTTTTAAAGATAAACATTGTTGGATTCGTTGGTCTCTTGTTGTATGCACTTTGGTACACTCGGCGGGCGGGCTCAGATACTCCAGTTGATAGCTATTAGCGGAATTGGATTAGATGGCTTTTTTGCTGCGATAGCCTGCGACCAGCGGTCCGATTTTCCTCGTCTTCTTCTCGCGGTTGGTGCATTGTGTAAGATCGAGGCGAGAAGAAGTTGGGTGGAGGCGTCTCTTCGTCATCTTTGCAGCTGCTGGCCGGCCGCTCTTAGCCTCGATCGCTTTGACCCGCGTTGGTCAGTTTTTGTGTGGAGTCTAATTGCAAACTTTCTGGAGTGCCTAGACGTGTCAAGGGGTCTCTGCAGGAGTCGGACTCACGTTGTTGACCTTTTAGGGCTGGTCGGAGCGGCCGATCCTTTCATGAGCTTGCTTTCTAGTGTGAGACGAAAAAGAGTGTCTGAAATGGATCATTTCCGCTCACTTCGACCCTCACGGACCGGTCGGTTTGAAGATCGCTTGTCACTTCAAGCTCACCTCCTAAAACGTGGAATTTCGACCAAAACAGCGCGGACGCGAATTAGGCGAACGCGGCGGAGGGCCACGCCAGTTTCGGCCGGTGTCCCTCCTCAGCGCAAAATAGCGTCTTCTTTTTTTAGAATTTCTTTTTTTCTAGCCGCTGTTTTTTGCTCCTCACGCGTGTGTGTCCAAGGGTGCACGTAGCGTCGCCGCAAATAGTCTGATTATTCGATTTTCTAGATCTTATTGCGAGTCGTTTGTCTTCGGGCGCACGTTTATTATAGAGACAGGACGAGAGTATAAAATAGTCGGAGGCTGTAATCGGGGAACTCGGCTGTCCGAAAACGGGGTTTGCTGCTTCTTATGGTCTGTTTCTTAGCTCGACAGGAATAGACGCGAAGTCAGACCGACTGTGGCATCCCGTCTCAAACAAGACTGGTTTTGTCTGAACGTGATGGTCAGTCTTGACCGGCTAAAGCCAAGATGTCGCTTTTGTGCTTCAGTGATCGGTCGGTTTGGGAATGGAAACCGACCGGTCTCTGGTGATTGCTGTCTGAAAGTGGTTCTTCCGATTTCTGTTCAGCTCTTTTTGAGACTTAAACATCGTCCATCTGCAGGCTAGACTGTCTAAGCCTGTATTTTCGGAGGGCAAAAGCGGTGCTAACCCGGAAATGTCGCACATTCGGTCAGAAAATGAAGCCTGAAACTTCAAAATGGGTTTTCTTACACATGAACCTGAATCTCGAAAAACGAATAAGCAGTTGATACAATTTGTAAAAATGGCACTTTTCAAGTTTCAAAAATTCTTAACTTTTTTTTCAGATTTTTAACAAAAAAACTGAGGCGTGGCACCCCCCTTCATTTTTGACGTAGTTTCCATATGCAAACAGTTTCGCCACACACTCCATGACCACCGAGTTCTACCACATGAAGCCGAAAACACGTTTTTGGGCCCATTTCGAAGAATACACAACTTTGTCGAAATTTTTCAACAGATTACGAAAATTACATACGTTTCCGACCTTACTTCCAAAATTCAGCGAAAACGGCGCCTTCGGCGCCACACCGGCGCCGCGGTTCCCAAACCCGCACCCCGCACCCCCAACATATAGTGATCTGTTCTGATGTTTTTAAAATCCACAATCAAATGACCGATTCTGACGTAACAAGACATTTGGAGTCGATCTAGCCCAGTCCCGACGCTGTGCGATATTGTGCCGCGTAGTTTGTATGCTTCATAGGGAAAGCTATTAAAATTGTTTTTGAATTCTACAGGGTGGCGCAAAAAAAAACAGCGCGCTTATCTCGGAGCCGTTGCATTTTTGAAGCATACAATGTTAAGATGCAACAAGCAATTCCGCGTCGAATGAGCTATAGGACGCTCTCGTGCAATTTAACGTTGTGCACTTTTAGCCAAATGTCTGGAAAAACTGTTAAGAAAGTAAGGCCAATTTTTGGAGGCTCGTATCTCGACGCTGATCTGTCCAATTTCACCGTTTTTAGGTGCAATCGACAGAGGAAATCGAGAACAATTTTCGCAAAAAAACTGGCAGAGACAAGAAATTAATTGCATTGCAAAAACTTCCTTTTGTAACCTTGAAATTGGTTGTGGGCTATGTCTGGAAAGGAACGTTTGTCCGCCATACATTTCCAGACATGTCTGTTCGGTCAAGAACGAAGGAAGGGGACCAAGGCAAAATTTTGTGATTTTTGACAATTTTTGTTTCTGCCAGATTTTTTTGCGAAAAGTTGTTCTCGATTTCCTCTGTCGATTGCACCCAAAAACGGTGAAATTGGACAGATCAGCGTCGAGATACGAGCCTCCGCCTCCGAAAATTGGCCGTACTTTCTTAACAGTTTTTCCAGACATTTGGCTAAAAGTGCACAACGTTAAATCGCACGAGAGCGTCCCATAGCTCATTCGACGCGGAATTGCCTGTTGCACATTTCATCTCAACATTGTATGCTTAAAAAATGCAACGGCTCCGAGATAAGCGCGCTGTTTTTTTTTGCGCCACCCTGTAGGTAAATTCCACAAACTCAATACCAAACTGAAAGGAGCTAATGGTGATTAGTCATGAGCATCTAAGGGACCACATTACACAAATGAGATCAGAACTAATTTAAGAATTTGCCTCAGGATCCATAAAAAACGATTTTTAAAGTATGTAAACGATGCTGGTTCGGGACTATGTTGGTATGCGCCCTCAGCATCCAATCCGTCTTCACCGTCGCCGTCAAATACCAGCAATACATCGTCGGCCTATACATCGCTTGAGGGTCAAACAGTTGGTGCTAAGGATAAGCGCCTGTATTCATACAAAAGCGATGCCTAGAATGAACTTGTCTGCAAAGCAACAACAAGTATCAGAGTTACGGAACACGCATCATCACACACACCAGCATCGCTTCACATTTCCTTCGCTGCATATAACTTCTAACCAAACCGCTGTTCAACCACATCTGATCCCATGGTTTTCCTGATCCCAACGCATCTCTCCCAAGAGTCCCACGTCGCCCAGCTTGGAGTCGATGTGCTTAAGCGATGTGCTGATTCCATAGATCCCGAAAGACCTCTTTTCTTCATGCTGCCCCCCGAGGTTGTCAGCGACATTGTGAACCAAAGCGAAGTTGGCATGCCTCGCAATTTACGTCGCCTGAACGGAACTTTCGGTGTTTTCACTCAACAGAAACGGAAGAACATTGATGTTAATATTGGTTGCACAATAGCGCTCTCGTACTGTTTCAAGGTTGCAAGCTTAACCGCAATCTAACTTTCGAAGATCTACACGGCGCTGAAGTTAACCTCGAACTTTCTACTGTAAAAGAGATTGATGTTCGAAACGCAGAGCTAGCTCTTCGCGGCTGGTGCTACAGGTTGAGTATTTCTCGTTTAAATTTGGAGTTATCTTGGGAACAAGCCTGTTTGAGAACAAGATGAAGACACTTCCTGATTTCATGTTCCTTACGGAGCTCGAACTGCTTTATAAGTTTAGACGAAAACCGGTTTTTGACCACATTTATAGAAAAAGTGCTAACAGTCGAACGTCAAAACCGACTTAGCATTACGGTTGTGGACAAGTATTCTAACGAATTGGGAAATCTTTTCAAAATTGCTCTGGACGCCTTCAAAAAAGACAAAATCAAGTACTTGAAATTCTTCTCTTTTTCCGGTGCCGTTCCAATTTTAACGGAGCAACAACTGGAAGAACTCATTTTGTGGTTTTCAAAATCCGCCAAGTTCGGCCGTTATGAACTAATTGTGGCGACGAAATCAACAGAAGATGTTTTAAATGTGCTGAAGAGATTCACGGGAGAGCGGAAACCTGACGACGTGAATTGGCCGAAATTTGCAGAGAACAGCAACTGTGGCAAACGAAAGACAAGACTGTGTTCACAGCCCAGCTTCAGAACAGAAACTTGGAAATAACCCTTGGTGGTCCACATGCGGTAATGGAATTCAAATTGACGCTCGCGTCTCTATAGAGCCGGGTTGTTCTTCTCTGCCGGTTTGAACCTATTTATAAAAGAAAAAGCAGTGGTACTTTTTTTATTTTTCATAATATGGTCGCGGAGACGGAGCGCGGATTTTCCTTCCTTCCGGATTAGTTGAATCGGGATTCCATTAAGGCAAAGAGTGTCACCCTCTTTTGAAACTAGATTGTAGACAGAAGTGGATTTTTTGAATACTGTGAAGTGGCTTTATTTGGCTTTTCGAAGCTGCTAGGATACGGTTTTAGACGAGATACTGACAATTGAAAGTCTCTTGCACAAGAATTTGTGTCATTTATGGAGCTAGTTGCAACGACATCACGTTCTCCTGTGCCTCCACTCGTTTTTCGCTGTTTTAGCGTAATTAAGTACTTAGTAAATACTTGTAAACGTGGTTTTGACGCTTGAAAACTTTTTTTCGAGGTTATAGGCCGGATGAAAGGAGGTCCCAAATTTTCGATCGGAGTCAGCGGTGGTTCAACCGGCAACACGGCTTTAGCGCCAAATTCCATTAGCGCCGATACCGTTAGCGCGGCGTCCTTAGCGCCGATTCTTTAGCGCCGATTTTGAAAAAGCGCCGTTAGCGCCGATTTTTTTGAAAAAGCGCCGTAAGCCTGGATTTTTCAACGCGCTCCTGCACTACTTCCGCTGGCGTCACATTCGCAACAACCCCCTGGTGCACATGATTGGACCAGCGGCACACGTCTATGCCTATGGCTTATGACAAAAAAGTGGTTTCTTTGTTTCAAAAACAGTATACACAGCAATTATTTATTCCCAATCAGAGTAGTTAAGAAAGAGGTTGGGTTCATTCTCAGTGCGGTGTTATAATTTCAGCTGCTACGTAAGTTCGTAATCTTATAACGTTAGAAAATATAGAAATTCTGCTTACTTAGCTTTGATTTTTGTTTCATTTACATGTTTTACAGCAGTTAGAAGCGTTTTCCACATCGCGTCTTCAAAATTTGACAAGTATAAAATCGCTTCTTTTGGTGAACTGAAAATTTCATTTAACGAGAAGGTTTAGTATTGGCGACGACGGCCGCGCAGGTCCCGTCCCGATCTGGTTAATTGGATCGACGCTGGACAATATATTCGGTGCTTTCAGAATACCATATGATCAGGAGTGGAAGCAGTTGCTTTGTTAAGATGAGATGTGGACTGACGAACTTGAGACTCAGGAAAAACAGCTTCTTTGTTTCGAAAGCAATATGTACAACGCGTTTCATCAAAAACAATGAGTTATAGCCAATTTTAGAAAAGAATGAGGTCCATGTTCAGTACAGGCCAAATTCAGGCTGCTGCTTTTACGTAAGCTTGTTCCAACGATCTCTGCTTTGAAAAACAGGTGTCGAAGTACTTAGACTTCTTGACAGCGTTACTAAAACAGTGTAATGAGTCAGCATTTAATTAACCTGCCTGACTGTAGCTTGTTTTCTCGTTGCCCAGCAGCTTATTTTTGAGAGACAGGCACTTTGACAGGCAGGTGATTCTCCGCCACGTGTTTCTAAGACGAAGGAAAAACCATTTGTTTGTTTTGAATTATAGTGAGATTTGTCATTTCAGGTTGAGTCAGTTTCAATGCAGAATATTAGGTGCAGGTGTGAGTTGAACTGAAATGCTGAATTCGGTGAAACTACGTGAGCTCGTTTAAGCGATCTCTGCTTTTAAACCTCTAATCTCTTTACGCTGAAAATACCAAAAGCGTTTTGCACAAGACGTTCTTCAAATGTGATGAGCATAAAAGTGGTGCTATAGAAAAGGATGAGGTCCATGTTCAGTACAGGCCAAATTCAGGCTGCTGCTTTTACGTAAGCTTGTTCAAACGATCTCTGCTTTGAAAAACCCTTAATTTTGCGCTGTAAGAAAAGATAGGAAAATCTGCTTAGCTTTGACTTTTGTGTATTCGCACGTTTTCACATGCAGTTTTAGTTCTCCTGTCTTGAGGTGATGTGATTTTCTTGGAGTTAAGGAATAGGATTATCTGTGGATTAGGGGAATGCAACGCGTACTTGCCGTGCGACTGAATTATTAAAATGCCAAATTCAGTTAGAGTCTGTAATTGCTTGGCCATCAGCAGTCCTTGTAAGACATCTTGCTTTTTAACAGAGGTGTTTCTGAAGTTAGGTGTTTTTGTCTTTCTGATGATTTTGAATGTGAAAATGCCACGGGAACGTGGTTACTCACACGCAAAGAAAAATTTTAAGACCGAAAATCGACAGCCACACGAGAAAAAAAGGACTGAAAAAAGCTCTGTTTAGGTTCGTCATAGCTAACAATTCGTCAAACCAGCCGGAACGAATTAAAAACAACTTTTTTACTGAAGTGCATACGGTTGTAAAGCGACGGCGTGAAAGTTTTTAGACTTTTGAAACCTGTAGATTACGAAAATGTTGCAGTTTTTTATTCATGGCAGTTTATGGAAAGTTAGAAACAGCAACACCTGGCCTTTTTTTGCATGTCACCCAGACAGTCGCCCCCTATCCCACACAAAATTCACCTCTGCTATATCAATTTTCTTATTTGACAATCACTTTGACCTTATCACGTGTGCACTGATGTCCACGGAGATCAACTACAGTTCACTGCTTAAAAGTCTTCGGTGTTGAGCTCTTCTTCAAGAGTTTCTTCGAAACCCTCTTCATAGAGGACCGTATTGTTTCTTAATTACGGCTTCCTACAACGTGTCAATTCGGCGTTGAGTCGTTACGTAATTTCCTAGCAATAACAAAGGATAGTAGTCAACAGCGGTTAATTATTCATGATTGACATTTAGAAAACTAAAGATTACTGATTCGTCTCAGACGTCTTATGACAGGTTTTTGCTGTTTATCTTACGGTAAATCATAGCTGCCTGCTTTGGTCTTATTGGCCTTCAGCAACAAACAAGAATTGTCCGTAACTCCAATTTGTACTTTTCTCAATTAGTAATTGTACCCAACAGCTGGTCTTTCTAGCACCGGAATCTTCAAATCGAGAGCGTGAAAGCTTTAAGAAATAGTGCTTAATCCGTTAGGCCTTAGAAACATGTTATGGCTTCCCTGTTATGTTTATGCGGGTTCAACATGTTCTTTGATGAGACGCCCTAGTCGGATTGGGAGTCCACACATGATCTCACAGTCTCGCCCATTGCAGCCTTCATCCGGTCGTTGTTTTTGTTGCTGTGCGTTAGTTCAGTGTATACAGTAAGGTCGTAATTAATCTTTTAACGTTGTTGTTTTTTTATCAGAGTAAATTCCCGAAACTCAAACAAATTTTGCCCTTTATTTGATTTTCCGGACGATTTAAGTTTGTGTGCTTTGATGTATAAAATTACGGCGCTGAATGGTAGCACCTTAAATAACCTCTGTTCTAATTAAATTGGTTTTTTGCAGTTTTAGAAATGAGACTCAAGATCAACAAAAATTGACAGCATCACGTTTTTTGATTTGTATAACAATGTGTGATGTTCCTCGAGTAGCCGTCAATTATTGATTGCCTTGTACTTTTATTCATGAAACGTAATTGATGATGGGCGCTGCTTCATTTGCCTCCATCAAATTAAATTTTTCTCCTATAAGAGCTGACCTTTAGCCAGTCGATTTGAAGCGTTTAAAAACCCGTGTATTTTTTTCGATCTTAGAACTTCCAGATGAGCGTAGCTGACCTGTTGTTATTTTAAAAGCACAAATGCTACAATCGAATTCAATAAAGGTCCCCGGACAAAACAGCCAAACACAAAACAGCCAACGACAAAGCAGCCAAAATAGCCTCAGCCTGCACACACCGCTATCTTTGAAACTGTCGACCACAGCCTACTATCCCCGGTGCCAGGCCGCGAAAACTATATTGAAATATGTTCAAGCCTAAGCCTAAGATGTTCCAGGAGGCCAGCCCCAGCCTACTAGCCCCGCTGTTTGAAAAGAAGCCGCACAAACACCGTTGTTTTGTCGTTGACAAGTGATTAGCTCAACTTTAAACTCTTTGGCTGTTTCAAATATGTATATGCTCTTTTGACTTTGGCTATTTTTGGCTGTTTTGTCTTTGGCCGTTTTGTCGTTGGCTGTTTTGATTTTGGCTCTTTTGTATTTTGGCTCTTTTGACTTTGGCTGTTTTGATTTTAGCTGTTTTTTTGTCCGACAACGTTCAATAAAACGCTTGAATTCGCTGCGGTTCTTGTTGTTTATGTGTTCAAAAACTGACTCAGAATAAATGCCGCACGCACGTTCATAATTTTCCCAAGAAACGCATTTTGAGCACAATAGATTAAAATTATTCCACTCAATCTACGCCATTCTCTCTATTTTACTCCTCATTTAGATCACGTTTTCCCTTATTTCTGTCAATAAACGTAATTTATTGTAGTGTGGGTGTACTCAAACTTTCAAGCTAACCACCCGTAATAACAGCTTGCGCTTACTTGAAAATAGAAAGCAAGTGGTTCAAAAGTTCATCTTGAACGAACTTCGTGTGTTGTTTGACCGCAACGGGCCGCAACGGTTTCTGATTTTTTAGTGCCCCGATTTCAGATGGCGGACGCAATCCCTTCCCACGTCAGAATTGCCATTGGTTCTACCTACGTCACATTATCCGTTGTTCTTCTGATCATCACTCTTCTGGTCATAGGCGTATGTCCAAATTGAAATAAGCAATAAAAATGTACTATTTAGGCAATTCTGAGTACCAAGAAGATGCGCAAAAGTCCCACCTACGTTATAATTTTTAACATTGAAGTTGCGGCTTCTCTGCAACTTGTGGTACATGCTGTAGGTGGAATCATGGCTGTGACAAATACTAAGTTTGTTCCATGGCTCGATAAGGTACCCTTTCACTAATAAGCTAATTTAAAAATTGGTTTCAGCGTCTTGGAGCCGTGGCGCAGTTGGGTTGGTGTACGGTAAACGTCTTGGCTTTTTCCTTAGCAGTAAATCGACTCTCGTTCTTCTCGGATATTATTTTGTTGAAGTACCTCCGGCACATTAATCCAACTATTGTGAGCATAACAGTTTAAAAACACACATGAAGTAAGATTTAGGTCCTCATCGTGTTCAGCTGGTTTTGCGGCGACTTTTTTGTCATTCTCCTAACAAACGAAGCCGCTCTCAGATTTTTCCTGGACAATTTGATCTGGAACTATGACGATTTACCCCTGAAACCCTTTTTGCACTTAAGCGAACGAGCGATTATTGTCCCAGCGTTTGCGATCTCGTTTCTGATCTACTGCGGGATCTGCTTTCAGATCTGGAAGGTAGCGGCTAACATAAAAAACTAATTTAAGACATGGAATTTGTAGAAAAAAGCCGTCAACTCTCCCGAAAAACGCATTCTTCTAATGGCGATCATCACCTTCGTCGACGAAGCGATTCTGTTCTCCATCTACCAATTCGGGGCCTTCATCCTCCCCGACTCGCCCTATTCTTGGGTGGCTGCCAATCTCTACTGGATCCTCGAATGCGGACTTCACGCTATAGCGTTGATAAGCGTCAACTCGTAAGAAGAACCTCTCTAAATTTGACCAAAGTTGGATTTAAGAATCCTACGAAGAAGAATCTTCAAAGTGGTGAGCCACAGCAGCCAGATTTTTCACACAAGTGCAGGCGCGAGAATGTCTCACGAACCTCGGAACCAGGGCTGTGCGATATCGAATATCAAATATCGAAATATCGAAATATCGAATTTCGATATTTCAAAAAATATCGAATATCGGAATATCGATATCGAAAACTGAATATCGAATATCGCACAGCCCTGCTCGGAACGCACTTAACGAATATCGGATCACTCGGCAATTTTAAATAATCCTATTATTTGTGTTTGGTGGAATGTTGCGTGAGCGATGAAACCTGTTGAATACATTGCGCGACTTTAAGTTTCACATTTCGATTGCTGCATCTTATCCTTTATTAAATAAAGGACAAAGATCCAGACGTGTCCGTCCATGTGACACGAAATTTCTAGACACGAGTTGCCTGATTGAGCGAACGCAGATTACGGTACCGGCGCAATTTGCATTTGCACGCGTTTCGCCGTCGCCGCGAACCGGTCGGTTTTGCAACCGCGTTGGCGCTTAAATAAATTGGTGCCGCAAATGCCAAATTGGCCAGTTGCGGGTGTTTTTGGGCCCAATCGAATATGCGCGAAATGTAGAACCGAATTATATATAATTTACGGTATTTCGAAAAAATTTAAGAAACTGCGAAATAAATCGGTGCGCTCATGTCTTTTTGGACGCCGACTTGAAACATATTTTGAAACAGAGACGTCGCGCAATAGCGCGCACAGCTTCGTTGATCACCAAAAAAAGAAAATTTGTGCGATAGTGAAGAGGAGGATTAGTGACAACAGGCGCATAATTCCAAGATTATCACGTTTTGGTCTTTGGTTTCATTTGGTCACAACAAATTTTCAATAGAGAAAATGCTTTTTTATCGCAATCGGTTACAATCACAGCCACTTATTTCATCTTATTTGCAAGCAGGAAACATGGACACTTGCTATTTCCTCATCGGGAGGCGAGAGGAGAATAAGATCTTCGGCTAGGGTCGCCGTTCATCACGAAATATTGCCACAGCAGAATCCCACAAATAACCGAAGCAATAACAAAAACAAGGCAGAGACAAGTAAAGAGGCGACACATCCTATCGTCTGATCCACTCGACTGATTTCAACGTGCTGGGTGTACTCAACTGGACTATTTTGAAAAATCCGGTTTTCGGGTCAATATTTAAATCTACATTCGCTATTGCCGCGCTGTGCTTGAAAACACCAAGAAATAACAGAAAACATTGTGCTGTTTGTTTATTTTGCCTTTGTGCTCAATGCCAAGAAACACCATTTATGCTAAGATTCACATAAACACAGCCTGCACGAAAATAAGAAATAATCGAGTTTTTGAATCGACCGCCAAGGTGTCGACGCGGCCATTCGTTCCAACTAGTTTCCCTCCGCCTTCCGCTGGTCTCGACGGTTTCTAAATCACAAACACTTTCAATCGATCGTTCTTAGCTTGGCGCAAAACTTACAGCTATCGTAGAATAGGGTCCTGAATATCTTAACGCAATTTCGGGATTCCTGAGGGTGCTTCTTATGCATGAAGAAGACGCAAACGAAAGCAGGAAAAACAACATGAAAATGAGAACACCTCGAGACATGAGAATAGAGGACAACAGTCGTTTATAGCCAGCGAATTGAGTTTTATAGGAGGAGGAGAGCGGCGCATCGACCAGGACGACCAATTTCCTTCCGCGATTACAGCGTTTCGTTCCGGTTTCGCAACATGGGACGCACCTTTTTTCCTAATTTTGAAATAATAAAGTGTAAAATTAGGAAAAATTTAGCGCCATTGAAGGAATTGTAAAGACTGGAAGGAGAACTAAGACGCTTAAAAAAAGGGAAAATTTCCGATGCGAATTTGCGTATAAAAAATTCGAGTTTTGGAGTGAACATTTTACGATTTGAAACAATCCTTAGGAAAGATGCAGAAAAATGCAGAAAGTTGTGCGTCTTTGGTTGGTTCAAATCTAGCATTTGATAAATTCTTGATTGAAATTGATACTTCCGAGAGCACAAAACTGAAATGGGGTCACTTTGCAGTTGAGTTTTGTTCGGAGAAATTCAAGTGCAAACTAACAAAGAAACTAGTTTTTACTATTCTTTGAATCACAAGAAGTTGATTTTCACCAAACTAACGTAACATCTGGCTATTCTAAAAATTATAAGAGCGTGATTTGCATTGGGGCAACCATGGCATCGAAAATGGCGATAATGCACTGTTTAATATTCTGCGACGCAATTTAGTGAAGACCGCTAATGGCGTCCGCATGAGTGGCTTTATTCTCATCTTCGTGTGCAGTGTCACTGTAATTCTCAATCTCTATTTGGACAGTCGACCAAAATGTCTCCCCTCATCGTTATCTTGGTAGCCATGCCAATTCAAGCCCTCATCTTCTTTGCTATTTGGCTGTTTGGACCAAACGGCTACGCTAAGGTCAGAACGGATCGTAAATTTGAACTCAATGACAGTGACGACGAAAGTGTGACCGAAGAGTTGCTCGGAGAAGATGAGCAGGTTTGCTCAAATTTTAAAAATTGAAAAAAAATTTTACGTTAAGGAAAAAGAGCCAACAGCGACGACCAGTGAAGCCAAAATTGTCGATATTGAGAGTGAGGTTGGAACCAGCGCTTTATAAATTAACTTGCCTTATAGAAAACTAGATAAAATTAGAAAATTGGTCTCAACAAGAATCACGCAATGCTATGCTATATGTGACAACGCCCCATTACAGTCCGAAAACAAAGAAACACGTAAAAGATTAGCACTTGAAGACAAGGAAAAGTGGCAACCAAATTGCCATAAATAGCCCAGATTGCATTCAGATCACCAGCATCCCCACTCGGTGTCCTCCGCCACTCCACTTCTCCTCTCACCTCATAATCTTTTTTCATTCGTTTCAGTCTTTAAAAATCCTAGCCCACCAAGATGGTTAAGGGAGACCGCAGCGCGTGGAAGCGAACTACTTTGTGAAGCTGATAGAGCTCTTCGAGGAGTACCCGAAATGCCTGATCGTGGGCGTGGACAACGTGGGCTCGAAGCAGATGATGGACATCCGGGCGAGCATGCGGGGCAAGGCCGAGATTCTTATGGGTAAGAACACGATGATGAGGAAGGCGATCCGAGGCCACTTGCAAAAGAACCCCGACCTGGAGAAGATTCTGCCCCACATCAACGGAAACGTCGGATTCGTGTTCACTAAGAACGATCTGAGCGAGATCAGGAACCTGCTTCTGGAGAATAAGCGAGTGAGGGGATGAGAGGAGAGAGCTGACTCTAAGATATCTTTTTCAGGGTGCCCCCGCCAAAGCCGGTGCCATCGCTCCCTGCGACGTCAAGATCCCTCCCCAGAACACCGGAATGGGGCCCGAGAAGACTTCGTTCTTCCAGGCCCTCCAGATCCCCACCAAGATCGCCCGTGGTACCATCGAAATCCTCAACGAGGTCCACATCATGAGGGAGAGAAGGTCGGAGCTTCCGAATCCGCTCTGCTTAACATGATGAACATCCAACCCTTCGCCTACGGATTGGTTGTCTAGCAGGTCTACGACTCCGGCGCCCTCTATTCTCCGGCCGTCCTCGACATGACCACTGAGGACCTCCGCGCCCGTTTCCTGGAGGGCGTCCGCCATATAGCCGCCATTTCCCTGGCCATTGAACGCCCAACCCTCGCCTCGGTGTCCCACTCCATTGCCAACGGCTTCAACCGCCTCATGGCCGTGGCCGCCGCCTCCGACGTCAGCTTCAAAGAGGAAAGAGGCCGAAAAGGTCAAGGAGTTCCTCGCCGACCCCTCAAAGTTCGCCGCCGCCCCCGCCGCTCCGGCACCCCCCCCCCCCGCCGCTGCTCCGGTAAAGGAGGAATCTGAATCCGACTCCGACATCGGCCTCGGACTCTTCGATTAACAGTTTTTTCGGTTTTAAGTTTGTGATTCGCTTGTGGCAAATAAGTCTTTCCTTGTTAAATTTTCTACTTGGAGTTTTATGGATTATTCTAAGAAGCCGGGGATGCTGGTGATCTGAATGAAATCTGGGCTATTTATGGAAATTTGATTAACACGTATATGTGTTTCAATGTGCTGATTTTACGCATGATTTTTGTTAGTACCAGGACAGAACAGCTGCCTCAAAATCGCACAATTGGATAAAAGTGCTTTGTAATGCATAATGAACTTTTAAAATTGAACATGCTTTAGGTTGTCTAGCCGCAAGCACCTCATTATATCAGTCACAAAGCCACAAATATTCAAGTCGCACACTTTGCATATGTTCCCTCACAGGGAAAAAGAAAAGAAAAATATTAGCCCCATGCCGGATTCGAACCGGCGATCTTCTGATTAGAAGTCAGACGCCTTATCCACTAGGCCAATGGGGCGCTGTGCAGTTGTTCTCCCCACACAGAGTTGTTCCCGCGCGGTGTGCACTTGAACTATTGATTGATTTCGCGGCGGTCGCGTTTAACTACAAATTGCTTCTAAATTGTTCGTTCACAGTCAGTTTCTAGTTTGTGCTTTGCGTATAACCGTCAACATAGTCGCTTCATAACCGTTATGCCTGCTCGCTTTCTGTGAGTTTCTTGTGACCTTATCGCCACGGCGGTTTTCCTCTCCTCTCACATCTTCATTTAATGGCGAACTCTGTTAGGAAGCGACCGCGCCGACCAATCCGGGCTGCTGAGAATGAAGCCTACGTGAGAAGGCCTCCAGCGGCGTCTACGAGACACCATGGATGTCTGTGGAAGGTCAGCCGGACTCCATGTAAGGCCACCACGAGTGTCACTTGTCGATCCCTACGGGAAGTGTTCGATTGTGTCAATAAATCGTACTTCCCGTGATCTTCTAGTGTTCCACGTCTCAACACTCTTCTTTCAACTGCATTCTCTAAAATACCCCCAACGTACCACAGCCGTTTTCTAGTTTGTGCTTTGCGTAAGACCGTCAACATAGTCGCTTCATAACCGAGTGCAATTAGTCGACTGCATCAACAGCAACATGCGCTTGTTGACGGTGCTCCTCTTGGCGGCGCTCGCGTCTTTCGGCACGGCAAAGGTGGTCGAAACCCTTTATGGACCCGTGGAAGGCTTCGAATACAATTTGTCCAACGGAAAATCTGCAGATATTTTTCTGGGAATTCCCTTTGCGAAGGCACCTGTTGGAGAGTTGAGGTTTGAGGTGAGTTGTTGGTTTGTGATTTTTGAGATCTTACAGTTGTGAAGTGGGTTAAGGTTCTGATTTTTTCAGAAACCGAAGAAACTGGACAAATGGACCGAAGTGAAGCAGGCGCAAGCCTTCGGGCCCTCTTGCCAACCCCACCACCGTTCCTTAATGATGGGTCCCAAGGAAGCCTACGCCGAGGACTGCCTGACCACCAACATCATGGCCCCCTCAAAGAAGTCCTCCGACCCCAAAGGGTATCCTGTTTTCGTCTTCATCTACGGCGGCGCTTTCGAATTGGGCGGCTCCGCGTTCTACCCCTACCAAAACATCAGTGAGAATTTCGTCTCCCAGGACCTGATTTTCGTCACCTTCAACTATCGCCTCTCCGCTTTCGGATTTTTCTCCACTGGCGACCACCACATGCCGGGAAACCTCGGATTGTGGGATCAGGCCGCCGCTCTGCATTTCATCCAGGAAACGATCACCGCATTCGGAGGCGATCCGGAGCGAGTGACGATCTCGGGAGAAAGCGCTGGAGCAGCGAGTGTGTCCGCTCTCACGTTCTCACCTCATTCTAACCGTAAGCCTTTTTAATTCTCGAAATTGCAAATGCAAATTCGCTTTTGAGAGTTCTTCCAGCAAGCGATCGCCATGAGTGGTTCCATCAACTGTCCCTGGGCCAAAAGCGAACGTGTCGTCGACGTCAGCCACGAATTGGCCCAGAGTCTCGGATGCAAAGAACCCTCGGACGAAATCCTCCTTTGCATGAAGGCAAAATCGGTCGACGAGATTTTGGACGGAATCGATAGAATCGTGAGTCTTTCCTTGTCACAATTTCGCTAATTTCGAGCTTCCAGGGACCCACTCACGACCACCTCTTCCCATACAAGTTTCACCCACGTTTTGACAACGAATTCTTCCCGTTCTCCTTCGATAAACTCCTAAAGGACATCCCAAAGATGCCATTTATGACGGGCGTGACCGCGATGGAAGGAGGCCTGATGGCGACGATGACCGATATGCCCGCGTTAGTCACGTTCGGTATCAAACCCGAGAACTGGAAATCGTACAGCGCTAAGCAGTTGAAGCAGTTTATCCTGAACAAGACCCTGAAGGAGGAAGATCCCGAGAGTTTAAAGGAAGAACTCGTCAAGTTCTACGTGAACAAAGAAGGAAAGAAGGACCTCGACTGGAAGGAGGCCCTGGAGCGATTTATTCTGGTGAGTCATTAGGAAATTCTAAAATTAAAACGTTTTTTAGCTTGGAAGCGACCTTCACTATGTGTTTCCAATGTATGAAGAGGCGATGGACAAGCTGAGTCAGAATATTCCGGTGTACATCTACCTCGAGGAGCATTTCAACGAGCTCTCTCAGGCCCATTTACCGATCCATGGTCCTCTCCACGGAAACGAGTTCTACTTCATCTTTGGGGCCACGTTTTTGCCTGGATTCGAGTTGGACGACAAGGACAGAAAGTTTAAGAAGAACCTCCTCGAAGGATTTATCAGTTTTGCCAAGACTGGGTATTAAAACACTTTATCATCAATTCTTCAATCCCCATTTTTCAGAAAACCGACCATTGGAGGCAAATCCTGGGAGCCGATCACGAAAGCGCGTCCCGATCGGTACATGGCGATCGGGGTGGAATCCGAGATGAAGGAGCACCTGATGAAGGAGTCGCTTGATTTCTGGCGGAAGAACATGGCGAAAACGGGTCCCCTGAGGACGGAATTGTGATGATTTCTTGATTTAATTAACTGCCCTCGATTACATAAATTTGTTTTCGGTCACAAACTGGCTTCAGATTATGCGTAGATCGTCTGTTTCCGTGCCAATCGTTTGTTTTTCCCGTTCTGGATCCGCGTTCACCCCATTCCCATTCGTGATTAGGGTGCCGCTTTCGACATCGAGCCTCGTTGTTTAGTTTACTCTCGGCCGCCTCGCGCTGCCCGGTGGACGCGACCGCGGTGATAAGAGCGGCGGTATAAAACCAGGAATCAAGTGGATGGGGCCGACATTCGCTATGCTGCTGATAGTGGCGTTGTTTGTGTGGCTCGGAACAGGCGTGTGGGGAGGGGCGCCGGTGGTGGAGACCCCTTACGGACGTGTCGAAGGCTTCGAGTACGCGCTTAGAAATGGGGAAAAGGCGAATGTGTTCCTCGGGATTCCCTACGCGAAGCCACCCGTGGGAGAACTCAGGCTTGAGGTGAGCGATTTTTTCGTGTTTACGAGTTCAATGAATTTTACAGCACCCTCAAAAACTGGACAAATGGACGGAGGTGAAAGAAGCCAAGGAATTCGCCGCCGCGTGCCACGGACACCATCTCCTCACCGCGAAGTACATGGAACCCGAAGGAACCGAATTTAGCGAAGACTGCCTCTTCCTGAACGTTATCGCTCCGGCCAAGAAGTCCTCCGATCCCAACGGATTCCCCGTTTTCGTCTTTATCCACGGCGGTGGCTTCGAGTTCGGCAGCTCCAACTTCTACGGCTTCAAGAACGTCAGCGAGAACTTCGTTTCGCAAGGAATCGTCTTCGTCAGTCTGAATTATCGCCTCTCCGCCTTCGGATTCTTCTCCACTGGCGACGTCGCTTCTCCCGGGAATTTAGGCCTCTGGGATCAAACCCTCGCCTTGCAATTCATTCAGGAAACGATTTCGAGGTTCGGCGGAGATCCGGATCGGGTGACGATCTCCGGCGAGAGCGCCGGAGGTGCGAGTGTTTCCGCTTTATCCTTCTCGCCACATTTGAATCGTAAGTCGAGTTTTCCTGAAATTCCTGAAACGACTGAATTTCAGGTTTGTTCCAGCAAGTGATCGCTATGAGTGGCTCACTTTACGCCGGATGGGCCACCCATGAAGCCGTAGTCGAGGAGAGTTTGAAGCTCGCGGAGACCCTGAAATGCGAAGGAGATTCGTACGAAATTCTGGATTGTATGAAAACGAAGCGAGTCGACGAAATCCACGAAGCGATCGAGAAGAACGTGGGTCATTTTCTATTTTACTTAGTCGAAAATATTAATTTCAGGGCTGCTCGAGGGACGATCTCCTGACCCTGGTGTACAACCCTCGCCTGGACGGGGAATTCTTTCCATATGACTTCGAAACGATGCTCCGGAAGGCGCCGAAGATCCCGATGGTCACCGGAGTGACCGACACGGAAGGCGGCTTCATGAGCATGCTGGAGAACATCGACAAGATGATCCTGACGTCCGTCCCGAGATCCAAGTGGAAGACGTATTCCGCCGAGGATCTAAAGACTTATATTGAAGAAAAATCGGTCGGAGAACATTACGGCAAGGCTGGAGAGTTCCTCAAAGCGAAAATGGTCGAATTCTACGTTGATCGACCGAAGGAAGGCGGCGGCGAGATGAATGCGACGGATTATTTGGACAGATTGACCTTAGTAAGCTGTTTGGATGTCGAGAAATCTGAAATCCGCTTTTCAGCTGTACAGCGACATCTACTTCAACGTCCCAGCGTACCAGGAAGCGATGGACAAGAGCGCTAAAGACGTTCCCGTGTTTCTCTACAGCGAGGACTACTTCAATCCGGCGGAACTGAACGCTCTGAAGATTCCCGTGAAGGGTTCATACCACGGAAACGAGATTCCGTACATCTTCGGAGTCAGTTTTGGAGTCAAGATCGAATTCAACGAGGACGATTGGAAATTCCAGAAGGATCTCCTGGAAGGATTTACCAGCTTTATCAAAACAGGGTTGGATTAAGCTATGTTAGTCAGTTTTAAGGTACCTGTTTTCAGTAAGCCGACTATCAGAGGAAAGCCCTGGAAGGCGATCTCCGCGAACCACCTTGACAGGTTCATGTCCTTCACTCCAAAAAGCGAAATGAAGAAGGGATTCAAGAAGGAATCTATGGATTTCTGGCTCAAGGACGTTGCTAAGAACGTGGATCTGAACGTGGTCAGGAAAGCGCTATTCCCGGCTACGAAGAAACCGGTTTCTGACCGCGTCGAACTGTGATCGTTTCGCACAATTTGTATTTCCAAAAATTGAAAAAAATTTGCAAAATGTTTGATCTTTTTGATCCTCTGAGCAGAGAACGTTGTGCCCGAGTTGCACTTTGCACCCGCTCTTCACCGCCGACTGTTTGCCGTCGTGTGCACTTTTTGTGTGAGGCTGCTAATCCGCTCGGAAACATTGAAAAGAGAGGCAGAGGAGAACTGGCGACACTCGCTTTGTGGTCGCTTGTGGCGCTTGTGTGTTTGGGCGCGCTTCGCCCATTGTCGAAACGACCTTTGGACCCGTCGAGTGATTCGAATATCCCCTGGAAAACGGCGAAACCGCGAACGTGTTTCTTGGAATTCCCTATGCGAAGCCGCCCGTTAGAGAGCTCAAGTTTGAGGTAAGTTTCGGCTTTGGAATACATATGGCTAAACAATGATGTTTCAGCGTCCCGAAATCGTCGAAAAATGGACTGAAGTGAAGCAAGCGAAGGAGCACAAACTACACTTTGGTCGCAATCAGCTTAGCGCTTCTAGCTGTTAAGATCTCTGTAATGTTCCTCAGCAACTGATACGCGATAGTTTTGTCCGTGAATAACTTTCGGGGGTTAACCTCCAACGGCCTTTAACTATTCAGTTCACAGCAAATCTTTCTCCTGAGTCCCTTGACCCCAACATAAATTGATCTTCGCGTCAACAGACCTCTCAGATTTATGTTCTGACTGTTCGCTTTCTTTGAGTTTCCTGTGACCTTTCTCTTATCGCCGCGGCAGAACTGGTTTTCCTCTCCTTTCACATCTTCATTTAATGGCGAACTCTCCTTTCAACGGCATTCTCTAAAATGCTTGTTTTGCTGGTCGTGTGTTTGGCCGTAGGCGTACTGGCCGATTCTCCAAGGGTGGAAACGGCCTTTGGACCTGTGGAAGGGTTTGAATATAAGCTGAAGGATGGAAGGAATGTGAATGTGTTCCTTGGAATTCCGTATGCGAAGCCGCCCTTAGGAGAACTCAGGCTTGAGGTGACTTTTCATTTTGTTGTTTGGCTAAAAACCGATTTAGAAACCCCAAAAAGCCGAAAAATGGACAGAAGTAAAACAAGCTAAGAATTTCAGTCCAGCTTGCCATGCGCACCATTTTGGCACAGCTCAGCAGTTGGAACCGCCTGGGACTCACTTCCACGAAGACTGCCTTTTCATGAACGTCATCGCTCCAGCCGAGAAGTCTTCGGATCCCAATGGATATCCAGTTCTCGTCTTTATCTACGGCGGAGGCTTTGAAGTCGGCAGCGCCAATTCTTATGGATTCAAAAACATCAGCGAGAATTTCGTTTCCCAAGGAGTCGTTTTCGTCACTTTCAATTATCGGCTAGCTCTTCTTGGGTTCTTCTCAACTGGCGACAACGTCGCTCCGGGGAATATTGGCCTTTGGGATCAGACCTTGGCTTTGCAGTTTATCAAAGACACGATTTCCCGCTTTGGAGGCGACTCTAACCGAGTTACACTTTCTGGAGAAAGCGCCGGAGCAGCAAGTGTGTCAGCGCTGTCCTATTCTCCGCATTCCAATCGTTAGTTAAAATTTCGCTGTCAAAAATGGCGGTTTTTTTAGATCTCTTTAAGCAAGTTATCATTATGAGTGGTTCTCTCCACTCTCCGTGGGTCACCCACCCTGGAGTGGTTTCGGAAAGCCTTAAAGTGGCGGAGATTCTGGGTTGTAAAGAAGGCTCCGCGGAGATTAAACGCTGTCTGAAGACCAAAACCATCGAGCAGATATACTCTGCAATTTATGAAAATGTCAGTTCATCATGTTCATTTAAGGGCCAAGACGGAATTGACTTTTAGGGTCCCGCCCGAGAAGGCATCTTCGGAATAAAATTCAACCCGAGAATGGATGGCGATTTCTTACCAGGCGATTTACCTACTATGCTTAGGAACTCCCCAATGATCCCTACAATAACAGGAATTACGGATGCTGAGGGTGCTTCTTTGGTCATCGACGAAAGCTTCAAAACGATGGCGTTGGCCGCCGTTCCCAGGGCTAATTGGTCCACGTTCTTAGCTGAAGATATGAAAAAATACATTCGGAAAAACGTCGTGGGAGAAAATCACGGAGAAGCTGGGGAATTCCTCGTGAAGCTGTTGGAGGAATTCTACGTGGAACGGCCTAAGGAAAACGGGATTGAAATGACCGCGAGAGACTACTTAAATCGCCTATCTCAGGTTCACTAAACCATTAATAGCTTAACGTATTTTATGTTTCAGTTGATTGGAGACCTCTGGTCCAACACAGCTCCTTACCAAGAGGCCCAGGCAAAAGCAATCCATGGGAGCCCAGTTTATCTTTACATTGAGAACTACCACAATCCGACAATCGCCGAAACTCTGCAACTTCCGGTCCGTGGTGCTTTTCATGGAAACGAGATTCTGTATTTGTTTGGAAGCTCTTATGAAGCGGCCCTAGGATTCAATGAGAATGACTGGGAGTTCCAAAAAGACCTGTTGGAAGGTTTTATCAGTTTCACAAAGACCGGGTGAGAGAGGAGAACTGCCATTAATTAACTTGTATGCTTAGGAAGCCAACTGTCCGAGGAAAGCCTTGGGAGGCCATAACTGAAAACCAGCCTGATAGGTTCATGTCCTTCACCCCAAACAGCGAAATGAAGACCGGGTACATGAAAGAATCGAACGAATTTTGGTTGAATGAGATCTGCAAGAAGGTGGATGCGGAAGTCATCAAAAAGAGACTTTTGCCATGTCCTAACAGAATTATGATTCACCACACAGAACTGTAAATGCTGCCATTGTCTTGATATTGCTTTTACTTTTCGAACTCGGACATAAAATTTTGAGGCGGGTTTTATAAATTTCATGTAAAGGTACATTGATGGAAATTCCGATGTTCTACCAGCGATGACGAAATAGTTTTTCCCCCGTAGCCATCAAAATACACAAATCCTCCATTTGCTCTTTGAGTGATACTCGAGCGTCTATCACTGTCACCTAAAAATGACTTGAAGCTGAGCTCAGCTAATCCGAATACCTTAAACATCATGCCATTTGTATCATTTTCACGTGTTTTGTCTTCTTTCATGTTACGTAGTACTTCATTACAGTCGGTTTCGTCAATCTGAATTTCGAAATTTAGAGAGAAGTGCAACGCTCTCAGACCTGTCGATTCTTGCTTCGCGAATTGATTGGCTCAAAAACGAAATATCTGTGATTAAGAGACCTGTGCACGCTAAGTGCCATCTGGAAATATGTTGAACATAATTTCTTTGAAATGTTTAACTTACAGAAACGAGTGAAAATAGCGTGAACCAGCTGTAGTGCATTGAAGAGGACAAAACAGCATCAATAGCTTTGCTTATTCACACTGTGCTTTGATAATCGATCGTTTGTTATCTCCCGGTTTCGATTCGCTGCACTTTGTTCAAATAAACCAGCTTACAAATATATTTTTGTGTTTTGCGGTTATCACTACAAACAAAAAAGTTGTGAAGAGTGGAATTTTTCAGTTAATTGTTATGCGTACGTCTACGTTCAAACTCATGCGCGACAGCGACATCAATGGAGTGTTTGAACTCGTGCCGCTGTCACCGAGGTTGTCGCCGGGTCGCACGGCCAGCGACACGAGTTTGAACATCTCCGACGACAAGTCCGGCGACACCGTTTGTGTGGAGAAGAGCTGAAGAGCTTTTCTCGAATCATTTCGAAAAGTTCGGCGACAACCTTGGTGACACGTGCAGGATAGGATGATTTTTGGCAATTTTGGTAGTTTTGGGTTCATTTTGATGGGTTTTCGGGCTGTTTTGCAGCTTCAGTCATGATTTCTTAAGGGTTTGAAGGTTTTGAAGGTGTTTCACGCAAGTTTTCAATGGTGTCTGTTGCTGTCGCCGTCGCTGTTGTTGCCGCTGTCGCACATGAGTTTCATCGTAGCATAACTTATGTTTCGGAACTGGTGAAATTCGCTCCTTGTGTTTAGGCAAGTTTAAAAGCTCCGTAAAAATCAATTTTCGAAGGGGTATCATAATTTAGAATTCAACACAAACTCATATTTATTCCATTTTACTGCTATTTCTAATTGCCAGACGACCATCACATTTGTTCAAGTTTGTCCAGTTGGGCACGATAATTAGGGAAAACCTGAAAAAATGGTTGCATTTGACTTTAAAAAAAGTAACCTTGTCATAAAGTTTCTGTTCATTTGAAGACGAATGGCCGGCAACGACAGTTGCTTGGAACACTGAATCCGTGATTTCTTCGATTTTGCTTTTCAAATAAGCGTTTGTAATGCGCTGTTCCCTTTCAACTGGGTAAAAGCAGTCCATGAAACTATTGATCTGTAAACGAGTTTTCTGATTCAGATTTGTAACAATCATATTACGGATCTTGCCCTCCTGACGCAATCGAGTCCAACATCGAACGTGGCGAATTTGACAGAGTCATAGTTGTCGGCATTCTAAATATTAACACTATTTAAGACTCAATTGCCTAATCTATTTTTGAAGCAAATAGGTGCAGACCTAGTTGCTGGAGATAAGCAGCAATGACAAAAAAGTTTGTAATTTTTTAGGTCGGTTTAGAAATGATGCTCACATTTTCCTGGATTAGAATAGCCACCCAGAGCACTATTGAAAGCAGAACTCGAACCATAGCCTTGAGACGCTGTGTCAAAAACGAGCATGGTTCCTGTCTTTACGAAAACTGAGGATGAGTCATATTCCGTATTTAAATGTGAAAAGGTCTCACAAAAGAGCGAAATCGGCTTTTTGATCTCGTCAAACAAAAGGTGTCCAGTCTAAAAGCGGAACTGCGTTTGAAAGTAAATTTCTTGACGTGGACAAATGCTTGCTTAGAATAAGCTTAAAAGGAAAAGTCAAGTCAGTAAACAAGTTGAATTGCTTGAAACATCTTATCTCAAATCGATTTTTTGTGCGCGACTGGCTATATCGCTTATCGCTAAGCAATTTAAACCGCTTGAAAAATTGCATTCAAAATTATTATTTTGTATTTTTGCGTGGGTGTTTCCGTCGTACGAGCTTCACATACTGACATTTTTGTGACACACAGCATCCGAACTAACTATATTCACATGCTGTTTTATAGTTCGAACATTTCTTTTCGTTGTCACCACCGCCACCTTGTAAGAACACACGTAATGATCTGCTTTTCTTGTTTTCCACTCAATATTCCTCGCAATATTTTCGTTTTCAAATGAATGTTTTTTTGGCGGCCGGAAGGTCAATCTTATTCTGTATACATTTCATTTGTTAATCTAAAAGTTCTTTATTGTTGTTGATAACACCATCTTGCAAGAAAGCGTTGTCATCTTTTGGGAATCTTGGTTCTCAGAAAAAATTACCATCACTGAAACACGTAAAATTATAAAATCAGCGTTTTTGATCATTGGCTGGCTCACCCCATTAGTGTTTTTCCCCCGGCTCTTGTGTGGCGTCTCCGTCACGTCGCGTAACCCATAGCAACTCTTTACCGACGTCGACAAGCCGACGTCGTCTCTCCATAAACACCCTGTTCGCTCCCGCCGGCGATGTCGTATCGCGAAATCCGGAGTAGGAATATCTGTTTTTACTTTAACCAAATAATTATAATTCAGATGTTACCGAGATGCTCCGCGCCCTTGCGTATCCGCGGCAAGTATCGATTGAGAATTTCCGCTCGCCTAATTTCAAGCTGGTTGCGGAGATCCTCGAATGGGTCGCGCATAGGTGAGTATCGATCGACGTTTCCTGTGAACAGAAAGGGACACATTTAGATTTGACCCAACGGCGAGATTGAATTTTAATTTGGATAGTCAAGGAGAGCGAGTGTTGTTCATAAAAACGGTCGTTTTGCTGCTTCTGCAGAGAGCCAGAGTGACGCTAAATCCGCGTAAATTGTATCAGGTAAAATGGTTATTTCCGACGAGGAACGCAGTCGCTTTTAGGCTGATGGATACGCTGCCCAAGAGATCCATGTAGTTCTCAAAATTCTGTATGAAGCCATGTTAGAAAGACCGTCGGAAGAGAACTCGTCAGAATGGACGGTGATGAAGTCGAAGATTAATGCGAAGGTGAAATCGATTTTTCTTGAAATTTTTCTCCAAAATTGATTTTATATTTTTGTTGGAGCAACACAGTCAACTAATTTAAAGTTGCCTGATTTGGGTGGCTTTAAATTTTGACTATAGCTTTGTTGAGTTCAGATGCTGAAGCGTAAATTGAACTTTTTAGTTAAATTGCTATTTTTGCTTTATCTGCATTTGACCACTCTCGTTTTTTGACGGTGGAAGAACAGCGAACTTTTTCGAGGATGGTTTTTTAGGTTGATAGTACAGGGTGACACAACAAAATACCCCTTGCGGAACCAGACAAGAAGGATTTGCCTGGCTGAGGAGGGAGCTGTCTGGGAAGGATCATTTTGACGCGCCGGGCCGTGGGACCGGTCGGTGACAAATTCACGAGAGAACTTGACGAAAAAGACGGCATTCTTTGAGAAAGCGTGGACGACTGACCGACCGGTCGCAGGATCTGACAAAATCATTCTTCCCAAACAGCTCCCTCCTCGGCCAGTCACATCCCTCTTGTCTGGTTCGGGGTATTTTTTTGTGTCAGCCTGTAAATTCGTATTTTTTGCAAATTGATGTTTTTGATATTTTTGTTGAGTTCTGGATTTTGTTCCTAAAGTACTCTTGCGAAAGTATGCACTTTAGAATTTTCACTCGGAAATTTAACCACTTGTTTTGCAAGCTGGTGGCATTGCTCGATAAATTATTAATGGTTTTTTGAAATCGACGGTAAAATGTACTTTTGGAATTATTACTAGTTTTCATAATTTTTTGGAGCTTCAAAATCCGCTCTTCAATTGTTCATATACATTTTCTGCTTAAATTTTTAGCGTCACGTCACACAACGTCGCAGTTCCCTAATCTGAATATTTAGCGCCAAGAGATAAGCCGAATTCGTCAGCTCGCTTCTGAGATACCCCAAACCGGAGCTATGCTATTCGATCTGCTCAACAAAGAAGTCGTCGCAAGAGTGAGTTTGAGAATGACACAAGTGAAGTGCAAAAAAGATGTTAATTTAGGAAAAACGAGTTAGAGCACTGACAAACAGTTTGAATCTAGCGGATGTGGAAACGAATATTCGGTCGCTCGTTTCGAATGCGTCTGATAGTCAGAAGACGGTGGAGGATAAACTGGCTAATATTAACAATGATGAACAAGCTTTGGATATGAAGATTGATAGGCGGAAGAGAGAATATGAGCAGTTGGAGAAGAGGCTTGCAAAGTTGCAGGTAAGATTTTTGGCTTGTGACGTTTTTGACAATTTTCGTAATGTTCGGCTTGTAAGAAAACTTCAGAATTGCTTGAAAACCCCTGTTTTAAACAGTTTGGAATTTATATGCATTAGAAAGATAATTTTTGCAGGTGGTGAAGACTTTTCACCAACAACCGTTTTCATTATTAATTGTCTTCGTGAAATGCAAAATTTACTTTTTGGCTGGAAGAAGACCTTGCGCGTATGTAGGCTTTTTCCAAAAAATTGTTTTATTCCTGTAAACTCAAAAAAACTTTTTCGACCATCCTCACCATCGATGGTCTCATGCAAATTTCAATTTGTGGTCTAGAAGACCTTGCTCCTTTTGTAGTGTTTTTAACCAATAGTTAACAATTTTTTGAGTTGAACCAATTCATGTTTAGTCCTTCCGTCCTCAATACATGGACGACTACGAGAAATACGAACAGCGCCTCAAAGAATTATACCAGCTCTACGTCATCAAGTTCCGCAACCTAACCTTCATGGAACAGTTGGCTTTAGAAGTGGAGCGAAGCGAAAAGGAGAAGACGGCCGAGTTGGAGCAATCGATGCGTCAGACGGTGGAGAAGATGCGCAGCGAGGTCGCTAAGGCTGCTCCGTACGAATTAGCGAATTATATCCAGTCATGCAAATATATTTTAGAATCGAAAGTCTTCAAATCGAAGACATCAACAGGAATGAGATGAAGCGACCGGCGGTGTTCGGAAACATGACTGGAGCCGGGTTGTCGGATGAGGACGAGGACGAAGAGGATGAAGAAGAAGAGGAACTCGTCGATTTTAACGAGAATTTGGACCTCGATGACGAGTTTATGACACAAAGACGTGCCTCGCTTCAAAGGACCGAAAATGTGATGGAGGACGGTTCGGATAACGACGACGACTTTTAAGATCTTTTGGTTTTTCGTGACTTTGTGTTTGCCTTTTAGTCGATGAAACTTGTTTATAAAGAGTCCAGTAATAGTTATTTACATATACCCGGAACTTTGCCTTATGGTAAGCCTCCCGTCGAGCGTCCAATGCTCTGCACGACCACCGTGACTCCTTTTATCCGATTTCCGGTCAGAACTCCGATCGCGCTCTTCGCTATGTGGACCAAAGTTCTCCGGAGTCCCGAGTGGCGCAGAGTGAAAATAAAGATGTTGACGATGGCTTTCGTGTGGCTTACGATAAAGAAGATGACTTTGACTTCTCCCAGGTAGTTGTCGAAGTAAGTGACCAAAATGTCGGGAATTACGAGCATGAAGAGGGCGCTGAGAGACACGAATCCGACGGTTTTGGTGAAACGGGCCAATTTTTTGTTTTGGTAGTATTGGCGACCGACGGTGTGTGTTCTCATAATCTTAAAACATGGTTCCTGTAGCCTATAATATTGGGTTAGTTTGCTTACGCAATAGAGTTTGTAACTGATGGGCAGATAGAGGAGAATGCTGATAAGCACGGGGATAAGCCGGATGTGATGCACGTATTCCCAAACTGCCGGGAGATAAGCCTTTGCACCGTAGCAGATCCGGGTCATATCGAAGGTGTACTCTATTTGAAAGTACAGGCAAACGAGGAAGGCGATGGCGCTGAAGCCGAATGTGCCTGAAGCATCAAACCTTTACCTTTAATCCGTGAGAAGCTAAACTATCACCTATGGTCAAAGCAATTCCGTTTCTCCGAGAGCAGATGACCTCGTGTTGGACGGGTTTGAGGACAGCGACGAGACGGTCGGCGGAGACAAGCATGGTCATGATGCCCACGAGGTGGTAACCAAAGAAGAAAAGGACGTTAAAGGGTTCCACGTAACAGCGGAGACTGGATTCTGGGACAAAAGCCTGGTTTTGGGAGTAGAGGACAAGGCGCTGGATTCCGGAGAGGATGTTGGCCAGGGCTTGGACGGTGTCGGCGAGACAGAGACCCCCAATGAGGATGAGTTCCTTGCACGGTCGGAGAGTCTTGGAAAAGTAGATCAAAAAGCAGATGGGAACGTTAAAGAACACGACAATGCAGCCGATGATACTGTAGACCACCATGAATATTTCGTCGTTGGACATTTTGAAAAGAAGAGAGTTGGGTGAAATCTGGAAAGAACGGTTTGAAAGCGGAGAAAGGAAATTATCCTGGACACAAAAATGAGTGCTCTCTGGACTCGCGAATTTATATACGCGCCTTGCATGTCCAAAACTACAAAAGGCGCGTGTTGTTTGGAATCGCCAAAATGGGTTATGCACGTCTGCTCTCGGTTCTCGGGTGCTTTTAGTTCCGCATACGTCACGGGTGAGAGTTACAGCAAGGTGGGCGTGAGGTTATCTCCGAGCTTAAACGTCGTTGATTCGTTCAAGAAGAGAAGAAAATTCTTGAGAAAAAATGTAAATTGGGATTCTTAGATAAAATGTTGCATGCCTGTCGTTTTTGAGTTAGAAAACCATTGATTCGTTTGAATGAAAAAGCGGCATAAAAATGTATAGGAAAACTCAGAAAGAACCCGTGTGAGAGCTCTGGATTTGAAAAGGTCTCGTTCATTGTGTACTTTGAAAATGCCCATGCTCAACGTTGCGTACAACATGAAATGTGCCTTACTCGAGAACTTTTTTTAACAAAGGACTCCGACAAAAGACACACTTGTAAATGTACCTGATTGTCTTTGATGTCTAAAAGTTGAATGCAGTAAATCTAGATTAACGCTAGAATCCCATTTGCATATCCCGCAGAAAGCTGAGCTCTCATGCAAAATCAAACTAGCCATGCAGAATTTCAAAAATTAATTGAAGTCCTACGAAATTGAAATTCAATTATAAGTGTCAAAATTCGAAAAAGAAAACAAGATTCAAAAATTTAAAAAACAAGAAAGCCAAAGACTAAATTTTTGAGTTAACACCCTTAAAGTGCAGAGTTTCAAACTTAAATTTCCTTGAAGTAATTCTGTAGCCATTAATCGACTGAAACAGAAAAGCAGTTGTAACTTTTGAAGTTTGAACAAGATGCTGTAAAATCAAAACCAGAAAAGCAAACATTACAATTTTTAGACCCTGACAACCCTTAAAGTACTGATCACAAGTTATGTATGACGTGAAAACCGACTGTCAATTTCATTCCTACGTGAGAGTTTTAATCTAATTTTCTTGCATTGAATTTCAGAAGACTGTGACCAACTTTTCTGAATGCCAGTATGTGTAAAAAGCGTAAGTACGGGTACACATAAAGTCCGCATTATTGAAGAGCGCTCGCAAGCCGCTTGCCGTCACATAAGCTTAATTTAAGACTGATCACGATTGAGAGCAAAGGCGCTATAATGGAATCACATTACAGTACACATGTTTTGCTTATGGCGAGGAGAAACAAAGAAAGTTGCGAACATTCTGGAAGCGACACACATTCTCCTACACTCCTCGGTTACCTATGTACATTTCGCCTCTATACATTAATCTCGGAATAGTCTCCTCGGACACGTACAAATGAAGAATATCAACTATGCAGCAGCATGCGGAAGGTAGCATCTGTAGTCAACCTTGAAGTAAAAGTTTTGTCCGCAACCCAGCGTTTACCTGATCCTTAAAGTTTAAATATACTCGGATATAGTAAAGGTCAAGCCATTGTCGATGAATTTAAGCTGCTTATACAAAAAACCAACGTGAAAGAGCACCGAAGACAAGTGCAGATGCACAAATCCGCTATTGGGCTGACATGAGTCGACATGGAAGGTAACGTTGATAATAAGATAAAACCATTCTTGTAAGAGTAATTAATTCAGTTTATAAACACACTCACAGTCTATCCATGCATGGTTTCATGCAGGTTACGCAAGTGTTGCAGGCTACAAAAACCTAAATTTATGCTACGCATAAAAATGGATTCAAGGAACTTAGTTTGTTTCATGGAACCATTGAGCTTCGAGTACTTTCAGAAGTTTCACTGAAAAACTAAATGCTCATTCATAAGTGTAATTAAAAAATGGGAACTAGTCGAGATGATGTCCGTACTTAGAACTACTCGGAATACAGTGTCATTAAAGTTTAAAAATGGCTAAAAAATTGAGAGTTAGGTTGTCGACTCTGTTCTTCCAAAATTATTTTTTCAACTGAAGCACACAGATTCGATGAACAAGATTCCATGTACTTTATCTGAACGTCTTAAGCACTAGAAAATTTGCGAGTTGAGACAGAAGGAGTCAGAATGAGGCTCAACTATTCAAAAATTATCATCTTTTAATTCAAAGCATACAAGCCTGATAGACAAACCTTGTATCAAAACGCATCGACGGCAGCCAAAACTCAACAAAACAAGAATTCTACACACAAGACCTTTAAACCAAGATTTACTACACACATCCTATTTATTGACCCGTGTGCTTTAACTACAAGTGGCCTTTAATCTCAATCGTGAATCCGTGAGAATATCGAAGACAATTCAGAAATTTTATGCGTTTACATAAGAATAAATTGGCATGGCAGCATTTTACTTGGAACGCGTTGGGCCAACAGTCGTTATGGGAAGACTAACGATTAAATACAGATACGAAGTGCATTAAACATTAAACATGGGAATGATGAGCAGTGATGCGAAGTTTAAAAAGATCACGCAGTCAGGTCACCTCAAGCGATGACGTTTGCTAAAAAATTAAAGAGGACGGCAGCGATTAAGGAAGCATTCTTGTAATAGCTAAATTGAGAATTTAACTAATTGTTGGTAAACAGGCCTGGAAATTGTAGTGAACTGCATGCATTAAAGTGCATCCTTGGAAGTGTAATTGGATTTTAGCAATGAAGTCGAAGTCTCAGATGCTCCAGGAGGCCAGCCCCAGCCTACCATCCTTGCTGTTTGAAACAGGCAGCTTTAGGCTTACACACCTTACTGCCAGGCGCATTCGGCGCAAAACCCGTAATGAAAATGTCCAAGCCTAAGCCCACAGCAGGTGTCGCCCTATTCCACTTACCCCGATGTAGAAAAGACGTGCTTGCTTCAAGATCAAAACCCTCTATTTGGAACGCCTATAGAACACAAAACATAGTTAAATGAAAGAAATGAAGAAACAAGGAAGCATTTATCAAAATCACAGTTTCACCACGTAACTGATTAATTCACAGATGGTCTTTACTAATGAGCTTTCTAATCCGCATAACTTTTTGTTTTCTCTGAAGAGCCAACGTAGTTGGCGATTCCGCTAGTTTTCTCTGATCTAAACCAAATAGCAAAAACAAAAAACCCAATATTAGTAAATTATATAGTATGTGGTTCTAAAGTTCAAACTTGACATTAAAATGTCGTTCCCACAGGTTCAAACTTCGCCCGCCAAAGAGCTCCTTTTCCTTTTTGTGTTCAACTCCAACAGCTGTGCTCCGTTTCATCCTTTCGCAACTCCAAATCCTCGATTAATGGGGCGATTTGTCAGGTGTTAGCGGAGTTCGCCCAATCACTAACCCCTCCGACCTCCCCTTTCGCCTAATGTTTACGCCAGTGATTCATCGCAGCGACAGAAGCCGCCGCTAGCGGATCAGTCACCGCACCCAACGCTTCGCTGTTTCTCGTTTCTCTCAAACGCGCGATCGATTTGTCGCCATGCGGTTTGCGATTCTTATTTTCTCCGCCGCCTTGCTGATTTTGGGATTATGTGCGACTGAAAAGAAGGATATTATGAAAGGTGAGGTAGCAGTGGCATAAAACGATTCTAGGAATAAGGTTTTAGATGTTATTCCGGATGAGATCTTCAAGTTCTTCAACACGGTAAGCCTGTTTTTTTAAATTTTTACAGCATTTAATAAATTTGCACTTAATTTCTCTCATTTTCGAGCGGCTTGAGTAACGACTTTTTGATTTTTTCGAAGATGATCTTGTGGGAGAATTGGATGCCTTTGACTAATCGATTTTCACAACTTTTCAACTATTAATTATTTCTAAATTAGACCAAATTGGTTTTCTTAGTTAGTTTCTTTGTCTTTCGAAACCTTACTTCTAAAAGCGTGTATTGAATTTATGGAAAAACTGCTGGATTTCTTTTTAATTAGCTGTATGTATCTGGTCTTGTTTGAGCAATAAGTACCTACGTCTAACTGACCTTTAAAATTTTAGATGACCTGGGAAGAGAAGGAAGCCATGAAGGAAATCAAACAAGCCGTCTACCAATCCACCAAGAACGGAACTAAGCTGACCCCCGAACAGATTACCGAACTCACCAAGGAAAAGTCCTCATCACTCTATGACAAAAAAGTGGCCCTGGAAGAAGCCCTACAAGACAAGGTTGCCAACCTTACCGACAATGGCCAAGCGTTTATTGAAGCTGTAAGTGTCTTCCGCTTGCTATCACCTCTCGCTTTCCGAAAACGCTCTCTCAATTAATTCAGTATTTCTTAGCTACATATTACTTCTGTGATGACCGGACAGAACTACGGTGTCGGCGGACGCTCGGAGATGCTGGATCTGCTCCGTAAGGAGAACCGAAAACTGTCTAGAGACGATCGTCGAAAAATCGTGGCCGCTTTTCCTAAGTTCAAACGTATTTTCAACTGTAAGAAAAACAGAGAAATGGCTCATTTAACAAATGATGTTTTCTAGATTTGCAACGCAAGCCTTAATCAACAAGCTTTAATTTTTTTGTGATGCAGTTTGTCTTGTGCGAATTTTGTATGTTCTCGACCAATGCCAATAAATAAAATTTTGAACAGTCAAAATTAGTTCAGTCTTCTGTAACATAACAGACTCTACGTCCGACTTTTACCCGGAACTGTTTGCACTCCTAATTTTTTGTTTAGAACTTTTAACGTTTATCATGTCAAATACAAGTTTGCTTCTGGTCTTCTGGGAAGATACTAAGAGCTTTATTAAACTAACTCTTTTTTGTTAGATTTGCAAAAAAGCGCAGCCAGAAATGTTTTTTAGCCTGTTTTTTGGGAGCGTCGCTTTTGTGTTTCTCTAATTGAAAACAAGTTTCTGATTCTTCCTCCTGTGGCCAACCGTCTTCTTTACAACCAAAATAGTCATTTGCTATAAACAAAGTCAGATACTATTACGTCGTCGCCACAATGAGGCTCTGGATTTTTGTTCTTGTCTTATTTTTCATTGGCGCCTCTTATGCTGAGGATAGCAAGCCTGCTGAAAAGGACAAACCGACACCCAAGGAAAGCCATGGACATCAGAAAAACAATATTTATAGCGGTAGCTTTTTTAATCGAATTTCAACTTTTAAAATGTTTTGTAGACCTTGTACCCGATGAGCTTTACGATTTCCGCGCAGACGTATGTTCAAGGATTGCCCATTTGTTTTAATTGTAGTTTTAGCTACCCTGGGAACAGCAAGACTACTTGGATGAGATAAACAAAGCCATCGCGCAAGCCATCAAAAAAGGCACCCCCATGTCCTCCGATCGGATCAACGATCTGCTGAAGGAGAAGTCAAAAGATCTATACGAAAAAAAGATGGAAGTCCTGCATACTGTGAACAAGAAAGTGGACGCGATGACTTCCAAGGCTAAGGATTTCATTGAGAAGCTCTGTGTCACGTCGCTGATTAGTGGACATCATTGGGGAGTCGGAACGAACGAAAAGATGTTTGCCTTGCTAAGGAAGGAGGTCCCGATGCTGAGTGAAGAGGACCAGAAGTCGGTGGTGGAGCAGTTTCCGAAATATAAGAAAATTTTCGATCGTAGGAAACAAAGTTAAATGGTCTCATCAAATCCCCATTTTAGACTTCAACAAAAAGAAGCCGTAAAGAAACCAAAAATGCAAAGGAAAGCTTAAAATTATTTTTGCGGTGTCGACTTGTAGCGACAATAAAATAAGTGAATTTAAAGAAGTTGAGGGCTTAAAATGGCGGAGTTTGAAAAATGGTCCCTTTCCTGCAACCATTCATTAAAAAGCGTGCAAGGCAGCTAACGTGTGTTCAAACCACCCTCCGCCATAGAAAATGGAGCAACGGCGCGAAAATTGCGGCGAATTTCCGTGGCGGAACCTCAACCGCGAAACGTGACAAATTTGGTTGCGAGCACTATATCAGCAATAATTTTCCGTTTGTTTCAAATGTTTTTTGTGGTGACGGTCGCCACAAAATTCTTTGGTCTTTAGACTTCCTTGTTTTGCAATTTCAGCAGTCTCGACTAATTAGGTCTTCTACCAGTTGTCAATATTACAACATTTCCTGCTTTAATGTTTATTCGCTCGACTTATTACTCCGTCTGTCAGTCATGCAGTTTCTCAGCCGCTTAATATTTTGTCTGTTTTTGCTCTGCGTTTCTCAAGCCCATCCAAAAGAGAAGCGCTTTTCTCTGTTCAATTTGTTCCATAAAAATGAGGACAAGCCAAAACCAGCTGCTACTCCATCTCAGGTAAAGAAACCTGGCATCTTTTATGGTTGGTTAATTTTATGCGCTAAGTTTTCACGTAATGTTTCAGATCTTGTCCCAGATGAGCTTTTGAATTTTTTCCTTAACGTGGGTAAGATTTGATTGCCAACTTACAGATTTCATTTTAGCTACCATGGGAGCAACAAGAGTACATCGATCGAGTCAAAATAGTCATTGCTGAAGCATACAAGAAAGGAACTCCTTTATCGAGCGACCGAATCAACGATCGCATAAAAGATTTGGATCCGGAACTGTTCGACAAGAAAATGGAGTTGGTGCATTTGATGAACAAGAAGATCGATGCTCTCACTCCTAAGGGGCGTGATTATATTGAAAAGGTCTTTTAGTAATTTTAAAGCGCATTTTAACTCTATTTTCAGTTATGTGTGACTTCTGTCATGACCGAACGTCCAGGTTGGGGTCTTGGAAGCGACGAAAAGAACATCGCTTATCTTAAAAAGGAAACGCCCGGTTTAAGTGAATCTGACCGGAATGCGATTGTGGAACAGTTTCCAAAGTATAAGCTGATCTTTCAACGTGGGTCGCTTGCTTGCAGCAGATTAATGTCAGGTCATTTCAGGGTTTGGTAAACACTAAGCAGCTCCAGATATTGTTGCTACACAGAAAAATGGCTTCCAATTTCAATAATAGTTTTTCTTGCCGGTCTAGTTTCCAAATGACTGCATCTGCTGCTCGCATTTTTCGCTTTGGAAATACGTGTTTATTGGTTAAATTACAACATTAAGGATACATAAGGTACAGTAATGACGTTTTACGTAATTATGGTGGTAGAAGGCTGTCGCAACTGATCACAAGCTTCCCATCTATTTTTGGAGCTTTTTGTCGCTTCATATTTTCGACTGTTAGCCGGCGACTCTCTGGCAGTGACAAGAGAATCTTGTTTCCGGTTTTTTTCTCAGCCAAGTACGTAGCCACTGCACTGTACTGTTCCAGCAAGTCGTCGATTAATTCCTTAAAATGATCCTCGGGCATCCAGGGCAGTTCGATTTTGAATTTGGGAGTTCGCAGAACTTGGAAATAGAACGCTTCCACAAGAATCAAAATGTGGGCAGGAAGGAGCTCGTCCCAATAGGAGTTGGTGGAAGTGTACTGAAATTCTCGGAGATCTTGGTTAAGGAGGATTAAGTCGACAATGCGGCCGATGAAAGACTCGGAGTGAGGTCCGGAGTAGCGGAGTTTGAAGACCTTAAATAGAGCACTAAGGTTTGATTAAATTTGGTATTACCTTAAGCTGTTGATGGATTGTAGCGTCGTTGAGAATCGAGTTGAGAATTGTGAGGTTTCCAGTTTCATATTGAGCATAGCGAGTGGCCCTTGGTATCAAAGACTTCAATACCATTCTCTCGACTACATTCGGATTGGCGTACTAAAATTGAAATTCTAGTTTTTTGCAGTTGGCCATTGAAAGCTCACCACATTGTACAAAACAATAAAGTATTTTCCATGTGTCACTTTAAGAAGCGAGTACTTGCTAGTCCCCACATCCACCTTTTTCTTTGAGATAGCTTTCGTCTTCTTCAACATCGCTTTCGCCCAGTCATCGGCCCATTCAAACGCAGCCGGCGGTAAATAGATCTCGCTCAAAGGAACTATGTAAGAGTTCTTCTCCAATTTGTCGATTTCAGGACTGTAGATTCCTCTTAAAAATTGCAACTACGCAAATAAGAATTTAACCCCTTACTTACTTGAGTTTCTGGCCTTCATTGACCTGCACGTAAACATCTCCAGTCAGATCTCCAACGAAATCCTTCAAATCGTGGCAAACGAGTCGGCATCTTGCCCTATCCTTAGCGGAGACGCGTTTAAGAATATTCAGTTTGAGCTCATAAGGAAGGCTCAGAAATGGAAATGGTTCTTTTGGTTCGCGAAAGAACTTGGACACGGATTTCAAAAGCATGTTGACATCAAGAGAGAGTGACCAGATGGGACGAAGAGGAGACTGGATGGGGTGCGGAGGGAGAACGCGGTTGTTTGCGTTAAGTGCGGCAAAATCGATATCAGCGCTGCAGCTTGCAGGCGTTAATTAGAGCTGCAGAGGATTTTTGAAGGTCAAGCGGAGTGAAACCTCATTACAACGTTATAACAAGCGTTCTACGATTCAGACAGACTTTGATTTTCTTTGATCGGTGGGAATTTCTCAACGCAGTTTTGTTATGAACATCGGCGATGTGGCCAGTTTAAAACTTTTCAGCAGTGCTTGAAGCAATGCGGAAGAGTTTCTCATCTTGTTTTATATCCGTGCTGCAGCTTCCAAACAATAATTAAAGCTACGGGTTTTTAGAGGTATCTCAGTGACCCTTTGGCATGGCTCAATTGTTTATGAAATAATGTTTTTGAATGGTGAGTCTCAGAAGTGAATGAGAAGAGTCTCAGATTTGAGCGGTGATTAAATAGAATGAGTGATTTGAACGAGATTAATTTTTGGTCTCAGAAGTCTTTTTTCTATTTCTGTAAGATCTGTGATTAATGCTAAGAGGGTTGAAGATTAACTATAGCCGACTTCTCTGTCCGTTTATCGCTCCTGCTCTTGAATACCGAAATCAAATTTTTAAACTCTTGAGCTTTGCTTTAAATATCTAGAGTTGTCAGTTGAGATTTGTGTGATTAAGTGGTGTTAGAATTAGGTCGAGCCAACAACTTTGTTTCATTTGAAAAATTAAAGTTTCATACTTTCGGGGCTCTATTTCCAGAACGGTCAGGACTTCGAGGCGCTTGTCGTATCGCTTTGTTTCTTGATGAAAAGTCAAAAGTACTTTATTTCGCGTTCCTGAATAGAACCAAAACCGGTTTCACAATGTTCTCTTTTCCTAGAAATGTCTTTATTCACAGCGGTTTTCCTTCAAGGCAGAGCAGCGCCCTTTATAGAGTAGAGTGGCATATTAATCTCGCTATGCCGAATATTCAGTTAGGATCGCTGCCACTTTTTGTTTCATTTTCCGCTTCTCCTAAAGCTCTGAGACCGTGTTTTGTCTAACACTAACTCCAACGTAAACAGAAATTAATTTATGTACCGCGCGGTGCCAGCGCCGATTTGTTTCGAAGTAGTCGGTTCTCATGCCCGTTTAGTTGCGTAAACAAGACAGTGGACGAGATAAATGCTGTTTATGCCTTTGTTTTCCTGGCTGGAATGGCATTTAACCTTTGGTTATGTTGACCACTCTTTGATTTTGTTTTGACAATGTTTTGTCTAAGACTGCTTGCAACGTAAGTAATTAAGTTTACTCTGTTCCTGTGCTTATTTGTCTTTTAAGAGCAGAAGTGGGTGGTTTGACCTTTATAATCATTCAGTTGCGTAAACAGGAGGGTGAACGAGGTAATCACTGTTTATCCCTTTGTTTTTGAAAGGTGGGTGTAATAGGAATCGCAGACTTTGCTTTTGTTGGCCGGTTTTGAATTAAAATTGTCAGACTAAAACAATTTTTCTTGAAGTGTTTTGAAGTGAAGTGTTCAAGAAAGTCTAAAAGAATTAAAGATTAGCTAAAGCCGACTTCTCTGTCCGGTTATCGCTTTTGCTTTCAATTATCGAAATTAATTTCAAGCTCTTGAGCTTCGCCTTGAATATCTAGAGTTGTCAGTTGAGATTTGTATGATTAAGAGGTGTTAGAATTAGGTCAAGCCAACTTCCTAATCCGCCGATTCGGTTCATTTGGAAAATTAAATTTTCATACTTTCAGGGCTCCACTTCCAGAGCGCTCAGGACTTTGAGGCGCTAACATATCGCTTTCTTTCTAAATGAAAAGTCGAAAGCACTTTGTTTTGCGTGTTTTGAATAGAACCAAAACCGTTTTCACAATGTTCTCTTTTCCTAGAAATCTCTCTATTCACAGCGGTCTTCCGTTAAGGCAGAGCGGCCCGTTACTGCCCCGAATATTAATCTCGTTATGCCGGATAATCAGTTAGCATCGCTGCCACTTTTTGTTCCATTTTCCGCTTCTTCTAACGCTCTGAGACCGTGTTTTGTCTAACACTAACTCCAACGTAAACAGAAATTAATTTATGCTGTTTCTGTACCGCGCGGTGCCAGTTTGCGCCGATTTGTTTTGAAAGAAACAAGTAGTCGGTTCTCATGACCGTTTAGTTGCGTAAACAGTGGGCGAGGTTAACGCCGTTTATGTCTTTGTTTTGTTGGCTGTGGGTGGATTAGTGCGTGGCTCTTTGTTTTTGGTTTCATGGATCACTCTTAGATTACAGAATTGTCCTAGTCAAGTTTAAGATGGTTGTGAACATTTCTTATGTTAAAGCAATTTTTCGCCCGTTCAATGGTGGCGTTGATATTTAAGCACCATGAACAAATAGGCGTTTTTTAATGTTAGTTGCTAGTTGCAACGTTAAACACAAACTGAATTTTTGCGCCGCCTTTGTCCTCTGCATTGCAGGAACGTTACAGAAGCTTGTTTCGTTTCGTCTAAGACTGCTTGCAACGTAAGCATAATTTAATTTACTCTGTTCCTGTACAAATTTGTTTTTTTGAGAGCTGAAGTGAACGGTTCTTATACCCATTCAGTAAAGTAAACGAGAGGGTGGACGAGGTAATCACTGTTTATGTTTTTTATCCTGTCTTTGTAATTGCTTTTGCTGGCCGTATTTAAAGTCAACATTGTCAGACTTGAAGCTTTTCTAAAGTGTTTTGAAACGTTTCTTTGTATTGTCATCGGTCAAACTCGTGTTTTTCCACGTCTTGTCTACGTCATAAATCAGCAAGAGTGATTCACATTTGCGCAACACTTCCAGCACCGCCTTCGTCTTTTGCAGCGGCGTTGCAGAGGCGAACTCGCATCGATTGGCTTTTTCCCCGCTGTTCTGTTCTCGTCCTGCTCATTTCACTTCCGCGTTGTTTATTTGGTTTGCATGTTAAATGTTTCGCTTTTAGGTAATGCCGTCCTATTTTGGACGGGCGCGGCTTCAGGCCGCGCTCAAGGACCCTTACTGCCAGGAGAGAAACGCGGTAGTCAACATGCTTAATGAGGTTAAGTATTTTGGCAAGGATTTGTGTTATTACACGGGTCAGAAGATCAGGAAACAGTACTATAGAGTGAGTTGTAATCTCTCATCTAACTAAAACTGGTTTTCTACGTTAGTTCTACCCACAACAAGGTCTCTGGTTCTCACTCCGTTCTCAGCCCGACAGACCTCAACAGAAGTTGTCTCAGTTTCTAAAGCTGCCCGTTGAGGTCAAATCTCACATCTTCTCATTTCTAAGCCAGAAGGAAAAACTACAAAGCCGCCTTGTTTGCAATGTTTTCAACGTCATCGTAATCCAGTCTTTTCCACGCCTTCCAAACACTCTCCACCTGTCGTAAGACTCATTTGTATGCTTTCGATAGGTGTACGATAAATGACTTTTTTAGCTATCGTCACGTGGGAGAAACCGACCGTTCAGTTCTGGTAATAAGCAAACCCGGAAGAAACGCGTGCTTCCAAGAGAAATGGGTCATTAAACCCACGCATTTTATCAATTTGCACTCGCAGATCAAAATTCAGTCGGCGCGTTATGAACCCAAATTTGGAAATTTGAGGATGCTTGAGGAGCTGCTCACGCTTCCAGTTTGTGCAGAAATCAAGGAGTTCACTGGAGTCGTTGTAAGTGCCTTTTGAATGTGGCATTTGAATCCGAGAGTTTTAGGAGGAGAATATGAAGGACGTCTTGAAACTTGCAGTTTTTGAGAATTCGATTCAGCAAGTGGAAATCAAGACGGGAAATAGAAGGAACGTGGAGTGCATCACGACTTGGGCGATTTCGAGGGATGATTTAAAGGTATATGTGAATAGTTTTAAATGTCTTCTGTAGTCAGCCTTTGAAAAACTTTAATGCAATCAATTTTTCAAGTTTTTAAATCTGTTGCTGTTCGCTGTTGCGCGACAGTATTCTTTAAATCAGCATTGTTTGGAGCTTCGCCTTACAGATTTATATTTTGCAACAGCCTCGGCGCTGCGCGCCTTGTTTGAGCGATTTCTCGGCTAAAGAACATCTCGTCGAATTCCACCAAAAACGCATTTGAAGCTTCACAATTTTCACCGTTCCTCTTCCACCGCCGCTGAACACGGGGCCTTGCGCGCTATTGTGCAAGAATTCATTCCTTAATTCAAAAGAGTTCGGCGCTTCGCGCTTCAGTATATTTATTTGGCGACTCTCGGCCCTACGCTGACGCAATTTTTTGATTGCAGAGCCTTTTTAGCTCAAGCGCTTAGGATGTTTCATGAGTCTGCGTTTGCTGCCTCAAATTTATCTGCGTTGATCATCCACTGGCGCTCAAAACACCGCTACGTTGCTCGCCGCACGCGAAAGTGCGACAAACAACAATCGGAAAACTACCGTACACCACCTTTCACCAATCGACATGCTTCGTGACGGACATTTCTGGATCGTTCTCCTTAATTTAATAGAGGGGATTAAACGACATCAAATCTGTTTTTTGAAACTCAGTTTTTTAAATGTTTCATGTTCATCTAATTTTGCCGTATTCAAAATGAGCGTAGAATGTTAACAAGCGTTTCATCAAATCTACAAAATAGTATTTTTACAGTCAAGCTTTAAAACTTTACCTAAACTATGTTTTGAACAGGATTCAAATGACACAATTATTAAAACCGTTTCAAGCGTTTTGCTTTGCATTCTTTTGTTGTAGTCAGGCTAAATCTGAGAATTCTTCAGTCACTATTATTTTAAATCAGTAAATTTGTAACTGATTTAAAAACAGCAAACAGAGATTGTATTTCGAGCGTTGGTTGACTTTATCCTCAAATTGTGTTTAAATGCAACATTAAAAATTTCATTATGCTCTGTTTACGGTTAAAGACTCACTTGCTGCTTGATATTTTTCATCCTTTCCAGAAATTTCATTTATTTGTACTTTCTTCTCTCAAGGTGTACTTTGATTTATCTTTGTGTTCCTATTTTAACAGAAATTTCAATAGTTAAAGCTTTCATCATTTTTTGCTTTTTGGCATGACGTTAAAAATGCTCTGAGCGTCTTTTTCACAGAAAGTCATCCTTCACTACACCGGCAAAGATTTCACTTGGGTGACTGAGCAGGCACAACATGTCATCGCGAATAACAAATCTCTTACGCATTTTGAATTTCGAACGGATGGACTCGAAATTCCGAAATTTGAACGGATGGAGGCTGCCATCTGGGTTGGTTTCAGTGTTCCCTCCTCTTCTCAAAACAATTCCTTTGTAGCATTTCATAACTCCTCCACGTATCGGCTGCGTTCGTCTTCCTCAAGTGTCGAAAGAAGAATTTCTCTTGTTGAAGGACGGAATGGTTGCCAAGTTCGGAAAACTCGTGATATATGATCCTCGAAGGAACGCCCAAGCATTGAGACTCGTAATCTCGTCTAGTCGTTATATGACCGTTGTCAACAGCTTGGAGGGACTGAGTTTTACAGGACGATTGGCTGACGGTTACTTCAATGGAATTGACCACGGACTGTGATTTACTGCCTGATTTAAGGCTATCGCCATATCATGTATTTACTATTTGTGATTATATTTTAATTTTGAAGAAGATTTATTGATAAATTGAAGAAACCGTAGCCAGTAGGTTCAGGGCGGTGACCTTTGAATTGTGTGTCTTCGTTCTCTTCGTTATTTTGGCAATTTTTTCTTGTCATCAGACCCTCAATCTTCTCCATCGCTTTCGTCCTCAAAAAAGGCCTCGGCAGCCGAGACGACTCCGGCGGTTCCAACGGTGGTTGCAACAGCTGCAGCGGAGGAAATAAATGAAAAGGTTTAAGGTTCCCTTACCTCCTCCCAGGCTCATCATCCAAGCAGCGGTGCTTCCAGCCGCAATTCCGCCAGCTCCAAATCCTAAAGCGCCCACCAAAAGAGGCACTCCGATCGCCACGCCAACTCCTGCACCAACTCCTACGCCCACGCCGATCGCCGCCTTCTTCAGGGAGAATTTCATAGGGAAATCTAAAATGACCAATTTGAGAATAAGACCAGTCCAAATCCGGTCAGTTGCGGACCAACTGAGTGTAATATGATGGGCTAAAGACGGCATAAATAAGAGCTAACTGATAAGGTTTGCTTTTATACCTTTTAGCGTTTGACACGTTTGCCTGTGCTGGAAGGAATCGACTGTCATTAAACGGTCGTTCTTTAGTGGCGTTTCGAACGCTGTTCTTGTGTGTGTGTGTGTGTTAAAGGTCGCCTTTGTACGGCCGTTATCACCAATCCTTTGAATTAAGAACGAACGTCTGATTGATTTTTTGAGGAATTAGTGAGTCAGCTGCAGCGGTTTATGCCACAATTGCTCAGTTTCAACTCATATTTGAATACAAGTAGCCCACACAAACATCTACAAAATTAATTCATGTTGTTGCAAATTCAGATATGTAATGTAAACAACGTAAAAGTAAGTGTTATGATAAATTGAGAATCACTCCAGTTCAGTTTTGATGGTCGGATATGTCTTTCGCATGTCGGAGAGGAGCTGGCGACGGATATCCGGCTGTTGGTAAGTCCGCGAACCGTCGTACAAGGCCTCCAACACGTTTTCAGTCTTCAAAAAATCGCTCAGGAGACGTTTGATGTAATACGTAGCGCCGTGGATCACCAGCGACTTGACGGATCTGTGCATGATTCTTAGGTTGAAGAATTTGTGGGCGTCGTGGACGTCGTAGAGCTCCTAAATAACTTTTTCTATTTACCTTAGCTAATTAATTCTCACAATTTCCACTTTTTCGACCGTGTTTTCCAAAATCGTGTTTTTTAGAAGGCTGATGTCGGGGTTTTTTGTCAGATCCATAACAATCGTGTCCACTCGAAGGTGACTGTGCAAGCTGAGCACTTCATCGAGGGTCACGTTATAGACCTTTGGCTTAAGGATACTGTACATGCGCTCTTTCTTGAGATACATCTGTTTCTTGTCCCTAAATCAAAATTTTAGAAAATGCTGGTTTTTGTTATAAACTTGTTTATCAAAGTGAAGTTTTTCTTGGGCAGCTTTTGGGTGATACAGATGTCAAACATCTTGCACACCATCCTAAGATCTTTGAGCTCGTAGTCGTTGAAATGTTCGAAGATCTTGGAGATGAGTTTGAAGGAAAGCGACGTGATGTAGTCGGGACGAGAGTTGTAGTACAGGGGCTGTTCTTCGTGGGTCAGCTATAAATATTTTAGCTTTACACTGCAATGACGAAGCGCTTCTCCATCTTGGCTGGTCTCCTTAAACCCCACTATTCCGCATACCTCGGCCTCCGACTCGTGCATTCTAAGCCAGTCAAATTCTTCCATAAAATCGTCGCGACAGTCTAAGCAATTCGAGTACAGGAAATGGCACCACCAGGGCGGATTTTTGATTTTTTGGCATCTAAGACAGGGGCAACAACTCATGGCAAGCACACACTTTCGATTTGGGAAACTATGTCCAGAAACGCCGCCGTGTTTCCTTGGCAACTCGGTGGAAAGGGTAAATTTACTGGGCGAATTAATTGAATATGGCGTGTGTATGAGGCCAACGTGGGGAGCACTCGGATATTGATTTAGTCGTGGACAGTTGGCCGCCGGAATTTGCGGCTACAAAAAGACACGACTTCGGTTCGCTGGAGCAGAAGTGCTGAAATTTGGATATGAGTGCATGAAGCATGAAACAACTAAATAGAAGAACTCCTTTATTCAGTAGAATCGAACAGAGGAGTGACGGACAAACAGATAGCTGACATCGGTGAAATTGTTGCGCTTGAAGATCTGCTCGTTCATGAAAACGCAGAGATTCTTGTAGAGGCGAGAGATGTCGAGAAGGTTGGCGGCGGTGAGGAGGCGGATAACCTGCTGCGCCTGGAGGTTCTTGAAGAAGGTCTTCTCCTTCCGCGAGAGGCGTTTGTAGCTGGAGACGGGCGAGGGGTCGCGGTTCCACTCCTCGCAGTATTGGATCACAAGTTTCGCAATTTCGGAATCCAGGAGTTGCATGGATACGACGTTGTCCGAGGGATCCTCCTTCAGGCGGAGGGCGCTTTTGAGCATCGTGGACATCTTGAGTGCTGGTTCGGAGATCTCGAGGAGGAAGTCGTCAGAGGTGAGGAGGTGGAAAGTGGCCATCGTAGAAGCTAGGGTTCCTCTTGGTATACTGAGAATGGGATTCGCAGGCCTTATATTTGTTTTGAAGCAATGCTTTCTAAACATTACATTCTAGGTTTCCAGATTGGCATTGGTTTACTGTAAATGCGATGTTAAGTGGTTCTCTTGTGAAAAGCAACGCAAAGCATCCCTTTTGACTTGCACTTGGCACATTTCATGTAATTTAATAAATATATGTACATTTCACGTAAACTTAGCCACTCTTACTCTGAAAGTGACAAAACTTTGGTTTTTTCTTCGCTCGTCAAGATTCACGAGGAGGTAGCGTCCAAACTGGAGCCTCACGTCAAAAGCCGTTTCCTGAGAATTCAACTGCCACACAGTTTTGTGCTGAAGAGTCTTCGAAGATTTGTCTTTGAAGATTGTGCAGAGTTCGTCGCGGACTATCGGGGTGATTCGTGGCAGTCGAATTGTCCCCTGACGTTGTCCCATGTAATACAGCTTAGATATGGTTTTTTAGAGCTTCCATAAATGCTGTGCTTACATCAACAATCTGCAAAATGTGCTGAGAAGTCATGACTTCCGCGACAGCTCCTGGAATCGAAGCCACGTCGAAGCCACCGTAGCAAAACTGAAATTGAGGAACGGACATGTTGAGGCTAAGGAAGTCGATGAGGAGTTGGTGGTTAGCTTTGTTGGGAGGTCCGCAGTAAACAATCGCAAGACGCTAAAACCTGATTTTTAAAAAGTTGCTTTATTAATTGGTACCTTCAAATTCCGTAATCTGTTGAAAGAAATACCCTGAATGACTTCTAAGGATTTCACAGGAAACTCCAGAGAGGACACTTCGTTCACGCTCGCATAGTCCCGTATGTTCAGAGTGTACTGAAGTGAGTCAAATTAGGAAGTAACGTAGCTGAGTAGGGGCTTACACTGCGAATATATTCCACGTCCCTGCACACAGTCGGGTGCATGACGCTGTTGAGATCAGTGGAGGAGTGGAGGTGAATTCCGACAATTTTCAAGCGACTGTCCATGTTTAGAAAGTCGTCCACCCTCCATGGAAGCCCTTTGGAATTGCTGGAGATTGTTTGGTTGAATGCGCGGACGTAGAAAATGTCGTGGGTGCGAAATCGGCTGATTCTAAAACTTAGATCAAGTACTAAATCGAAACGAATTGATAATTGGATTTTCTGCCATTTCATAAAAAGCGCCATCAAGTGCCAAGCGGATTTTGTGCGCTCCCATAACTTTTGTAAACAATTTAAAAGTCAGTTGACAAAGAAAACTGATACGAGAGAATTGTTTACTGCACGCTTTCCTATTTTGCTTTGTTGACAAGCGGCTTTCCAGCTCATCAGTGAACACAATGAGTTCAAACTGTTCAACGGCTTTGGAAGGTTTCTACAGATGTTTGGAGCATTTGTGTGAGCGTGGCTGTGCTGATGAGCATTGCACACCGTTATCTAAGCGTTTCGTCGTGAACTGAAAATTTGCGAATACCGTCCTAGTCCTAATCGGAAAACGCTAAATAAAGCTATTTGTTACGTTTAAGATTAATTCAATAATCAGAAATCAGGTATTTTAAGCATTTCCAGTGAATTGGCAGATGACTTAAAACCGGAACTTTCAAAAAGGTGAATTGTGCACATTCCAAGATATTCACTTATACGTTGTCCAAGTTTAACTACGTGTTTTTTTCAATTTCACCTTAACTGTGCCTAAACTGAACAAGAAGTAAACATGAAGAGTCCAAACGTTAAACAAAGGCACATTTAAAGCATTGAAAATTGAAAAAGGTTACGCTTTACACTGCAACGACGAAGCCATACTTGAAAACAATCAAAAAATATAATGTTAAGTAAAGAAAACTTGCTTGGGGTTCTAAGCATTTCTACGTTAGCAAACCATGTGAAAATTGAACAATTAAAAAGGGTGAGTTGTGTTTAATTCAAATATGTCCTTATATGTAATTTGTCTCACTTTTAACAACGTGTTTCCATCAACTACTACTATCGTACTCAACAGTCCCTAAAATATGAAGGAAATTACGCGAACGATTGATAAGCGTAACGAGTTGTTTATAAATTCAGTGACTCGTCACCGCGTCGAGGGCTGGCAAACAAGCTGTCAATTTTTAGGTAAACAACTAGCACATCACATCAAGTACTTTGGTGCAATTTTACGGGATGCGTTACTAAAACCAAACTATAATTTTCAAAACAGGAGTAAAGCTTGAATCCAAAGTTGGCGAAACATTAAATAGCGTAACAGAAAAGATTATCTATTTTTCACCTATCAAAAAATTTAATCAACCGTTTTAAATGACATGCCGTGTACGTCAGTCAACCCACCTCACGGTCAGAACGACATTCAAGCTGCACCATGGGATGATTTTCTGATTCAGAGATTTGCTCGTCAACCGCAAGTTTTTCTTGTCTTTGGAAGACAGAAACGTTTGTATTAAAGCAATAATCTCAAAAGGCACTTCAGCCAAATTCAGCCCAGGTCGTCGATTGAATTTGCGGATGAATTCTTCTTCCTTCAGCTTTTTCTAAAAATCAATTATAGCTCTCACAAAGACAAACAGCTTACCTTAAGCTCCCTGTAGCTCTTGGGGAACTCATCGAGTCTTGAGGCACGTGACGCGGACATGCAACGAAATCAAGCGCCAATCTTTGGTGCGGAAGAGCTAGGTGCGAGGCGGAGCGCAAACAGAGCGCAGTGTGGGACGAACTATGCATAGCTTGCAATGGTGCCCTCCTTTCGTCGATGCAAACGACCCACCAAGTAATCGATATTGTCGCTCTTTCAGATGATGATGATTGGTTACTCGGGTTTGTAACGGGGTCACGAACAACGCAAAAAGAACAAATGTTTTCTTACGGTGGAGCAAAGCGCCGCTCAGTCAAGGTCATCCGTCCACACAAATGTTGAAATTCGGTCAGCACGATTAGCACCAACGGGTTCAGCACCAACCAAAAGTCACGTGCCGCTCTAGTACCTTTAATAACAAAAAAATGAAGACTGTTACAAAGTTGATAATCAAATGAGATGTTTAAATTACGAAAATTGACCAAAATGTTGGCAAACTGAATCGAAAAGTATCAAATCAAGAAAATCTTCCACATTTCGTTAATTTGAAAAGTTCAGAAAAGCCTTATTTATAAAGGAATCGCAACCCGCAAAAAAAATCATTTGTTATTGCTTAGATCGAACTCTGGATCCACAAAAAAAAATTGAAAATTAACTGTGATATTGAAGTTGTGTCAAAACGAGCTCTTAAACCACAAAGAGAATTTCTATTTACAATCTCAGTCTATCTTGTAAGCGCGGAACTTGCGCGGAACTTGTTTGAAAATTAAAATTGTTTAAAGAATTTAAAAAGTTTGCTTTTATCACTGAAACCAAAACCAGAACTACTCTAAACTTGAGTAACGTGCTGTTGAAAAGTTGAAATTATAAGAAAAGCTGTAGACAGAAAAAGGCTGGTTTAACGTTTGCGTAAAAGTTAAACAAGTCTTTTCGTTTCTGTGTTTTTTGTATAAGCGGATACAAGTTAATAGTTTATTTTAAGCTTGTTAAAGATTAAAGTGAACGATATCTTGGGATATAATTATGGTGGTTACGTAACCACGACGTTGCCGTGCTCCGACCGAATCGACCACCCGGCTCCACTTATCAAACTGTTGAGTTTTTTCTTGATGTTACCGCATGCATTAATTTCAATTCTAGTTTTCTGAAAATTCTCGCAAGTTTTGCGCTATTCGCGTCACTTACCATGGTAGGACGAGCAGCGAAAAATTCTACAAAGCTTTCCAAAAATTCAATTTTGTCTTCTTCCACGTAAAAAGCCTTTAAAGAATCACAACGAGAAAATAATTCTATCGCAACTCGTGCCAGAAATTGAGTATATGTGGCCTGAAAATTAAGCAAAAGATGTCTGCAACTATCAGAAAACTTACCTTGTGCCAACTAATCACTTGGAGATCACGACATACTCGCAATGACAAAAATCGCAAGACTGTACGATTACAGCAATTCTTGGCCAAATGGATAGATGTTATTTTGAAGCGCGAGTTTAGATTTGCGAGCGTCTTGTTGGGCAAAGTTGGCCAGAAAATTGAGGAGTTGAGGATTGAGCCTTTCTCATTGCGTTGCAGGTAGAAGTGTACCAGTTGTCCTCGGTTGCTAAAGCAATACTTATCATGTATAGGAGGAGGGAAACCAATACGAAAAATTTTTAAAAATTGATTACAATTCGATTCGTTTCTCAAACTTATAGTGAAAACAAAACGAAAACGGTCTTTCGTTAAACGAATCTTGCGAAAGAGTTTCTAAACGGCATTAAAAAGTTTTAAAAGAGTCAAATAGAAAAGTCTCTCAAAAGCGAAAAATGCAATTTTTAAATTTTAAAGACTTTACTGTTTCTTACTAATTTCACGTGTATCGTGAATCCAAGTTGACGTCGGTGGCTAAAACAAAAATTTCTGTGCGTGGAATAGGAGCTTTAAAGGCGTCAAGTGAAGAAAACTTACATATACAAAAATTGGAACTTTTTAAATTCTGTAAACCACCTTGTCCGGTTTTAAGCGTTTAAACTAACCAAATTTCTATGTTTCACTCTCTCCAACAGCGAATAGTTGCTTGCCACTTCCTTAACAACAGATTTCTTCCTACCAAAAAACGAGAAAACTTCGTTGAGGAGCATCTCCGGCAGCGAAGATGACAGCGAACATACGTAGGCTGAAATCAATAACCTGAGAATAAATGTCGCGTCTTTGTGGAACTCTTCAAACAGAAATAAACACTTTCCGCACGTGTGTGATCAATAATCCTCCCATTATACGGACGGGTCGGTGATAGGAATGCAGGGTAACCCAAACAGAATGCACCAAAACAACCGTGGACGAAGGAAAACATTTGGGGTGTTGGGAAACAGAGTGATCTTATCATCAATAACACCAGGCAATTAGTAATAAATTCAAAGTTTACGGAAGCGCGGTGAGCCTGCAACAAACTAATGCCCGCAATTTCAGTTGATCCAATCAAACCAAATAAAAATTAAACTCTTCGTATAATTTTTTTCTGTTTATCAGTCTTCCAGCACTATTTGTAAGCTTCCTCGTGAACCCACCAAAACAAAAGATTTATTTACTTGCTGTTCAAGAATGAGTACGCAATATTCTTCATGTTCGGTATTTAAACTAGATCTTACCAATTACAATATTTACAAACATCTTCTTCTTCTTTTTACTTTCCATTTGTAAACGTCAACGCAGCGAGGTCATCAAGGGCTTGTCCAATAATGTGATATTCCTTAAAATGAAGCTGATCTACCGGTTTCGGGTTGAACTGAAAAGAATTTTCGACACTTTAAAAAATTGATTTAAGCTATACCCACCTTTTCATAGAACCTCATTGTGGCCTTGTCGTCTTCTGAGCACTCGTATTTGATTCTTGTAAATTTGTTTTGTTTCGCCCATTGAGCTAAATGAGCTAATAGCCTTTGCCCGATTCTCTGACCTCTAAGGTTGGGGTCAACGTAGAGATCTTCCATCATCACAAACTAAAATTTTAAATTTTGATTTGAAGTACTTCTTTCGAACTCTTACCGGTCCCTTCCATGTCGAATAAGCAGTGTAGAACAAAACATGGCCTACAACCTTGTGTTCAAAAATTGCCAAATACGATCGCAGCGTTTGTTTTTTGATCGAAAGCCTCAACGTCTCCAGCGACTGCTCGGGTCCGTTGGGCGAGCCGACGTGGGTGGCCAGAGCCTAAAAGCCATTTTATAGAAAGACAAGAAAGACGAATTCTCACTTGAATCAGCTGATAAATGACTTCTGCGTCCTTTTCGGTCGCATCGCGGATAATCAAAGACGACATATCTGCAAATCTAGATCTAAATTCGGTCTACATTTATATCCGCGGAGAGTGGAACGCGAGATGCGGAGATCGATCAATATCGCGACCACGCGACTGCGTTGTTCTCGTTCCACCCAAGGATGTCAGCTGGACTCTCAGCATTTATGTGTTTGCTGAGCACCGGCCGACATCACTTTGAAGTATTCACAATTGAGGCTTGTGGTGCAAGAGTGATGTATTATTTAGACGTCAAGTGGAAAGCAAGTTAAGGAAAATCATGAAATTGAACGGAGACACAATTGTTCAAAAGTAAGTCTTCCAAAAGTCATGCTCGAAAATTGTGAACTAAAAAAGTTGTTTTGAAGTAATTCAAATTTGTGATTAACTCAAAACTCACGCGAAACTGAACTACACTCAAAAATCATTTGTGTTTTACTCCTTGAAGGTTTAAAAAATGGTTCTCGAAATAGAGTCAAAAGTGCATCAGCAAGAACGCTTAAGCAAAATAAGCAAAATTACCGGGATGCTTAAAAACAAAAAAATTCAGAAGCACAGAAAAATTATTTTAGTCCAAAAAAATCTAAAAGTGCAAAAATGAAACTTGAAATTTAGAAAGTAGAGTTTTTCGTTATGGAGAAGAGATCAACTCACAAAAATCAAAAGACGCGTACTTGAACTTTATTTCGCACTCACAAAATCTTCTTTTTCACGTCATTAAATACCGCTTTCACTTGATCATACATCAACTCGTGCCCTTTAAAGGACAACCTGTCTTCGTTCGCAAAATAGCTCAACAAACTGCCCTTGTCGTACAAGAAACAGTCCCCATTTCTGCAAATACTCGATTCTTGATCGATAAAAGTGCAGTTTACACATCTGTCTTTGATGTGCTTTAATCGCTTCTCGACGTTTGAGTCGACCTAAAAATGACATTTTGTTGAATGATTTCGTTGTGCAAAATTACCATTTGCTTATAGGAGTTGTTGATATGAGTAGTTCTCTGTAAGGCCGCCAGGAGAACACTTGGAGCGTCATAGTTGAGGCTGGGAAACGGACGAGTAATGATGATATGTTTGGTAAATGCACTTAAGCGCTTGATATTGTTGATGATCAAAGTTTCACTGTTTTCATTGTGATTGCGTGCAGTAGCATCAACATACCTAAATTGAAAATTCGTAAAATAGGTGAGAAAAAGAAGGTTCAAAAACATTACATTACAAGAAGCGGTACACTTCTATCGGTGGAACCAGAAAATGATTTTCAATGTTGTGACCAAAGGCCCAAGTTTACAAAAATTTGCGACTTACCTGCTTAATAGGAAAATGACATCCGGCTTCACAGCTTCTACTCTTGTATATATTTCTTTAGCCTTTTCTCCACATTTACCGTTGTCTCCGTTATTCTCTGTCCACAGAATGTCACATTTATGGACAGAAAACACGTAAATGTGCTTAAAATCACGCTTTACAGCCTCATATGCGGCCGGAAAATCGTCGCCAATAAAAGCAATTGTCAGTTTGCCTGCACCACTCTGCAAAAAATCTGCGTAATTTTGTTCAGTTCCTTCTTCCTCACCTCAATCTCACAACTTTTGTAAGAATCTTCAAAAGTGCAATTAGGAAGACGATCTATGTTTGGCGAACAAATCCATTCGCTGTTCTTCCGTATCGCGTTGGCCACAATCTGGTTATAATTCCAATTTCTGTCAAAATACACTTCTGTCGACGACCAGTAAAATTCGGTCTTTTCCAGTGGTTTCTGAGCGTTTGGTGGCTTTCCATAATAACTTAAATTTTCCGTGTTGGGGTCGTGACTCAGACTCATAATCAGCATTGTGATAAGAGTGAACGATAATCCCAAGAACACGCTGGCGAAGAATTTCGATGACTTAAATAAGGTTTCAACGAGATGCAAGGGAATGGCGACAAACAGGGTTGCAAGTACAACTTGTAAATTTTCTGAAACGGAGATCAAGTCATTGTTTACATCGATCACCTACGATAAAACCCTAGCTCCAGTCCTCCATTGGCACACCGAAATGCTTCCATAATTGGCCAGAACACCAGATACAGGACAAAAGCGTGATTTCCCAGAATGACCAAAAATTGATTTCCGAAGATCTTCTCCACTTTTGAGCCAGAAACCGATGGACCAAACGCAAAGAGAACTGCAGTGATTCCAGTCGCAGAAATTCTAATCAAGGTGTCGGTTTTCAGAACCATGAAACTATCAGGAACGACCGTAATTGTTGCCAGGATTACGGCCAACATGACGTAGGCTGTCCTCACTAAATATATCTTCAGCTTAAGTTGAAGTATGCCTCATTTTATCACCTTCTTCCCTCCACTTTTTCCCGATCAACCGAGTCTCTTCGCACGCAAAAACGTCGTTTTTCTTTTCTTTGTCCAAAAGGTTCCGACTTGGAGTCGCCAAGTAACTGATAGCTCCTATTTGAAACTGCCAAAAACGAGAAATTATGGACTCTAAGGATGTCGGCCCTGAGGTTGTCATGTGGACTGCGAAGGAGCAAAACGTGGGAACGAGTAGGCTTGTAATCTTCGATTCCAGAGTTTTGCACTTGGAGAGTTGAAAGAAGATGAGGGGAGCCAACGCAAAAAATTGGAATTGGAGAGCGATGATCCAGGTGTGGTGCAGAAAAGAAAAGTCCTAAAATTACATACGCACAATGAATGCTTTAGAAAGCCCACCTGCATGAAGAATCCCTTGTTTGTGAACACACCTTTCAAGTTGCTTGCCATAAAAATTGCCCATTTCGAGTCGTTGAGCTCGTCTTCAGCATAATTACTTGGCAGGAAAACGCATCCAAAAGCCAAGATTCCGAATAAGACCATCAGATAGAGTGGAAAAAGCCTGAAGAGCCGGTTTCGAATGTAGATCATAAGACCCATCGACGTTGTGCTCTTTTCAGAATACTGCATTTGGCAGAGGTACCCAGAGAGAATAAGGAAACTAGGAAAGGATTCTCAAGCCAATACCAAAATGGAGACTTACGTGTCAACCCCAAAGGATCCATTTTTGAATATGTGAGGAAAAGAGGTGAATAAAAGTATTAGAATGACAGCGAAGCCTCGAAAACCTTGAAGATCGGCGCGCAACGTCGCCATGAAAGCGATGAATGCAAAAATGAGGAGATAAGATCGAAAGTTGTGTCAAAGAGTTAGGTCAACTGAGATAAAGGACAAAGGCGGTCTGTTTTTCAAAACGACCGAGGCGGTGCGAAAAAAATGCTAAAAAGGAAGAAAAATTAACTAAACGTGGCTTTCAATCATCTTTAGATACGCCACTGGATGGAGGGAAGACAGAAAAAATGTGCAAATTAAAAATAGCGATTGTTCAAAATTGTTTACTTTCAGCATTGCCAGAGCGACTTCCTTGCTCCACTAACAAAGCTAATGTTCTATGCCTAATGTACTATGGAAATGTCTAATGTTTAAAGGTTTTGCTCATTTGTAATGTGAACATCTTGCTTGTGAAACCTTGGTTACAAATTGAGCCGTGATTTCAGTTTAGAAAATTTTAGGAACGCTGTTCCAAAATGGAGCAGTGCTGTTCCGTATAAAAAAAGTGTGGATAAAGAAACTGCTCAAAAACTAGATTTCAGAATGACTCTAGTTCCACTTAAAAATCTAAAAACAACCCGAAAACGACTTTAAATAATTTTCGAACATACGTAGCGTCCTGAATAGATTAAAACAGTCTTTTTAATCGGAACCTTCATGAATATATTTAATCCTTAATTTTCAAATATCATTTTCAATTCGCTCTTGTATGCTCTTGTACCCGAATCCGAAACCCGACATTTTTCTGCGCTGTTTTCTTTGCCTTAGGACTTCTTCTAACACAAGTTGATGATATGAATCAAACGACAAAGCTCTCATTCAAAACAGAAAACGTGACCATAGATCCGAAGGAATTTCATTGGTACAAAGACTAGACGTTCTTCAACCCAAATTGGACCAAAAAGCAGATAATCGAAAACGCCATCAAAACGAACACGTATTGGAATAGCCATGGAATGACCTATAAGAAGCCGCCAGGGTGTTGTTCTTCTGATACATCAGCTACGTTGAATTGTGTCATGCCCGTAAGGTCTTGCAAGCTGTATTTTTTGACGAAGGGGTTTTTAGAGGCGTAATGGAAGACGAAGTGTTCTTGTCGCTGGAAACAGTTTCGCCTTTCGAGCCGCTGGGCTTGTTTATAAGGTCGTGAAAGACGACTTTTCTGAACTGGAATTGATCTCCACATCCGTCTGCGAATTGTTCAAAACCGACTACGAAAAGATGAAGAATAGAACCAACGGTTGCGATAGACTTGCTGATAAGATCCCGAGGGAGATGAAGCCGGATCTATTATGTTTAGTTGATTTTTGCTCTCAATTGAAATAATATTTTAGACACCAGTTTGGCTTGGTGGTTCGGTGGATGGATAACGGACACGTGGTCCACGTAGGCCCAGCTCACCCCACTCGGCTTCAACCCGAACGGCTTCCCCGCAGCCAGCAGCAGCCCCTTGCGGATCTCCTTGTGCCGAAGCATATAAATAAACATGTTAATAAGACTCTTATTGAGTCCAATAAAGTAGAAGAACTTGTGGTACTGCAAGAAGCCCTCGTAGTCCACGTACATTATTAGGTCCGGAATCACCAGGCACAGGAGTGCACTTATCGAGGACAGTCCTAAAATATACCTTAAGGTCAAGTTTCGAAATAAAGCTAAATGCCTATTGTGGTGGTAATTTTAATGATCTTCTTAGGCTGGTTATGATTCTTGACGATCTGAAAACAAGGATGAGAAATCGAATTCTGAAAGTGTTTTTCTTACAAAGTAGACTTTGGCACAAATGGGCACGTACACGATGACACTTAGGCTGATTGTGACCACTCTGAAGAGGAGAACGTAGTCCCAGACTTGACGTTGGAGAGTGTAGATGTAATAGCAGTAGATGTTGACGTAGATCTCGCGCTCTCCGTACTCTATTAGGAGTGCAAATCCATAGCTGATAAGGACGAAGAAAAACGAACCTGAGAAACGGATTGAAAACACGTTTTGAAGGCTAAACTCACCCAACAGGATTAGGTAAGTGTTATATTTGCCCAACGTAAAGAGCATATGCTTGACAGGGAAGAACACAGCCACGAGTCTGTCGAAGGAGACGACCATGGTCATGAGAGCTGAGAGCTGGTATCCGAAGAAAAATGCCGTGCTGTGGGGAAGCAAAAAGCAGCTGAATCGAGATCTTGTTAGCTCTTCTAAAGACGTACCTTAATCTTTGCAAGAATAGTGAAAATGGCTCACCTTCGCCATTCTCTAAAATGCTGAGACGGTAAATTCCAGCAATAAAATAAGCACCAGCGTTGACCGTATCAGAAATGCATAAGCCCCCCAACAGAACCAACGCGTTCTTTTCTCTTAAGATTCCCGGACAGAATATCACCAAGATAACAGCCACGTTAAGGAGCATGATAAACGACCCCTCAGCGATGTAGATGATAAAAGCAGCTTTTTCGCTGATTTCAAACATTGCTGAAAATTATAGTTTTAGTTCAGGTTGACAGCTTTATTCAGACAAGGGAAATTCGAAGGCAGTCAGTCTGTTATGAGCTCTGCATAATGGGTTTCGCAGGTGGCTTGTGTCACCTCGTTAATTTGACTAGATTAAGTAAAGCGCGTGACTCTGGAAAGCATAAACAACACTTTACTAGAGTCGAGCTATAGATGGGATCGGACGTGCAAGTTGGAACGGTCAATGAGTCTGTAACGGATATGAGGAAGCTGGAAATGGACTAAAAGTACAAGTTGATGATTAAGGGCCATTACAGGTAATTTCGTTATAAATAAGAATTAAGGGTAATTGCTGTAGTTTCATATAACGCGCGAGCTAATGAATAGTAAGAACTGAGCTTTGAGAACTTATGAAAATTGAATACGTGTATTTGGGTACCCATATCGTATATCTGTATCTGGGTTATCTGAGTCTGGGTGAAACTATCCAGTTAAATTGGAATGGGTGATTTGATAAAAACAGCTAGTCTAAAGTCTGACATCTTATACAATTGATAATTGTCGCTCAGAACAACAATGGTCTCAAAAGTTTAAATGGGCAATACGACACAAGCGTCAAATAAATTGTTCGTAGGGCAAGCCAATCACTAAAATAAATGCTTAAGTGACTAACGACAGAGAGTTGAAAATTATTAGCACTTAGGATAGATTTCCTCAAATACCGAACGTGAATCAAACACCACTGCATCTAAACTCCGTTCCAATGTCGTGGAATGTTCCAGTAGAGATTAATTTAAATGTCCGCTGATCTCGTTACTTTAACGTTGTAAACTGCCCCCAGAACTTAGCACGACAGAAACTGGTCGACTTAGCATTTGTGCCACAAAATTACATCAATCCAAACCTAAAATTCAAGATTTTGAGTTCGTTGTGCTTAAATTCATATGACCTAAATTAGCTGAAAGATTGATAAAATCCCATTAAACCGAGACTTCCAATCAACAAAAAAATTGTTTCAAGATAAACTGCTTCTGTATTTAATACGTCTGACTTTGTCGCTCATTGGTGTCCTGTTCACTCGGACCTGCGTATTCAGGTTTTATAGGCCAATTTGTGCTAGTCTCGTTGAATGTTATAAATTCACTAATTAAATTAGTGTCCTATGATCGCATGGTCGCATAACAACAATTATTGCGTAGCCTGAAAAAATTAGTGATTAATCGAAAAAAACGTTTCGAGTAATTATAAATGGATTTGACTAGAGATCAAACTCTCAGTAAATGCGACAAAGTATAATTGAATTTCATAATTTGCCGTTTTTTATTATCATCAAGAGCGGACGGTCTACCGTTCACCGTTCATGCAAATTAATTTTTAAGTTTTGAAATTTAAATTGGCATCCGTAAAATGGAAAAGGACGGTTTCAATACACGTTTTTGTCGTTTTTAAAAAGCTGTTTATTTAATTGTTCAATCCGACTTTGTCACGTACAACTTCGTGCCTAATCCGTGTCCAATTTGACCTAACGTGCTAAATTCAGATGCCTGCCGTAAATTTGTTTCAGTCCAAGTGAATTTAATCGCCATTCAAATTGATTTCTGGTCTCCGAGATTCTTACCAATACTACAAAATTTATTGTTTGAGTCTTAATGCTTAATTCTTCAATCAAGCGTTTGTTGCATGCAAAAAAAGACTCAATTGGTAGACTTAAATTTGACTTACAATCTAGTAGTAACAGCTTTAAAAGCCAAACGAACGAAGGCTCAAAGAGGTCAGAAGGTAAAGCCACTTTTCCCCTCAATATTCTCAATTCGCGTATGTCAAAAAAGTAAAGTTTAAATTTTAAGACTTTGCTTTGATGCAAGCTCTTGCAGAGGCCTCTACAATTTGAACATAAATGCCATAAATCAAAATGAATCCGATAAATTTATTTCACAACCATTGTGGCTTATTGTTATTATTCACAGAGCTCTCGCTTGTCGTCGATGTACAGCATTGCGACCAATTCGTGATTATCCGACAGAGCGCTTTCCGGATTTCTTCATGCCTAAGCATGTAAACAAAAGTGTTCAGAAGACTCTTGTTGAGTCCGAGAAGATATGACCACATGTGATATTTGCCGAAGTGCTCAGGATCCAGATACATTACGAGATCTGGGATGAGCATGCAGAACAAGGCGCTGACGATGGATAAACCTCAAACTAGAGTTAATGCTGTCGACTTGTTTTATGACTTACCTATGGTAATGGTGACCCGACTGAATCTTTGAGCGCTGTGATGCGTCTTGGACATTTGTTTGACCCTCCACACTATCAAGAGATACAAGAGAACACTGATTCCAATGTTGAAAATCCGAAAGAGAAGGAGGAAGCTCCACAAGGTGCTCCCAAGACTGGCCATCACGTAGCAGTAAATGTGGATGAGTTCGTGCTGGGTCTGTTCTAAGATAGAGGCGCCTCCAAGGCTGCCCAAGATAAACACTATTACAACTAAAAAATATTTTCTGGTGGAATTCTAAGATCAGGTCAGCTTACAAGCGACAATAGACATCCTTACAAACTGCCTGTTTAGCAATTCCATATGTTTAGCTGGATAGAACACTGCAAAGACCCGTTCGCAGGTGACCAAAAGGGTCATGATCGAAGTGGTCTGATAACCGGCGTAGAGACCTATTACGTGAGGTTTGAAGAAACACGTGGATTGAGGTAGCACAGCTAAAACAACTAAAAGTCTATTCAAGAAATACTTTTCTACCTGAGGCATTGCCAGCGAACTCGCTAACAGATATGCGATAATACCCGGCAAAGAGATACCCGACGGCGTTTAAAGTGTCAGCTATGCACAGACCGCCGAGAAGAGTTAAATAGCGTTGTTTCCGCAAATATCGAGAGAAGTAAATAACGATGATTAGAGGAATGTTGGTTAAGAGGACGAAAGTACCCTCGCTGACATAGAAGACCATGAGTGCGACTTCGTGCATGATTTGTCTGAAATTAACTGAACTTGAAAAATATAAAATATGGAAGCGCTGTGGATATAATCGCAAAATGAGTCTCGTATGCAGATAATGGACAAAGAAAGTTCCTCCATTTCCAAAAATTTAGTCCGAAATATGTATGCATAGAGAAAAAAATGGAGCTGCTCAGAAAATGTTAAAAGCATCTCGCAAAGCAAACGAAAAACTATCGAGAAGCCAAACGATTGCAATCCCTTCTATTAAATAAAAGAGAACGATCCAAACATGTCCGTCCGTCTTTCCGTCATGAAATCATGTGCTTCCCTGATTGGTGAGAGGCGTTTTGCAATTGTGGTTCATCGCACTTTCGCGCGCGGAGAGACGAACAACGCGGTGTTTTGTGCGCCAGTGGATGATCAACGCAGAAAATTTTGAGGCAGCAAACGCGGACTCACGGAAGCGCGTAAGCTAAAAAGGCTCTGCAACCAAAAAATTGCGTTAACGAGGCGCGTAGCGCCGAGAGTCGCCAAATAAATATTGTAAGGCGAGAAGCGCCAAACAATGCTGATTTAAATAATACTGTCGAGCAACAGCGCGCGCGGCAACTTCAAGTGTTAAAAAAGAGAAATTGTTAAGGAGAGTAAACACTTATGGAAAGGACGCTGTGATAACAGGACCGAAAGCACTTATCTAGTCAAAAAATGCTGCCTAGCATTTTTTGATAAATACGCATAAAACACAATTAAAGATTAAGTTTTACAGCTGCTCACCCCCTTGTCTTCTCCTTAATCATTCAAGTTTCACAATCGCATTTCATGATAATAGCGTCTACATATATTATACATGGAGCTGCACCTATTCCTAGATCCCACACCAAAACCAAGTAGAAAATACATCGCAGTATAATAAGAGTCTCCTTAGCGAGTGGCGCCGATAAATTCAGAAGTTCGATTTGATAAGTCTAATTTAGCAACTGTCTCCTCAAAGTGCACCACTGCTGGTGCTAAAAACTCGAGAAAGACGGGAAAGTTTCTCTTGAGTCAATTGGGGGAAGGACCCTAGAACTATGCGAAACGGACAAGGAGTGGGATGTTTACAAGTTGAAATAACTTTGTCCAATTAAGCTAGTGGGAAGCCCATGCGTAGCCATCAAAACAGGACTAAAGACAGAGTTTCGGAGTTCCTTGTCTGCTAACCTCTTTTTTCGTTTTTTCATTGTTCAAGTCTGTAATATCAAAAAAAGGAATTTCGATTACCTCAAGAGCCGAGCAAAAAAACATCTGCTACCCTCCTAACAGCTCACAACAAACGGGCAAGAACGCGACTTGGCACCCTTATCGCAGTTGTTGTTTTTGCCCACGTTTGAACATCTCCTGCTGGGAAAACGACACTTTCCAACAGTGGACGGAACTAATGGAAAAGTGAGTTGATTAGCGCCTAAAGAGAGCAACGCTGCCTCATAAGAGCCACGCGAAAAACAAGTTTTGTCGGTGGGTCTGCGCCAAATGTTGAACTTAGGGTTAAACAATTGTTTTAAGTGGATTTTGGTGCGACATTAGCAATCGTTGAGGAAAACAAGGAAAGCAAACAATGAAATTCAGAAGCATAAAAGCATTTGATCAAAACGCATAAAACACAATTTAAGAGTAGGCTTTAGAACTGCTCACACTCGTTTTAATTTTAAAACTGGTGAAAGGACAAGAGGGAAAAGTCAATTTTGGTGCGACATGTAACATGGAAACTTAAATTTCTTGTCACTGGCTTGACGCATCTTTCATGAAAACATGTAATAAACGTTCATTTCCGGCCGCTCTCCAAAGCCACCGTTTACGGCTTCTCTCGTTCTGTGGTAGTAATCTTGTTCTAAGAAAAATTCTCTTAAATCTCTAAAAATTCATTTTTCGCGCCGAACCCAATTGTTTGAAGGCAAAATTCAATTATGAGCATTGGACCTCAAACCAAAAAACACGAGAATAGGACTCAGCTAACGAGTTTGACTCTGACATTCCGCGAGTTTTAATTCAAGTCTTGGGGACAGAATTTATAGACCACCTGGGAGAATGCGGCGAAAAATAAAAGTGCATGCAAAAAGTTGTTTTGAAGGCACGGAGGACAGAATTGAGTGGACCCCAATCGATGAACGGCAGCATGAAACACGCCGACTTTGAGGTGAAAATTGTGGTGGCCAAACGATTGTTATAAGAAGCGAGAAACAAAAAGACGAGGAAAGACGTTAACCCTGTTTTCTAATACTGAAATCTCCTTTTGCCTCTATAATCTTTCAGAATAACGCTGTTTTGCTGCGGAAATGGCAAGGATATAACCGCACTACGTTGAAGTTGTCGAAAGATCATTTGCAAGAATTCGGGTGTTAAGGAAAGTAAACACTTAGGAAGGGACGCTATGATGCAGGATCGAAAAACTGATCTAGTCAAAAAATGATAAATACGCATAAAACACAATTTAAGATTAAGCTTTACAACAGCTCACCCTCGTGTGTTCTTGGAGTAACCTCATTAAAATGTGCTGTTTATTGATTAGCTGCGCCACCTACAAACTCAACATGATAGATCGACAGCCCTATATCATACTAAAAGTCACTTTACCAGCAATTGTTCTGCTACATAGGCCTAAACAATAAGAATTTGAAACTTATAACCTCGGAAAGTCTAAAGAACCGATGGTTGAACTAATTGAAAACTGGAGTATTCGCAAGTGAGGAACACTTTTTTCTGTTATCTGGATACATTACAACGACACCATTTATTGCGTGCTCAAAAATAGTGATTGTACGGCTAAACCGATTGAAGCAATAAGCTTTTTCAAAAACTACTGACGGTTTTCAAAAACTGAACAACCAAACTCGCATGCAAGCCCATAAATGAATTTATTCTCTGCACTTGTTAGATTTGTTCCTTAAAAAATTTTGATTTGTTTCTTTACAAACACCCAACTTTCCAAGTGTACTGTCCGACAAACTCAAAATATCCGTTCCTATAACGGCCACAAAATTGACCTCCAGCCAGAACATCCCGATAGAATGAAGTTCTAGAGAAGCAGGAGAGTGATATAGATTTGTTACTGGCTTTCGCAGAAAGAATGAAGGACGAACGATCACGAAAAATGACAATAATTGACATTGACAATGCTTCAAATTGTAATTAAACAGTGAATGAACGGTTGTCAACTAGGCCGTTTAATACGATATTAATGGAAAGCAACGAAAGAAACAAAAAACACTGAAATGTTAACACACACTATGCGTTGTTATACGTGAACAATTTAAATTTACGTCTTTAATTTAATTGGAAGATCATCATGAGTTTCAAGTTTTGCAAAAACACCTTTGAAAACTTGAAAACCGCTCGCATTATTGCGTTAAAAAATCGAAGAAATCGAAGATTTAAATTTAATTCTACGTGTAACGAAAATCTATGAGAGAATGTGCAATGCAAAATTCAAAAGAGCAGACCACGCTACAGCAAAAAACGAGTGTGTTAACACACAAAAATGGCAAATAAAATAAGTGAATTTAGCCGCTCAAAATAGTTCATTTAAATTAGTAGATCTTTAGTGTTTTCACGACTAAACAAGCAACAAAATGCTGTAGATTAGGAAGTGTTGGTGTCCATGCTAAACTTGAAAATCAGAAAGAAGAGTACAGATTGCAAAAAGCATATTACACCGTTGTTTTTTAGCTGTTCAAAAATTATTAGTTGCAAATACAGTAATTTCAAACTTCTCCTAAATTTGCTATAGCATAAAAAAATCAAATATTTGGGAGCTTAAATGCATCACCAAAAAAACGTTTAATGACAATAAAAAGTGATTTGAGGTTAGATAAACAATAAAGGAACATCAACAGTTAGATGGTTTTTGCTCTGGAGCACTAAAATAATTAGAATTTCCTGGAGACACAATGATCTGTGTGCACATCTGGTCAAAGAGCAACAAAAACTCAAGTTGTTCATTGTAAAGCGCCGTCTGCAATACGCTGAAAACTGAAAAACGGCGGCGCATCAGCAGGAACGGCAATCAAAAATTATTGCGTTTTCGAACATGTAAGCTTCGACGTTCGAATTCAAAAAATGTGAAACGGAAAATGCAGCGAACACAGTTTTCTAATTTCAGCACAAATCAGAAACTTAGCTAAACCTCAAATTGACAGTTTCGAAATTGGGGAGCACAAGAAAAGGCGGACAAAAATTGACCCAAAAAAGAAAAACAAACACACGTTTTCGAAAAACCGCGCGACATTCTTCCTCCACAGTAAAATAAAAAAATTCAGGAGTTTCGGGAGAAAAAATTAGGACCGAGTGTTGCAGCAAACATTGCAAAAATTGCGATACACTGACACCTCTGAAGAAGAGCCGCCATTTCACAAAACTGGCGTTAAATACAACTGTCGAATATGTGGAATACAACATTTGGACGTTTTAGCAGGAATTGCCTGACGACGCATTGGAAATAAGTTTTGAAAAGGACTTTAAAGAAATTTGTATGGCCCAAAGTGTGTCAGAAGCGTGTCAGAAAAACCATGTCAGGAACGCGATGAGCTGGAAATTATTGCGTAGCTAGAAACTTCAACACAGCTGTCTCTGAAACTAACCTCAAAGGCTCGTAAAGTGCAATAATGCCAAAGTGACGATGCTAACAATTTATATTGAAAGGTGTCCACCTAAACCTAGCTCTACCTACACAGCGATATAAAAGTTGAAAGCGATCGTAATCTCTTTCGTTGCATTGAACTAATTTCTCTGATCAGCTGTAACACATATACCACCAAAAAGGAACTGACCATTTCTGAACCCGTCGATGTAGCTATAATCTGAACTGGCGCCTGAACTGGTAATATGAAATGCCTCGTAATACATATCTCAAACACCAATTTATATTCCCGTACCCACGCTAGGTGTAAACATGTAAACCAAATAGTTAAAGTCGGTTTTCCAAGAATTAGCATTATCAAAATTATCAAAAACGAAAACGCTAAACTCAGCTTGCGAATGTACCCAATTTTTCGTCTTCCTTCGACCTTCACCCTCTCCCAGGTCCTTCCACTCCAAAATTTGAACTCAGACTACCATTTCAAAGTGCAACGATGTCAAAACTTGCTAAGCGCCTCAATAATTCAAACGATGCAAACGCATAAAATGTTATGTTTTACTTAGACAGTAAGTTGGATCTCACGTCAAGCATCCTGCTACCAAAAACAATTTATTCTTAAAAGTCTCATCAAAACACTTTTTGAAAAATCGAAAGCAAAGCAATTTATGTGAATAAATGAATTTCCCACGCTAGATGAACAAATAAACAAAATGGTTGAAAAGGATTATTGGTGGGCTGGGATCATTGCTGAATTTTACTTTCTACAAGACATTAAAACGCTAAAACCAGCTTCGGAACTTTCCCAACATTAATTTTCCTTAGTTCCTCGACTCTTCACCCTCTTCCAGGTTTCCCATCTCTAATCTCCGCTCCAAAGAACACTTGCACCTCATCCGTTAAGCAACTCCTCGCTGACATCATCACTCAGGTGGTCAAAGATATTTCGCCACCGACATGCTCTCGTCGCACTTAACCACCCATCTCCACCTCCGCACTCCGAAAAGGCGAATTGCGAATTACACTTTTTACTATTTGTAACTGAAGCTCTTAAGCCGCGAAAAACAAAGTCGTTCCATAGGATAACAATTACCCCGCTTATGCGATCGTCCAAGCCGGTGTCATTAGCCAGGCGAAGGCAGCTGCCACCTTTTTATGTGCATGCAGCCTAGCAAAAAATAAATCATTTTCTTGACCAGATGCTCTCGAGTAGTTATGAACTAATTTTAGACCCGTCTGAGTCATCAATTGTGAAACTTAGCAGAAGTCTGCGTCGGTTTTGCGGTTCTCGAACAAGAGAGGAGGGGTGGAAACAGTTGTTCTCTTGAGTGGGACGACCCGGGGGAGGCGGAGGCAAGGAGCGGGCCGCGGGAATTTCGGGTTTGATCTACCTGCCGGGACCGCCGATCGGTGTATAGTTTGCTGTATTGAAAAATGGGACGACGACTTGTTTGGAATACGGATTCGGGGCCAAAGTGAGTTTCGTTTGCTTGATTAATTCTACGACTGAGAACGGCCCTCAAAAATTATTGCTTTTTAGCAGGTGTTAGTTGCAGTAAGTGATATTCAGGACAAGTTGGAAACCTGCAAAAAATTATTGAAAATGTGCTTAAAGTTTAAATTGAAGTGATCAAATTACTCGTGATTTGGGAACAAAGCGAGTTTTGGTTCTGTTAATGATTAATTATGGGACGAACCACAAAGTTCTTCCCAATCTTCAGGTTAATTAATTAAGAGACTAATTACGATCTTCAAAAATTATTGATCTTGAAAATTAAACAAAAGCAAGTCAGCAAATGAGCTGTAAAGTGCAAGTTCGAGGTGCAGTGATTTGATTTTAAAATGCAATTTTTAGTTTTAATAGAAAATTGAACATACCAAATCAAGTCGAAACTGCGGCAAGACAAAAAAATTTGATGTGTCAAGTACCGTATCCTAAAACACAAATCAAAATTTTGCAAAGTTCGACTTTAAATTTCCAATTGCAAATCTCTAAATTTGGTGAATAACAGCTGGAGAGATTGCTGACAGTTCTCAAATTGCTTCTAGATTACTCAGTTTTAGTATTATTACTCTATCCAAGAACGTTCGTTCGGGAAACAAAAAGTTCTTTCTGTGATTTAACTTGGCCATATTCTCCGTTCGGTTCCTAACGTTTTTTAACAAAAGCAGAAGCACTCTATGTCAACAACGCATCAACAAAAACGTCCAAAAAAGTACAACTTCGAAAACAAATTTTTCGGAAGACATGCTCTTTGACAACTTCCAACTACCCCTCATTCCAATTGTCATCCAATTTACGTCATTTCCACCGACACACCTGTCAAAACTCTCACCCACTCAGCCTCACCGAGCTACGTTTGCTGCTCATCCATCTCCCTTTTTACTCATTTTTTACGGTGAACTAAAAGCAGCCTGGCCAAAGACTAGTTGTTTCCATATGATCGGACGACTCCGCTAAAAGCGAAAATTGATCGATCTCCCGCTGGTCATGTTGAGACTCATTAGTCATAGGACTCAGCTCTGGGGACGAAAATCCGGCCAATGAGTGATTGATTCTTTTCAGAAACTCGCTGGAATGGGCACCGCCGATGAGAGTCATCGCCATCATAACGCTGTTCGCGTCTACTTTGGACCTGATGGCCGATTTTTTACTTTGTGGAAGGTACGAGCGCACACTAAAGGGCAAATGATGATGATTTATGATTTCAGGATTGCTCAGTATTTGCACAATTTCCAGAGTGAGGTTGCGATTTGGGCCGCTTACGGGTGAGTCAAATACAGATAAGACTTGTAATAAATGAAAGATGTCGATATGGGATTCAATGGGAAGAAAAGTAAAAGAACCAAACATATTTAATTAAATTTGCAAAACCTAAAATGTAGTGAATTCTGCAAATTCTGAGCTAAGAAACAACAGAACGCCAATTATAGAATTTGCATTTCTGTGGCGAAAAATCTTAAATGCTGAGAATGTATCCAGCTTTATAGTCGTTATAGTTTTGCAGTATCAATACATTTAACAAAACGTGTAAAAACTCCTTATGTGCCAGTTCTCCGTGGAAAAATATTCACTTCTGTTTTTAATCTAAAGACGAACTTCATCTTCTAACTAGCGTTTATGCATCCGGCTGCAAAAATTATCTAAATGTTGCTTACCTAAAACAACGTCTAAGCATGAGAACCGATTTTTAAACCAAAGTTACGAATATCATTTAAAACACATTTTAGATAACGACCACACCAAAAATACATTTTCTGCTCACTAATTCGTCGTGCTTTCCAGGTATTTTATCTTCACCGCAATCTCGGTAATGGTCTACGTTCTGGAGATGACAGACGTTTGCCTCACGCTGAAAAATGACGTGGAGGACGTGTTCTTTGCCCGTCTTGCCAAATCCATGGTCCTCGCGGCCGAGGAAGTCCCCCTTCCCGGCTTCCTCCACATCCTCTTCACCCATGAACCACGCCTCTCGCTCGCCAACCCTGTTTACATTGGCTCCTGGATCAAACTAATCGCTCTGATCTGGGGAATTGTCAAGTTCACCAAACTCAGGTTCTTCTGGCCTTGCCTCCCACTCAACCCGAAACATGACACCAGGTACCGCACGATAAACACAAGGTCCTATAATTAATTTCGGAATTTTAGAGAAAACGTTCGCAGGTGCTTCACGCTGACGTTCTACAGGATCGCGATGATTGTGGTCAACATGTGCCACTTCTTCGCCATTTTCCTTGTTATCCAGAACTTGATCGCTTCGAGCAAGGGGGGAAAACCCATTCCACAAAAGAGTCGACTGTAAGAGGAGTGTAGAAAGGATAAGTTAAGGTGCTTGACCAAAGTTGTTTTGTGATAAGAATAAAATTGACCTGTTCCTAGCAAAAATATCGCGTGTTGGGTCGTCTTCCTCTATCCAAAAAACAGTTGATAAAGCCATTTATTACACCCGACTTTGTCTTTAAATAGTCAATTTCCTGTTCAACATCTCTCTTCCGAACTCTTCTGAATCGTTTGTGGAATCACCATTTCCTTCGGTGTTCCGAACAAAGAAGGCAGAGAACGAAGCACAAATCGTGAAATAAGGAGAGTGAATGTTGGAGCAAGGCACACCTAAAACTGATATTCGCACTTTGTAAAATGAGAGAGTAGATACCTGTAATTCACTCCACATAAACACCCCAGTCGGATCGTCTCTCAGATGGATGTTGATATTACTGTTAGCCACAATCAATCCTTCGACTTTCTTCAAATGTCCAAAGTCGACCACATAATGCGTAATCAGATAAAAGAAGCCCAAGACAACCACCGGAAACGTCATTTCGGTTTCTACCACGTTGTCCAAAAAATGAGCTGAGGCCATGGCGATTTGCTTTCGGACCTAAAGGAAACCATTAAATAGAACAAAAATTAAATAGATTTCTACCATATCACTGTTGTTATGTAGCCAGAGAACCATGAAAATCAAGAGAGCACAAAAATGGAATAAGAGAAAAACGAAGAAAATAGACTGCTTTCCACCTAAGAACAAGTCGGCGGGACAGAGACCATCGGCGTAAGGACTGCTAGCCATGGAAGTGTGAGTTACGGTCCAGAACGTGTTGAACACGGAAGCTCCAATTGTTAGCATAGCCTAAAACCTGAGACGTTTCTTCCACAGCCAAAAATTGAAATTCACCGCAAAGAGAGCCAGAGTGATTCCAATAAACTTCTTAGGCTTTGCGCCTTCATTTGCGAAAAATGTATCAAAAAGTCGTTCCACGGAGAGCAGAATAGGAGAGATGAGCATGACAAGGCAACCGGTTAAATATGTGTTGTTTAAAGCTAAGTAGGAAGAAGACCTAGAGAACGAAAAATTGAAACTTACTAAAACATTCGCGATGTCCTAGAGCAAGCCAAGAGCAAATTTTGGATTCAAGTTGAGTGAAGATAACGTAGAGATAGAAGGACGCACGGAGGACTACTCCTAAACACAAAACGACAAATTAACTATTTTGCTAGCATTGATTACAGGTGTCCCAGCAGTCGACAAAAAATAAGATAGTTGAAATAGAAGTCGACTGATGAAAATAAATTACGTTTCGTCACATTTTAAGAACAAGGGAACGTCCGAAATTTCAGAATCAGAGTTAAGATCAGCCATCAGCCAAAAATGATGCTATTGCAATACCCACGTACAATATTTAAAAAAACTATACATAGAACTATTGACCTTAGATCGAAGCACATCCAATAAAATTATGAAACTCTTTAAAAGAATGAATGCACCAAAAAACTGTTTGAAAAATTGAAACGGAAGATAGCGACTCCAAAAAACACGAAAAACTTGCATTTTGATAAATTTTAACAAAGACCTAAACGTGGAGTGCCAAAAATTACAGTTTATAAATAGGCTTGGGACTTGTGCGTGAAAAAAATGACTGAAAGAGCACAACGTGCAGAGCTGAAAAAAGCTGACCAGATACTACAACCTTTAGCAGTTGACCGACAATTTATTTCAAGTTAAATACAGGTGAAATAGAAATAAAGATCGGCGCGGTCCGCTTCTGATCACAAGAAGCCCATTTAATACAGACCCAACGAACAGAAGTAGTGTTGTCAAAAAATACCCTACGTATAATTGAAAACACTATTGACCTTTAATCAAAACACCAATTCTACATCCAAAAAATTTGTCGCGACTTTGCGAACCCATTCTTGTTTTGTAGTTTGTGTTTAGACATTGTTGTAACGTGCAAGCCGCCGCTAGCGGCGGCGCGCTTGAATAAAATCACTTTTGCGAAAAAGACAGTGGACGGACAACGTCTCCCATCGGCTATCTACCGATTATATTGGTGCATGAAAAATTCAAATTGAAGATATAAAAATGCTACGAAAAGTGCCAAAACATCACGTTACATCAAAATTACGTGGCTTTCACGTAAAACGTTTGAGTTATTTGTGAAAAGTACTGAAAGACTGCAAAACTTGCAAAAACCAAACATTATTTTCAGATGCAACCATTGACAGTTATAGTGTCATTAAAATAGCGATAGAAGGCTGCATGGAGCATTCCTAAACACAAAAAGGTTCATTTGATTGAAGGAAATAACAAAAAGCTGAATTTAAAATTGTCACGCAAACCTACACACAAAAATAGCTCGAAAACTACATTGAAACTACAAACAACTCTTCTAGAAATGTTAAACAAGCAAAACCTGGGAAACTTCGTAAAAACGTTTTCCATCATAACGCTGAAAAAGGAAGCAGGAAAATATAATTCGATGGAGGCTTTTCAAGCATTCAATGAATTTTAGTCAGAAGCCACAAGCTGTACAACAACATCTCAAAAATACGTTTCATTTTTGGAAACGAACATTCAAGATCAATATACCAAAACTTGAACACTCACCAATATTCGCAGTGACAGCTCCAAGACCCAAGCAGATTAGCACGATGCGACAATTGAACTTGAACACCCTTGTCGTGTAGAGCATGATAGTCATTACCAAAGCCACCAGAAGCGCGAGGAATCCGAGCACTCCCTCAGCCATCAGAACCACAACCACCGACGAAAACGGTCGGTAGACATCTTGCACAGCGACACAAGATGTTGCGTTCATCTCGAAACACCTGAAAGTTTCAACTGAACTCCGATTTCGATTTCGACTCTTGGACGACCTCGTAATCGCTCGGTTTTTGGGTTGCAATCGGAAAGAACGGTGAAAAACGATCGTTGTGGAACGTCTCGAGGAGGAGAGAATTCAATCGAGATTCGCGTTTTGGAATTGGTTTGCGCAAAGGCACTAAATTGGGTCGCTCGCGAAACAAAGAAAAACTTGTTGCGCGACAGGCGACATCGCTTCCTTCCTGCCGCGCTTGTTTTCGCGCTGTTTAATTGCGGATGCGGCGATCTATGACAGGCGCGCGGAAGGCGCATAAAATTCAGTCCGCCTGAGTGGTCAATGTCGAGGAGCAGGTGGCCTTTGTTTCACATCGATTTGCTTAATCGCATGATGAATAAATCAGTTCGGCAAACAATTGCGCTGATCTAATTAGTTGCGTGATTGAGTGGTTCCCACAGGAGTGCTTAAATTAGAAAAATTAAGAAAATTTGGTTTGAAACAAATTTAGATTCGAAGAAAATCGAAGAGCTACTCGAATTCCTGCAAAACAGTTTATAGTAAGAACGGAGAATCAATCCAAACTCTTAAAAATGACGATTTTCCGTTTAAACCAGCTGATCTAATCTTAAATAGTCAAGAGAGAATGACGAACCACCTGAATGTCCCCAGAGATACGGATAACAATTTCACAAATGAATCTAAAATTTTAAAAAAGTGCGACAACTTTTTACAAAAACGACTAATTTACGCTCAGATTAGTTGATTTTACTAGTTATGCAACTGAGTGGTTTCCACAGCGGTGCTTCAGATTAGAAATAGCGATAGATTCAGTCAAAAGTCAAATGAAAACTTGAAGAAGGAATAAAGTGATACACACGAAAAGTATTGAAGAGCTTGCGCGCAAATCAATGCTGAACCACAAAACCCACAAAATCCTCAATCAATAAATCTTAACAAGTCAAGAAAAAATTAACAATAGAATCGAAGGGAAAACCAAACGCTCTCGAACTTTTATAGCGCTTGACAGCTTTTTTCAAGCAATACAAATGTCTTATGACAAGCTCACACACAATAAAAAAATTCCTTTTTCAATCAAAAAGGACGCGAAGGCACCCCTAAAACCCACGATCAATAAATCTTTATTTTTCGGCATCGTTTTCGCAAGGCACACAAATTAAGTAGAATACAAACATTCAGACTGAGTTTCAGAAAGAAGCGAGAGAACATCATTCGGAGAGAGTTTTCTTTCGCGACATCTGAAATTCATCAATGTCTTTGAGAAGACAGTCAACGTCGAAAAGCGTTACCAGGTACGCATCGGTTTGCGTGCCGCGAGTCTTGACGGCTTGGCGTTTCTCCGCGTGGCGCTCGAGTTGCTTGCGCCGGTCTTCGGGCATCATGTTGTAGAGAAAACGCGATTTCAGCGACATTTTGTTGTAGATTTTGTCCATTGCCTTGGGCTTACCAGCCTCTTCTGTAAAAAAGAATTCAAAAACTGAAAACTCCCTTAAATTCTGGTTCTTCACAAAACCGGATTGCTTCAATTGGTCCCAGTGAAACATTTAAATTTACAAAATTTGACTTTTCGGGCTCGTCACCAAAATTTAAGGTTGACAGCTTCAAACTGCAAAAATTAAGGATTGGTCGAATTCAACTTTACAAAAGTCGCCAAAAGTCGCTACAAAAGTCGCTTGGTTTTTGACCTCTGAAGCAAGTTTAAAACACGTTTTGTATCGTTTTGTTCCACCTGGAAACAACAAATATTTTCGAAGTTGGCGGTCCAATTCAAATTAAACCTAAGCCTTTCAGCTCTAGTCCGCAAAAATTTATAATTTTGATCTAATGTAATGAAAACCATCTAGTTTAAAAAGTAGAGTAAGATTCCGGATTTCGATTACAAAAATTAAATATATTCAAGGTGAAAAATTAAAATGTCCTGATCCATCTAAGCTCGCATCAAAAAACGTCCCTTCTTTCTAAAAAAGTCATTTTTGCGGTAAATTTCCTTTTTTGGCAAATTCATGAATTTTAATTTATGTCACGTTCTCGTCCACCAATATATGAAAAGCATTGACCGTGACCACTTCCAAAAATTAAGAATATTATTTTTAAAGCGAGAAATGAAAATGTTTTTTCTGTTTAAGCGTTCTGCACGCAAAAAAACGCACCTTCTTTCTTAACCTGCTTCTCGACATCGCTCTCCTTCCTCTTTTCCTCGATGCTCTTGCGACTCCCCGTGCTCCCCGTATCCCCCTCGTCCTCCATCTCCTGCACCGCCTGAGCGTATTCGTCGTCGATCGATCCAGTCATTCCCTAAACAAAACAATCCCCGACCGCCAAAAACAATAAACCCACATTCGCCAGAGCTTCAATCTGCTTCTGAATGATTGTCAGAACCGTGGAGACAATGGCCAGTCCGACCAAAATAAGGAACATTGTGAAGACCTGGGTCCAGTCGCTAGTGTTGGGTGTGATGTCTCCAAATCCGATGGTCAAAAAGGAGATGAGCGAGAAGTACAGACTACTTCCTAAGAAGCAAAAATGGAAATTGAAAATACGTGTCTACCAACCGTAATCCCAGTTCTCCCACAAGGTAAAAATCCAGGCGACAATCAAAATGTAGACAGTTACGTAAGCGATCAAAGCAGTCACTGGGAACTGGAGGAGGACTTCGCTGTCTTGGTAGTCGAGTTTCTGGACTGAGTCATAAGGGCCAATTTTCTTCATCTGTAAACGCAATGAACAAAATTTGTGCTCAATGATCAAGGAACTACGATCGTCCTGTCCTCTCAAAATTTGATTTGTATAATTTTGAACATTGTAAAATTGAAGAACTGTGCATATTTTAATTTTGGAAACAGTGATTGCAGGAACAAAAAACTGTTTTTTAATTAGAAAGCCAACGCTGATCAACAAAAGTGAAAACGATCGTCAAATGTTAAAAATTAACGTGAGTTTTAGTTTTTAATTTTATCAGCGAAGATCCCAGGCACCAAAAAGACTTTGACGTAATCGTAACAAATTGAATAACAAATATTCAATTCTACGTTTTCTCTTTTTCAGCAGTGGTCAGCAACAAAAACCCGCTATTCTCCTCAAAATACCTTATCTTGCAGATCCTTCGACATGCATCCCGACGCTTTGATAATGAGATCCCACACAATAATGACGACTTTCGCAAAAAGCGAACCCAGATACACCAAAGTGATCAAAGCGATCGGGATTCCAATGAAAGCGTAGATGATTGTGAAGATCTTGCCAGTCCTGGTCACGGGAGAAATGTCTCCATATCCAATCGTGGTGTAGATGGTCATAGCGTAGTAGGCCGAGTTCCAGAAGTTCCACTTTCGGTAGTCAAGATCGACCTCGTCGACTCCGAGTCCATCTCTGTACATATCCAAGGAACGGACAGTTTCATTGTAAGCCTCGACTCCTTTCAGGTTCTTGATGATGTTAAGACGGAAGGCAGTGTCCTAGATATTCTTAAAAATTGGATAATCTGCAGATACGACGTACCTCTCGGAGCTTGGCCCTTTCAGTTGCAAGCTGTCGCAGTTCGTAGGCCTCATTGGGCTCTTCTATTACATAGAAGATCAAAGCGCCGATAAGCGTGAAGATAAAAAGGATGATCACGGGGACCAGGGCGTGAAGACCGGCCTTCGTGAGATCAATGAGCTTATCTGCCTGTCTACGAAGCATTTTGGCGTGGCTCAGCTACCTAAACACATACAAATAGAGTAAACGCAAAGATATCAGCGGATTGATTGGGTCATAACTGGGATAAACACTGAAAACAACTGTTTGGGCAGTACGCGCCGGTCGCTACGTTCAATGAGCAATAATTTGTGAGGCCGAAAGAAAGGCGTCCTCCGGCTTGGGCGCCTCTGCTGTCAATCGCCACATGACGCCTCGTTTAAGCGATTAGCGATAACCGGGCTTCTTCGCGATCTGCCATTGCCGCAGCTTCCCTCTTTTTTAGTTCTTTTGTTTCGATTACAGCGCCTGAAATCGCTGTTTCGGGGTCTGCTCGGATGAATAATTACGGTTGTTATGGAGTAAAGCAGGAGCGGAAACTGTCTTAAATGTTGGAAACTCTGCAGCGGAAAAAGTTTCAAAATATTTTGATTTTGAAAGAAATGACGTGTCAATCAAAAAGAGGGTGACAGAACGGCTAGTTTGTTGATAAAAGAATGTGTGGGGGTTAATAGAGTTGATAGCGCCAAAAATTCAACTTGAAACACACCAACTGATTGCAAAAAATTAAAAGCAACCTTTAATCTTGAAATCGGGAAATGGCGCTAACCTGATTTATCGTCTTACGGTCCAGCGCATTCAGATTAATCGTTTTTTACGCTTTAATTCAACCATCAACAAAACGATTAAATTGATTTATTGCAAAAACCGTGAAGTGTTAGTTATCACCACCTGACAGCAAAAATGCAGATTTTATAATGAGGAATTTACAAAAGCATCGAGCGCAAATGCACAAAAAAATGTTTTTTGATAAAGGTTGTTTTAAGATGTTTGAAGATGAACACGACTTTGAAATGAAGACAGCTGCTACTCAACAAGAAGTACTCGACAAGAATTTAAAGTCAATATACCATTTTAAAAAAACTGAACGCTAAAAAGGCTTGAAACCCCCATTTACACGACTTTTAAGTTTATTGGGGAAATGCAAGAACTCCAAGAAATCTGTTGAAAGACCTGTGCAAAGTTAGCGGTGCAAACACATAAATTAAACACTTCAAAAGCTTCCGCTCATGCACAAAAACGTCTTTTCTGAAGGCGAAACATGCACTAAATGTTTGTTAATCAATCAAAAGCGGCCAAAAATTTTTCGTTTTGCAAAATGCTAAACTGTTAAATACAAAAATTTGATTTGAGGCTTTAAATATTACTACATTTGCATTTAAGCCTTTGACATGTATTCAAAATTATTTCAAACCTCACGAATGACCCAATCCTAAAGTCCGACAAGGTTGTTCTTCGCAAAAATGTCTCTTGTTCTTATTTTAGGCGCTATGTACTGCTTTCCGAAATTGTTTGAGATTTACTCAAAAAATATTTATTGACAGAAAGATACAGGAAATTCTAAGCTTCCTGAGAAAGATGAACGCTAGCAATACTCTAACAAAGCCAAATAAGCAACGCCGTAAAATGTACAATTCTTAATTCTGAAAGTAAAATGCTAAATCTGAATTTTAGTAGATCTTGAATCTTCCAAGCTATGAAGCCAGTTAAAGCGCTTCATCCAAAAAAATTAAAAGTTGTTGTTGAATGATTGCCCATCAGGACTTCAAGTTGTGAATTCCTCCTCTACTCAAAAAATATGTATTGACAGAAAGATCCAGGAAATTCTAAGCTTCCTGAGAAAGATAAAAGCTCTAACAAAGCCAAAGTTGTTGTTGAATTGGTTGACCATGGAGATCTTGAGAGCTAAATAAAGGACTCGTGAAAGATACAATTCAAATCAGACTAGAATAACGAATCAAGTTGTGACCAACAACCTTGAAATGAGTTTCCAGGTGAAACGAAGACTTGATCTGACGACCGTGGAGATCTTGACAGCAGCGATAGTTCTCTGGGATGATTTGACGAAACACGTTCAGCTATATTTAGAACCTTTTTTACAGGTGTTATATTGCAATGGGTACCTGTTCCTTGGAGATCTCTACCGGCGTTTTGAGCACAGTCCAAACGACACATTCAGCGTAAGGCGGAGTTGTAAGCGATCCCAGGTAGGTGCAAAAGTCACGTTGCTCTTCTTTGGGAATAAGGCCGAGCATGTTGAAGTCTTTGTGAAGGGTTACAGGTTTCTCTGTGTTCAAAGCCTGTTGAACACATTCCACTAAAGGCTGATAAGCCACGTTGTGCTGCTCGCTCTCCTTGAGGAAGACGCCGATCACCGCCAACCCATCTCCATGCTTGATCGCCTCGTTGAAATTACCATATCGAGTGTTCCAGAACACGAAATGCATCTCCCCAGAAAGCGATTTTCCGTCCAGAAGATGTTCGGATCCACAGCTTCCGTCTTGACTCCAGTGAGCGTGGAATTGGGCCAGTTTGTACTCCGAGGTCAGATGATCCGCTTTTACAGCTACAAAATATTTGAAATTTGGCAAAAATGCGAAATTCGTACTTGTGCTACAGTGGTTCTTAACGTTCACTGTCCATCCGTGGTCGGTGGTTACAACTTCATAGCAGTCACCTTTCGTGTATTCGATGTCTAGACTTTGGGGCTACAAATCTGGATTTGGCAGATGTGATTTGGAAGACAGAATACCTGACAAAAATTCGGAGCGTGGTGGATATTCTCGGAGCAGATGTCGATGGGCGACTGGCGACGCATTTTAGAGGTGTTGATATCCTGAGAATGAACTGAAAAACCTCTATCATTTAAACAAGAGAGACGCGGCGCAAAGCAAAAAAAGTTGATTTCGAAAAATAATTTTTGAAACTCAGGAATTTTGAAAGTGTAAAGTTCCACAAAACAGTCGACTTTTGAAGTGTTAAACATGGAGCTGCCTGAAGCAGCAGAAACGGAGCAGTCAAAAACTGTTCAGATGTTTCAAAATCCTCAAATTCCACAAAAATTCAAATTTAAGCGAACGTGATTACTTACCCATGGCTTATTGCAACTGAGGAAAAACAAAAAGAACGTCTGAGAGAAACCTGAAATCAACACTGAATAAATAGACATGCGACGTCAACACGTAGTGCAACGCGTACAATTAAGATCTTCGCCTTGTCGCAGGTATTCACCGGAAACAAGCGTATTCATTAAAGCTCGTATGACCCACGTCAACAGTCCCACAAAAACACTCGCGAAGCTTAGAAGACACGTGAAATATTAATTAACTTCTTCTTCTGAACTCACGCGATCTCCGCCCGAACTCCTCGTCCTCTCTCAGAATTCGCTTCGCAAGTGAGCCGCACGAATTTCCACGTTCACTCAATTTGCAGAAAATGCGGAACTCTCGCGTGGGGCGCACTTATATGGACGCCGCCTTTCGCGCACCCTCCGTTCAAACACCAAACGACGCCAACACGCGGTCTTTTTTGTTCAGCCGGGCTTTGCAAACTTCGGGATGAAATTTGAAAGGATATCTGTTTGAGGAAGAGAACCGTTCGCAGACAGGGTTAAATGACGTGAGGAGATCAAAAGATTGCAAAAACCACGAGGTTCTCGGAAATTAAAAATCAAGTCTTCCGAAGACGGAAAAGCTAAACATACAGTTTAAGAGAGCAAACACTGGAACGCCACCCGAGACCAAAAAAGGAGCCAAGAAGAAGAACTGTGTTGCGAATTGCTGGAAAATTGAAATTTGGGATAAATTCAATTGGATTGAGAGCTCTACTGAGAGCTAAACTAAAAGAGCTCTAGTGCGAAAAATCAAATATCTAAAAACGCTGTCGAAAAAAGCGAAAAACTGTACTTTTTAGAAAAAAACTACGCCGATTAAAGCCGCAAAAAAATTAGCGAACCATCAAACAACAACTTTCTGTTTAAAATTCCTGAACCTCGCTACACAAACAAACGCTTAAAATTATTGCGACGACGTCCATGTGGTTAACTACAGCATTTTCGACCAATTTGATTTGAATGAACGTGAATTGACACCTTTAATGTTACACGTTCAGAAAGAATTTGAATTAAACACATGTAAACCACTTTCGAAATAACACAAAATAGATAAATCGACGAGCAATTAACACAAAAGTTCACCTCTGACAGCTTCAAAAACTATAAAGCCTCAGTCCAAAAGGGAATTGGTTTGGCCTTTCCCAAGAAAATAGTTTGAAAACACCCAATCCTACTCTAAAAAATGAATCAGCCCGATTATGGCCAGGAAAGCCATCTATTAGATCATTTTGAAAATCGTAGCAGACTCGTTCGACCTAAACAAACTCTAAAAATTCTGTTTTTGATTAATCATTATGTAATTTGTGTCGAAATTAACTACGATTCGAAAAGAATACAACTTTCAAAAAGCAAAAGAATTGTTCTAAATGTTTAACTTTGCATTATGTATGTTCTAAATGTTGAGCAAACGTTGAAAACCAAAAACTTAAGTACGATGAAATTCAGACAAGCATAGCCGACGACAACCCAATCGAAAATTCAACCCCATAAAAGTACACTGGTGTGGTCATAGTGCATGCAACCATATTAAAACTTTACAATGAAATTTCGAAGCTTCCGGAAAATTTCCCTAACAAAGCAGTTAGCAATTCAAGCAGCAGAAAATAATTAATTTGTGTGGGTGTAACCGCCGTCCACCAAAAAATGAATTAGCAAGGAACGCATCTGTTAAAACGCATTTACTGATATTCGAATTTAAGAACGTGTACATTTAGGTTTTCGGTCTCTTGCAAAGTTAAAGAAATGTCCAAAAACTGGAAATTCGAAAAGCTAAAACATTTCCAGAAATGAGTGATTTTTTAAGATCACTTCTTCCTGACAAAAATGCACTTCCTTAAACCCTAAAGACTTACGCAAATATTCAGACTTCTGCCTTTTGCAGAACCGGTTTTCGTTACCACAATACATTTAACCCAGACAAGGTAGCCAAATAACCGGATCAGATTGCAGTTGCACTTTTTGGCTGCAATTTACCTGTGCGAAAAAACCGAAAGTCAAATATTTAAAAATTCTCAAGCCCTCATTATAGCTTTAAATATTACCATAGTAAGGGAGAGGCTAAGGAGTCAAAAAACGTTCCAAGAAAATGTTATGGAAATTATTCGCGTAAACAGTTTAGTCGAAGAATGGACGATTACGGCGGGCCGGCCGATCTTTTATACCGCCCACATGCGTAAAACAAAAAACTTGCAGTTGCGTACTTTGATGTGGAGTCAAACAGGAAACGTACTTTAATTTTCAACAAAAGGTTGGCATCGTTTTTGAGGTCAGAATGTGCGTACCACTAAATATGAGATTTTGTCCTTTGTTTGCTCTTGTTTTGAACACCAAAGCCAAATTACTAGACGCCCTACAAATTCCAGTTTGAAATCACGTAATTAATTGCACTTCTAGACAACTGCAGTACGTGCGAACGGTGAAATCAACACTTAACAAGAATTTCAAAATATTTATGTTTCGTTACAGTAAAATTTTTAAATCAAGGATGTGTATTCATTCCATGGAAGACGCTTTGACCTTGCGATCGCACATTTCTTGGCAGGCTCGGACATTACTCGGAGCGATCTGCCGGAACACATCCAACTAAAATATGCATAGCCCACAAATGACGCAAATGTCGACGTACCTGAACTTTTGAGACTTCGACAGTTGTTTTTATCACCGTCCAAACAACGCATTCAGCGTACGGAGGAGTTGTCAAAGAGCCCGGATAGGTGCAGAAGTTGTGGAGTTTGGGAAGAAGAGAATTGAAATCAAAGTCGTGGGGAACTGGAACTGTGCCTTTGGTGATCAGGGCGGTTTTCACGCAGTCGACGATGGGCTCGTAAGCAATATTGTCATACTCGCCTTCTTGCAAGAAAACGGCAATCACGGATAAACCGTCATCGTATTTGGTGGCTTCATCGAAGGATCCATATTCCATTTTCCAGAAGACAAAGTGAACCTCGCCAGAAAAGGGTTTCCCGTCGATGAGATGCTCGGATCCGTAGGTGCCGTCATGACCCCAGTGAGCGTGGAACTGCGCCAGTTTGTATTTGGAATGAAGGTAACTAGCGGTCAGAACTGCACTAGTTTAAAAAATTTGAACGCGTTTGTCTAATCTTACTTGTGCGGCAATCCTCTTTAGCCTTAACCATCCATCCATGGTCATTGGTGGTCAACTCGTGACAGTCGCCCTTGTGGTAGTCTACATTAATTTTAGGCTGTAAAATTAATCTTTGAAATGCCGAAAAATCCATCATACCCTGCATATCTCCGGCGCATAGCACACATTCTGAAAACAAATGTCGATCGGTGACTGACGGTGCATCTTCTCTCCCTCTAAAATTCCTCCGTTAACCCCTTAAACAAAGAAATCGTTAGCCTCTCTCCTCACCCATAATTGTTTGTTTTCGGCTTTTTTCGAAAAGCGGGCGCCTTTTCTGAAAATGTCAGAGATCCGCGCGGAAGCAATTTGTTAAGCGAACGTCGCGACTAGCTCCAATTTATCGCTTTTTCAGTGTCTTCCAAAACGCGAAAAGAGCAACAACACATAAAAGCAGAGAAACATTCTTGGGACAAAACTGAAAATTAGAGTAGCTTATATGTGCTGGGAGACAGTCAACAACTTATTAACCACAAGCCCTTGCGTGTTTGAACTCTTGCATTTCTGAGTGTTTTCAAGGGTTTCGCTCACGCGAATCTGCCCAGAAAGTATTAATCATGTTTGAGACAGGTGATCGGATGCATAAGGAGAATAAGGACGAACTTTTGCACGCAAATATTCGCTTTGGATTGATTAAAAAACCTGATTTATTTCGAAATAACCAAAAATTAACAAATAAACCAAAGAGCAAAAAAAGGCATTGAAATTAGAAAGAAGCGTGTCACGGCAAAAAATGTAGTAAGAGTAATGAAAAGACCACAAGTTTTTTAGAATAAGCCTGAAATAAAAGACGCGATGAATATTCTGTTTTTACAATTCAATTTTGTGAAATTGTTTGCAAAATTTTGACTTGGAACCTGATACTAATCTACGCCGCTAAATCTTTGAGATCTCTACAAAAATTAACATTAAATTTGGTAAAAGGCTAAAGCCACAAAAGACCAATAAATCCCAAATTGTTTTTGGAGATACGTGAGCCATTCTTAGAGTCAAAAAATTTACCTGTCAATAAACTAACTTTAAATGTCAACAAAACCGAAAAGGAGGGTACTGTGCTCAAAAAACGGATTAACAAAAAGCTAAAAAGTTAGCCACAACAGAAATTAATCTGGAATTCTGTTAATATTAACTGCATACACAACAGCCTGCAAATTCGCGATTCTAATATCAAAATTTGTTCAGAAATTCAAAAAACAAAAAACACGATTCAATTTTGAAGAGGATTTCTTATTCCATATGTTCTAATACCTAAGCCAGTCTTGACGTCGAGAGATTTGCTCATTAATAAACTAACTTGTCATCTATTTTATAATTTTAAAGTGTTCATTTCAGAATGCTAAGAATCGAATGCTCTGCTGATATACAAAAAACCCTAAATCTACCCGCAACGTCGTAAATTTTTGCCTATTTAGTCCTATTCAGAATGCCTTGATTGCCAAAAATCGAATTCGGCCAACGGAATCTAATATTCGTGGAATTTGCTAGAGTGCGTCAAGAGCATGAAGGAGTGTTTACTTTGTGAATGACGAAAAGGGACCAACGACTAAAAACGTCCGCGATGACAACCTTCAAATCCCAAGAAATGCAATGAAGTACAGTAGCCAATTTTGTAGTAAGAGTTTAACTGTATTTCACGTTTTTTAGCTGTTAAGTGTAGCCAGTGCAGCAAGAATCAAGGTGATAGTGAATATTTTTGTTTGAAAGACAAGCAAACCATTGAGAGCGAGTGCGCTTGAAGTGACAATGTGCTCATGAAGTTCTACCATTTACAAGAGTCCAAATCACAATTCCCACTACCAAACTTTGATTATATGCTTTAATAGTAATGCTAACTTTAGGTTAATTAAGTTAACCACTCATTACTCTAACACAATCATCTGTCTAAAGGAAGTGTTGTATTTCAAGAATTCCTTAAAGTGCAGTAAGATCAGATTTAATGTACAATTTGAAACCAAGGAAGACTGAAGGTTGGAGTGTTTATAATAGGAAGTCTGAAGTTCAAGAATTCGAAATGACGTTAATGTGAGTCATTTGATGCCATTGTGTGTCTTCAAATACCTTTTGCGTCAGAGACTCGGCTCTAAGTAAGATTTTGGCGTTTAAAGATGTCTGATATTAACTGCAAGTATAGGTTTACTAGTGTAAAGAGTCAAGATTTGAGAAGTCCAAACTAGGCACACATGGGTACGCTTCGATCGACTTCTATCTTGCTTGAACATCAAGTTGACCAGTTCAAAAAATAGCGTTTATTAAGGCCTCTTGCAAATAAATGTCCCATAAATGAATATAAACCGTAACTACAACGCACTGGGCTAAGACCACACCGGTAAGCATTATGACAATGTACAGCTATGTATAAAAAGTATCTGGCTGATAAATTCTAGAAATGGACTCTGAAAAGGGTTTGAATATTTTAATTCTTAGTGGTTGGAGGCCTTGACTTCGCGTCCGTGGAGTTCTTGGCAATCGCGGACATTGTCGGGGATAATCTTGCGGAACACGTCCAGCTTAAATTTTTAGTGTTGAGTGTAACCTTAAGATAAATTCTGAGTACCTGAGCTTTGGACACCTCAACGGGGGTCTTCACGACAGTCCAAACGACGCATTCGGCGTAGGGAGGAGTGGTGAGCGATCCCAGATAGGTACAGAAGTCGAGTTGGTTGTTCTTGGGGATCAAGGAGAGGATGTCGAACTCGGGAGGGAAGGCGACTGATCCTTTGGTCTCGAGGGCCTTCTGGACGCAGTCGACGAGGGGCTCGTAAGCCACGTTGTTATGCTCGCCCTCCTTGAGGAACACTCCGATCACGGCCAGTCCGTCGCCGTGCTTCACGGCCTCGTCGAAGACTCCGTATTTGGTGTTCCAGAACACGAAATGCATTTCCCCGGAGAGCGATTTTCCGTCAAGCAGGTGCTCGGATCCCCGGCTTCCGTCCTGACTCCAGTGAGCGTGAAACTGGGCCAGTTTGTATTCCGACGGAAGGTGCTCGGCTTTGACAGCTGCAAAGAGAACTCATTGAAATGTGTTTACCTAACAAAAGGTTCTTGAATCTTATTAAGAATTGAGAAATGTACGTCAACCAGAAAAAATTTAAAACTTTGAAAACATGTTTTGCTTATTAGGAAAATGCGAAAACGCCGCCTGTAACTAATTTAATTTTTCTGTTTCGTCTGTCACTTCCACCATGCCTCAAATTCAAAATCTCACTTGTTTTGCAGTCGTCCTTGACCTTCACAGTCCAGCCGTTTGGGTGGGTCACCAGCTCGGCACAATCGCCCTTCTTATAATCAATAGAGAGGCTCTGGGGCTGAAAACAAACAGATTAATTTATCTCCCTTGGGGCGAGCCGGAAACATTGCAGAAGTCGGGCGCGTGGCAAACGTTCTGCGAGCAGATGTCGATGGGAGACTGGCGAGTCATCTTGCAAGTGGAGGCTGAAATCACGCAGACTTAGATTCCGAGGCAAGACGCTTAGAAATGAAGATCCGCTTAGGATTCTGGTCCAGAGATCCTCCCTTATTCGGGACTTACCCATAATTGGTTGTTTGGAAGAGGACGGAAAGGAAGAAAAATCTGAAATTGAGGGGCTGCTGAGGCTCGGATTGGAAACAACGAACGGCAAAAAGGCACTCGAATCTTGCGCAGGCTGAACGTCGCTCACGCGTAAACACGGACTACATTTGGAGCATCTCGTTCTGTGAATAATTTACCCGAACACCCCTAAACGAACGCCAAAAAAACAATTACGCTAAATGCGCGTAAAATTCAATTTATTTTGTCTAAATTCGGTTTTTTGGAACGCGGCGAATCGCGCCGGAAATGAAGGAGGAGTAAAGGATCTCCCGTCTTAGCCCTCCACTTCTATCGAGCTTTAAAATATTTTCACAAAGAACACACAGAGAGGATCGATACGCGCTTCGAACTTCCCTGAAACACTCAAACATCGAAGCGTGTGACGTCGGCCGCTTTCGCGTTTCTTGGCGGCAAATTCGCCGCCGCGAAAAGTCGGCGCGAACTCAGTTTTCGCTTGGCCTGAGAGGCAAGCCAGAAGATGAGACACTCTGAGGCGGTCGCCTGGGACATTCGTTGCCTGTTAGCAAGTGTTTTATGAATTTTCGAGAGCGGAAATGAGGCAGAAGAGGGCGTTGAGCACTTTTTGCGCAGTCGAGAATCGCTAATGAGAACTGGAATTGGCGTGATTTGCCGGTTTAAGACCACGAGGGTCGCGTGGTTTCTCTCCCAAGGGAGAACACGAAACCAATCTATGCATAGTCCAAAAATGATGAAAACAACTAAATCCTGTTGGGAATCGAAATTGGGAATGGTTAGGAAAGGGTTGGGCTAAAAATGCAGCGGTTTGAAATTGGAAATTTGAGAAGTCTTTGCTGGAACGGAACAACGGAGGGAACAAGGGCAGTGTGTTGGCGGAATACAATAATTTTGTCTAGACGGAGGGAAGAAATACAAAACTACCAGAGCGTACAAGTTTTATGTTTTGAAAGAAGCGGAAAATTGACATAATATACATAATATTGAGAATGGTTGGAAACTAAACAGAACAAAGCAAACATTACCTTGTCAAAAATTACATTCTGCGTTGCTCCTTGTTTGAAACACCTTTGACAAGATTGATTTTAAGTTGTATTTGGCGAAAAAACTACAATTTTGCATTTATGGAGAAACCAAAAAAATGAGATTTTGTTCGAAATGAGATTTTAAAGCAGTTTACGTTACGTTGACAACTCAGTTGCTCCTGTTATGCGCTGCTTATCCTTCTTCAAAGAATTGGACGAAATTGAACTGTAAAAATAACACAGCAATATAAAAATGATATTTGGCGGTAATGGCTACAAACGACAACCAGCAAAAAATGTATTGTGTTGCAAGAACAGAGCGAAGAGTCGTTTGCAAAACAAAGATTTTTGTGATTTCTGCTAAACCCAGCATTCTCAAATTTGAACAAATCAGGTCATCAAGTCGAAATGGCAAAAAGCAATTTGCGTTTGAAGCATGTGCGCTCAGAAGTGTTGGCTCAAAACAAGCAAATTAAATAACGTTTAAGGGGAAAAATTTTTCATCAGTCCGAAAGAAACCAAACCAACCAAAGCCAAGAGTTTTTGAACCACGTTTAAACCAAAAAGGAAGTTTTGAGCCAAAACTGAAAATTTCAAAATCGGTTTTGCTCCAGCAAAAAGTTCTTCTGCCAAAAAACGACTTCTTCATTAACATTGAAATTTTCATTTGAGCAAACCTACCCGCAACCCTAATTAACGATTTTGCGCCCTTCAAGAAGCAAATATGCCGGAAATCTGTGTTTTACCCTTTCCTCCCACCAGTCCCAAAAACCGGTCAAATTTTTGAGTCAACAAACGAAAGGCAGCCGCTAAACACATTAACGACGGCTGGAGGAAGATCATAGCGTCGACTTACCAGCGATCCTCGACATCGAGAAAAAGACCCCGGAAAACACCTCGACACTCGATCAAACTGGTGATCTTCCGGAAGTGCAGGCATGAATTAAGCGAAAACAGATTGACATACTCTTGGCAGAGGTTGGGTTCGTAATGAAATTTCTGATGTGAGCTGAGCAATTTCTGATGCTCAGCCTACAATTATATAAAGTCTTGGGCAAACAGAGAAATTCCTTAATATCAAAAACTGATTCCTCCGCCCTTACACAAAATCTGACTCACGAAAAGCACAAAATCGTTTCCGATCCTTGAGCAAACAGAAATTCATCGCAGCGTTTGCCGACTGCCGGAATTAGCAGCCCTGATGGAGCCTATATATCGGCGTCGTGAGAGAAATGTCCACTTCGACGACGCCCAAAAATCAAATCATCAAGTGAGCAAACCGACTTCTAATCGGATAAGCCACTTTTTCCAAGGCGACCCTCGCCCCGCCCCCCACCCCGATCAGTTTCGAGAAGAAAACTCGAGGTCATCTCCGATCGCGATTTGCATTTTACAACGCGCTAAATACGTCAACGCAGCAGCGGTATACCAAAGATCGAAGACGCCAAAAGATGAAACGATTAGAGTGCAGGCTGCGTGTAGATAGCACAAGGTCGACGGGCGGCGAAAAGTGATCTCCGACATTGCGAGAGCTTTGCATAGCTGATGTGCCCGGGAATCTGGTTTTGGATCACGCGAGTCGGATCAGGGTCAGCAGAGGCGATGGAAAACAGCCAAAAAATCATGCCAAAAAGGGTTGATCACCAAAACGGCTTCACCCCTAAGCCTCGAAATTGAAGATCAGATCTTTTGCTAATCAAAAATCCAAAAGGAGAAAGAGACACGTGACTGGTTAAAATAACAATTTACTTAAGGTAACCTGGACTCATCAGTCTTGCGATAAGGATCTCAAAAAACAGATTCCTTTTCCTCCATAAATCAGAAATACAAAGACGGCCGAGTGCAGGCGAGGGTAGCAAAACCTGTTAGGATCATTGTCGACGCGTTGAAGGTATGATCTTTGATAATCGGCTGACGGAAATTGGTTCAGCGAGTGAGAACAGTTTTTGTGTAACAGATCAGCCGTCCGATCGCATCTATCATTTTTGAAAATTTGGAAGTTCGATACGATCTGCCGAAAGCGGATTCCGTGCGTCAAACTAGGAAAGTGCATGAAATTCAAAGCTACAAAAATTATTTAGTTAAGATCTTGCAAGTCCCATTAATTTGTTATATTATGAGTATAGGCTACATCGACAAAAAGCCGACAAAAATGTAATTACAACTCATGTTTTTCTAAAACACAAAAAAGCATTCTTTTTTAGCTCGAAATGCAACCAAAAAATCTTTCAAAAACCTGCAATTAGTATTAATTTAATTCATGCGTTTGGAAAAAGAAAACGCTATGCATCGATCAACTACAATTGTTTTTAATGCATGGATCAACAACTCCTATAATAAAATTGCGCGGTCGGAGTCGGAATTTTTAAACCGACCGCTCCACCGCTTCAATTTTGGTTAAAATGAAGTTTAATGTCTGAACAGGCAGTTTCTCACTTTCAGCCAAGAATGTCATTTTTAACTTTCAAAAAAATGGAGCGTTCTGAATCTCTGCGGAAACGTCTTAAAACTGATACACTACAGGGTGGCCCAAAAAAAATCCTTTTTCCAGACATCGCGCCGGTCAGACACGCGCGCCAGATTTAATGTCTGAAATTGGTAATTCTGGTCAAATCTGCGTGCGAGAGTGGTCGGTTGAACTTCAACAGAATGCCTGTGAAAAAATGCTCTGCCCCGTGTACGCTCCGTCATCGCCTGACAAGGCCTACAAATTCAACAATTCTTCAACCGTGTATGATTTGCCTGTTGAATTTGCATAAATCCGTTGTTTTAGCGGCTGTTTGGAAACGAAATCCGACCGGTCGTTCGCTGCGCGACCGCTACAAAATGACAGATTTCAGACGGAAATTGGTTCAGCAAGTGAGAACAGAGATCAGACCTGACAGAGATCAGGATCAAGGACTGCACGGTCTCTGCTCATTGACCAGACAGAGAGGAGTCATTTCGACCTCACTCGTCGCGAACGACCGGTCGGTTTCGCTAACCAATAACGTGAAACCGACCGGTCGTTCGACGCGGGATCGTCCCAAATACCGGTTTCGGACAGTGGATCGAGCTTCCGACGGGCATCGACGTGGGTGTCTGGCCGAAAGGTTTTTTTTGGACCACCCTGTAGGAGCAAAAATTTAGCAACACGCTCCAAATTTTACTTTTCCACTTTAAACTTTAGCTTGCGCACAGAACAGCGTTTATAAAAGTTATTCAGTTTGTTTAAAATGCCATAAATATATTTTCCATATTTAGAATTTCCATCTCTGAAGACACTGTGACAGAGATCGGTGTCATAAAGCACGCATTAGAATTAAATAACATTAAAATCGTCTTTTAAAAACAAAATGAATACCTTGTCGAATTTGAACTGGGTCCCCTCAAAAGCCCGCAAAAAAAATTTCCCATTTATTTGAGGTTGCATCAGTGAGTGTTATCAAACTAGTTTACCTGCTCACATATTTTATTTAAAATTGCAAATTTTTGTATTCCGAATTTATAGCTTTGAAAGCGTTGTGACAGAGATCAGTATCGAAAATTGCACAATACAAATGTTTGTTTAGATAGCTAGTCGAATGACTCAACTGCGTTAAAAAAGTAAGACCGGAGGATTTCACTCTGCAAAAATTACAGTTAGCTACTCTAAGAAACTCCGTTCCAAGCTCTAAAAACCCACAACATGTAAACGTTTTTTTTTGCATGCCAACCTTTTGGATATACGAAGCCAACATCAGCAGAAATTAAATTAAATAAGCTCATAAAACTTGATTTTTTGAATTCGTAATTCATTGCTCAATGATGATGAATGACAGAAACTGATATAATGAGTTCATCTCAAAACATCTTCACGTGAAATAACGTGAAATAAGCTCCAAAATCCAAACATTCCGCAAAGTACGACCATCTCAGTTTTCTGACGTACTTCGACGTTTCAAATATACTCGAATGACTCAACCGCGTTTCCGGTACCCTTTAACTATTCCGTCGCGGATCAACCGCATAAACAGGGTGATAAATTTTACTGCCACTTCTTCGCGATTTTCGGTGACTTGTTCCTCGATTGCGTCAATGACATACAGAGATCACTTGGCGGGATTCGCCGAATAACACAAACTTGCGTTTAATCTGAGATGTTTGTGTGCAGCTATTTCACATCTGAAACATAAAGCTTTTTTATTGATGTGATGGCGTGCAACTGAAGGATCTCAAGAACAAAAATAACTAATTTTCGCGATCTATGAAACAATGTCGGATTTGTACTGTTCACAACATTTCATTAAGTGGTAACCCTCTATTTTAAACGAATCATATAAAGTTTATGGGCCACGTGAGCATGACTCTAAAACACTGATTCGAAGTGTGCTCTTTTTGTGTCATCAGCATTGTAATGCTGATGTGACACAAAAATTTAACCAATAATTTGAAAAATTGAAATTTCTGTGAATTTTGAAAAGTTCATGAGAAATATTACAATCGACTAGCGTCTTTGGCACTGAATTGGGTTAGCGGCAGCCTATTGCAGTTACACGATGGAGAGCCACTGGTTCTCAAATGTTTCTTTCCAATCGATCTTTAAAAACACAACTTGAAAGTTAATAATAAGACCTTCTTGTGAAACGAACGCTTTTACGCTTTTACGCACCAACCCTTTTGCTTTTCAAATTGTGGCACGCGTGGCAAGACTCAGTTCAAATTCAAGAAACATCGATTCTAAAATCCGAACCCTCAGATCGCAAACGGAACCTTTGATCATATTGATGTAATGACGTGTCATGCGAGGAAGATCTGGCGAACAAAAATACAATAAGCAACTTCAAATGAAAAATAAAAATTAGAAGTTAAAAATAATTTTAAAATAAGTTATTAATTCTAAAACCCAAAAACTTCAGATCGCAGATCTGCAGAAAACAAACTAGATTAACGTCTCCGATCTCTGGAAAAAGCCGGTTTTCACCATTTACAACACTGTATTTGTGATCGTAATTCATTATTTTTACTTGTCATGTGATATTTATGGGCCACGTGAGCATGACTCCAAAAACATTAATCCGAAATGTGCCGAAATGAAATCTCCTTTACGGCGCTGTTGACCCAAATCGAAAAAACATGACAGAACGCAGATCTCAATAATATTGACCGTTTCAAAGGCATTAATTTCTAAAATATCATCACATTGCTTAGATAAACTGCAAGATCCAAAAAAGAATGATCATTGTTAATGTTGTCAGGTTCCCGCTGGAAGCCAAGTTCCAAAAATCAAAACTAAATTTAAAAAAGCAAAGCACAACGTTGAAGATCCAGAGCACAATTCTCAATATCGACATATGCTTCCAGCGCTGTTGACCCAAAAGTAGCAGATTCCAAAAATTAGAATGTGACTATCTCGAAGAATTTTTGCCCAAGTTTAATACCTTAAAGTTAACAAAAAATCCTTTTTTTGCGGACAAATTTACTTTTGAAAAATGTTAAATCACAGAATATAACCCGAATTAAATCACCCCGAAATTGTTAGTTTAAAGCTTCAATCCAATTTTCATGGCTTTATAGAATGAAAGCGTTTGCAAAAAGCAAATCCGAAAATCAAAAATAAAAGTTTTCACTTGAATTAAATCAAAAAATTCCAGTTGTAACAAATCAAAGAGACGCATCCAAATGACCAAGGCATATTTTTTAGACTTCCTCAGTTTGTGTCTTGCTAAACCGCTATTTACCACAGCGGAAGAAAGCTGGCTCTTCTCTTCGATCTACCTCGGATTCTTACACGGGATGTTTCTTATGATAGCAGTCCAAAATGAACGTGGATTAAAAGTCACATTTGCTGCTGCTGGGTTTCTCTGTGAGCTGGCAACTGTAGCCACGATTGGTCGAGTTTTGAGTGGATTTGGTATCAATGGAGTGGTGACAGCCCAAGGCTGTTTTCTACACGGACAGACCTATCGAGTAAGGCTGTAAATTCCTCAAAAAACTTTTAAATTGTTAGTTTATCCAAAAATTAGAAAAGCGAAGACGTGGGAAATGTATCATAAAAGGTAATGTTGCTGTGTAAGACAACGTGGGGTCTTTGTGCTACACGGTTAGGAATGAGCAGTTCATTCGTGATCGTTAACATTTATGGTGCGACGCTTATCAACAAGGTAAGCGTTTTGGACCGCTTTCGAAAAATTTGGTTATTTTAGATCCTCCATTACTCAATCGAAGAAACGAGCTCCCTCACAACTCTTCGTTTCCGCGTGACACTAACCTCTAATCGTGTCGTCAGTTTCATCATAAGCAAGCTGACCTGCAACGAACACCAGAAGAAGATCATGTTCCCAATCACGACTTTCCAAGTTGCGTCTATCGCGTGTTTCTTTACGCTGTCCTTCATCACAGAAAACCACCATCAGCTCTCCACTCTGGTTTTTACAGTGATCTCAGCTCCTCGAGGAAATCACTGCGTAGTCGCCTTCAGCGCTGCTCAGATTGTGAGCGTATTCTTATTTAAATTTAAATGTTTTCAGATAGCGCACCAATTCAACTTCTTCTGACCATTCTGGCTTTGGGGATAAGCGTCGTTGCTTTGGCCATATCCAATGTTGTCTCTTTTTGATGAAGGAAGAAACCGCAAAAGAGGTACTCAAACTCGACTTTGTTTAAAAAAGTTATGCTATTTTAGTGCTCAAAATGCTTCTGCTATTGTCACCGTTTTAGTTTAAACTGGCGTCAGACCTGCAAGCTGGGGTCAGTCAAAATTACCGAAGGCCAAAAGATGAGCAATTTTGAACGAAGAAAAGCTAACAGTGTTTCTTATTTTGGTTGATTTTTTAAATTTATTTGGACAAACGCAATGAGTTGAAGGTAAGAAAACAAGAGGCCTAAGAAGTTTTTCGGCAAGGACTTAATTGTGGCGGTAGACGAAGAAGAAGTCGGAGATCTGAAATAAGCCACTTGTTTAATATCAGTTTTAGTTCCACTCGCCACTGCTCCAAAGAGAAGTTATGCCCGAACTGGTAGGGAAGAGTTCCGAGGAGGTGAGTCACGAGGCGCCCATTCGCATTCATCGCTTCAGGGAGGCTCTCGCTCAGTGGATTGCTGTTGACGAATTTCCATTGGCTCTTTGTCTTGGCGTAAAATCCATTCGTGTCGTCATTTTTGTGCTCAAGGTGAATGAAGGCCTTGTAGAAGAGCTCGCGTTGTGCATTCAAGATCTGGGAGATCACACGCTCGTTTTCGGGAAAGCTCCCGATGTTGACACAGAACATGGCCGGCTCGGTTTCGTGGTGGGTTGCCCTAAGGTCTCTCTCAAGAGGCAGCCAGTGCATCTTTAAACGACCGTGATCGGCGGGACGCAGAGACAATTCGAAAGCCGCAAAAGTTCTTTTTCGAAAGATTCGCCTTAGGAGAATTGAAGATCTCTACGAAGACCTCTTTCCCCAAGCGAAGCTGCACCTTGGAAGCATCCAAGTAGTCAAACTGCTTTCGTAGCAGGAAGTTCTTCAAGGCTTCGTTCCTGGCTGGGGATCAGTGAGGTGGGGGAGAACTGTCATGATAACCATCTTTTAAAAACACGTTAAAATGTCGTTTTATGTGAATTTTTATGAATTTGGAGATCACAAATAATTAGCTAATTAAAATATAGTTCATAAATACAATTCAAAGCATTGGCGGTTTAAGTCTTCGTCGTAGACGGGAGAATTTCTGCCCGTAGCAGCCAGATTCGTAAAGTAGCGGTGGAGATCCATCTGTAATTAAGTGATTTAGTTTGGTTAATAGCTTTTCTCGAAGATGTACCCGCCAAGCACGCTCGATCAATAAGTGATCAATATGATAAAACATTTCGGTTATACCAAAAAGAAATTCTCTCTCACAAATTAATTAATGAATTTAAGAAAGTAGAGACGGCAAATGATGCACAAAACGCTTTTGAGTTGAATTTTGAGTCATTTGAAACACCAACAAATCATCTTTTAAAAATACGTCACAAAGACGTCTTGCATCGATTGGCAATTTGGGAAATTCAAACTGTGGTTCGCTGAAATTGAATGAGAGTAGTGAAGAAGCATTGTTAACTTTTTGAAGCATCCTTATCAAAAAGTCCGCCCTCATTGGTCCTCACCTCAACGTTGCCATATTCGTCGATTAGACAAGCTTCTCTTTTGCACTTTCTAAAAGCGGTCATATATGTTTGCACCTTCTCCTACTGATGCAACCTTATCTCCGCAAATTGCCACAAGTCGCACTTGCATTTGCTTCTATCACCGTTCTTACACGTAATCTAAGACCTTTCGCACATTTTTTGAAAAATGGGAAAACAGGAAATAAGAACACTGTAAGCTTCCAAATAGTAAGCTTACAGTGTTAGTATAATTTGACGTGTTTCAGCACTTAAAAGATGAAAATTCGCGAGCCAACAAACTCTTAGAGAGTGCTGGCTTCATGTGCCTAAAATTCTATTAAAGGGAAACACGTTTCCGCAATAGGATTGTGTGCTAAACAGGTTTGAGAAATCGAAAATATGTTAAAATTTATGTCGAGCACAAGACAAATGCTAATTTAATGACCAGGGGAAAGCGGAAAGGGCGGCGGATGTTGTGGGGGCGCGGAAGATGTTTGAGCTACCTCGCACAACCATAAAAAAACTTGGACTGTCAACTACAACCAACAAAACAAAAATGTGACCAGGAAAGAATCGTCTTGTCTTTTGTAAGGTGTCATCTCCCATCAAAGTATCATGGCGCTCCGCAAACAAGAAAGGTCGCGAAAACCTTCGAAAGGACGGAAAACGTGTTTCCCGGCGGTCAACAGGCGCACGGTCAAAACTCTGCTTTGAACCAGCGCTTTTAGGAAAACAAGAAATGTCACACCCGCGCGTGCTGTCATTCTAATTATCTGTCATTGTGATTAATTCGTGTCTTCTCACCCCATTAGGAAAACACGATGTTCCCGAACTCGTCTGCTCTAATTCAATTCTAGCATCCTTAATTCACAAATTGTCGCATCCTCTTCCAACCGCATATAATAAACGTCCTTCAAATCCAGAATTCAAATCTTCAACCATGTTTTGCCTTCCAGTTTTTGCCGCTTTCTTCGCTCTTTTCGCCTTGTCAGATGCCTTCCTCTTCCCTATGCCGCCTGCACCGGCCGCTCCAAAATGCTGCTGTCCATCCGCTCCTCCGCCGCCACCGCCGTGTGGATGCGGCGGGCCAATGACCTGAAATGCAACAGCAAGCTTCTTTTGACCATTATCGATGAGGTGAGGACTTCCGATTTGCCTTAAAAATTGAGCCTCCAAATTTAGAGCCTTACCCACGACATTACGGAGACGATGGCCATGCTCAAGGCCAGGCTTCACGACGACAAGGGCCGCAAGCATACGGTCATCTGTACCCCGACTTCTCAAACTTTCGAATTTTCGATGGAAAACGACAGCGTCTTCTGCAGCAGCGGAAACGACGATGTCACTTGTTACGTTTTCGCAGATGGAGCACATCCCTCTGGAGTCATCTTCCAAGTAAAATTAGCGATATTTATTTATTTAATTTATTTTTGGGTGCAATCGTAATTTATGATAAATATTACCGCCTACTTTACTCACTCAGAGTATCAGAGTGTACCAAACGAAATCGCGAAGTTTTTTCGCTTGCTGTCGCGCCTTCGGCGCTCCCCAAAAACCAAAATAAAATTGTTCAAGCCTAAGTCTAAGTTTAAGATGCTCCAAGAAGTCAGCCCAGCCTACTATCCCCGCTGTTTAAAAAAAATGTTCGCGCAATTCTGTTACCCAACTGTCTTACCCAAATGTCTGGTCGCGATCGCAAACCATTGTGCCACTCTTAAGCCTGAAGAATCCTTGATTTCAACTAATACGTTATGATGATCAATAAACGTGTGTTGAGTTAAACAAATTGGCTTTTCAATTGTTAAATTCTGCTTAAAATGCTTAAATTGTGCGCGCTAGCGGTTACGCGCTAATAATTTGCGCGCAATCTTCGCAACATCCCCCTGTTTTGTTCCTCTTATTAAGAGTGCCCTTCAATGTTTTGATAAACCCTTTGTTGATAAAAAAAACCCTGACTAGAAAAACATGCATCCGTGCACACTCCTGAAAAAAAACATTCCGGGCGCTTTTTCTTTCCGTGCACATTTGATCTACTCCGTTCACCCTTTCCGTGCACTATACTGTTATAGAGCCCAAAATTTGTACCTGTACATGGACAATTTTAAATCAATTTTTAAGCTTCACAACTTTAAAAAATTATTAAAATTACCCAAACAGTCACACAATTATTTTTAAAGAAAATTGCAACCTTTTTGTGCTTTTTTTATTCAATCAAGATTTTAAGAATTTTAACACCGAATGGGGGTTGCCTATTTCCGAGCGTAAGACCCTTGTTATGCATGTAGGTCGAAATGACCTAAAGGTTGAGTATGTGTTAAACGATTCTGTGATTACCAAGACCGAATTGGTCAAAGATCTGGGAGTGACTTATGATAACCAGGTTGTGTCACTCAAAGGCGACAGACCTGTACTATGATCATTGGGTCTTCCGCTGCAGATGTGTGAAAATACGGTGCCAATTATTTGCTGCCTACGTGCGCCCCGTGTTAAACACGCTAGTGTTGTATGGTCTGCCCAAACTGCTCGCGATCGTCAGATAATCGAGTCAGTTCAGAATCGCTTTCTAAAATTGACTTTGACGCGTTGTGGCATTGGATTCCCAGGCTTTCCAGAAACTCTCAGGAAACTGAACTTAAGCGCCGGCGCCTCGTCACCACCCTGACCTTCGTCTATTCCGCTTTCTCCGGACAAGTCATTTGTTCCCCTCATGAGTTTATCTTCGTGTCCTCCTCGACCCTCCCTTTCCAATCTCGATCTATGTATCGAATTCTTCCCGTCACAAGAAGTCCTGAAGTCATTGTCTGAGCTAAGAACGCATCAGCGTTCAAGCGAAAGGTGAGGCAATGGCTCTCTTGAAGTTTGTGTTTTTTGTTGTCCCGTCCGTTTATGTTGAGATGGGAAAATTGCAAGAAATGCACCTTTCCAGATTACTGTTGCGTAAGTGATACCATTGATTCTATGCTATTGATGGCTTTGTGCATAATAAATTGAATTGAACATCAATTTAAAATTTTTATGTTTGATGTTTAAGGATAAAGCTTTGCATGAGCGTAAGCAACCTATTTATTTCTTTGAATTTATTTCTAAGCGTAATTTTTTAAATATAAATAGTTCAAACGTTCATAAGAAAGTGTCGAATTTTAACGCACGGCTCAGTTTTCTCGATTTTTCAATGAAATTCAAAAGCTCAATTTCTATAACACATAAACTATGGTACAATAAACATGACAAGATATGCGAGGTGTTTATACACAGCGTCGATTGTGTCAAAGCTCAGAGCGGAGAATCAACCAAAAACCAAAGGCGTCAGCTCCTCTTTGTGGTCTTCTATTCCTTCACTCCGAATATCCTCCTTTCGCCCATAATCCTTATCAATCTCCTCTCCATAGCCTCTATGTACTGGCCCAAGGAGATCCAAACAGGTGTTCTTGGACTTGCGTTTAGCTGGACAGCGAGAATTATGAGATATTGCAATTATGTACTCTTGTCCTGAGCTACTCTCTCCTTAAAAGCTCTTGTCAGGTCCGCATCCCGATTATCATAATCTCCACGTTTGCAGCCTTTGCTCCCTATTGTCGAGTACTCCTCTTCCGCAATTCACACCTAACGCGAGTCGGAGCTCTGCATCAGAGCTCTTCTGTCGTCTGCCATCAAAATGCCGAGGATTCAGATTACTAAGAGTTCCCTTTGAAGAGTTGTTTGTTAATCAGTCGGACAGCAATAAATTCTTGCAGACCGAGGAATATTGACGGCTGCCACAAAAGGCATAATAGTGAACTTTTTGAAAAAAAGGAAACTTCTGAAAATTTAATTTGAATTTCATGCGTTTTGACGTAAGTGCGTCCGTCGATCTTTGTTTTTAACGTTGGTTTATGTAGTTAAGTTTAAGATTTTTGAAGAATCCTAGTCGTATCATTTTCAATAAGAAAGAGTCAAGTCTCCACATGGGCATTTTCAAATATTCGTATGTCACATTGATGATATTTTTTAATTTGGTGTTAAATGAATTATCGAAAGGAAACTAATAGTTACGAAACTATTTTTGCACTGTTCGCCTTCATTTTTAAAAGTCAGCGTGGTTCCTAAATATAAAATTTGATGAAACGCACAAATTTATATTTTCTAAAACTTGTTTTTTGCTACAAGGATGCCGCTGCTCCATTATCGCGGAATCGGCGCATCTTCAGGTTCTATTGCCGCCCAGCGAAATCCGATAATCGAGCAGAAACGGACTTTTGATTTTATCTGAATTGTATAAAAATGTGGGAAATCTTACTTTCAACATCATTCTTCCCAGCATGAAGTCTTCTTCTCTTCTTCTTGCTCTTGTCGTTGTTGCTTCGGTGGTGGTGGTCGAGAGTTTTCTCTTCGGAGGCGGCGGCGGCGGCGGGGGGGAGGCGGTGGAGGAGGCCAGTGCTGTTGTCCTCCGCCGCCTTGTCCTCCTCCTGCACCCTCTTGTGGAGGTGGAGGTAAAATTTTAGTTCTTGTAATATAGTTAAACGATTCGCAATTTTAAGGGGGATGCGGAGGTGGTGGCGGAGGAGGAGGCTGTGGCGGAGGTGGTGGTGGAGGAGGCTGCGGTGGAGGTTGTGGTAAAAAGAGGAAGAAGAGGTCCGTCAACGACCAAGCCCAGGACGACTCAGACACTCATTTTGGCGATTCTGAGATGGCTTGTACTTCTGAGAAGCTGATGAACATTCTCAAAGAGGTTTAGGCAATCGACAAGGTACAAAACTAATCTACGTGGATTTAAGAGCATCGTGGAACACGACACCGACAAATCCTTGGTCAATGTAAACGAGCATCTTGAGCATGAAATGGATCAGAACTTCGTCGCTTGGTGCTCCGACAGCATGGAATCTTTCAAATTTGCGACGCGACTCGAATCTTACTGTTCCCACACTAACGCCAACGTCACTTGCAATATCTTCCACCATTAACCATGACTTGTGTTCTTGTAATCATTTGGGATCTTGCAATAAATCCATGAGCTCAGAATTCTTTACCGTTATAATTTCGCGTGTAAAGTGATTTCAGTAAATTGCTTGGATCATACAATTTTCGTAGATTACAGATAATGCTCAGAAGCACATTTAACAAATAAACAGTTATCAAAGCTTCAAAGAAGTTATAGAATTAGATAGTCTTTAAACAAATTGTAATGGTAATTTTCAGTTCCGGCTATCGATTCCCCTGGAACTTACAAACAGAATGAAATTTACTTTCGCTTTTATTTAGTTGAAATCGAACGCAAAAACGTAGATTTTTGTGGGTTTTCAGCTTCTGGGAAATGCAAAGTTTTGTTTCTTTACATTTTTTACCGCTCAAAAGTACATCTTATTTTTGAGCTCTAATTTTGCGGCTTGCAGCGTTCTTTTGATGATAAACAAAGCTTTGCTTCAATTGTGTTACGACGTTGTTTTTAATTTTTAAATGCAAAGAAATTATTTTGTTTGATAAATTTTGTTGAATTGAAACATGCATTTTTGTTTTTTGCAGCTTGTAGCTACGTGGAGCAAATGTGAAGTAAAAGTTTTTTGATTGCAAGACAATTATTTAATTACTGTACACTAACGGATCTCTCATCTTATCCTGGAATATCCAATAAGCCAGATTTCATTGCCTGTTTTCGCTGCAAAATACAATAGAAGACCAGTTTTTACGATCGAGAACGGACCTCTGATCTTATCTCTCCTCCATATAAATGCCTTCGAATCCTCACTTTCTCCACCATTCTCCTCTTCTTCTTCATGAGATCGTCCGTTCTTCTCGCCCTGGCCCTTGTAGCCTGTCTTGTGGTCGTCGAAGGTCTCCTCTTCGGATCTGGCGGAGGTGGCGGCGGTGGCGGTGGTGGTGGTTGTGGCGGAGGCTGCGGAGGATGCGGCGGAAGACGCAAGAAGCGCTCCGTCGACGAATTCTACCACGACGATTCCGACTCCCACATCGGACGCTCCGACGACGCCTGCACCTCGTATGAGTTGAGGAGCATGATCAAAGAGGTTTCCAGTCATAACACGTCCACCACCATAAATTGCATATTCAGGCAATCGTGGAGAACGACCCCGAAAAGTCGCTTTTGACGCTTAACGAGCATCTCGAACACGAAACTGCCGAGAAATTTGTGGCTTGGTGTTCCGACGGAATCGAGAAGTTCAAATTCGCCACGAGATTCGACATCTACTGCTCGCACACCTACGCTAATGTCACTTGCAATGTGTTCTGAAGCCGGCCATTATTTTTATGGGAACTATGCAATAAATTGGTTCTTCGCGCGAGCATATCTCAAAAGGAACAATTCAAAACTAAGCCATTGACTCCTGTTGAACTTGACCTAGTTTTTGTCTCTTGACGACTGTAGATTAATTAGTTTGCGATCAAACGGTTGTTTTGAGAGTTTTTGAAGGAAGTGAAGCGTGTTCCTTTAATCAAAGTGATATTGCTGTAAACTGTTTACAATTAATTTTTGAGATTGAGGACTCGAAGCACTAAGGTTAAGATAATAACAGGTTTATCAGAACAAGTTAGATAAGTTTGGGATCTTCTTTTCTCCCGTAACTTTGAGCAACGAATTTACTTCATTTTTGACTGGATCACGAATGGACTTATAAACTCTGAAACGCTGAAATTTTATTTGCGGCAAATTGATTTGCTCGCGATATGTTCGATATTTTTGTAACTGTTGAAGGGCCCAGTTTTTTACAACTAGTCACATATGCGCTTGGTGTCGTGTCAACGTATATGGTTTTTAATGTCTTTAAACCCATGAACTCTTTCTCCCGACTTAATTAACTGCTGTGCAGAAGAAGCGCAATTCATAGTAGCATTAATTTTTTGGCAATGATGAAATTGATGACTTGATGAAAAAATTCGGTGTGGTCTATGACCAGTGTTCGTTCAATTATTCGTTTTTGCAGCTTTTTTTGACTCGTCCAGCTTTAATTTTTCACTTTAGTCACGTCCAATTGTTTACACATTTGGATAATTACCTGATGTACCCTACATCGTAATTATGAAAACGTTGTACTATATGGTATGTTCATAGTTAGCAGGTGCCTTGAATTTTTTGTCATAATTTATGGAATCAACCTGCGTAAGCGGATGAAAATTGATTACTTCCTCGTCTTATTCTCAGTAAAAGTCCTCTTTTAGCACAAAGATATGCTGAAGTTTGCATAACAGAAGCATAACGAAACCACATCAAAAGTTATGCTTTCTAGGAGTTCATCGTTGTTTATGGGAAAATGGAGATATAGAGAAAACGAGCGGGGGAACTCGAGCATTTCCAGGAATAGCATCGCGACTTGTTGGAGATATTCTTGTCGTTGCTCTTGTTCTTAAAATTGCGAAATGATTGAATTGATCTTGAAATGTACAAGGACGCCAACTACTTCGCTAAACTTAGCATTCTTCGACGTGTGTTTGATAATTAACAATTTAAAGCATTCATATTTTTTGGTCTTGATGCCGTTATTTTTTAAACCAAAGCAAGCTAAATTTTGTCGCACTTAAATGCAAAGTTTATGATTTGGCAGAGACTAAAACACTTTTCTAAATTTTCGAGAATTTTGAAATTTTTGTATAATGATCATATCCCCAAAACATACATACAGAGTGGGGAGAAATACTGTCACGGGATCAAACGGCTGTAAGTTTTCACAGAACTCACGAAACAACTCGTTTATTACACCATTTGAATGAACAGGAAATTCTGCATTGGCAATTGAAAACAGCAAGCAAATGCTAACATCTGACTCAAAATATTGTGGTCAAACTTAAAAAGACAAAATGGTCAAAAGTTATAGCCGTTTGATCGCGTGACAGTGTTCCCCCCCACCTATGTATGAGCACTCAATATGAGCAAGCAGACTAATTTTCTCGGCGCAATTTTTGCATTGCGTTTTCAGGTTTTGCGTCTACAGTTCATTCAAGTGCAAAGAACGGTATTCTAAAAACGTTCAGCTAGTTTTTAAAAGAGGCTTATTAACGAGTTGTCAAATATTTTGACTCGAAACAATCATTCTAGAGTTACTTTTAATTCGATTTGGTGTTGTTTTTCCAATTCCGACTATTGTTAGTTTTGAGCTTTTTAGGTATGCCATGTTTGAATGAAATTTTTAAACAAGTGGACTGAGCAATTTTCAACACGTATTATTTTTAGAGTGTGGGGTGAGGCATGCAGTATGTTGTAAAGATTGACAACTAACTGTAAGTTATTCTAATAACTTACGTAATGTAATTTTTGGCACCTGCTTGTCGAACCGATTTTTAACCTGTTTACGCGTTGAGCATGATTATTATTACTACAGTACCGTTTTTAAACTGCTTATCAAACCTTTCGAATAATTCATAACCCCGCCTGTTATTGCTCTTCCACAAAACCGACAATCAGTGGTTTTGTCTTTTGTGTAAATAATACCTAGAACACTTAAAAACAGCCCCTCCGCTCCTTCTTTTCTCATTATTTTGCATCTGCTCACTCTGCAATAAACCTCTCTCAGCTAATATTAGCCTATGTGATCCCTAACCCCTGACGTCCCAAATTGGGTTTGCTCCTTCCGCGTCGATCTTCGGGGTTTCAAAATCTGTTTGCACATCGTTAATTGCATCATCTCAAACCTTAATATTTTCTTTTGGGACTCTAGAGATGAAGTGAGACCGCCCTCTTTATTAAGAATTTTGATGACTTTTCTGTGACGTTTCAACGTTGAGTGCTCGAGGCACTTTGGCCACTCCGGGGGCCTTGCACCGACAATCTCCGGGTGCGCGCAATGTGTTTACGATGTGCGAAAGTCACGAAGATCGACTTTGTTTCGAAGCACAGATGCGGAAACTCTGAAGTACAAATTAGCGGCTTTTAATGAGGAGAGGAGATAAGCGAAACAAAGGAATGCTGATTCAAGGAAAAGTGACAAAGAACGAACTCATTAGGGAATTCCTATAACGACATAAAGAAGCGAACCATTCCAGTGGAGCATACAAGTAAAGTTTCCAACTTTATTGATTCTTGCCGAAAAGACAGATTTTTGTCGAGGTACAAAAAACGCAAAAATTTGCACAAAAAATATTATTTCCTATTTCCAGCAATCCATTTTTGCAGTTGGTGAAGTGCCGTTGTTTTGATAATACATTATTCAGTGAAGCATAAAAAGTATTTTTTCGGGACCAGGAATGACAGAATTGAATCCGCGAAAAAACCTCATTGGAAAATCCCAAGCCGAAGCCTAAGTTTATCTGAATCTGGCAGTCTAAAATGCTATCCCCGCTTTATCCACGTGACCATCTATCACGGCGGTCACGTGAAGAATTACCTCCTAGAGAGCTAACCGCAGTGCCTTAAGATAAATTATTTGATGTTTGGCGCTAATCGGATCGCTTCGTTGGGAATGGCTTTGCAGACCCACGACTATGACCCGCGCATGATCCACGTATAACTCACGACAGTGCGCTTGATCGCTTTAAAAAACTGGCCGCAGATGTCCGACAGTTCTTCCGACACTCTCGAATTCCTCCGACAGAATTTTGAAATGTTCAAATGTAGTACATAAAATTTTGTTTGCAGCGTGATGGTTTTTTAGCCTATAAGCACAGTTTTAGCAAAATGTAGTTAACGTTTCGTTAAATTGACTTTAAAAGCTAGCAATTCAATAGAATTAGCAGTTTCAAGGTACGGAGTCCAACACTTATTTTTTGCAACAGCACTCTGCAATCAACTTGTTCTGTATTTAATTGCAAGTTTTTAGTCACCTTTTAGCCTAAAAAACCTATCTCAAGTACAATTTATACACTTCATTAAACCAAAGTCTATAACAAGTGTAACAGCGCCATGCACCTATCGCTTATCACATTTACAAATTAATGTTCTAATGACTTTTCCGAATGAGTTCCTGAGTTTAGAAAGCCAGATATTAGCACGTAAAATTAACCACGTCAGCAAGGCAAAGAATCTTTTCAGAAATGCCATAAATTGAGTTATTCGAGCAGATTTTGCACTTTTCCATTCGAACGAACGGAAGTAATGACTTCCTGGAATTTCTGAAGAAGACCAGATTTTCTGCGTCTTTCGCAGGCACTTGCTTCTGGGTGCTCATCTAGAATACTTTGATTTTTCTATTTTCACAAGCTTTGTTTGTTTTTTGTAGTTTTTCGTTTTGTGTACGCACGATGGAACTCTTAAAAATATGTTTTCTGGCTGGGAGAACTAAACAACTGCATCTAATCGCAGACGTATTAACTTTGCAAGTGGCGTAGTTTTATTTGTTTTTATGGGGTTTCTTAGCACGGGGTAGAGTTCCTTGTTTGTCATAATTTTACAAGAATCTTCACTTTTAATGGTTTTGTGGTGTCGTTTTCCAGTTCGACAAACCTTCCTATCTAAAAAAGCATTACCTTTTTGAATCTCCTACACTTGCCATTTACATCTGCCGAATAATGTTTGTCATGTAGCCCCTGCACTTTAACACAAAACTGTTCCGTCGACCGTAGATTGCCCTTGTTTATTAGTTCCAGCAATAGCAGCGTCCCTAAGTGAAGCCAATAAATTAGGGCCAACTACGCCAAAAGAGATTTACGCCTGTTTGCTTACGTAAACTGTCCTCCGAACAATCTTTCGCCTGTTGGTTTGAGGGAACGCAGGTGGACCGGAGGCTGGATTTTCACGTGGATTGTGGGTTCGTTTAGGAAGGGACAACAGCTGCAAGGAGTCTGGCCAGAAATCTTACAAAAATAGGATTCGATCTTTGGCTATAAGAACTGTTTTTTATTTTATGAACCCCTAATTTTTGTGCACTTTGTCCAAATACAGATTTTACCATTCCCCTAATCTCGGGTTTTTTAAGAACAACTTTGCTTATCAAAACCATTTTGTTTACCAGCAATCATAAGGTTGCTCGCCCTATGTTTGATAAAACAAAAACAGATTAACTTTTGAGAATTTTAAATACTACACATAAGGTTGTTTTCTGGACAGACTCAAGGGGTTCACAGCAATGGGAGAGCACTTTAAGGTCAGCGTTGAAGGACTCATTGAAAGGTCGCGACTCAATTTCAAGCAGCTGAGAGAAGCACTTTCTGGAAAATTCTTCGCAGACTAAATTGGAATCTCCGACTTTTGCCGAGTTTACCCTTAGAATCAATGGTTTCTCAAGAGGTATTGGAAAAGTCAAGAGCAAGGGAGGGGGAAGAGGTTAGCGTTCGAAGAATATTTGGATTTTAGACGTTTCGTGGTGAAATGGTTTTTGACCTGCGAAGGGGAAAGCCGCTTTTTGGTTTTGTAAATTTAGCTTTACGTATCACGAATCACGTAAAACGGAATCCAACTTTGAAGCTCCATGACGTACAAACATGTTTAGACAAACCGTTTTGCCAATTTTGAATCCCTCCTTAGAAAATGCCACGTTTGCTCTGTGCATTTTGTTTAAATTCAAAGACTTTTTTGCTTTCCGGGTTTTCCCTATTTTTCTATACACGTGTTCTTTTTCGCCTCTTAAGCCGCTCTTCCAACTTTATAACATTTTTAATTTGTGCATGTTTTGCTAGTTTCTTCATCAGAGCCTTATATCCTATTTTGCCAATCTCTAAACCCACCTCCAAAACATTCTCACATCTGTTCCACTCCTCTTCCACCTTCCTGTAACTTATTCATATCTATGCTTTCCCTCAATCTCAGAATCTTCCATCTCTCCTCAAAATCCGTGTTTTCAGACTTTAACTGAGTCATCCTACGCATGGCATGGTTTCCCTCATTTATCACGCACGTTTCAATCCTCAGCTGTTTTCATGCACGAAAAAATGGTTTGCATGGCTAATAACCCAAGACTATGAGTAGAGTCTTTGGATTATGGGCGAGTTGGAAATGAGTCCAGGTGAAATATTGTACGAGAAAAGTTAATCCTTTCTTGGAAATTGATTTAACTTTTGGTCTTTCAGAGTGCGAAACTGAATTTATAGCTGCTTTTCCATTTTTCTTTTGTGGTTGGTTACCTTCTCACGCAGTGAGATTTCTCACGCTAAAGGACTTTAATGGAAGAAGGGAAAAGAACGCATTTTCGAAAGATTCATTTGCTCAACTTTTTTTGATAGTAATACTTACCGCACCTTGAGAACATCGGATTGCGAAATTGATAGTTTGCATGGTCGAGTGTGTAATAGAACAATTTGGTTGCACTTTTGAGGCATATGAGCAGTTCTTTTGAAAGTTGTTGAATATTTAACAAAGAAGAGGACTAAGCAAGTCATTTTAAAAATAGGCGTGGAAGAGTCAAGTTTGGAATTTTCATACATGAAATGTTAGGTGTGAAAAATGTCATTTTTAAACGTCAGCTTCTTTGAAGGTCGGCAGTCGTGTTGTTTACTTTTTTGAGCGAATGAAAAGTTAATTATTTTCTAATTTTCAGATTTTTCTGTTTGTTGTATGAAATGGAATAACAAACTGGGTCTTCAAAGCAACTGTGACATTCACCTACATTGTTTTTTGCTGTACCTTTCCGCACTTTTAACTACAACCATTATTTTTGTAATTGTCCGGGTGAAATTGGTTTTTTCCCTTAGCTGAAAGGTAATTTAAGGCCTCAGAATTAAACCCAGCACAACTTGTGCAAAATCTGTTAAATTACGTTTTGGAATCGTTTCGAGTCTTCAAGGCGAAGCCAAATATAATTTTTATTCAACTAGGTTTTTTGGTTGTTTTCAAAATATTTAAAATCTGATGAATTGCAATTTCTTCAACTATGTATGTCCAGTTCAATGCTTCCTGTTATCAAGTAATTCAAACTTGCGAATCCACCGTTTCCTCATATTCAAAGGTTGTCTCCAGAGCTGCGTCGCCTAGTAGATGCCCTCCGTGACCCTTCCTTTCTGGCGTAATACGGCCTTTGCCCTCTCTTCACGGCGTACCTCGGAGACCTCATTATGCGGTTCCCCGGAGGCGTCGCGCGCACGCGACATTAATCACGACGGCCCACCGTCGTTAGAGGGCGGGGCGCCGCGTGCATGCCTGAACGGGTAGGGTAACGCCTACAGTAAAATAAAACCCGGTGGCCGTGTGCGAGAGCTCCATTTGTGAATCTGAACCCATCGACGCGTTTCGGCAGCTTGTTCCAAGTGAATTCAGGTGAACTCACATCCCACTTCTCGTCATGCAACTCTTCAGTTTTGTTGCCAGTCTCTTCGTCGTTCTTTTCGGTAAGTTTTTTTGAATTTTTTTAAAGTGTGCTATTTAGGAGTTTGTTGAGGCTTTAAGAGTAAAACAGTACCCATTATGTTAGATAGCTAAAGAGGACTAATTCTAAATAACACCCATTAAAGAACAGCAGCACTTGTTAAAACCTTAGGTTATCTAAAAACAGAGATCTGTTTTCAACATGTGGATCGTGCCCAACAGATGCCCAAACAGATGCCCAAATGACATGTTTGCATGATATCACAACAATATCCCAGACAGCGCAGATTCAGATCATCCAAAACACACCATTTGACCCGTTTTAAATACCTCTCCAACGTCATGCCATGTGGCCACATATCCCAAATGCACCTGAAAAATACGGATTTAACAGCCCAGCTGCTTCCTTGACTCTTAGCTTCTATCCTGAGACCAACGATCTAACAAACCCCTTCCAGCTCTCCTTCCAAACTTCTCGGCGCTCCCGATGATTGCCAGTCCCAACTCGAAGGCCCACAACTACATTTCGTCCTACGACTTCGAGCCGAACAGCGACGAAGCCGCGTTCTTGGCCGCCTTCCAGCAGTTCCGCCCGATGCAGAAGAAGTGGAACCGTCTTGAGCCCAGCATCCGATTCTTTTAAGCGATGAGAAAGAGAATTCGGCGGCTCCTTTTTCATTCTTTTTTCCTTTTTGAAGATCTGCGATTTGTGTAGTGTTGCGTTGCGTATATTTATTAACTTTTGATGTCATCGACTGTCACTCTTCTACATTATTCGTGTGTGCGTTTTGTAATATTTTGGTTTTCTTGAGCGAGATGAGCGGGATCAGGAAATAAAGGCGTTATTTGGCACTTGAAGAACATATCAAAAACCACAGAAAAACTTCAAAATGTGAATCCTTTCCTATGCCGATTAGTCGTATCAAAAGTCTCAATTGAAGGATTTCTCGATCCTCGGCTATAATTTGTTTACACAGGCAGAAAACTTTATGGTTTCCAGAAAGTTACGACCGAGAAACACATAAATCGAAGCTCCGCTGTTGCTAACATTACCGACTGTTCTACGGTAGTGGAATTTTTGAGCTTTGTTAGGCAACAACAAGCGGAAACGACTAAAAAATGAAGCTTAATCCTTATACAGTCACATAGCTGGTCAACTATTTTCAAAACACGTTAAATTTTTTATAGTTTTTTAAGACACACGCGTGATTGGTGTCGCAGACACCTATGTGGGCAACACTTAAGAATTTTCACGGTCAATAAAACATGGCAAAAACGTTGGATATCAAACTGAAAAATGAAAAAGTTGTTCACGTAATTACCAACACAATCGTGTGATTCATTTTTGTCATTTAAGCCAAATTTACGATTACATGCCAATTTACCCGATCATAAACGAACCCCGTAGGAGGCCAGGTGTTCGGTTACGTATTGTTTTCAGAAGAAAGCCTCTTGATATCATTTTTCGCGTATTTAATACCCACGTTTTTAAAAAACAATGATTTGTTTTTGCATTCCCTCAATGTGGTCAGACGTCTTTCAATTTGGATACAACAGACATGATTCAGGAACTGTTGTCGAAAACCACGTCATGCTGCAGGGTGTAAAAGATGGAGCGATCATGTGGTCAGACAACAAAAAAACTACGCACTCTAAAACCATTTCTTCTCGATTAAGAAAACTTGAAGCACATTTATCACTTTTACCGTTGGTAGAAATGACCAGTAGTACGAAAGAAACAACCAAAATTTAAATGAAAATACAGCATCCAACAAATTAGCCAAATCAAAAGACCAAAAACAGGGAAACAAATGTCGCTTGTCAGCTGTAACTCTCTCTCTGTCTTCAATTTGTTTCAAAAGTAGCTCACCGAATCCAAAAAATATCAAATCTATTTTTCAATTGAATGCCTCTGTAGTTTGTTAATTTTGAGCTTCTGGTTCTATTATCCCACCATACTTAGTATGTGCCACTATTTTTATTTGCTTACTTATGCCTCAAACACAACGCAACTCCACTTCTCATTGCTATGGGCGCAGAAATTCTTCATCTGCGACAAGAACTGGTAGGGTTGTCTGGGCGCGCAGAAGATCACGAAGTGCGCGGCGTCCAATTTCTCGGTGACCATCGAAAAGGTCGAATTCGGATTGGAATCCATTGCCTGAAAACGACGAAAACAAAACGTGTTTTTCCCAGAGAACGAAATACATCTTTGAGGATCTGCCTAAGCGGGGGACTATTACACAGTTCGTTTTTGTCGTCGGAGAAGACGGGAACCCTCTCAGGAGTGTCGCGTTTCCGACGGCAGCTGAATTCTTCACAGCTCGGAGCTTCCCGCAACATGACAAAGCAGTGGAGGTCCAAAAAGAGGGCGAAAATAAGGAGAAGGAAAAACAGGGATTGGGACATGGTGGCGACCGGGAAGCCTGCGTTACAAAAACGATGTATTTGTATGGGACGTTAAGGTCAGAACCAGTCTGTCATTAATCTCATCTTGGAGAATTGCGAAAAACAATGAAAAAACACGTTTGGTGACCGGCGATGACCACTGCGATCGGATGTTCGACGGAGTTCTTTGATTGTGTTTCTATGTAACAAAAGACGCATAGCGCATACCACAATGGCGTGTATTTGAAAGCTGAGAACTCCGAATCTAAAGATAAACGCAATTATCGCTCAGGAAGTCATCTCCACTACCCGCTCTTCAAAGCTTTCGAGGAACTCAGCCACCAACACTATCCTTTCTTAGCTGCCAAAATCGACAAGCAAATGTTTCGAATGAAAGCGTTTGTGAATACTGTATGTCGCTCCCCTTCAAAAACGGCGTTTAGAAGATTCGTCTTCACAAGGACTCGGAAAACTGTCCTGACGAGTTTGTAATTACTAACCCGCTGGATAAGTTCGCCGATAAGAAACACATGATTTCTGATATTCCATTTGGAAGCGATGGATACCAAAAATGTTGGAAGAGAATTACGACGAAGGTGACCAGGACCCAGCAAAGGAACTCGTCGGTCAAAAACTACTAAAATTGATTGAAATCTTGCATTGCAAGGAATTGGTGGTTGACTCTTTTCATGCACCAGAAGAAACGTTCGCTCTCTCCCATTATCACCTTCGAAAAGCTCTCGCTTGAGATTTTTTAGCGCTTTTTTTTCTTGGAACTAGTAAACGTGAGTTTCGATTGGCGCCTGCAAAGATTGGATGTCAAATGAGATGCTCCCGACGAACTCATCGATTTGGTCCTGAAGCGCTGTGAACGGGAATACTCCTGCTTTCTCCACACGACTGGAAGAAAGGCATCTCAACTGGAAGCTGACGGATTCGCGGTTTGATTCTTAACAAAAGCGTTCAAGAAATGGTCGGAGGAAGAGGACCTTCAGTCAGTGCATTGGAAACTTCCATTTCTACATGGACGCGACCCTACTCATGAACACTGTTAGACGCAGTCTTCCAGACTACTCCTATTTAAAGGTTGAAATCATCGCCGAAGAGCGCAAAAATAAGAAGGCCAGATACACCCTCTTTACGAGCAAAACTGTAGCTAAAGCAATTGGAAAATCAAAATGTTATCTGACTCTGCGGTTTAAGCAACTCTCGTATCTAAATAAATTTAACGTAAACGTTTTATATTACGTGAAGACTGCGTATGGCGAGTAATTGCGGTTTGTAGAGTTGTTAGTTGTGCTTTAATCCGTTAACGAAATTCTCCGGAAGTGCTAAAACCCCGGCTTATCGCTTTGTGAAGCGCTAAAATGAACAGCTAGAATTATGGTATCCGGTCTTTGATCGTTTTTCGATGTGATAAAATACGCATAGCACATCGGATTGTTCCTTGGAAGATCACACGTTTCGACAAAAGACCTGTGAGTTCAAAGAGCGCGTGAAAAAACGTCTTCACACAGAAGTTATCTTAAGTTGAAAAATGCGCATTGCTTTCTCCGAAACGTTGCGAGTGCAAACAGTCACCTCAACAGTCTTCGACTCTTTTTCATAAGAGTGTAAATTTCGTAAGCGCGCGAATTTTGAACATTGAAATAATAATTTTTTTCAGAAAGGTCAACTTCTCATGGACCAGATTCCATTTGCCTGCTGTGAACACGTTTTCGATCTGCTCAGAGGAAATTACAAAGATGAAGTCTATGGGAAAATCAACTCGTACTATGCTGGGAGTGAAGCCTACGAATCTGAGACCTACATTCACACTGTTATCCGCTACCCGCTCTTCCAAGCTCTCTGTCAGCTAAGCCAAACCCACTTCAACTCGTTGGCTAAAGCGGCCGATGAAAAAATCGTTTGCGGGGGCTACTACAATTTGATGCTGCTCTTTGGAAACGGCGTTCACAAGATTCGCCTGCGCGAGTACACGGTCTATCCTCGAAGAGAGGAATCGGACGCAGACGAGGATCCCCTGGAACGACTTGCTTCTGGGAAACTGGGAATCGCAAACGTTTATTTTGGAAAAGACGATAATTTTGACGAAGGAGAAAAACTTGTAGGGCCAAATCTACTCGCTGTTTTAAACGCCATCCGTTCTTTTCGATACTTTGAAAAGCTGAAGATTGACTCGGAAGTGCCCGAAGAATCTTTTGATCTTATCGAGAAACTGGCTTCTTTCATGAGTTTTCGAACGCTCAAAATCGAAGTTCCTTGGCGGCCTCTCTTTTTGCCCCTTGTGGCCAGCAGTCTCAACGATTGGCGCTTAAACAATCTGACCCTTTTTTACGACGTTCCCGACGAACTTATCAATCCTATCGTTAGCCAGTGTGCGCGCGGAAAGAGGTTCAACTTTTGCCATTGGAAAGGAGAGCAAGCGAAGCCCGAACCAGATGGATTTGCTGCAAAACTGCTTAGAGCGGCTTTTAAGAAGTGGTCGGATAAAGTGAATTCAGAGTGGAACGCGGAACTGGAGTTCTACCCTGACGTCACTCCTTTTCTGAACACGACAAGGGTCAGTGCGCCTCCAAAGAAAAGAACGGAGACCAAAATAGTCACACAGGGACACCGAAACGGAACCGCCGGATACTTTTTCTATGCAAATTCTGATTCGGAATGGTCCAAGTGCCGCTTGGGTTTTTCTCCTTCTCAGCAAGAAGCGCGAGAAAAGGCGAACGAGCAAGATCTCTTTAATGCCACTTTCCACAAGTTTGAATAACAATCTTTTTCGTTTAATGACAACTTCGTTACTTGAATGCTTAACCAATAAATTAAAGTTTGATCGTTCCAACGCATAAAATGTCGTTCCGACCAAAACCCCCGCTTTTCTTGAATGTCAAAATTGCATAAATCAATTCGGCGCATGAAACCATCGCATTATTCAAAAGCTCCTCGTCACCTTTACGATCCACGGCCCATTGTTGGGCGAAGCCGAAGTCGTATCGATCGATCTCCTCCGCGAAATGCTCGTTTGTTGGCTAATCGCCGCTTCGGTGATTTCTGTAATCGTCTCGGGAGTTTTCTGCTTGTTTTTATTTTGTGAAATCGACGACGAAGGATACGACCAGTACTCGGATTGGGACAGCGATGAGACCGACGTAGAGGCAATCGATGACGTGGAAGATCAGGAGGTGGGCGGTTAGCGAATTTTTGGTTCTAAAGAGGTTCTCATTTAGCTTGGCGAGCAGAAAAACGGCAGTAAGAAATGCGCGGATGTTGCCATATGTTTGCCTTAAATCGTTCTCTAATGGATTTTATTAAACTCTGGTTCAATTTGACCTTTCGTACACTGTGCATGACTTAAAAATCGATAACCATACATTTTCGCCATAGATCATCGCTCCAACTGCTAACGGAGTTCCGATATCAGTTCTTCCCACCAAGCGACCTTCTGCACCCTCCGATTATCTCCGGCACGCGATCCTTAAACGGAGCAGTTCGCAGTGTTCTCGCGGCCATTGCTTAAAAACTATCCGCTTTTCTTAGAGAGGCAGGAAAACAGGGAGCAAAAGAGGTATATCTTAAGAGGGTGGTCACTGAATTCTCATCAATCGTTATCCTAAAAATCCTACGCCTTCAAAAAACTTACGTCCAATAAATTTTGAAACGGACATGCCACTGCTTAAGAATCTTGGATCCTTAAGCCACCGAATCACTTTGCTGATCCCTACTTTTTTGAAAAACCATAACAAGTCAAAACAACCCAAAAAGCAACGTCTGCGTTATTTTCTGTCGTTGAAATCGCCCGGATTTCCTCGTCTCCACTGATAACACCTGCCAGCCGACTCTCCTCCCCGACGGCCCTCGCAGGCCTCCATTCGACTGCCTTAGCGCTCTGCCAGGCGTCGGTCTGCACCTCTACCCCCAGACCCTCTTAAAACCATTCCGAAAATCTACGCGCAACTTGCAGTAACTTTCGATATGAAGGTGCTAACTGATTCCAAGACTTCGCCGAGTCACTCCCTCCTCCTTGATCGATTTCGGGCCGATCGTCGTGTGGCGGCGTTGTTGTCGGTTCACCTTCTTCACTGCTCCTTCTTCGACTCCTCTGATAAGCGTGCGACATATCGCGAGTGACGATGCACCAAGAAAACACACCACTTCTCGACTCCCAGAACAGGTAATTTTTTGATTAAACAGCACTTTGAAACTTCCGACCGATCCCACGCGATTTAGTTTTCGAAATGAGCATTTGCAGACGTTAACGAGGCAGTCTGTGTCTGAAAATTAAAGTTCCTGAAAGGGCTAAAGCAGACAAGTGACGGTCTCGAAATTGTCATTTCATTCGATGATAAGGCGCTGACGGAACGGATTTTGTTAGTCCACAACCGACCGGTTCGCCCTTAAAATTAATTCAAAATGACTCGGTTCAGACGAAACCGTCTCTCCAAAGCTGTTGTAGAGATGACCGCAAAAACCAACAGATCCATGCAAATCATGGTCTTCGATTTCTCCAGTTTTCCTTTTTTGGTTTTTCTTTCGCTGTATTTTCGAAATTAACGGGCCGCGCGCGCTATTGCGTGGTAGTATTCTTTGAAAAGCGAAAGACGGAATGTTTTCAGCATTCAGCTCCGATTTCCATTGTTCTAACATCCGTCTGGACAACGATATATTGTCCAAACGGAACAAAGTAAATATTTTCGATTACCTCTGTTGACACAATGTTTAAACCGTTTATGATATCGCGGAAATCAATGAACCACCAAAAATAATCCCTAAATTCTGTCTAATTTCAGCCCGAATGTGGCGGAATACGGGAGCGGTGTGGATGCGTCTTCGTCATCCTCGGACTCTGAGGGATTCCACTGCCATGGCCTCTCGAAAGAGGAACGGAAATCGAACAAAAAAGCGATCAGAATCCTGTGGATATCCGTTGGCGTGTGCCTCATCTTCATGATCTGCGAAGCCGTCGGAGGACTACTTGCTGGATCTCTGGCTATCCTCACTGATGCCGCTCATTTGGTAAGGCTTTTCAGCCCTTTTCTGTCTAATTCCATCGATTTCCAGCTAACAGATTTGGCCAGCATGCTGATTTCGCTGTTCTCGCTCTACATCGCGAATCGACCCGCCTCGCACCGGATGAGTTTCGGCTGGCACCGCGCCGAGGTCGTCGGCGCCTTCATCTCCGTCTTCCTCATCTGGATCGTCACCGGCGTCCTTGTTTATCTCGCCATCGAGCGCATCATCACGGGCAACTACGAAATCGAGGGTCCCATCATGGCCATCACGGCCGCAATCGGCGTTTGCGTCAACATCATGTAGGATTCTTGGCAATTTCCGGCTTCTAATCGCTTCCTCCAGAATGGGTCTTCTGCTCTACTTCGGCGGCCACTCACACTCGCACGGGGGCGCCTCGCACGGCCACAAACACTCGCACGAGGACGGCCAGAACATCAACGTCCGCGCCGCCTTCGTCCACGTTCTCGGCGACCTTCTACAGTCTGTCGGCGTCCTCATCGCTTCTCTCCTCATCCTCTTCAACGTATGCATCCCTGAACTCACATCAAAACGTTAATAGCGAATTTCAGGACCGCTGGGCCGTCGCCGATCCCATCTGCACGCTGCTCTTCTCGGTCATCGTGCTCTGCACCACGATCTACATCATCAAGGACACGCTGCTGGTGCTCCTCGAAGGCCGTCCCTCGAGCATCGACTTCCTCGCGGTCTTCGACAGCCTCCAGGCGATCCCCAACGTTCGCAAGGTCCACGATCTCCGGATCTGGGCTCTCACCATGGACAAGGTGGCCATCAGCGTGCATTTGGAGATCGAGGACCACTCGAGCGCGCAGTCGGTGCTGAAGAACACGACGGTAATGTTGAAAGAGAAGTATGGCGTGCACGAGAGCACCGTCCAGATCGAGGGATACACCGAGAACGCGTCTTGTAACCAGTGTATCCCGCTTCCAAATGCGTGATTTGTATCTCAAGAGCTCTAGAGATTGAGTTTATTTTGATTTACGGTATAAAAATATGCTAAATCAATGAATACGCATCGGAAAACACGAACAACGAAAACATCTCGTAACAGACGATAATCTTTATAAAATAAAGGAGAACGATAGAGACGTGCCTGTCCGTCCGTCACAAAATTTCTAGACGCGAGTTGCCTGATTGAGTGAACGCGGGTTACGGTAGCGGCGCCATTTGCGTTTGCGTGTGCGTCGCCGCCGCGATTTTTGTGGTTTCGCGCGCCGTGTCGAAGAGCAACGTGAAAATTTTGAGGCTTCAAGCGCGCGTTTGGTAGAATTCGAAGCGCCAAGGTCGCCTTTAGCCAAGAAATCATTCAAACGAGGCGTGTAGCGCCGAGGCTGTTGCAACATAGGAATCTGTGAGGCGCGAAGCGCCGAACAATGCTGATTTTAAAGAAAATATTGTCGCGCAATAGCGCGCGCGGCCCCGTCAATTTCCGAAATAGGGCGACACGAAAATCGCGGTTTTCGTGAAATTTCGCGGGTCCCACAGCGAAATCCCTGCCTCCAGCAAACATCGCATTTTCGTTTGCACAACGAAGAGCGGTGCTCTTCGGCCAGCCGTCCGACGCCGTTTTTCGCTCCCGAAATACCCAATTCAGACATTTCGAGTGTCTCTTCACGCCTTTCTCGACTTCCAGTCGCGCGCTTCATTAAACCTCCTCCGTTTTCAGACGGAAACCCAGACAGAAATGCCCTTTCCAGACGCAGACGGCAAGGCTTGGCCTTATAAGTCGGCCGCACTCTGCGAGCGGCAGTTCTCCTCGCAGGAGTCTCTCAACCAGCCGGTCTTCCACCAACCCGCGACGTCCACTAATCCACGATGAGCGGAGGCTTCCAAGGATACTACCCCAACAACTACGTGCGTAGCATGTACTTTGCTCCGGCTCCGACGCCGCAGCCCACCGTCCAGGTGTTCCCGGAGCAGCAGGCCGCCGGCGCACCAACTCCGCTCCAGGTTCCCGTGCAGATGACCCCCGTCGTCCAGGAGCAGCGTCTTCAGCCGCAGCAGCAGCCGAGTTTCGGAGTCGCCGCCGCTCCCTCGATTCGTGCTCCGGCTCCCGCTCCCCCTGCCAGGACCGTCTCCGTTTACTCGTCCTACGCGCTCCCGTACGGCCAGCAGCAAGTCGCCGGAACTATTCGCCGCGTCCCTTCGAGCTATCAGTACGAGAAGCCCGCGCCGGTCCAGCGTCAGCCCAGCGAGATTTTCCGCCAGGAGAACGCCGCCCGTCAAGCCGCTCGTGAACAAGCCCAGCGTCAGGTCAACGAAGCGAAATTCGCCTACGAGCAAGCAGTTCTCAACTTGAAGTAAGCCGTTGCCGTATTTGGATTTACCTAATTTCGTCCATTTTCAGCCAGCTCAGCGCCGACCAGTACCAGGAGGAAATCCAGGCGATCCAGCGCGAGCAGCAGTTCGCTTTCCAGCAAGAGCAGCTCCGCCTTTCGCAAGCTCCTCGCCGTACTCCTTCCATCCAGGGCGTCCAGGCTCAAGCTCCAGTCGCCGTCGCGCAGGCCGTTCCCGCAACTCCTGCCGAGCCCGTCTTCTCGTCGTACGGATACGACATGGGCAGCAACAAGAACTACGGCCGCCTCCAGAAGCAGTGCGTCGAGAGCGCCTACTACGGCCTCCCCAACAATATGGTGCCCGCCTACGGACGCAGCCGCTCGCCGTACCCTTGCCGTGGCCGCGGAGCTTCTCGTCAGTCGAGCTTGAACCGCCGCGCAGGCGTCAGCCGCTCCAACTCTACCGTCACGGCCGTCGAAGGAGTGGCGTCCAGGCTCCTAAGGTTCGTTCCGCATCGTCAATTGAGGCTTCTAACTCCAGTTCTCTTCCAGGTCGCCCAGTACAAGATTGCCGCGTCCCCGGTCGCCGCCTACGCTGACCGCGAAATGGAAGAAGCTCCTCGCGTCGCCGGCCCCGCGGTCTCCGAATACCACTTCGACAACCTCCGCGGACTCACCTGCGCCTACCAGAACTAGGACGTCGGCCGCCGCTTTCTTCGCCGTCTTTTCGTTATTATTGTGTCTAATGTTTGTGACAGTTAAGAAGAGAAGCGTTTCGCCTTATAAATGTGCCTTCTGGGGAACAACTTTTAGCTTGGAACGACCTCCAGAAAATCCTTTATTTGCAGCATAAAAACGGGTAGAATTATATAGTTCCTCTTAGCGCTTCTTAAGTTATTGCTGGAAGACATGGCAGGTGACATTCGTGTTGCCAGTCGTGCAGTAACTCGTGAGCCGCGTGGCGAACTTATACTTCTGGTGGCTGAGGGTGCACCAGGCGACGTACTCCGCCGACGAATCTCCGTGCAGACGCTTGTTAAGGGCGGCCATGCTGCTGGCGACGTCCTCATCAAGCGACTGAAAAACGCGATTAAAAAGGGGACGGAAATCAAAAGGATACCTCTTCGATGGCCTCACGGAGGCTAGGGTTGTTGCATTGCTTCTTGGTCTCGTCGGTGAAGACGGGTGTATCGATCGCCTCGCGCTTCTTCCTTCCGCAGCCGCCTCCGCAACCGCCACCTGAAATGGGATTCGTATCTACGCACAAGATTACGGTAAGTAACCTCCTCCACATCCTCCGCCGCCTCCTCCACAGCCTCCGCCTCCTCCTCCACAGCCTCCGCCACCTCCTCCACAGCCTCCACCACCTCCTCCGCAGCCTCCGCCACCTCCTCCGCAGCCTCCTCCGCAGGGCGGAGGGCAAGGCGGGGGTCCACATCCGCAGCCTCCGCCGCCTCCGCCTCCTCCGAGGCCAGGAATGAGGAACGCCTCGATGAAAGGCACCGCGACGGCCACCAGGGCGACGATCACCAACTTTGAAACCATTCTTGTGCACCAGACGAGCTGGAATGACGATTCAGCGGCGATTAAAGCACGTTTTATACCGCGAGTGATACAGTCTCGGCTACCAGTTTTCCGAGATCCTTGTTATCCTTAGCACCTCCCCGAAAACACGACAAAAACTTGATTCTTACACGCCAAGCGGATAAGACGATTTATTCACGCAATCCACATATTGCCTTATGTTAATTTAGATTACACGGGGGGATTCAGCTACCGATCCCACATCAAAGCGGAAGTTCCGTCACATCTCGAACACGAAGCAGGCGACCATCCCGTTCGAGTGGCTGCAGAGGCTCGCGAGGCGCGATTTGTAGCTGAAAGCTTTGCCTTTGGTGGAACACACGACCAGGTAGTTCGAAAGGCACTCGGCGTTCAGGTTGTCGCGGATTCGGAACATCGAGGTTTCCACGTCGGAAGAAATTCGCTGCAATTCGTGGTGAAATTGAGCCGATGGCTGATTTATGCGGAAGACTGGTTTTTGGAGGGGGAGATGCGTCTCGGGAATTACAAGCGCGACGATCTAAGCTGAGAAAAAGAGAACAAAACGGTTTGTGAAGAAGAAAGGCTGTGGAAGGTGCGATTTGGATGGATTTGAGGTGTTTATGGGAGATTTATGGCCCTTGTTGAATTTCGCCCGGATGAAACATTAGTTATAAGAGGTACGTTGGAAATTTGAAGATTTAGATTCAAGGATTTGGCCATTTGATGTTTTATTCAACAACTCCAAAACGTTACTCTTGTTTTAGTTGAGATTTTGAAGGATTTAATTTGCTTTAGTCAAGAGTTACTGATGACCCTCTAAACTTTGATCTCAAGAGACTCGCGCCTAATCATGTTTTTGCTTAAGTGGTCATGTTGACATCAATTGCGAAGTTCGCAAATTGGTGTCAATAAGTTATGAAAACGTTTAGACCGGTTTCGTGTTATGACGTCTACTGGCAGCGGATAAGGACGTGAGTCATGGATGAACTAGTTAAGGGATCTTGCGAAATGCTTTTCGCATCATCCTTCATTTCCTTTGCTAAAAGCCCGCTTACCTTCCTTAGGATACTCTGGACCTGAGCGTTCCTACAAGTCGACAGCAACTGCGGTTGTCCCATATGAGCTTCGATGGTCTTAGAATCGACCTGTCGCTTCTTCCTAATATACTTCTTTGCCTCCTCGCTGACTCCCACGACCACCGATCGTTTCTTAATCCTGGAACACGGATCCACTTGCGGTTGAGGTTGTTGTTGGCTGTAATATTGGCTAGAGGGAACAGCGGCTCCCCAGCCGCAGTTTTGGGAAGCGACGACAGCAACAAGAGAAGCTAGAACGAATTCTTTGAGGACCATTTTGTGATTCAACAAGAGAGATTGTCTTGGTTTTATAAGATTTTGTTATCAGTTGAAAATCGAAAGCGACGAGATGTAGGAGGGGATTTAGGAACATCCTGAAGATGGGAAAAAGGATAGAAAGCGATAAAGGGGCTTCAAGATGCAACCGGAGTGATCTAATCGAGGTGGTTCGTGTAAATCGTGCAAACTATTCCAAAAAACACTTTTTAAGATGTTTGAAGCGGGACTCCCAGTCAACTTTCAAAGAATCTGTTTCACACATTTCTCTTCTTCCAGGCATTCCCTATTTGATCCAGGCGTGTCTTCCGATTGCGTAACCAACTGTTCCACGACCGTACGAAGCCTCGTTTGTTTTGGAACTCTCAAGAACTGGATAATTGAATTAGCGTCCGTCCCGCTCGTCGCCTTGTCTTCCTCCTCTCCTCGTCGCACCAAATTTGCCGTTTTCTGGTTTCCGCGTTCTTCTTGCGTCCTTAATAGAAGCCTCGACGCCGCAGTTTCTCCTTACGCTACGCCATGCTTCTTGGCCCGATTTTTGCGGTATTGTGTTTTCTGCGTTTTGTGGAAGGGCTCGCTCACCCGCCAAGTCTGGCGGAGAACCGAAAAGAGAGAGATTCAGAGTGTTTGCCGTTGGATCCGATGTATAGCGAAGAAGTGAAGAGAGAGAAGCGAGGAACGAGTGCTTGTGCTGATGACGCTGTGAAGAGGATTGTGGAGCAGGTGAGGTTTAGAATACTTAAGATTAGAATTAATAATATGTTTTTAGAGTTTCGGAAAGGACGCCAAGACAACGGCAAAGACTCTGACCGAGAAACTGGTCAACCACGGAAAAAAGACGAAGAAGCAGTATCTCTCCTTCTGCGCTCCTAATGAAGCTGCAAATCAACTCCTTGCGGATCCGGCGGAACTCTGCGCTTATGCCAATAAGAAGATCGTTTGTCATGTCTTTACCACTAACTGAGAGTTTATTATGTTGAGTGTTAGGATAGTATGTAGAAGAAGTGATTCAAAACGGTTATTATTGTAGTAGAATTGAGGAACAATAAACTGTTTGCAAGCATAGCATCACTTGGTGGACACTTTAAGTTAAAAACTGAGCAAGTGACAACAGTAAAGTTTTAAATGGTTTGAATTGTTGTGACAAACTTTAACCTGCAAATGTTAAAAGTTAAAAACTCGAGCGAAAAAACGAAGAATGATGGACTTTTATCAATGAAGAGTGATCCGTGTTTTGAGCACTTCGATTGCTTAGATAGTTACTTTGCAAATGTCATGTTTGACGGCTAAAAGAGAAGAATTCCTCCACCAAAACCTCCCGAATTCTCGCAATTAATTAAGCCTCCTTTACGGCAAACAAAACACGCGCGCACTGAAGTCTGAAATCTCATTTGCCTTATCCACTCGCATCCCAACAGTTCCAGTCCCTACCGGTTCTCTTAATCCTGAACATCCTAATACATCTTGCATATAAATGCGCCTCTTCCGAGCATCCACCACACCATCATCAGCATGCTCCTCTCGTGGCTTCTTCTCAGCGTCCTTGTGGTTAACTCTCAGGGATTCCTCTTTCCTCCGCCGCCAGCTCCGGAGGCAAAAGGAGGCGGATGCTGCTGTGCTCCTCCGCCTAGGGTTGGTTTATGGAATTTAGAACGAATCTAAAGATCATTTATAGCCTTGTTGTCCTCCACCATGTCCTCCACCATGTCCACCACCATGTCCACCACCTTGTCCGCCGCCTTGCCCGCCACCTTGCCCACCTCCTTGTCCTCCTCCTGCACCCTCTTGTGGAGGAGGCTGCGGAGGAGGAGGTTGTGGTGGAGGTACGATACATTAATCCTAGAGAAAACTAAGAATCTCGTTTCAGGTGGTGGAGGTTGTGGCTGTGGAGCCCCACCGCCACCTCCTCCGCCTCCACCGCCGGGATGCGGCGGCGGAGGTAAGTTACCGTAATCCTAAAATCAGCTGAGAATTTTATTTCAGGAGGTGGAGGCTGCGGTGGAGGTTGTGGCGGAGGCTGCGGAAGAAAGAAACGCGAAATCGAATTCGAGTTCAAGTGCCCGAATCTGGAGATTAAGAAGCTTATCGAAGAGGTGAGATTAGTCCATTTCTTACCTTGCTTCCTACCACAAAGTTTTTAGAGTCTGGCCAAGGACAGCAAAGCGTCGACTTCCACTCTCAACGAAAAACTCCATCTTCTCGCCAATACGACTCAAAAGAAGTATCTGGCCGTGTGCAATCCTTCCCAAGAACTCAGCGAGGTCTTCTCGTCCGCGGCTGAATTATGTAGCCACGGAAACGCGGAAATCGTCTGCCACGTCTTTGAGCAGTGAAACAGGACTCGCAATGAGAAGAGAACATATTATTTATATTCTATCAGAGATTCTAATTTCAAGAGTAGATGTCGAGCTTCGCTCGATTCTCACAGCAGATTTCTTTCAACAAATAAAATTTATTTAACGGACCGAAAAAACATTTTTACACGTATACTAACAACTTAGGGATTGTACTGTGGAGAACTGGGCGAATACTGCGGCGACGACGGCGAGTATTGCGGGGAGCTGGGGGAGTACTGAAAAGAGAAAAAATTAAATTGTGCATTGGAAAAGCTCGACTTACCGCCGGTGATGTAGGAGCAACGGGTGACGAAGGGGAGTATTGCGGAGAAGAGGGCGAGTACTGGGGCGAACTCGGAGAGTACTGGAAAGAAGTGTGGTTAAGAAGAGTCAAATAAAGAATAAGTTACCGTAGGAGAGGTGGGAGCCACCGGAGACGATGGAGAGTACTGCGGGGAGCTCGGCGAATATTGGGGCGAGCTGGGCGAGTACTGCGGAGACGAGGGGCTGTATTGGGGAGAGCTCGGAGAGTACTGAAAATGAGGAAAATTGACAATTCTGTTTTTTAGATATTTGTTACCTGAGGAGAACTTGGGCTGTACTGCGGGCTCGAAGGACTGTAGGCCGGAGAAGTTGGGCTGTAGCTTGGGCTGGCCGGCGAGTACCTCGGCGATGAAGGACTGTATCCAGGACTCGTGGGAGAATAGGTCGGAGATGTCGGCGAGTAGCTGGGGCTTGTGGGCGAGTAACTCGGCGAAGTGGGCGAGTACCGTGGCGAAGAGGGACTGTAGTTTGGCGAAGACTGACCCGGCGAGGTGGGACTGTAGCTGGGAGAAGTCGGGGAGTAGCTCGGCGAGGTTGGAGAATAGCTGGGAGAGGTCGGAGAGTAACTCGGAGATGTGGGCGAGTAGCTAGGGGAGGTCGGGGAGTAGCTGGGACTCGAAGGCGAGTAGCTCGGCGAAGTCGGGCTATAGTTGGGTGAATAACTGGGCGACGTGGGCGAATAGAGCGGAGAGGTCGGGGAGTAGTTCGGGCTGCTCGCGCCCAGGTATCCGCCGGGACTCATGCCTCCGTCGAAGCCAGGCGACATTCCTCCCAAAGAATTCGCCGGCGACGCTCCTCCGGGGCTCCAGGACTCGCTGTAGGCCGGCGAAAAGCCGCTTTCGCTGTGTCCGGAGGGAGAGAAACCGGCCGCGCCCGGCGTCATTCCAGATCCGACCGCGGGACTCCAGGCGGCGCCTCCGTAGTTCGGAGTCATCGCCGAGTTCCACGGCGTCGCCGCCGGACTCATCGAGCTGCTTGAAGGGGAGGCCGCGAATCCTCCGAACATGCTTCCGCCCACGCCCGTCGGGTTCTGGATCTCCATTCCCAATTTGCACTTCTCGGCGTCCAAAACGAGGTCGAAGGCGCCCGTTCCCGCCTTCGCAAGTTGTCCGAGCATGATATTCTCAGATACACCTGAAACTAGCATTAAGAAACTGATAAACAGGACCCTTGACAGGATCAATCTCAGAATGAGCCGCAGCCTCCATCAGGATATCGACGGTTTCTTCGAAGGAGCATCTCATGAGCGCTCCGACTTCTTGTCGGTTGATTCCGTGACGGGTGATGGCCATCAAGTGACCCTTTGCCGTCATCACATCGCAAAGAAGCGCCAAGTGACGGTAGTTGACGTAGGAACCGTCGAAACTGATGACCTGGTGCATTTCCCGCTCGATTCCCTTGCGGACAGCCTCGATTCCAAGGACTTCGAAGATCTCGCAAATGTCGTTCGAAGAGGTGCGAATCGGGTCGACGTGGCGTTCTGCCAAAACCTTCATCAGCGCAGTTCCGTCAGTTTCCAGAATCCACTCCGACTGGCTTTTGAAGCTTCCGTCAGAGGTGATCGTAATCTTTTTCTTGTCGTCGGTTTGAGGTTTGTGCATGTACACCTTTGAAATGGCCTCGATTCCTTGCAGAGTCAAGTCGCTGAGCATATTCGATTCAATGCACCTCAGGAAAACGTCGTCTTCCATCTTGTCCACCTGCTCCTCATCGCTTCCACCCTTATCCGAATTGGCGATTCTAAGGCGGAAGACGAGCTTCTCGGCGTTGTCGTCAGTGTAGATCACGTTCAGATCGTCGCCAAATCCGTGCTGGATCTTCTCGGCAATGGCTTCCATGGTCAATTTCTTGTCCGTCATTCGCTTTCGGTCGAGTTCCAAGCGAAGCAACCAGGGACTGCAGCGGTCGGTGTCCACTTCGGACATCTCGTTGAAGATCTGCACCCACTCGTCGTCCTCTTCGATCACGGTTCTCGACGGATCGGGGTCGTAGTAGATGGCCGTGTTCGCCGTCACCTTGCGGAGTGTCGTGTGCTCAAGACGGCAAAGGACGTCCTTGCACTTCTCAGCGTCCCTAGAAACGAGGTTTGTTTATGAAATGCACTTCTTAAGGTTAATCTTACTTTGCAGGAGGACCAGTCAAGAATACCGAAAGCGAAGGAGTCTTCGGCTGCTTGGAAACGTTGATGATTTCCTTAAGACGGGGCACTCCAAGAGTGACGTTCTTGGCGGACACTCCGGCAAAATGGAAGGTGTTCAGCGTCATCTGCGTGGCGGGTTCTCCCAAACTCTGCGCGGCCAAAGCGCCGACCATCTCTCCGGGCTGGGCGATCGCCTGGTTGAAGCGCGTTTCGATTTCTCCGAGGAGCCACTGAAGGACTCGGCTCCCAAACGGTGCTTCTCGGCGATCTGCTTGGAGCAGAGCGTGGAACGCACGAGGATGTTCATCAGGAGCGTGGCGTTGTACTGAGCCTGCTTTGAGATCCTATCTTCGCCGGACACGATGATGAGCTTCTTGCAGAGCTCGTTGATACCCTCGATAACCCTCACGGGGCTCAGATCGGTCGGCTTCTTCACGTCCACGTGGAAGATCTTCTGCGCGTTCCAAATCAGGCGAGTCAAGTTGCAGGGGAGGACGACCTTCGCGTCTCCCTTCGGGAAGATCTCCCGAAGGAGGTGCCGATCGTGTTTCAAAGCCAACCACTCCTCCTCGACCACACGCATCGCCTCCGAATCGCCCTGCAGCGTCCGGACGGTTTCTTCCGTGTAGCAGCGCTTGAGCGTCTTTTCTCGGTGAGGTCAAGTTTAAAATCGCGGATGAAGAGCGCTTCTGAAGGTTTCATCGTGGGCATATTTTGGTTTTCGACCCACATTCCGTCGAGGCCGTCTTCTCCGTAACTGGAATTTGATCGTTTAAATATTCAATAAATTGTATTTTCAGGTTTACCGAAGCTGGACCATTTGACCAATGGAATTACGGACGGTTCCGTCGTAGTTGACCATGACACTCTCCATAGCCTTGATAAGACGGCGCTGGATGTATCCGGTTTCGGCTGTTTTGACGGCGGTATCGATAAGACCTTCGCGACCTCCCATGGCGTGGAAGAAGAACTCGAAGGCGTCAAACCGGCCAGATAAGAGTTTTCGACGAAGCCACGAGATTCTATAAATCATTTTTAGATTGTGTTTTGTGTTTTAGGTTGCTTACCGGGTCCGTAATCATCCTTGATGAAGTGAGGGAGCGTTCTGTGCCTGAAGCCAAACGGAATTCGCTTTCCTTCGACGTTCTGCTGTCCTACACAAGCGATGACCTGCGAGATGTTGATCTTGGAACCCTTGATCCGGCGACGACCATAGATCGGAAGTTGTTGAATTCGGAAAGGGACTTCTGCGCGGAACTTCCCGTCCTGTCACGAGCGTCGTTCAGGATTCTATTGACCTGGTTCTCGAAGGTCTGCCTAAGCGTGTTTCCGGGCGTGGGCTCAAGTTCGTCGTTGTGCGCCTTCTCGATTACCTCCACGACGTCTTGCTTGGCTTTGGAGATCGTGTTCTGGATATCAAGGTAGGTGGCCTGGTCGGCGATGGTGTCGCCGATTCCGATCGTGTGGCCCTCGGCGAGGAGCCACGCGTTGACGACCGTTTGAATGTGGGAGTAGAACTGCGCAGCGATCTCGTGTCCCAACTCGTGCACGATCACGTGGATCAAGTTTCCGGCTTGGCGACCGACGGTTCGAGCGCAGATGATGCCGGAAAGAAGCTCTCCGTGCTCGATAAGTACCTTCGTATCTCCGGGCGAGATCCACTTGTGCGGACCACTGTCTTCGTCATCAGGATGTGTGGAGTGGGTTCGAAGACAGTTCACGTTTCCGGGGATAATCAGCGTGAAGAGCTGCTTTCCTGTCCAGAGAGGCCTGGGCTTCAGAATTGCTGGCTGGGGCACTTTTCCGTCCCATTTCGGCAGCGCCATGAGGAGATCCATGAGCCTGGGAAGCTCGATGAACACATCTCGCTTGGTCATCATGCGGACAGCGGCAGAGAGTGTCTTGTACAATTCCCATGACAGGTTTATTGGCCTGGGGAGTAATCAGCTGTCGGGGGACCATCGCGATTTCGGAGATTTCGGCGCGAGTTTCCAGCGACTGCGGGTGAAGGTTCATCTCGTCGCCGTCGAAATCGGCGTTGTAGGGCGTGGTTACGGAGAGATTCATCCGAAAGGTGGACCAGGGGAGAATCTTGACTCTGTGCCCCATCATGGACATCTTGTGGAGCGTAGGTTGACGGTTGAAGACGATTATGTCGCCGTCGCGCATGTGGCGCTCCACGCGATATCCGGGCTGCAGATGGAGATCGGAGGCTCGTGGGTGGTATTTAAGGTCGACACGGGAGCCGTTCTCGCGGATGATGTATTTGGCGCCCGGATAATTGTCCGTGCCTCTGTTTACGAGTTCTTGGAGCCTGGAAACAGGAATTTTAGATTGGAATTCGAAGTGTTTACACTCACTTATCAATATTGAAAGGCGTCACAATCTCCGGGAACGTCAGATTTTGCGCAATCGTCTTCGGCACTCCGACGGTGTCGATAGGGAGATTCGGATCGGCCGTGATGACCGTTCGAGCCGAGAAATCGACACGCTTTCCCATAAGATTTCCTCGAATCCTGCCTTCTTTTCCCTTCAAGCGTTGTTTTATGGATTTCAGAGGCCTTCCGCCCTTTTGCGTCGCCGTGGGGACGCCGGGAATCGCGTTGTCTGTAAGCGTAGCCACGTGGTACTGTAGAAGCTTGACGTCTTCTGCGATAATGTGGGCAGCCGCTCCGTTCGATTCATTTCGTTTCAGCTGCGTATTCGTTTTGACAATATCTGATAGTTTGTGGGTCAAATCGTCCTGATTTCTGGCTGACCCAAAGGTGACCACAGCGGGTCGCACAGCAAGCGGAGGTACCGGAATGACCTGAGCGATGAGCCAGTCAGGTCGGCAGAATTGAGGGTTCAGGCCTGAAATCAGAAAATGAGAATCTAAAGCCTGAAAATAGCTAAAATACCCAGAATCCAGCAATCGTCATCCAAGATTCCCTTGAACACTTCAAGCGCTTTTTCGGCTGTAAAGGATATTTTTCTCTCCTGCTGATCTTCGTTCAAATGCTTCTTCCATCGGCAAAGATCTCGAGTCCGACTCTGCGGTAGGAGGGCTGATATCTGCCGCAGCCTCCGGTCTTCTGCTCCGCGCCCTCTTCGCCTTCTTCTCCGGGCAGCGGAGCTTCATCGGCGCCTTCACAAACTGACTTCGACTTGCACAAATCGTAGATCATTGTGAGGCGCTTCTTGAGGTTGCCTCTGGTCTTCGAAAGGACTTCTTTCACGCGCGGACTGTCCTTATCCACCAGGAGTCGGCAGCAGGAGTAGCACACGCATCGGAGGAGCTGGAATAATGATTTCGGTCATTCAATTCCTCACATGTTTGCGTATTTTCCACTTGTCACAACATTGGGGCGGAAAATCTATACTCACCTTGACCGTTTTGGTCAGAAATCCGATGTGGTACACAGGTTTAGCCAGCTCGAGGTGCCCGAAGTGGCCGGGGCAGTCGGCCAGGGTCCCGGCACACGTTTGGCACCCCCGTTTGTCGATAACCCCTTGGCGTGGATCCATCAACCCTCCGAGCTTCGGCTTCCCGTTCTCATACACCTCGGCAAACTCGATCTCTGCGACCGACATCCGCTTCTAAAGTCACCATTTTAAAATCTATTCTTTAGTGTGGCCACTTACGAGTTCGTCCGGGCTGAAAACGCCGAATTGGACGCGTTTGACTTCGCGCAACGGCGCTCTGAAGTCGATGCCCACGAGAGCCATCTGAAAGAGAGTCGGAATAAGCAACGTTTCTCGAGCGATCCTTACAGGTCAACTCTCCCCAGAACACGTCCGCCCTGTGGCTACTCGCATACAGAAAGAATGTCCTCTAATCTACGCTCTAATACGCTCAATGTGCTGCCGTTTAGCTGTAATTAACCCCTTACGTTTGGTTGCTAAAAGCGGAGGGAGCCGACCGACCGTCCAGCGCTCGCGCAAAATCCGGATCTGCTGACCAGAGCCACCGCCGCCTCTCTTACAGCGGCCGCTCGCTCGCCCGCGACGATTTTCGCAAAGGCGCGCATTTCGAAGAAGTCCTGCCGCGATGCGCGGAGGATACGGTAGCGTTTGAAATTCGCGATTGCGAAATGCGCGAAAATCGAAACTACGATGGCGGAAGTAAGTTGAGAATGGAAAGGAAACGTGTGACAGAGTATCCCAATCATGGATTTTGGGGATTGCTGGCTTTTAAATCGAAGGAAAGTTGATGGAAAGCGATGCGAAGGACTTACTTTCGATTCGACAGAAGGTGGATGAAGAACAGAGGTCACGGAAAGTGATTTTGATGTGGACCAGGTTATATGGGGATTTGTGAGAAAGCGATGCGAATAAAAACTACTGCAAGGAATGCTTTAGGTCTGAGATTCTAAGGCTTTTAGGCTACAATTATGGACAAACATTCTTTTATTCTTCCAAGTCAAAAAATCTTTATTAACACAAAAAATCTGAATTAAAAACAACTCACCACAATTGGGAATGGATTTTTTGTTTTCGAAAATGCGGAGAACTGAGGAGGACGACCTTCCCGCACACGTTTTCGAAACGAAAATGGTTATGACGTGGAAGAAATGGACTTAAGTTGCGAAAATTCACACCTGAAAACATGCCCATCACACCAGGAAACCCTTGAAATAATGCGTACTTACTTGAAATTCTTAAAAGATCCACGTTTGAATCTATCTGAAAAGATCATCATCGAAGGACCGACCGCTCCCAGAATTTTCAGCAAGAAAAAATGGTTTCGGAGTAAGACGGAAGGCTGTCAGGTCAGAAAAGTCTTGTCTCAAGCTGTCGGCGTCCAGTATTCGTCTGAATTCGCTCATTTAACCCCCCTCGAAGTCGACTAACCGGTCGCTCTGAAGACCCTTTTCCCTTGCAAAACCGACCGCTCACGGCTTCTTCAACTTTCCAAATGCTCTTTCCAGGCAAGCGAGCGTCGCTCTGCTCTTTGGTAGTCAAGACCAGACTCAGTCTAGATCCCCAGAGGCCTTAAAAGGGATTCACAACCTCTCAGGGGCCACTCGCTCTCACCCTTTCATCGAGGGAAATTTTTTTTTTTTTTTTACAATTTCAACAGACAGAATGGAGAGTGCTGCCGGCGGTCAACGCGGGAAGCGCGACTCGACGCCGCTCTCGATCTCGTGCAACTCCTCCAGCGGCGTGCCGAAGCGGAAGTCGAAGCAGAACAAAGATTCGGTGAGCGAATTTCCGTTTTTCGGCGTGTATTGATCGTTGCAGTATCAGCCGCGGAAGGGGTCGAGCAAGAAGAACCACGCGAAGCTGCCGGGATCCTGCTACAACCCGCAGGACACGTCGAAGGGCCAGCGGAGGGAGCGACGCCGGGAGAAGGAGGACGACGGAGGAGGGAACACACAGCAGGATTCGACCCGGAAGAAGCGGACACACGAGAAGACCGTCGCCGCGCTTTCCGAGGTCCCGTGCCTGACCACGCGGACTATCGACTCAGACGTGATCACCGCGAAGAGCTCGAAGGCCTCCAAGAAGTCCAGCAAAGGGAAGGTCGAAAATGTAAGTCAAATATTTGTGGAATTTTCAATGTTTTTGAGTGGAATTTACCAACAAAATTTGTCGTTTTACGTTTTAAATTTAAGCGATCGGATTTAAGGAGAAGAAGTAAAAATGTGGGGAGAATTTTGAAGGATCTTCGGCGATTTGTGGCATTTTGAAGCGATATTCTAGTGGATTTTTTGTTGACGAATTCATCGCTTTATCATCAAAAATTCAGGGCAAAATGGTGCGAAATTTGGACAAAAATGTGAAAGAGCAGTATTTTATGTATAGTAGATCTGAGCGCTTTACTTTTAGGCTCTCAATTTCGGTCAATTTGCTGAATCCACGAGTTATGCTGCTGCTTATTGAACCATTTTGGATTCGAGATTTGGACAAAAATGTCTGCAGTTGCCAATTCTCGGGGAAATATCCGCGGTATTTGAGTCTTTTGATATGGAGTGCGACCGTACCCGAAACGGGCGGGAGAACCGTTATTTCGCGGCGGGACCAAACGAGCATCGCCGGTTTGCAATGCGAGCGACGGTGAAGCGATTCTCAAGGTTTTGGTGTTTTGCGGGTGAAATATGGTTTCTTGTTGTGCTGAAGGCATTCAGTGAAGCTGAAAATGTATTTGGCGGCCGCACCGCGTCGAAGATAACCGCTGAAACTCTGAGGACAAACACCAAATGGTCCGCCGCGAAATTGCTGATCGAGGTCTCTGGCCCGTTTCGGATACGGTCGCACTCCACATCGAAAAAAAAGACTGTAATGATGTTTTGCGATCAGAATTGCTGATTTGTGGAGCGATTTCGGAAGCAGTTTTTATTCGCGTTTCTGATTTTCAAATGCTCATTTCATCCTGTTTCAGTCCTTGTACACGATCCGCTCGGTGGCCCAGCGGAACTACGTCAAGGATGACCCAGTGGAGGTTGAATCGGACGCTGCCAAGAAGAACTCCGCCGGAAACCGCCACGACCGCGAGGATTCGCTGGACATCCCGAGCTTCGACGGCGGTCAAATCGACGTCACGGACCCGCGATACAGGCCACGAACATCATGCGCACGAAGCTGAAGATTCTCAGCCGCGAGTTCCTGAAGAACAAGCGGTACATGCCAGAAGGAGCCACGACCGAGACCTTCAGGAACAACGAATTTCGGAACCGGTGAGCTCTCCTAATAATAAATTCGTTTGAATAGCTTCTGTATTTCAGATACACCGACGTAGTTTGCTTGGATTCGACGCGAGTTGTCCTCAAACACCGCGACAACGACTACATTCACGCGAACTGGGTGACTCTCCCCAATGGATTCAAGTACATCTGTGCTCAAGTAAGGATTCTTTAAAGAAATATTTATGCAACGAAAGTTTTTTGGCGCCGATGAACGAAACAAACGAAGATTTCTGGATTATGACCCTTCAAGAGAAGTGCAGCGTCATCGTTATGTTGTGTGACATTACGGAAGGTCTGTTTAATGTCTCCTTTCTGTGCTTATTTTGTCTCTTTAGTCGGAGAACCGAAGTGCGCGCAGTACTGGCCTGACAGAGAGGATCAGCGCGAGTTCTACGGCCAGGTGAGCGTCCGTAACGTAGGAATCATTCCGTCCGGTAACGATGAAATCAAGTACACCCAGCTGGAAGTCGAGTACAAGTACTTTCTGGCTACAAATCCCCGCCTAAAGGTTTCGTTTAGCGATCACAGGACGATCGTCCACCACTACAGGTGGAGCGAGTGGCCGGACCACCTGGCGCCTCAGTTGCCTAATCCGGTCGTGGAGCTCCTGAAGATGGCGAAAGCGAGGAGCAACAACAAACCCGTCGTCGTCCACTGTTCCGCTGGGATTGGGCGCACCGGCACCTTTGTCTCCGTGGATTACGCGAACGAGAAGCTTCGCGTTGCACCAGATACCACAATGCTGCATGTCCTCAAAGTGAGAATTCTTGCTTTTTTCAAGCATCTAAAGCCACAATTCCAGGAAGTCAGGTCCCAGCGACTGATGTCCGTGCAGTCCTTCCTCCAATACACCTACGTCCATGTGTGTCTCCTGGAATATTTGGCGCAGATCAACATAATCCCGCGCCGAGGAAGATACGAAGCCTACCTGCACGAGTACCGGGAGTACCTCAACGTTTACGGCGCCAGGATGAAGAAGAAGCGAGCCGAGGATGAACAAAATTCGAGTTATAAATAAGGCTCCTCCTCTTCCGTTTCAGGTTAAAATATTTGTCCCTTCGAAGATGTGTCAGATGCGTCGAATTCGGTGTTCTGGGAGAAAAACGAAAACAATTCCGGCGTTTGCCCTTCTTCTTCCCCATTTCACCCAACTTTCTTTAAACTTTCCGTTTTCGGCTCCTCTTCGCTAGTAGCGTCTCGGTAACCGACACCGTTGACAAGGGACCTTCGATGTAAACAAATTAGAAGCTCGACCGCGCGCGTTTTCGTCGACATCGCTTGCCGGCCGCAACCCGCGGAATTGGTTTTTGCGCTTCAAAAATCTTATCACTCATCATATGACATTTCAGCGATCCCCCGTGAATGTATTTGAGCCAATTGTGGAAACATCCGGCGGGAAATTGGCGCCAATCGCAGAGGGCGGAGGGCCGCCGGCCCACGCTTCCCGGTTTCCTATTTTATGTCGCGGAGGACCGTATTCCCTCGCCAGCTGGGTCGCGCGATCAGTGACTCAGAGAATCCTGACACATCTGACGATCTGGCACGTTCAGAGTTCCCATCTGACGACAACCAACTGCGCTAAGCGTTTTGGCCTTCCGCTTGCCGCGCAGCTTGGATGTCGACCCTTTGTTTGCCCCGGCGGAATCGATCTTTTGTCGTCCCCAAATGTGGTTAGGGATGAGTTTAGGCGGTCCTCCTTCGCCCGACAGTTCCTCGCCGACTTTTTGCCGGCGCTAATTTGCAAACACCGCGCGAGATTCGAAGGCGGCCGGGTTAAAAGCGGATTTTGAGAGTCAATCTTTACCCGGCAGTTGATGCCACTTGGCTTGTTACACCTCTTCCGCTGTAATCCACCTTTGTAATGCATCGTTTTTCACCGTTAGTGCCACATTCTACCGTAATCCGATGTTGCAATTGTAGAGGTCGCCGGAGGTTGAGCCGCGCGGAAGCTTGAGCGACACGTTTAATCTCTCCGCGAAGCAGTTCACGTGCCATTAGATGAAGATTGAACGATCGTTTTTGGGCGCGGGGCATGTCCAAGAAAAATTGGGGCTCTTTCGAATGACGAGCAGGATTTGTTTGCCCATGTTCGGGGTGTTTTAGGAGGGTTTCGCGGGCAAATGGAAGAAGAGAAAAACGGATATCTCAATAGAAGATCCGTTCACTTTTACACCTGAACTTAACTTGTCATTCAATTCTGTGTTGACTCTTATATTTAGTACTCAATCTTGTTTACATCTTCCCAGTTGAACAGTCCTGAAATACAATACCTCTCCTCGCTTTTTTCTCCCTTCTAAAAATTCATGAATTCGAAACTCGCCATTTTCCCCCTCTTTTATGTTCTTTTCTCACGAGCCAAGACGTTTTTTGCAGCCTCTTTTTGCGGACAATCCCATTTCCCTGCACCCAATCCGTCGTCCCGGAAGCGTCAATCGAATTAAGTCGCTCGGCTTCGTCCTTGTTTGTGACCAAACAACGGAATCCTAATCTGACCAATTGACTGTCGCGTGTGTAATATTAGAAGATTCGGGCGATTTCTCGAGGAGGCGCACCTATCCGCCACCGCATACTCATCGGTAAACTATTCTACGCGTTCTCTTCGACCGCCACTCTCGCAAGACGGGGTCCCCTCGAGCTCTTCTTCTCCTTCCCAACCCACCTATATCAATCTTGTTTGCTCAATTCGCCGTCCGGGCGCAATTGGGCGCTTCGTCCGTGTTCTCCTCTGGAACTTTTGTGTCCCGGAGTCCCGAATCCCCGGTCCGGAACTGGAAACTGGCTTCTTCCGGGCGTTTTGCGCATTTTGAGTGGCTTGTTGTCACTTTCGGCTATCGAAGCTGCAGTGGAGGAACCTCTTGGAAGCTCACGCCACCACTGATCAGGCCAAACAATTGCGGTCGCCTCGCTGTGTTCGGCCTCGATGGCAAGCAATATCGATCAACTCTCGCTCGCCCCCCGCCCGCGTTGTGATCATCGTTCGCTGCCCCAACAATACTTAAGGTGATGATCAACGCTGCTGGGAGTAACGGCAGAGGCAGCCGAAGGACCTAAGAAGACCCAATCCCCAAAGGTCACCGCGATTGCCGTCGGGACTTCCTTGCGCCAATATTTGCTTGCGCCACTTAGTCACTCCCGCGTGAAATGCATGAAACAGATTATGATTGCGTCATTTTTAAGTCCTTGCTTAAGTAATCAGCTCTTAGAACTGTAAAAGCCTTTAAAAGGTTTTCTAAGCTTTGTGGGAATGAATTTCAAATGACTATGAATTATGCATCCACTTAAGATCCCAGAATCACTTCAGTTTCTCAAAAATTCCAATCTGATCGATTGTCGTGTAGTTGCGGCACGGAGTGACCGACGATGCCGCTCCGCTTCTTGGCAAAAGATTAATGGTTTTGGTCTCCCTGAGCCGTGTTCTTGCCGATCCGTGGTTTCCCGCATTCTCCCCAGCTCCGATCGATTTGGATCTACTGCTCCTGCTATTGTCTTGTGGGTTTTTTTAATCTTCTTCTGGGTTATTTTCACATGCCAGATGCTTTTTGATCCGTTGGGAAAGTGGAGGAGAAATGTATCCTTTGAGAACAAAGGAACGTTCTGAATGTTACGTTTTAGAATTGAATTTGAAATGTTATTGAATTGCTAAGGATTGAAATGCGAAAGTGCTCTTGAAATTGCTACCGCATTTTCTAGGTTATTCTTAGAGTCTTCCAACCACAACTCATTTCCAAGACGAAACTCTTCTCTCAACCCCAAACCCATCCTTCTTCTCTCTTTGATAAATGCACTCTTTTCTTAGCAATGTCAAATCCACAAACACCATTTTCTACCCAAGCTCTTTAATCATGGTTTCTACCTTCGCTCCCAACGTATTACGAAACATTTAAAAATCGCCTTTCTCTCAACGTGCCATCTTTCACTCATCTCCGGCAACTGTTCCGCGTCGAAAAATATCTGCGAAACGCTCTCGATGACGACCTCAACCGCCCGTTCCTCTTCGTTTCGCCGCTCTTCCGCGAGATTCCAGTTTCTGCGCCATTTTTCGCGCACTCCGGCGGCGTTTCGGGCGCATTGCACATTGCGTCATGGGTCGATTATGATAATTGCTGCTGCTGTAACCTGGCTACTTACGGTATACTTAATTTCACGCGTTTTGAAGGTCGGAATTCTGGCTATTTTCTAAACAAGAACATATCTAAGAACCTTTCAAATTATCATCAGAGACCGTAGGTACCTTTCCTTATCGTATCCCTAGCAAAATGCCCGATTTCGCGAGTGTGGTCGCCCGTTTGTTCACAAAGTTGCCGCCGCGATCTTCGGATAGTGCGAACAAAAAATCCGCGCGATCTTCAATTTGCGTCCTTTGTTCTTCGGCTCCACTTCCTAATGGACCTTCCTGGATGCGCGAGCGAGCGGCGAAGGAGCAGAGTATCACACGCGTATGAATAGTCGCCGGCGCGGCGGAGTGTCTTTGTGATTTATTACATCTTCTTACCATAACAATGTTTCTTCCTCCGGAATTGGGGTCCCCCTCGTGTGGGGGGCAGCAGCATAAATAATGCGCTTGAGTGTCTTTGCTGTAGGAGGATGCCTGCAAATGAGTCACGGGCGTGTTCGACGCAAGGTTGCTCCTATGCAGGCGAGTGGGGGCGTATTGATTAGCCGGGTTTTGAACCTGGATCTTCTTTTGTTTCCGAGGCACTTTAAAGTCGACACTACAGAGTCTTATATTTTCAAATCTTAAAAGGGTTCTCTTAAAAGGCCTTCTTCGAGTGGTTAACCGATCGATCGGGATCGCGTGTTCTCCTCTCCTCGATTTACATATTCGCTGTTCTCTTCGTAACGGTTGTCGTTATAAATATTCGTCGTTTTCCGAGACTAATTATCTTCTCTCTCGGCTCCCTTTCAACCGCCACAGCCACTCTCAGACCGTATGCGGGTGCTGCTGTAGGAGAGGAGCAGCGCTGATGCAGTGTTAGGCCTGCGCGAATGTGTTGATGATTAATGTGTTGATATATCGCCAGGAGTCATCAGTCGTCGGTCGGTGGCCGCTGCTGCTGTTGCGGCTACTGCAGCGACCGCACGAGATCGAGAGATTCTCGAAAAAGACCAAGTCTAGAATCTCTGACAAGTAATTTGTTCGAATTCTAATCGAATTAGCCGAATCTCGCTTCAGTCTTCGTAACCCGTTTGTTCGGTTGAGGCAGAAACCCGTTGCCTCTTGATAATTATAATTGCAAAAAATAGGATGCCGCGCTGTATAAACGCGTTCAACTGTGCTAGCGTGGTTCATAATTTCTTCATATCTTTGTGAATTTTCGTTTTAGTTAAAAATTCCGTTTTACGTCTTTTTCTTGCAAAAAGAGTGTTCAAACGGCCCGGGGTATCCACAACTAATCAGGCCGTGAACACACGTTATAGCCGTTTCTTCGCTCTAGCGCTACATAACTCAAAGGGTGCAGTGGGCACCCTATGAGATCAACTCGCGCGGATTGGAACACGGGACCTTCCGCCTCCCGATCGGGCTCTTTAACCACTCGACTACTGTCACACTCATTCGTTATGCGGTGAAAGCCGCTATGATCGTTCGCAGCCACCGCAGACATGTCTGGAAATAACTTTTGACTCCCAAAAGTGCATTTCGGAGTGTGATACGAGACAATCTCACTCGCAAGGCGTCTGAAATCGTAGTTCTAAGCGTCAGGCGTGCAAGAGAACATGCGAGTTCTATCGGACCGTTTTTGTCACCGCCACTCGCTCGCCGCCGTTGTCTCATTGGCGCTGTTGTAATTATGGGAGCGGGAAATGACGGAGAGCGGCGCATCCTAACCGGCAGCACTCGTCTTCTTGTCTTCTTCTTTCTTATCGCGTTTTTATGGTTTTTCCTGTCGCCTTCTTCGCTTGGCGGCCCATTTTCAGGCTTGTTTACTTTCTGTCGGCGGCCGATCGCGTGTTTTATCGCTTTTCGTGGACTGGAAGCGGCCGATCCGCGCTGTTTTTGGGTTTCGCTCGCGTCGAGCTGGCTTTCGATTGGTTTTTCGGCGTTTTCGGAGCGAATATCTACCTGAAATCGATATGCAAATCGGAGTCTAGACTCGCTTTTCAGACGTTTGAATTGCAGCTGATTTCAGACACTTCGATCTTATTTCGCCTTGACTTCGATCTTGAATCGGTCGCTTTTCGTTTTCAGACATTTTCTGCATAATTGCTGTCTGGAATCCGCGCGTAAAGGTCATTTCTGTCCTGATTTTCGGTCCAACCGGTCGTGCCTGATTTCGCATCCACGTTTAGTTCTTTTAAAAAGGCATTCTAATCTATCCCAGCTGATCTAATCTGTTTTTTTTCACGTTGTAAAGACCGCGACGCCCCGCTTTGCGTGAATTCTTTTCCGTTTTGTTGTGCTTTTGTGAATGCAAATAAGATTTTTTTCTGTTTCAGGGAAGACGATTGATGTCATTGAGGCGCGATGTCTTCGTCGCTCTACGATGACAAGCCTCCACCACCGCCTCTGCGGTTCAGCAGCTCGTCGAGCAGCCGAGAACAGTCGTTCGTGGACCTGAAGCCACTGCCCCGCGAGCCCGGAGAGTCGCTCGGCGGATTTTTCGGCGGATCGGCGATTCAGCCCGCCAACGGCAAGAAGGCGAAGAAATCGAAGACGTTCGGATCGAAGAGTGAGTTCTTATTCCGAGTTCAATATCGGTGGTTGGGCTGATTCGTGTTTTTGTGATGACTCAAATCACGACGGGAACGGCGTGATGAAAATGTTTTTACGTAGGATATCGGCGGCGTGTGGGTGTGGGGAGCTGGAGAAGCGACTGTTTTAAACTAGGAATTCTTATTCAGTCAAGACCGACATTTGGATCAAATTATGCGTTTCCATGTGAAACTGATCAGCCGCCTTTTGAACCGGGATTAACTGGCTAAATACAACACGCTTATCCCAAAACGAGTTTTTCAGTAGTGCATTTGGGAGTTTATTTTGGCGTTCACGTCGCCAAAACAATAGTGATCCCCTCCTAAGCGATGGAATGGTGCTGGCGCATCAGTAAGTTGTTCAAGGCTTTTTTTGTGACCAGCAGGGATTGCCTGATCGATAGGGATGCTTGCTTAGTCATTGTTCCCACCTGTGTTTGTTCCGCGTTCCTAAGACGAGAGGTGGAGAACCAGCTTGTTAGGTGGTGGACGGATGCCTGTGACTATAGCGGGTGTTGATAATATTTTGTTTGCGGGAGTGATTCACGGGAATCACCGCACACCTTCATCCGATAGTGCATCGAAGATGTCTTTCATGCAATGTCTTCCCGTTCCAGAATCGAAGGAGAAGGACAAATCCAGCGAGAAGCCAGTGATCTCCCTGCCCTCCAACTTCGAGCACACCGTTCATGTTGGATATGATCCTAAAACTGGCGAGTTTACGGTACGTTCATTTTACTTCCTTAGTAACTATTGATTGCCACCGTTTTTCGCGGTTAATTGTTAATCCACTGCCAAGTGAAAGTGACTCGCAGGGGTAACTGATTAAATTCGGCTGCTTATGCAGTGGGGTTTCCTTTCGCCGCGATTTATCGTTTGCTTTTATGAACAATTTTTATAACCTTGATTTTGCGTGAGAGGAGTGCTGGGCACAGCAAGGTGGTCGACTTGTGTGTTGAAGACGTCCGCTCACAAATGGCTGAAGTGAAGCTTTCTAAAGTAACTAAACTCTCAAAAAATCGCATGTTCGTCATCTTATGCTTCTGTGTTTCAGGGTATGCCCAAACAATGGGCCGTTCTGCTGCAGAACTCGCAAATCAGCAAACAAGAACAACAGCAGAATCCTCAAGCCGTCCTCGACGCGTTGAAATACTACACGCAAGCGGACGCTCTCCACCACCAGAAATGGCTCCAGCCTTCTAATTATGATTGTGAGTTATATCCCATCCTAAATCCTATCCTAACTGTCCTCGTTTCCAGCGATTCCCACCAGGCCGATCCTCGGCTGGAATACAAGTAATGGTTCATCGGGTTATGGATCGTCAGCTTCGCAAAATTTTTATGCTCTTAGCGGCAATTCGACTTCCTCGCCTTCGAATACGGTTTCCTACTCTACAGGATCTTTGCCCCATTACCACCACAATCAGATTTCCTCCGTATCGCCGTATGCAACCGCGATGTGCAGTAAGCCGCCCTCTGGCTACTCGTACACCTCCTCGCCGAAGGTTTCCATCAGCTCTGCGTCGTCCCAAAGCGTCACCTCTCAACAGAACGGGTATTATGGAGTGGAGAAGACGCCCACGGCCTCGACGATTGGAGGATACCCGGTGATGGGGGCTCCGATGGTGCGCAAGGTGAGCCAACCGATGGAACCGATGAGATCCTCGATCCCAAAGAACTTCCCGAGATCCAGCGGCGAAGATGTGACCGACGAAGCGCCGCCACCCATCCCGGACAGGCCTGCGAGGACCTTATCGATCTACACGAAGCCTAAGGAGGAAGAGGACAAGCGGGATTCGATGCTGATCACGCCAGGGAAGTTCGGAACTGGACTCATCGGAGGCAAATCAGCGAACGGAAGCGCTTCGACCAACATGCGGAACAGGAGGAAGGTCAGCGACGCGGAGGTGCTGCAGAAGCTAAGAACCATCGTAACGATGGGAAACCCGGACAGGAAGTACCAGAAGGTGGACAAGATCGGATCGGGGTGAGTTGGTACAGTGAGGCTTGTTCTGATATCGCTTTTGCAGAGCCTCTGGATCCGTTTTCACGGCGATCGAAATCAGCACCGGTGCCGAAGTCGCCATCAAGCAGATGAACCTGGCGCAACAGCCGAAGAAGGAGCTGATCATCAATGAAATCCTCGTCATGCGCGAGAACAAACACGCAAACATCGTCAACTATCTGGACTCATATTTGGTCTCCGACGATCTCTGGGTAAGTGCGACTTACGCTTCTCTCTCCTCAGTGCAGTGTGGCTGATTGGCAGTAGCGCAGACGGACGCGCCAAGGGTCACGGGATCGAACCAATCACCCCCTTGCTAATTAAGCCGGGTTACCTTCTACACGATTGATGGTGACTGTGCAAATGCAAGGGATATAGTTTGATTCTTCAGACAACAATAGTGCTTTCTTTACGGAACCTGTTGTTCAATGATGAATCTACATTTGTTGTTTTTAGTCTTCTGATCCATTTTACTAATCTGTTGATTAGGCTTTTGTTTTTGCAGGTAGTCATGGAGTATCTCCCAGGAGGATCGCTGACCGACGTCGTCACCGAGTGCCAAATGGAGGAAGGAATGATCGCCGCTGTTTGCAGAGAGGTAAACAGCCGTAGATCGAATCAAATTTGCCAAACTCTAAGTTTCAGGTTCTCCAAGCGCTGGAATTCCTCCACAGCAGGCACGTTATCCACAGAGACATCAAATCGGATAACATTTTGCTCGGAATGGACGGATCTGTGAAACTGAGTAAGTGAACCACGATCCTAAGTATTTATCCTTTCCTCTTTAGCCGATTTCGGATTCTGCGCTCAAATCTCGCCAGAGCAGAACAAGCGGACGACGATGGTCGGAACTCCATATTGGATGGCGCCCGAAGTCGTCACAAGGAAGCAATACGGACCTAAAGTGGACGTATGGTCGCTAGGAATCATGGCGATCGAGATGGTGGAGGGAGAACCACCCTACTTGAACGAAAATCCCTTGAGGGTAAGAGTCACTCGTGGCAAACGCCTAGAATCTCAATTGATCTTTTTCCAGGCGATCTATCTCATCGCGACGAACGGAAAACCGGACTTCCCGAGCCGGGAGAAACTTTCGCCTGCCTTCCGCGACTTCATCGACGCCGCGCTCGAGGTCTCCGTCGACGAGAGGTTTTCCGCCAGCGAACTCCTGTCGCACCACTTCCTTAAGTGTGCGAAACCCCTCGCGAGCCTCTACCACCTCATCGTGGCAGCGTCGCAGTCGTGAGAAAGAAGACTTAGCGGAAGGATTCCTAAACTTTTCTTTTAACTGATTAAAGTGAATTTTATGAAGTGTTTTTGTGTTTTGGGAGAACTTTTCAGGTAACAAAAATGGTATTTGTCTAAAACCACCAGAAAAAGGACGAAAACATGTTTTAGTCATACGCAGAACTCGAACCCGCACCCTCCGAAAAAGATTGCGACCTGATTGCAGCGCCTTAAACCACTCGACCAAAATGAGTTGTCGGGTCTAGGTGTTACAGTCTACATATTGCGAGAGCCGGTAGTCATCAGACAAGAAATGATGTACGGCTGATTGGACTCATCTTCAGTCATTTCAATCCACTGACCGGTCGGTTTTCTAGCCAAATGATCCAAGAACCCTCTGGCTCAATTCGAGTTGTCTGAATTGCGTAGTCTACTTCTATCAGACTACGGTAGTCCCTCAGCCTCTCCTCTCCACCCTCCTCGTCCAAACCACTCCTCGCTCCTTTCGAAATGCGGACCTGTAACCATCATAATCGCCCCGGGCGAATACGGTAGCCAAAGTGCCGCTCGAGATCCAAGAACCGGCGACCTGTGACATCCGCTTAGGAGTCGCCACGCCTGTTTCGCAACTAGAATCTACGCTGACCACAGCCGACGACGCAACAAAGTTGTTTGTTTTCGATTTCACCCCGAATCTAGGTTGACAAAAGACATAATGTGTAACCAATTGGGAACGACGTAATCCATTGTTTTGGCCGTCGAAATCCGGTCACTTTCGCCGGTTATAAAACCGGCGTCCGCGCGCCCACTTTCACTTCTCGGAGAAGTTCCACGTAAAATGGCATCCTCGTCGAAGTTGGTCCTTTTTGGACTCGTTTTTGTCGCCGTCGCCCTGCCGCTGGTCGAGAGCTTTCTCTTCCCGATGTTAGGTAAATTTGGAGATGCACGGCGGGATTGGGAGTTGCACGAATAATTTCAGGAGGTGGCGGCGGAGGCGGTTGTTGCTGTATGCCACCCCCGATGTGTTGTTGTGGTGAGTCACGGTTTTGGGCTAAGCACTGAGCACCGAAGATATGAAGCATTTAAAACGGTAACTAAGGCGCCTCTTTTAGGCGGTGGAGGTGGTGGCGGCGGTTGTGGCGGAGGCTGCGGCGGTGGCGGAGGAGGCTGTGGAGGTAGGGATACTGTAGCTGAAGAAATTAACAGAAGCGGTTCTAGGAGGCGGTGGCTGCGGAGGAGGATGCGGCGGCGGTGGAGGAGGCTGTGGTGGAGGTAGGATTACGGTAGCCTTGCACCCAGCTAATCGAATTCTAATATAGGTGGGGGAGGATGCGGAGGAGGCTGTGGAGGAGGCGGCAAGTCATATCTATCATTAGGATGCTCAAAAAAGTTTTAGGTGGCGGATGTGGAGGCGGCTGCGGAGGAGGCGGAGGAGGATGCGGTAAGGAATACTATCGTAATCCAGGCATAATCTAACCGTATTTTAGGCGGAGGATGCGGAGGAGGCTGCGGCGGTGGTGGTGGCGGCGGATGTGGAGGCGGCTGCGGAGGAGGTAAACTCTTATCTTACCTGCCAGATTCTAAAATGCTTTTTTCCAGGTGGTGGAGGATGCGGAGGCGGCTGCGGCGGAGGCGGAGGCGGTGGTTGCGGTGAGTCACCATAACCTTGACCCTAATCAACGCTTTTAGGTGGTGGTTGCGGCGGCGGTTGCGGTTGCGGACGCAAGAAGCGCGAAATTGGCGAAGAAAACAGCAAAACGTTTACCGACGAGTCCAGCATTCTTTGCAACAACCCGGCCTTCAAGGAAGCCATCGACAAGGTACTCGTGAATTTTATGCATTCCTACCGTAACCCCATCTTAGAGTTTAACCGACGACCTTCCGAAGACGCTTGCAAAGCTGCACGAAAACCTGAAATCGTCCAACGAAACCACCGATTTTGTTGCACTTTGTGGCGACAAACCTCTCCGGTGGGTGTCCCACTTGGAGACTTACTGCATTCACGGAAACGAGAAGTTCACGTGTCACGTGTTCCAAGCGTAAAACTGCGAAGAATCTCGGGAAGACAGGGTCCTTTTAAGATTTACTCGTTTATTTTTTAACTTTCAATGTTGTTTTTCGAGTGTGAATAAAATAAATGTGCCGTGTCAAAGTTCAGATTTTTATCTCACCAACCGAAAACAGCAATAAAGAAAGAGTTAAAGAGGTCAACCCTCAAAGACGTGACAGGTGATCTGCTCGTTTCCGTGGGTACAGAATTTCTGGGTTGGGCAGAAGAATTTGTAGGGCTCTTCTGTGAGCATGCAGATGGCGATGTAGCGGTTCGAGGCAAAATCGGATTTTTGAAGTCGGAAATTAAGTTTGCGGATGGAGGAAGCGAGTTGGAATGTGATGCTCTGGAATGGAATTCCCCTAATTTTCGAGATTAAGGATTGTAAGGCCTACTTCCTCAATAGCCTCCCTCAACATGGGATTGTGACACTCCTCCTTCTCCTCGTCGCGAATTCCAGGAGGCATCAGATCTGCTTCTCGCTTGCTCCTGTACCTTCTTCTTCCTCCGCATCCTCCGCCACAAGTTGGAGCCGGAGAAGAACAACAGGTAGGAGGAGGCGGAGGTGGTGCAGGCTGGCAGCACATCGGTGGGGGTGGAGGAGGGGGAGATGGACAGCAGGAAGAAGGAGCTGGAGCTGGAGCGGCTGTAGGAAAAAGGAAACCGGCGATAAGGTGTATTAAGGACAGTAGAAGAGACAGAACAAATATCAGTGATGTTGACATCTTAAAGATTCTGTTGACCAAATTTCTACCACGCTATTTATACACAAAATGGCTATAAAAAGCATTTAATGACCATGAAATGACCAACGTGTTAAACCCTGTTCTAGGCGTTTAACACTGATTGATCACGTTCCCGAAAACACCTGGGACAAGTTTCTGATTTTCACGGTCAGGAGTTACGAATTAAGGTCAGCGAATCCGTTTGCGTTTATGGCCAAATAATGACTCGTGGATTTTGAAGCGTTTCAAGGAATAGAACGTAATTCGAACAGCTCAGTTCACATGTTCTAAAATACAAATGGCTTCTGCCTTAACCATTAAGAGCAGAACGTGTCAGTTAAATTTCACCCATCTGTTTCAGGGAAGCGTTAATCATTTATACCCGTTTGAAAACAGTTAAGACTGCTTTGTTAGCCTATTGAAGGATTATGTCTACGCTTAACAAAGACAACTGTTAATGCTTTTAGTTAAATTCTAGTTTCGTGGAGGAAACACAACAGTTCAAATTCAATCCAAAACGTTGAAATTCCGTTTTTGACCCATTGTTCTTATTCTTCCTGCGCCGCCTCAATCGATCACCTCATAGGCTGACAGGTAACTGATTACCAACTCCTAAGGGCATCCTGATCTCTGCCTATAAAACCTCTTTGGAACTCTTCTAAGCCATCGCCTCCTCTTTCTTCTTCATCTTTTCTTCAGCTCTTTTTCAATGGCTCTGAAGCTCCTCTCGCTCATCCTTGTCGGCCTCTACCTTCTCCATCCGACCCAGGCACTCTTTTTCGGAGGCCTCGCTCCCCCTGCACCAGCGCCTGCAGCTCCTCCAGCTCCGGCTTGTTGTTCCTCGGCGCCTCCGCCGCCACCTCCGCCAACTTGCGGAGGATGCTCTTCTCCTTGCGGAAGGCGAAAGCGTGAAACTCGGCTTATGAATCCATCGGAGTTGGATGTGGAAGAGTGCCACGATTCTAAGCTTAGGGAGGTCATTGAAGAGGTACTCCTTAACGCATCTTTAATCTTTAAAACCTTTCATCCTTTCAGAGCCTCACCTTCCAACTGGCGTCGTCAATCCGCAAACTGGGCGAACGTCTTCACAAAATCGACATAGCGCACAATCGCTACGTCGGAGTGTGCACAATGACCAATCAGTCTTACAAGTACTTCACTCACTCGAAGGATTACTGCAGTCACGGGAACGAGCAGATCACTTGTCACGTTTTCCGCGCTTAAGGAAAACTGAATTTGTTAAGCCGTGTGTGGACGGTTTTAGTGATTTCCAATAAACTTGGATAGTCTTTCTTTGATTCCTTCTTTTTCCAATCGATTCGCCATTGATTCCAGTTTATTTAATCCATCAACTTCCAATTTCTCCTCTTAAAAAGTGAACGGTCGCCGCCTCAATCCTCAAGGTCGCTCTTTTTGGCTCATTCAAGGTTAACAACACATTTTTCATTTGGTGCCAATTGGGTCGAATTCCGTTTTCGTTTTGTAGCGTAGAAATTCTATAGCGAGCACTTGAATTAGTAACGCTTAACAACCATTTTTGGCTATCCTTATTCAGTCATAACCCCTCAAAAGCTGTCAATCCAAACTCCATCCACATTATTGATCTTCACGGCTCCAAAACGTCTCTCCTCCCCACAGGCTACGTGTCCAAGCGTCTCTCGCCGCCTTAAAAACGCTGTCAAGCGTCGTTGGTGGTCGTGACTCTCTCCAACGTCCCAAAAACCCCTCTTTTCGGTTCTAATCTTTGCTTGTCGCCCGAGCGATTATTTCGATTTTGCGCGCGGTAATCCGATTGCGAACACGATTCAGGGAGTGGAGACGGCTGACGGCTGCGTTTTCCGGCGCCACGTTTTCGTGTTTATGCGCAGCAGTAAACGCCGGAGGAAGACCGTTACTCGCCTTCTCTCCTCTGGATGTTTATTTGCTTTCTTGCCGACTCGTTTGATGATCGGCGATGGTAATTTCGGCGATTTGGTGTATTCATTAGAGGAGGACGCGGTGTTTTGGAAATGCGAGCAGTCCTGGAGTGGTTGTTGGTGGTTAGAATAGATTTTGGAGTTTGTAGTGGTGGCTGGAAGCGGTTTTGAGAATTAATGCTGGCTCGGTTTAAAAATGGATAAATCTGATTTCCTCTTTTGAATCGTGATACATACATGTGTATATGTGATACATGTATAAGCGAAATTTCAAATTTTGTTGTGTCATAAAGCAAACTAGCCAGGTCCATAAATCTCCTTTATGGACAGTTTTTGCCTTTTTTGAGTGTTTGTCGTGGTGACAAACATAGTGTATCACACCCTGAAAACCTTTTTGCTGCTTTCACGGAGATTCTTTAGTCAAAGAAAATTTGAAATGAAAAGTACTGGTTTGAATTGTCAATGCCAGCCTGAGATTTGATTCCTAATGCTGTAAACCGTGTGAACTGAATCAAGCCTATATATCTGAATTACTACGTTATCCTAAAAAGCTCTTTTGCTTGTTTCAAAGACAGCCTAACAAGCTTAGGCGTTTCCTTCTTAACGTTTAAATGACACCCAACATTTGGAGTTAAGTTCGGACTTAAATGGATCCTTAACTCCTCATGTACACCAAACCCTCCCTTCGCCTCGCTCCTGTAACTACTAAACCAGTCCTCGCCTGCACTTACCGCCTCCATAAACCCGCTACCTCCCACGTCCAGTCCAAACACTCCTTTTCTGTTCTGCTTTCTCTTTTTTGTGTCAACAAACAATATCTCCTTTTTCAGTCACCATCGGAGCACTCCTTCTCCTCCAAACTGTACAATTATCGATCTGAACCTTTAATCTTCGGCTTTTCAGTCGAGACCCGTTTCTTGTCTCAAAGTTGGACCGGTTTCCGGTCCGCAAAGCCGTTTTACTGTTTCCATTAATCAATCAATTCTGGGAATTCCTGCGTAGTCAGCCGAGTTGATCTCGACGTGACTCACAATCTGCGCTCTCTTATCACTCCTAGCGCCGCCCGTCTTAGCTGTCCTTTTCGAGATTTATCTCCGTGATGAGTTAATTTTTAAGGAGACCTTGACACCGATTCCCGCCGTCTCTAAACGACTTTAAAGACGCTCTCAAGACATGCGACGGCTAACCTGTTCCCGTGTTTTCTTAAAACGTCTCTTGCAGCGTTCCTTCGTTCTCGGTCCTCTTCTAGTTAGCTTCAGTTTGCCCCACCGGTTCTCAAGATGAGTAATTTGTACCGAAAGGAGAACCTGAATTGCGTGTGACAAGTTGCGTGGTTGGGAGGAACAGGAGATGAGTAATGCAGTTAGGGAGTTTGGACATGAGTAGGTGTGACTTGTAAATAAGGGACTGATTAGATTAGCATTAGGTACTTAATTTGGGTAAAAGCTGTTGTAAACAGCTTAATGTAGTGGGTCTTGTCTTCCTAGTTTTGGCACATGGTCAAAGCAAGCATTTGGCTACTTTCAACCTTCAATCATTCCCCAAACTCACTCAAAACAAAACATTTTGTTTTCATTGTTTAGTCACCGAGCATGACTCAATATCACGATCAACGTGATTAATTCCTCTCAGTCGCCTTCCCTCCTCCCTTCGCACTTTGTTTTTGCTTTTATTCATTAAGTCTGCACTTTATTCTCCGGCTGACTGACTCCGAAACGTGTTCTGCTCCTCTCTGCAAACTCGTGTGGATCGCAGTTTGCTTTTGTTTGAAAATCGGATCACAGAGGAAGCGGCGAAAAAGTTGCGTAGGCAATCGATGCTTGGAAGCTGATTAGGGTTTCAGCACTGTCAGTGAATAAGGAAAAGGATAGTATCGGAGGTCGCGAAGAAAGGGTTCCTCTGTTGTATGTAGTTGAAGGAAGTTGTAGTAATCATCGTTATTCTTGATTTTGAAACTTAAAACAATTTGAGAGTTTTGTGACTCTAAAACGCTTTTGAGGTGTGCACTGTACTGTCGTACCCTTGACTCGTGGTTCAGAATTATCTGGAATCTTCGAACTGTGATTTCTGTTCAACAGGAATCTTAGATTTTTAAACCTCGTAAATATCCTTTTCACACCTAATCCTCATACACCCTCCTAATGGACCGAAACCTCTTCTCCCGTTTCACTTTCACACTTTCCTTCCAAAACGATGCGTACCAGCATCCACCAGGCTGCTAAGCCCTCTTCGCTCGCGTCGAATCCAGCATCGTCGTTCTCCGCGGCTCCATCCACCCACAACCCATTATTCCGCCGCCAACTATCCTTCGTCGATCGACGCAATTATACACGTGCAGCACACGTCCGTCGGCTGCCCGCGTTGCTGGAACTGCAGCCACGACCGTCGGCCGGGGCTCAGGCGTGTTGGGGGTGTTATCTCGCCTCCTCTTCTGCTCTCCGCCTCCGTTGCTCCGGCCACCAGCGACCGAAAACCTGTCGACTTCTGCTCTTCGCAACGACTTCCTCGGCTCCTCGCTCCAATCGGGAGGCGAATTTTTCTTCGCCTCCCGATTAGTCACTTCGCAAACACCGCGGCTCCTCCCCGGTAGCCACTCGGGGATCTTTCCGGTAGCGCGAAGAGCGTAGTCGTTACAATAACTCCAAAAAGCGCTCGCGTTAGTCATCTCCGCATTTCTCGATTTCCCCCCCCCGACTTCTTCTCCGCCCAATCTCGATTTTATCAGGGCATGAGAAGAGCGCCTCGGGCGAAGTGTTCGTTTTTCGCTTTTTTGCAACTTTGGTGTTGTTGGTGGCTAATTGATGGCGCGTTTCAAGGACGAATTTTGGTCGATTTTGTTTTTCGATTGCTCTATTTTAAGTCGATTTTAGCGCTGTTTAGATCGACCTTTTTTGCGCTTTTGAATGCATGGATTTTCGGCTTTTGGAAGTCGTTTTTCGTCCGATTCTCCCAGATTTCGAAACCCAACTGTTTCAAACAAAATTCCGCCCAGCGCATCCTGTCCTCCCATTAAACCTCCCTAATAAGACACTTTTAACGATTATGACATCGCTTCTTCGTGTGAGGACCCCCCGGGCGCCGTTTTCGCGTTTTTTGCACCTGTCCAACTCATTTTGGTCAACACAATAAATCTGATTTTGCTCGTTTCAGGATTCGCCGAATACGTTCTTAAACGCCCCGATCGCGTAATGGAGTCTTCGACGAATCCCCAAAACGGAGCGCCGCAGGAGTCGCCGGTGGTGAAGATGCGCCAGAAGAGTCCTCTGACCTCCAGTAACGGATCCGCCGCCCCCGGAGGCACTACGCAGTCCGCAGCCTCTGCGCTGATGCGCGGAATGGAGGCGCTCCACGAGCTGCCGCCCGACCTCGAGGACGGAAACGAGGGTGAGTGGGTACGGATTCTGGTGTGAGTTCGAGAGTCTGACCTAGACAGGTGTCTAAGAGTACTTCAGACGGTCTGAATGATTGTGAAGACTAACTTTGAGAAGCCACGATACCCGGTGATCGGTCGTGGACATTTGGAAGCTTGAAAATGATCATTTTGAGACGTTTATTCCCGGTCTGTAGACAGTTTAAGTTGACCTTCAATCTCAATTTTAGCCCTCAAATCTCCTGCTGACCGGCTTTTCACAAGGATCGTTCTAACGTGTCAAACCCGCTGATATCCCTTCCACGTGCTAACATAAAAGTGCTTTGCATTTTATCGCCACCTTCGAAGACGCTTCGCAGTTGTCGCGCCCTATACTGGATCAATCCCCATTCCGGAGGAACTGGTTCCAGGCGAATTGCTAAATGGAACAAGCCTAAAGCATAATTTTTCGTCGTATCATTATTTCGGATCAAAAACGCTCGGAATCGATCAGAACGCAAATTAGTGGACAATACGGGTGGGTGAAATGGAGTGGAAACCGATCGCAGAGGGATGGAAGCTGCGATAAGGCGTTAGGTTGAACATGTGCGTCTAGACCTTCGAATATGTATGATGCAGGCATGAAACGTGTCTCAGAAAGTCTCGAAATGTCATTTTCGAGCTTCAAAAAGCCGACGGCCGGTCGCTTTTGAAGCCGTTTTGAATAAAAACGACCGTTCGCTGACGTCATATCGTCAGAAATGACGTTTTTCGGTTGAACGTTGTCTAGTCCCTCTCAATTCCAGAGATCCGTAAGCTGGACACACAGCTGGACCACCTGAGCGACTACATGAGCAAGCTGGAAGACCGCCTCAGCAAGCACCACTCGAAGATGATGGAGACCCTGGAACGCAACAAGAGCGAGCGGGAGAAGAAGCGCCAAAGTTTCCACGAGGTTCGTTGCGTTCTCCTTTGTTGGTTCGCACTTTTGTGTCCGGGGATTACCTTCGCGTCCAGTTTTGCGGCTCCTGTTTGCACCATTATAATTCCCGCGGCAAACAGGGCGCGGTTAATCCTAAGGTTCACTAAGATCGCCTCCTCGTTTCAGCGCATGCTCTCCACACAGCAAGAGGACGACGAGTTCCAGCGCCAACTCTCGAGTCTCCTCAACCGAGTGGACGTTTCCCGGAACCGAATGTCGGTCTACGACATGATCAACGGCATGGAGGTGCCCAAGACTAGCGAGAACGGATCTTCCGAGTAACAAACGGGAAATCACCGACATTCTAATGTATCATACATTGCCTCTCTCTCCTCTTCACTTGACCCCCTCTTCGTCGTAGTCTTCGTCGTCATTCTGCTTCTTCGCTCTGGTTTCTCTTTCTCCGTGATGATAAAAATAAATTATATACGCGTTACACACAAAAGGGACGACGCAAATGCAAATTTATGGGGTTACGAGACTGGAATAATGTACAAAATGTGAACATAGAATGAAGATTCGGTGCTAAGCACCGCTAAGGCCGTCGAAGATCGTGGTCCAAAAGTTTTCTTCGAGGGGGACAAAGTAGGTGGCGGGGACCGTTGGAGGGCAGATGTAGAGCTGAAATCGGGGTGTTGTAGATTAGAAGCGTTGGAGACTGATAAAATGTCTTTCGGAGTTTGCGCGCTGCAAGCGAACCGGTCGGAATTCCGTCCGGATTCGGGTGAAAATCGGAAAAAAAACGGTGCGAAATTCATCGTTTTTGTTCCTGATTTTCTCCGCGAACCAATTTCGCCTCGAATTGGGGCAAAAGCGAACAAAAAAATTCCCAATAAATGTGCGAAATTTTGCCAAAAGCGTATGAGCCTAGTAGAGGTTGCGGGAAGAATCAGAAAGAAAAGCGTTCAATTTCGCACGATTTTCCTGTTTTCCACGCAAATTCGGACGGAATGCCGACCGTTTCGCTTGCAACGCATGCGCTCCGAATGATTCGCTCCAGACACACCAGCATCCGCTCATTTCAGACCCTTTTTCTGGCCCACCAAAAATGGTGGTCCAAAAAAAGGCAGGGTGGTCTGAAAATAAAAAGAAGCTAGACAAGACAGCTTCGGAGTGGAGTCAGTCAGGAGCGGAGAAGAGCGGTCGACAGGCTCTGCTCTCTTCGCGTGGTCAAGCAGCAGTGGTCGGACTCGCCGGAGCAGCTATCTGGAGCTGCTCCGGTCGTTACGCCGCCTTCTCCTTATGTTCTACCCAGCTTCGATTACCCTCAAACTAACATGGTCGTCGACGACGGTTAGTTTCAGATAGGCGCTCACGGAGGCGACGGCCACGCCGAAGAGGTCGTCGCTGATGTGGTCCAAGTAGGGTCCCTTGAACGACTGAATAACGAATTTCTTCGCTAAGGAAGCCTGAAAATCGAAACTGAAAATCCAAACAAGGGAATTTACCTGGCTTACCTTTAAGCTCTGCTAGTCCGGGAAATGTACATTTCCAAGAGGTGCGTCATCCGTTGAAGCAAGTTCGGGTCGATGAAGGTGTCGAGATGCAGCATGAAGTGCTTGTTCCGCCAGATGATTTCTTCGACTCTCCGAAACAGCTTCGCTGGCTTCTGAGAACTGGATATGCTAGGCTTCCTTCTTCGGTAGGCCATCGCCGCAGCGTCGCCTGAAATCGTGAATCAATCACCGAGTGATTGGAATAGGCGAAACGGGCACACGACATCGGCGAAAAAGCAATCTTGCGAAGAAGCGAAATCGCTGAAATCTTTACAGAGCTGCAGCGTTGCAAAACGACGAAAACGGAGAAACACGTGTGACTTTTCCAGGGCGGTCTTGAAACGAAGCGAACGCTTCAAATTTTTCACTGTAGAGACAATCGTGGCCGCTTCCCGCCTCGTCCACTCGGTTTCTGGGTTTGAAGAGCGCTAAGAAAGCCGAATAGATCCAGTTTGACCCCTGGAAGGAGCTCCAAAACATTGAGGCGTTGCCGATTGTCGTCCAGCAACTTTTAAAGCCCATTCCAGTGTTCATATGATTACAGATTACCGAAATTTGTGGAATTTCCAGCTCCCTATGAGGCCTAATCTTTCAGAATATCCTGTTTGACTCCAGGGAGATTAATCGGAGGACATAAAAAACGTTGCCGATCCCGATTTTTTGATTTTCAGATTCCAGAAACGTTTTTTAAGTCCTTTGGAACCTTCGCAACTTGTCCTCTTTGCGAACCACTTTCATCATCTTGAGATGCGAAATGGCACGTCAAAAATATTGTAAAGCAGCTGCAAACACATGAATACGATTCAGAACCTGTATGCCCACCTTGTGCTTGACATGTTAGTTTGATCTGTGGATTCGAAAGGCATGAACTGTACCGAAGATAGCCCCGTTTCAGTGTTTTTCAGCACCTGAGAATCTTCACTGTTACTAACTGTTACTGATCCAGCATTCCAGTGCTTTCGTCGAGAGGTCCTACGTTATGAGGCCTTGAAAAGAACGTGAAGCGGCTGCAAACACTTTCAGGATATCATATTTGACCTCAGGAAAAAGCATCAAAGGATATCTAAACGTTGCTTGACCTCTTGAAGAAGCTACAGAACATTATTATGAAGAATTCAAGATACGACTCACAAGAGACTAGTCAGAAGCTTCCCCTTTGCTTTAGATTTGACAAACATCTCTTTTTATGCCAGGTTCCGCTCGAGCTTCACTATAATCGAACCTATTTCAATCAGATTATCGGATTCTCATGCTCCTGTTAACTGATTTTGCCACCTTTTCGCCCCCTTTAATCTCCTTTGTTCGTTCTAACCCATTGTGAGATGTTCCCACTTCTAAATGCCGGAATTCCAATCTAATGACATCCAAAAGAAGCGACGATTGCCTTCCGTGCGGCGACCTTCGTAAGGTATCAAACATCAGCCATCAGCTCTGATCGGATTTTGGCAATTAACTCCTCTTATCTCCCGTTTCCATGTCCATTGGAATGTTGTATGAAATTCAAGTCGATGAGTTCCGTTACTAGGAATTGTTCACATAAATCCCGATTTAGATACCTAGTCACATCACAGCGCATGTCGTTGCACTTTTGCCTTGCGTTGATTGGAATTAATGTGCACTGCAGGTCGTCGATTTCGTCACTTGAAGAGCGGAGGATGCAAATGAGGGCCGTTTGACAACTCTGAAAAGAGGTCACGTATGCAAATAGGGGATTACGATCGATGGAATTTCACTTCTGGAATGACGACATCGATTAGGAGGGATTCTGGAGTAGGTAATCTCAAAATAATGTTTTCTAATCGAAACTCCGGGCAAAAACCCTTGAAACTGGTTAGGAATCACACCAAAAATCGGTTTATTCGCACCTAGATCTATCAAAACAGCTCACGGCAAGTCCAAACCGCATATTCATGACCTCCTCTCCTCCAATTCTCATTATCGCCCCTCATCGTTATGAAGACGCGCTCCTCTCGAATTCCAGGAACATCTTTCCCTTGCTTGCACTTCTTCGCACTTTTCATATGCTCTCTGCACTTGTATACTCTCGTCTGTTTGGGTTTGTCCGTCCGTCCGTCCTCCGAATCGACAGCTCTGGGGCGTCTTCGCTAAGGAAGCCTGAAAATCGAAACTGAAAATCCAAACAAGGGAATTTACCTGGCTTACCTTTAAGCTCTGCCCATTAGTCCGGGAAATGTACATTTCCAAGAGGTGCGTCATCCGTTGAAGCAAGTTCGGGTCGATGAAGGTGTCGAGATGCAGCATGAAGTGCTTGTTCCGCCAGATGATTTCTTCGACTCTCCGAAACAGCTTCGCTGGCTTCTGAGAACTGGATATGCTAGGCTTCCTTCTTCGGTAGGCCATCGCCGCAGCGTCGCCTGAAATCGTGAATCAATCACCGAGTGATTGGAATAGGCGAAACGGGCACACGACATCGGCGAAAAAGCAATCTTGCGAAGAAGCGAAATCGCTGAAATCTTTACAGAGCTGCAGCGTTGCAAAACGACGAAAACGGAGAAACACGTGTGACTTTTCCAGGGCGGTCTTGAAACGAAGCGAACGCTTCAAATTTTTCACTGTAGAGACAATCGTGGCCGCTTCCCGCCTCGTCCACTCGGTTTCTGGGTTTGAAGAGCGCTAAGAAAGCCGAATAGATCCAGTTTGACCCCTGGAAGGAGCTCCAAAACATTGAGGCGTTGCCGATTGTCGTCCAGCAACTTTTAAAGCCCATTCCAGTGTTCATATGATTACAGATTACCGAAATTTGTGGAATTTCCAGCTCCCTATGAGGCCTAATCTTTCAGAATATCCTGTTTGACTCCAGGGAGATTAATCGGAGGACATAAAAAACGTTGCCGATCCCGATTTTTTGATTTTCAGATTCCAGAAACGTTTTTTAAGTCCTTTGGAACCTTCGCAACTTGTCCTCTTTGCGAACCACTTTCATCATCTTGAGATGCGAAATGGCACGTCAAAAATATTGTAAAGCAGCTGCAAACACATGAATACGATTCAGAACCTGTATGCCCACCTTGTGCTTGACATGTTAGTTTGATCTGTGGATTCGAAAGGCATGAACTGTACCGAAGATAGCCCCGTTTCAGTGTTTTTCAGCACCTGAGAATCTTCACTGTTACTAACTGTTACTGATCCAGCATTCCAGTGCTTTCGTCGAGAGGTCCTACGTTATGAGGCCTTGAAAAGAACGTGAAGCGGCTGCAAACACTTTCAGGATATCATATTTGACCTCAGGAAAAAGCATCAAAGGATATCTAAACGTTGCTTGACCTCTTGAAGAAGCTACAGAACATTATTATGAAGAATTCAAGATACGACTCACAAGAGACTAGTCAGAAGCTTCCCTAGATTTGACAAACATCTCTTTTTATGCCAGGTTCCGCTCGAGCTTCACTATAATCGAACCTATTTCAATCCAGATTATCGGATTCTCATGCTCCTGTTAACTGATTTTGCCACCTTTTCGCCCCCTTTAATCTCCTTTGTTCGTTCTAACCCATTGTGAGATGTTCCCACTTCTAAATGCCGGAATTCCAATCTAATGACATCCAAAAGAAGCGACGATTGCCTTCCGTGCGGCGACCTTCGTAAGGTATCAAACATCAGCCATCAGCTCTGATCGGATTTTGGCAATTAACTCCTCTTATCTCCCGTTTCCATGTCCATTGGAATGTTGATGAAATTCAAGTCACCATATGTTGGGGGGGTGGGGGGTGGGGTTGGTCACATTTCGCCGAAGGCGAAATGTGGTGTCCGAGGCGCCGTTTTCGCTGGATTTTGGAAGTAAAGTCGGAAACGTATGCAATTTTCGTAATCTTTTGGAAATTTGTGGAAAAGTTGTATATTCTTCGAAATGGGCCCAAAAACGTGTTTTCGAGCTTCATGTAGTAGAACTCGGTGGTTATGGAGTGTGTGGTAGAACTTTTTGCATATTCGGAAACTACGTCAAAAATGAAGGGGGTGCCACGCCTCCGTTTTTTCTTAAAAATCTGAAAAAAAAGTTAAGAATTTTGAAACTTGAAAAGTGCCATTTTTGCAACCCTGTACAACATTTTCAGGTTTTCGAACTGTTTTCTGATTTTAGGCGCAATCGAGAGATCTTCCAGAGGCGCACAGCGCTGACTTTTTCGTTTTTCGAAATTAACGTTTATGTTCGAGAAAATCCATTTTCAAGTTTCAGGCTTCATTTTTTGGCTACGCTGCCCGAACGTGCGACATTTTCAAATTGATCGCTTTTGCGATTTCGCTGTTTTTTCGGTGTTTTTGGGTGTTTTGGGGTGGTTTTGGATTGTTTTTGAGTGAGTTGAGGGTGGCACGGGAGTTTTTGCGTATTTAGGACGTGTTGCGCAGCTTTTGAACATAATATATGCAAAAACCCAAAAACTCAAATCGCACACCTCCCACCGCACTGCCGGTGCAGGCATATCAGTGCCCTGCCCGGTCTAATTACCCAAGTTTGAGGTAAAAACGGTGCTTTTCACTTCGTGTAACTGCGAGACCGGCGAGCCGCAGGCGAGCCCCGTAAACGGCGAGCCGCAGGCGAGCCCCGTAAACGGCGAGCCGCAGGCGAGCACCGCCGCGGCGTAAGCGCGGCTCTCCATCGTGTAACTGCGATAGGCTTCGTGTAACTGGCCGGAACCAGTGCCGAAGGCGCTGGTCGATGAGTTCCGTTACTAGGAATTGTTCACATAAATCCCGATTTAGATACCTAGTCACATCACAGCGCATGTCGTTTGCACTTTTGCCTTGCGTTGATTGGAATTAATGTGCACTGCAGGTCGTCGATTTCGTCACTTGAAGAGCGGAGGATGCAAATGAGGGCCGTTTGACAACTCTGAAAAGAGGTCACGTATGCAAATAGGGGATTACGATCGATGGAATTTCACTTCTGGAATGACGACATCGATTAGGAGGATTCTGGAGTAGGTAATCTCAAAATAATGTTTTCTAATCGAAACTCCGGGCAAAAACCCTTGAAACTGGTTAGGAATCACACCAAAAATCGGTTTATTCGCACCTAGATCTATCAAAACAGCTCACGGCAAGTCCAAACCGCATATTCATGACCTCCTCTCCTCCTCTCCTCCAATTCTCATTATCGCCCCTCATCGTTATGAAGACGCGCTCCTCTCGAATTCCAGGAACATCTTTCCTCGCTTGCACTTTTTCGCACTTTTCATATGTATACTTTCGTCTGTTTGGGTTTGTCCGTCCTCCGAATCGACAGCTGTGGGGCGTCTTCGCGTTTGGGAAATCGAGCGATTTCGCAACTTTCAAACGGCACACTAGTGGCGACCGAACGATGGAAGTTTCTGCAAAGAACCCAGAATCGCGGTTCTGGCACGGCTTCCCCTCAAATTTTGAATTTTGCCTTCGCCTCGGCTGAATCCTAAGCGTGATACGCAGCCGGCGGGCGATTGACGGCCGATGCTGCGTTTTGCGGCAAATTCCACTCGTTGTTTTGTTGTTCGTACGAAGGTCGCGGCCACCCGACCGCGCAGCGCCCATCACGTTTGTGTGTGGACGCATTTCGCGTGGATTTCAGGCGAATTCGTGTGTCCTTTTAGCGTCTGGTCTGGACAATTTTAGGTGGTCATGAGTTTTTAAAGGTCTGTCTGAACAATGTGTCTTTGATTGCTGTCTAAAAGTGTACTTTAAGCAGCTTGTGTCGCGTTATTTCAGACATTTGATGCTTATGATGGATTCATATGTGGCCTTATTTCGCGCTTTCACTCCACAGCTGACCGTTCGTACGTATTCCATCCCCAATATGAGAAATTCGGAATTTTCCTTACCGCGTCGGGTTATTCATCGCCACGATTTTCCACTCGTAAACACCCTCTAAAAATTGATTCGCTATTTGCAGGGTCCCAACAGGTGAATTCGCACAAATGGCGAACGTCACCCAGTTCAAGGAGATAATTCTCGGCATGCAATCGCCGGAGAAAGTCCCGTAAACAAGCCGAATCTTTTTACGAGCAGATCGAGCGCAGCCAGAAAACATCGCTACTGTACCAGCTGTAACGCGGAGCCCTCCAACGATGTTGAGGCAAGCTGTAGCATCTCATGTGTCTCTTTTTTAACCCCTTCCCGTGTTCCAGAATCGATCCATGTGCCTGGTCTACCTACGACGAATCATCTCGTCGGAGTACGAAGAGCTCTGGCAGCAGTGGGGAACCCAGGAGTCCGAGGCCTTCTGCATCAAGATAATCGAATCGTCGATGCACGAGAAGCAGCCGGTGCTCCGAAAACGACTCGCAGACGTCGTTGCCGAGATCGCCCGTAACACGATCGGTAAGCTAGCTTGGATCCAGGGAACATCTCTGATTATCTCCGTTAATAGATGACAACACTGGCAAGCAAACCTGGAATGGAGTGATCCAGTTCCTGGAATTCTGTATGAGTGTCAACAGTGTCGAACTGCGCGAATTCGCCATGCAGCTTTTGGAGAACGTGCCGAACCTCTTCGGAACGACGTATGCTTTAACATCTGTGCCTCCTTTAATCGCTATTTGTATTCTAGCAAGACCAGTTCATCCCCGGGATCAAACAGATGTTCCAAGGATCCCTGCTGTACGCCGCCGACGCGGGAGTCCGCACCGCCGCCGTCCGTGCTTTCGTCGCCTTTGTGGTCGACAATGAGGACGATGATAAGCTTGTCCACGCCATGTCCGAGTTGATTCCAGCTGTGATTCAGGTAAGCATCAATCTCTCGAGTTCTCTTCTTACGCTGCCCGTTTCAGGTGTGCATCCACGTTGTTGACACCGAGTCCGACGATGATGTGCCCCTCCAGTGCCTCACGGACCTGGCCACGACGGTCCCCAAAACACTGCAGTCGCATCTCAACGACATCTTCATGCTGTGCATCAGGACCGTGACAACGCCAACAAGGACGACTCATACCGGCACAGCAGCATGGAGCTGATGGTCTCCATCTGCGAGGGCATGCCGAAGTACATGAGGAAGCACGGCAAGCAGTACATTCCAGAAATCCGTAAGGCGTTTTATCACGTAGACTAGATTTTAATTGCGCTGTTTTAGTCAATAAGTGCCTTCTCCTGATGAGCCAGCTGGACGACGAGACCGAAGAATGGCTAGTGTGCGATGACGCCGACGCGGAGGACGACGAAGAAACCGCCGGCGTTGGCGAAACGGCTCTGGATCGCGTAGCTTGCGCCCTCGGAGGAAAGGTGTGCCTCAACCACTTCATCGACCTGGTTCAGCCCATGCTGGCGAACAAGGACCAGTGGAAGGTCCGCCACGCGGCCATTATGGGCTTCTCCACGGTCGGCGAAGGCCTCAAGCGCCAGATGGAGCCCATGATCAAGCAGGTCATTGAGGAGATCCTCCCCTACGTGGAGGACCCGCACCCGCGCGTCAAGTACGCGGCGTGCAACGCATCGGTCAGATGTCGACTGACTTCGCTCCGACACTGCAGAAGCTGTGCCATGAGAAGGTCGTCCCCGCGCTTCTGTCGGTCCTGGAAAAGCTCGAGATGCCCCGTGTCGCCGCCCACGCTGGAGCTGCCCTGGTCAACTTCAGCGAAGATTGCCCCAAGTCCGTCATCACGCAGTACCTCCCGGTCATCATGCACCAGCTTGAGCTGGTTCTCGAGAAAACGTTCCAGCTGCTGGACCACGGAAAGAAGATCGTTCTAGAACAAGTCATCACGACCATTGCCTCGGTCGCCGACGCCGCGCAGGACCAGTTCAAAAACTTTTACGCTCGACTCATGGGCCCGCTGAAGTACATCCTGCAGAACTCAAGCCAGCACGATCAGCTCCGCCTGCTCCGTGGCAAGACGATCGAGTGTATATCTCTCATCGGCTTGGCCGGTCGGACCCGAGATGTTTGTAAACGACGCCCGCGAAGTGATGCAGATGCTCCTGGAGAGTCAAACCAGATTTGACGCATCGAGCGAGGACCCGCAGTTCTCGTACATGATCAGCGCCTGGGCTAGAATCTGCAAGATCCTCGGACCTCAGTTTGCCGAGTACTTGCCAGTGGTCATGCCAGCTGTCATGGCGGCCGCCGAGTACAAGCCGGATGTCGCAGTCCTTGACGGTAACCTCTCCCATTCACCTAGATCAGCTTCTAAACGTTGTGCTTTCAGATGAGGACGTTAACCAGGACGACGAGGACTGGTCGTTCGTGTCCGTCGGTGACCAGAAGTCGTTCGGAATCCGAACCAGCGGCTTAGAAGACAAGGCCACAGCGTGCGAGATGCTGGTGTGCTACGCCCGGGAACTGAAGGAGGCGTTCCACCCGTACGTTCAGCAAGTGGCGACGCTAATGCTGCCGCTCCTGAAGTTCGTCTTCCACGATAGCGTCCGGTCTGCCGCCGCGGATATTATGCCGCATCTAATGATCTGCTCCCGTCCTCTGGGCCAGCCGGCTCGAATGTGTGGAATCTGCTGAAGGTGTCGCTCCGCGACGCCATTAACACGGAGAACGAACCGGACGTTCTTGGGGACATGCTTCACGCCCTAGGAGAGGTCATCGAGGAGCTCGGTCGTGAGATCGTCAGCGCCGAGGACGTCACCGGAGTGGCGACGATTCTGCACGACCCAGATGGAGAAGTGGGCCAACCGCAAGAAGATCCGCGAGAGCCACATGACCGAAGATGATGCCGCGGACGACGAAGACGCTCAAGAAGATATGAATGAGCTGATCGAGACGGAGAACGGCGTTCTCGCCAGGATGTCGGATCTTCTTCACTACAGTTCATTGTAAGTCCGTTTCCCGTCTTTCCCATTCTAGCTCTTCTTTTAGGTGTTCGGCGCCGACTTCGTGCCACTCTTCGATGATCCCCGTCTTCAGTCCTCTGCTGTCCAGCCGCCAGTACGGTGAACGCCAATGGGGCCTGTGCATGTTCGACGACCTGATCGAGTTCGGCGGAGCCCCGAAGACACTGCAGCACTCGAACGTCTTCCTGCCGGCGATGGTCAACGCGCTGAGTGACGAGTACCCGGAAGTACGACAAGCCGCCGCCTACGGCTTTGGTATCTTGGCCATAAAGGGCGGTCCGGACTTCGCGCAAACTCTCGCCCAAGCTCTCCCGCACCTGGTCAACCTTATAGGACACCCCTCGGCTCGCTCCACGGAAGAATCAATTGCTGCCACGGAGAACGCTATCAGCGCCGTCGCGAAGATCCTGAAGTTCAACTCGTCGGCGGTCGACATCAACGCCAATATCCCCGTTTTCCTCAACTGGCTCCCGATCTGGGAGGACACAGACGAGGCGCCATACGTCTACGGATACTTCGCCGACCTGGTGGAGTCCAACAACCCACTCGTGTTGGGCAACTTGGCCAGGATCGTGTACATCATTGTGGAAGCCTTCAACAAGCAAGCGTTCGACGACGAGTCGGATAAGGAGAACGTCCGAGGACGTCTTGTAACCATCCTCCGATCGCTTCAGGTATGTCTTGCCCTTTTGCCTCTTCAGAATTTGACCCCTCCGGTTCTTTCCAGGGAAACAACATGCTCGAAGGACTAGTGAACGAAGCGAAACTCGACCAAACCCAGCAAGCGGTCCTGCATCATCTGCTTCAGTAAGACTCATAATATTTGTTGTTGATTTTCTTGTGTATTATGGGTAAGAAAGATTGGTTCAGTTTTTAAAGATAAACATTGTTGGATTCGTTGGTCTCTTGTTGTATGCACTTTGGTACACTCGGCGGGCGGGCTCAGATGGCACTTCAGTTGATAGCTATTAGCGGAATTAGATTAGATGGCTTTTTTGCTGCGATACCCTGCCGCCAGCGGTCCAATATTCCTCGTCTTCCCCTCGCGGTTGGCGCATTGTGTAAGATCGAGGCGAGAAGAAGTTGGGTGGAGGCATCTGTTCATCATCTTTACAGCTGCTGGCCGGCCGCTCTTAGCCTCGATCGCTTTGACCCGCGTTGGTCAGTTTTTGTGTGGAGGCTAATTGCAAGCTTTCTGAAGTGCCTAGACGAGTCACGGGTCTCTGCAGGAGTCGGACTCACGTTGTTGGCCTTTTAGGGCTGGTCGGAGCGGCCGATCCTTTCATGAGCTTGCTGTCTAGTGTGAGACGAAAGGGAGTGTCTAAAATGGATCATTTCCGCTCACTTCGATCTTCACGGATCGGTCGGTTTGAAGATCGCTTGCCACTTGAAGCTCACCTCCTAAAACGTGGAATTTTGACCAAAACAACGCGGACGCGAATAAGGCGAATGCGGCGGAGGGCCACGCGAGTTTCGACCCGTGTCCCTCCTCAGCGCAAAACAGCGTGTTTCTTTTTTTCTTAGAATTCCTTTTTTTCTAGCCGCTGTTTTTTGCTCCTCACGCGTGTGTCCAAGGGTGCACGTAGCGTCGCCGCAAATAGTCTGATTACTAGCCGAATCGCCGACTACGTCGGCTCTTCGCCTAGGGTGGCCTTCGGCCACCGTCGTTTTGGCCATTCTTCTCTTCAAATACAGCCCAAAAACTTCCTTGTAGCCATCTCACTTTCCATCCCGTTCCAGACAACAAAACCCATTCCCAGACACTCGCGTCCACGGAAACCTGTCATTTCCAACAGAACCATAAACATCGGACCGGTCGGTTAAACCTCTGGTCAATTTCATCTTTTCCTGTGGGAATTTTCTATCCTCCTGTCGATTATCCACTTCTTACCTTTCCCTCCCCCTGAAAACTCAATTCCAACTCTCTCAACCGTAACATGTCCTGTGAATTTCTTCGCTTCTCCTGTGGAGTCATCCCAACCTCTTCTTCCAACCATCTCTTACCGACCACCCACTGTTTCTCCTGTGGGTCACTGACGATCTCCTGTCACTTTCACCTTTTCCGTGAATTCTTTCTGTCCTCCTTTGGATCACCCAATTGAATCCTTACTCTCAGTCTTCCTCACAACGACTCTTGCGCCTCTTCTGCGGATCTTATCCTCAGTTCTAGGTAGTTTGGGGAGATGTTGGGAATTTTTCGAGAGGGTTTGAGACAAAGAGTTGTAGGTTTCGTGGGGAAGGGTGCGGGGAGATGGGATGAGAGGTGAGAACTGAAGCTCCATAGGCGGAAAGTGTTGAGAGTTCAGGAAATGGGAGTTCAGTTGCGTGATCCACAGGAGAGACAGAAAGAATGTGGACTTTGACCCACTCCTACTCATTTAGAAGGTGAGGTTAGTATGACTCCACAGGAGAAGCGAAGAAAGTCACTGGAGATGTTGTGGTTTCCTTCCTTCTTCCCAATTTACAACTCCCCCAACTCAAGACTCTCTCAGCATTTCCCTAAACCACTCATTCTACCCAACCCATCTTCATCCCCAACACCTCCAACCGACTGCTTCACTTATCCAAAATGACCGACCGCTCCTCTTCCCCCCGCTCATCTCAGAATGACAGGTCCCACGCACTCCACCGACCCCAAATGCCTCGCCTCTCGCTCCATTCTTAAAGATCACTCAAAACTCACACCCACATCCCCTGTGGTTTTCTTCGCTTCTCGCTACTGTAGAGCTATGTATTTCAACCTCAACTTTCAGCAATTTCAAACCAACCACCACTAAACTGTCTCCTGTGAGCCACTCATGATCTCTTCCACCTTTTACATATTCTTTCTGTGCTCCTCTGGATCACCGAACTGAACCTTGACTCTTAATATTCCTCACAATGACTCTTGTGCCTCTCTTGGGGATTTTATCATCAGTCCTAGATAGTTTGGGGAATTTTTGAAATGTTTGGAGATAAAAACTTGTGAGTTGGGTTGAAGGACGGTGAGATGAAATGAGAGGTTAGGACTAACGATTAGCTCCGCAGAGAAGGAGTCCACAGGAAAAGTGAAGATGAGAAAATTGTGAATGAGAGTTCAGTTGACTGACAGAAAGAATCCTGGGAAAAGGTGGAGGTGACAGGAGATCATGAGTGGCCCTCAGGAGAAACAGGTAATTGATGTGAGATAGTTAGAAGGTGCGGATAGGATGGCTCTACAGGAGATGCTGTGCTTACTCTCAGCTTTCCTCACAACGACTCTTGCGCCTCTCCTGCGGATCTTATCCTCAGTCCTAACCTCTTTCATATCTCCCCTCACACTCATTCAACCCAACTCAGAACTCCCCCAACCACCCTCCACACTCAAAACTCTCAGCATTAACACCAACCTACTCTACCCAACCCACCTACCTCCCCAACTCCCCCGACCGACCGCTTCCCTTCCTCCCACTCATCTCAGAATGACCGACCGGTCTCCCACACTCCACTCCCCAAATGCCCATCCTAGACACTCACCGAACCCAACCGCTCAACTCTCCCCCTCCCCCTCCAAATCACTCCCAAAACAGACACGGATCAGCATGGTCACACGTACACCAACATACACACACACACACACACACACACACACAGACCCCTTCGTAACGGCATAGCCTGCTGTAATTCGCTTTTCTAGATCTTATTGCGAGTCGTCTGTCTTCGGGCACACGTTTATTATAGAGGCAGGACGAGAGTATGAAATAGTCGGAGGCTGTAATCGGGGAATTCGGATGTCTGAAAACGGGGTTTGCTGCTCCTTATGGTCTGCTTCGGCCTGAAGGAGCGTTAATCTCGACAGGAATAGACGCGAAGCCAGACCGACTGTCAGGCATTCCGTCCCAAACAAGACTGGCTTGGTCTGAATGTGATGGTCAGTCTTGAGCAGCTAAAGCCAAGATGTCGCTTTTGTGCTTCAGTGATCGGTCGGTTTGGGAATGGAAACCGACCGGTCTCTGGTGATTTGGTTCTTCCGATTTCTGTTTCGCTCTTTTGAGGTGTAAACGTCGTCTATATGCAGGCTAGACTAAGCCTGGATTTTCGGAGGGATACGATAGGCCAATGGAGCTGGAGCCATCTAACGTCGTTTTCGATTCTACGAATACGAGAATAGCCCGAGGCAACCTAATATTATCGAAATGAAGCTCCACTGTGAGTGAGGATTGCAATTTCTGCAATTATATTAAGCGCGGGAAGCTCTGGCACAACAGACGCCTTTCGGCGGAAGTAGAGCTTCGCTCGAGCGCTCTTAGAAAGGCAGCTTTGTCGGACTTCCGATAAACATGTTAAGAGCTGTGTTTTTAAATGAGCCGGTGAAGCGTGACGTTCAGAGGCACAGTTGTTTTGCATATCGAAAAGCCGCCGTCTGAAGCTGTTCAGATTTGCTTCCCCGGTTTGGCGCTTCGTGCTTTTTACGCTCTTTTTATGCTGTTTTCCTGCTACCTCTCGTTTCCTGGCTTTGATTTTTGCCGCCTCAAAGCAAACAAACCCTCTTCGTAGGTAAAATTGTCTCTCGGAGGATCTTCGAGGGCTCCCCATGTCGTCAAAATCACGTGCCGCGCGGAATGAGAACTCGGATTACATCTTGGTCCAGTTCGCAAGTTTTAGGATTTTTATTCGCTAATTTTGCAGGAGAGAAAACCGAATTTCCACTTGAAGTTCGTTTTTAGGCAGGAGATCTGTGTTTCTGAGCAGCAAATAGCGAGAAAAGTGATGTTTTTAAGGAGGTTTCAACTAATTTGTTACCTCGGAGACGCGGTTATGGGCTAATGGGACATGATGTGATATCCTGTTTTTATCGAGACGCTAGTTTGAGTTAGTTTCTATTTTTGTAGACATCAAAATGCCACTTTTGACCATTTTTTGGATCTGTCATTGATACTTTAGTCATCCAATTAGTCAGGGATGACTTCTGCTAGTAATCCAAACATAGTCATCTTTAGAATGATCAAATTTAGGGCGAAAAAGAGTTCTACGCTGTGATGTCAGTAGCCCGATTTCCTTCCTTTCGTGTTCATTTTTCCCACTTCTGTAATCCCTAAAAGTCCGCCCGTCCTTAATCCAAGATTTCGTCTAGAATTTCGCTTTGTTTTCCGAATCTCCGTTTGTTTCTTCGCATTTTCGTGTTTTTGTCATCGATATCCTCGTCACCTGGAATTATTCAGCGTTTTCTTAGTCAGCGAATCACTTATGATTTTGGATAACGTGAATCAAGAAGGGGATTCGTCAGTGAAGTCTAGGGTGTCATAGATGAATCTTCGGATTTGCGGGTTTTAAGAGAGGCCGGAGGAGAGATTTGGCCATTCCGCGTCTTGTGACCCTTTAACTGCTGACTTTCGCATAATTTTTTGCGTTTCCTGCTTATTTTCGCTCGCCTAGAATTCTCCCATCACCTGATCTTTTGCTGTCTAAGAAGTGTTCCTGAGGCGGGTGTTTAAACTCCGATCTTGTGCTCCCTGGCGGGCATGCACAGGCGCCTTTTGCACAAAATTTAAGCGCTTTTCTTTTGCTCTAAAACGCAGTCGCCGTTCATCATCTCTTCCCCTCTCCACATCCTCCTCCACCTCTTCAAAATACCAAGCGATGATCTATTCGGCCATTTTCCGGTCGAAAAACACAAACAACACACTCGTCACTTGTCAATAAGCTTACAAGATTCCGTGACGGCCTCCGGTGGTCTTTTCAACCGAGGTCTCCTCCCAGAGCCTCTCAACCCTCATCGGCCGTTGTTCCAGGAGCGGAGGGAGGAGGGGCATAGATCGCGGGCCATTTGGACACCAGAAGCGCCGGCGGGTGCGAAACGAGGCACAAAATCGCGTGTCCGATTTTTGTTTATTTTCAGGAGCAGCGGCGCGTATTAAAACGGCGCGCGGAAGACGAGGAACGACTGAAGCCACTTTCCAGGGAATGCGAAGACCCGAATCTCGGAGATGAGGACGTCTGCTGCTGCCTGGAACGTCTTCGCCGCCTTCTTTTGGATGGTTTTGCTGGTCGCCGCCGAATCCGAAGTAAAGCTGGAAGCCACGCCGGTATTGAACACGATTCTGGGGAAAATCGAAGGGTACTATGAAACCGTGGACGGTGTCGAGGCGGAGGTTTTCGAGCGCGTTCCTTACGCGGCACCACCGGTCGGCGAGCTTCGGTTTGAGGTGAGTGATGAGGAAGGAAAGGACTCTGGGTCTGGAGTGAATTTGTCGGACTTTCAGACGCGACGTACACGTCTGAGGGAGGCTGTGAATTCGAGAACCGACCGTTAATTTCGCTGAACTTGTTTAAAATTCTAATTTTTTTGTCTCAAATTTTCATTTTAGACGTTTCCAAATGTGCTCCTTGTCGCAGTAAGCGCCATCTGCCACCGCGTGCGAACACATGTTTTGTGCCACTTTTTGCAGCGAAAAATGTGAAAATTCGCATCTTTCGGCTTAATATTTGAACTGAGCACGTATAACTGCGATTTTATGCACTTTTTTCTGCGTCAGCCATTGTGCGACATGTCAGCAGAGTGGCGAAGTTTGAAAGTGACGGAAATAACAAGTTTTCGATTTTGAAAGGCTCAAAAATTGACGTAATGGTATCGTTTTGGTGGTAAACAGGTTCGGGATTTCGCACTTTTGGGTAATTTCGACTCTTATATCTTCGATTTTCAGGTGCCCCAACAACCCTTAGCATGGAACGACACGCTGGACTGCGGCCGAGATCGGATGGTGTATTGCACCCAATTTTGGTTCAAAACGAAGAGCTTCGAACCCGACGGTCAGGAAGACTGTTTGTATCTCAATCTCGTCATCCCCAAAAGACGACCCCACTCGGTAGATCTTCTTAATAGCACTCGTTTCTTATAACCTGTCGGATTTCAGAACGAAAGGCACCCGGTGATGTTTTGGATCCACGGCGGGTCTTTTCAGGTTCGTTTGACCGCGTTTATGTGCTCGTTAAACGTCGCTTAAACTCGTTTTACAATCGCTTCTAAACGCTTATTTTTAAGGTGAACGGCGCCAGCGTCTACCCCATCAGGGACCAAGTGGCTAATTTCGTATCCCAGGGAATCATTGTCGTCACCATCAATTATCGCGTGGGGATCCTCGGTGAGTGCTGGAAGGCGACATGAGTTTAACAAATGATTGGGGAAGCCGCGAGAGATTTATGAGAGATTGGGGGAGAGGAGAGAAGATAAGACAGGATTGGTTTTTGTCCTGTGGCGAAAGTGTTGCGGTTGTGACGTGGATCGAGGCTTCGATTGAGCTTCTCTCTTTGCAGGATTCTTCTCGGCCGGACACCCGGACTTCCACGGCAACTACGGCCTCGACGACCAGATCTTCGCGCTGCAGTGGGTGCGTGAGAACGCGTTCCGGATCGGCGCAGACCCTGTGAAGGTGACAGTTGGCGGCGAGAGCGCCGGGGCCGCCAGCGCGAGCCTCCTCGCGGTGGCGCCTAAAGCCGAAGGTTCGTCAAAGTTGCGTTAATAAGTGATTGATGACCTCGCGCCTCAGGACTCTTCTCGGCCGCCATCATTCGCAGCGGCTCCGCGTTGTCGCCGTGGGCCGTGAGGACCGCTTCCACCGAAATCAACTCGGCCCACGTGCTTAGCTACTGCCGCTGCGCTTACAACCACTCGCGGGGGATGACGCCGACCAAGGACTGTATGAAGGAGGTGGACGTGGAGTGCCTCAGGGACGCCTGGATATACCTCGCCAAGTCCAGTGACAGCATAAGAAATGTAGCATAGAGGGTTACTGTAGCCTTATGATAAGAGAACGATTTCAGCCCCTGAATCAGTACTTCATGGCCCACACGTACTTCGCTCCGGTGAACGACAAGTACCGGTTGAGCGACAGCGTGGTGCCCGAAACGGCAGAGCACATGTTGGAGAACTATGCGAAGATGCCGATTATGATCGGAGCTACGAGGGGCGAATCTGCGCAGCTTATAGCGGGACTCATAAGTAAGCGTTTCGGGGGATATCTTGAGGGCTGACGGGTTAAATAGAATGAAACCGCTTCCGCTTGCTTAACAGTTATATTATCTGGAATAGGCTTCTTTTCAGAACGCTACGAGCTCTTCAGCCCGGACGGCGAGCTCGAACTTGACCTTTTCGTCCCCGAGTCGATTTACTCGAACCCTCGCCAGGTTCAAAACGCCGCCAAGTACAAATACCTCAACGGAGGCTACGTCCAAACCCTCAACAGGCAAGAGTTGGCGCAGCTTCTCGTCGATATCATCACAGGTAGAGCTACCTTTAAGAATTCGTTGGATCAATACTTGTTTTAGACCAAAATTTCAAAGCTCCTGTGGCCAAAGAAGCGAAACTGTACGCGAAGAAGAACAATTCGGTCTACGCGTACGTGTTCGACCACGAAACGGACCAGCTGATGGATCGATCGAGGCGTCACGGGGTGAAAGGATCCGGCGCGGTGCACGGAAATGACATGGTTTACCTGTTCAACGCGCCGACCCTCAGCGATCCGAGCATTAAAAAGTTCTTTTGGACCGAAACCGATCGGGCGTTTAGCCAAGAGGTCATCAGCGACGTGGTCAGCTTTGTCAAGCATAGGTACAAAGCTCTGTTCAGATCTTAAAGGCTAATATAACAATTCTAGAAACGTGTCCAACCCGCAGTGGCCAGTTTACGAGTCGCTGCACCCCGTTGGAATGCGTCTCGCTCCAGGCCATGATCAAACCTTTGATTTCTACACGAACGTGACCCAGTTCTGGCACGAAACCGTCAGGATCATCGAGCACATCGACATGCGCCCAGAGACCCACAAGGTCCTCCAGCCGTGTTCCATGTGCTCTCAACCTTACAAGACGCCCTTCTACATCCTCCTTTTCGTCCTGGTACGCCTCATCTCCTAAACTACAGTAATCCTCTCCTCTTTCAGCTAATGTTCATGATCTGCGCGTTCTACGCGTTCCTCCAGCGGCAGAAAGTCCACCAGAACGCGAAATTCTCGGTGGTGCAAAAGCCATATCCAACCCCACTCTAGTCGCCCAACCCAGTACAACAAGAAACGGTGTAAATAGCGCAAAAGATCCTTTCTGTAAATATGTCCAAATTTTTGAAATGCTTTTTAAGGAATAAAGTATTAGTTATAGTTTATTCATCCCAGAATCGGGATCGCTAGCTCACGGTTCTACAGTACTCACAAGGGACTGCCAAAAGTGTCCCACGAGTTAAAACTTGAAATTTGGCAAGCGGGTTGGCCTAGGGTTAGGAAGACGGCTCTCAAAATATTTCTTGCTAACTCGCCAAAAATCCTAGAGAAACGCATGCGCAAAGTTCCTCCTAATCACAACCGCTACCGGGGGTTTTAGCTGCAACGAATGACCCACAACAGATTTGACGTTTTTGTCCAAACACTCGGGCTGCAGATCCAGACATGAGCGAATCCAGACGGGAGCGGATCCGGACACGCCGTTGATTGCGGGTCATTCGACCCGTTCACTTCGAACAGGAGCGGTCGGAAATGTCGATGAATTTAAGCAATTTGTTTGCTTTTTTCTCTTGGAATTCGCCATCGATTCGAATTCAAGAACGAGCAACGTCATGTTAGTTGAAGTAGAGCTGTTTGAGCTCATAAAAGGTTGGTTTTCCACTTTATACACGCCACACACGCCACATGGATCCGCGCACGTCTGGATTCGCTCATGTCTGGATATGCAGGCCGAGTGTTTGGACAAAAACTTCAAATCTGTTGTGGTCATTCGTTGCAGCTAAAACCCCCGGGAGCGGTTGTGATTAAAAGGAACTTTGCGCATGCGTTTCTCTAGGATTTTTGGCGAGTTAGCAAGAAATATATAGGGATTTGCCAAATTTCAAAGTCTAACTCGTGGGACGCTTTTGGCAGTCCTCTTGTCAGCAGAAATGCTTAAAGCCTCTAGCCACAATAAATTGAATACACAGATTTCTTCGCTTTTCTTCTTATTTTATCCACATGTCCATAATGCTGATCTGCGTCGTCGTCTTCCTGACCCTCGTTTTCCGTATTTTGTGGTAGTTATAAGCGATTAGGACGGAGAGGAAGGCTACGACGAGGAGAAACGCTCCGATTAGGGTTGCTCCGATATCTGAGAAATAGGACTTTTGGACGTTAACAGGATGGGCTCACTTCGTTCTATCCACATCTGGGTTCGGATCTCGTTTTCTGTTCTCGTTTGGATCAAGAGTTCGTGCTGGGTCAGCGGAGGGCACGGCTTGAAGTTGTCCATAACGCTCTTCGCCTCGAAGACCTGCACGCGACCCACAAACTCGTTCATGCTCGAAACTCGATGGGACTGAAATTGATAAATTTGACCCTTAAAACAAGGCCTACGTTGAAGAGGATATCCGTGACGAAAGAGGTCTTCTCGTCGCCGTCGCTCGTCAACTGCACAATTCGCAGTTGGATCGCCTTTTGCTGGATCCTCGACTCAATCTCCTTTTCGGAAATTTTGTCATCTGAAACGTAACTTTCAATACTTCCATTCCTAAGCTCCTCTCACCCTTAGCATTCTGCTGGAAATCCGTGATAACCAAGATGTAACTTCCTCGTTCCGGCGTGGACGGGTTCAAATAATCGACTGCGGCAGAAACCGAGTCCACGAAGATGTTCAAACGCTCCTCTTTCTCGTATTGAGACCCTTCTCTGACCTGAAAAGAGGTTAGAAGATGGAGATTGAGGAGAATCTACCTGAGAAGGCAGCTGGAGCCGCATCGTGTAGTCGCTCGCCTCGACGATCGTGAAGTTCTTCGTGAAGTAGTCGATGTGGATGTCGCCGTCGAACCATTTGCAGTCCTCGAGGGCGCCGCGGATAATGTCGCGCACAAACTTGAATTGCCGAAAACCTGGCTTTAGGAGGATTATCACGACCATGTCCCATTTCTGGCATATGCCCACTGGAAAAAGGAAGCTACGGTCCTCTTAAAATCAAAATCCTTGAAAATGTCGAGTTTTACAGAAAACACCAATTGACCACCAAAGACCATAAAATGTGACTCATGAGTCCCGTTGTGATTCTAAAGTACATCTATACGTTTTGTAATATTAAGTTGAACACATCCAGAACACATGAAAAAATATTGATTTGGGAAAGCGTTCCTGAACGGGAGTACCTCATATTTATGCCATGGGAGCAAAGTACTCTTGGTCAAAATAATAATATGGATCTACAGCTACCTCAATAATATTAATGCCAACTCTAATTATTCGTTTAAGGCAAAGAGATCTGGTTTACTGGACACATCCACTTACTTCTACAAACCTCTTTCTCGAGGCCCTTCAAGTCGGCCTCGGCTCCGTCGCCTTCTTTGGAATCAATAGGCTTCGCCTCAATTCTTCTTACAAAACTCAAAAAGACAAGGCACAAAATAGCAGTTAAAGCGGTAGTGGCGAGTCGAGAGCCCATTTCGCCTACCTCGAAAAACAGCCAGAATAAAAACATAAAACAGAGGCTCCGCGGCGCGATCCCGTTTTGCATAATCTCGAAACGACGTCGTCTGCGTTGATCTGATGCAGCATGTTCGGGTGGTGACGTGGGAGGAGGGGAAAGAGACTAATGTGATCCAGAATTCTGGTTTCTGACCTTTGTAGAGCCTTTGAAGGTCCGATGCAAGGGAATAAATATTTTATTTACTTACGAAGGACTTTGAATTATTTAAACGTTTAGATCCGCTTTTTGGTGATGTTTCCGAGCTTCTCGAAGCAGTTGTCGACCGACCAGCACGCGTTGCAGTAATCCTCGTCGCAGCAGCAGTTGAAGAAGGTTGGCTGCACCTGGAACAGAGACTTAGCTCTTATTTTCAATTGGAAGTGTATTGATTTGTGTTTGCGCTACTTGCCAAATTCGAAATTTCAATGTTTTTAAGCCTCTCACCACTTCATCGACCTTCAAGTTACAACATCCGTTCTGGTTCACCGTTTCGTGCTCGCAGAATCCGTGCCAATCGCAAGCGGACGAGAGAAACTCGTCCCTTCCCTTAACGAATCAATACTCCTCAAACCCAAATATCCTCAAAATTCAAACCGAAACTCGGCAGAAGATCGTGGGACACTCGCTATAGGTCCGCGTCATGCTGTTGTAGCAGAGAATCGCCCAGATTCCGGGAATCAGCAGGAAGACGCTCAAAAGTGGCCGGGTCAGCAGCATTCTTTTAGTCAGCGGCGATTAGGAAATGGATTCGAGTGGATGAGGAGAGAGAAAAACAAGACAATAAGCGAGAAGAGGGATCATGCGGGCACATGTGACGACACAAACTCGTGTTTGCCACTTTTTGAAAGACGATTGATTGATGCACCTGACGGGGAGAGGTGAGCATTGAGTTGAGAACCTCTTGAAGACCTTTATTACACACTTTTAATTTAAATACAACAAGATATTCGGTCAGCGACGGTAAGGAACAATTAGCTGACTGTGTTAGTAAGACTTAGTTAGTGTTAATTCTAGTCGCGGTTTAATTACTCATGGGTTCTTCTCCTCACTCCTCTTTTCAATCGTGGTTGCCTTCGATTCCCATCACCTGCTGCACCCAGGTGGCGAACTCTTCGACCGCCTTTTCCTCGACGTCGCACTCGTCGTACTTCTTGTAGAACGGGTGCGCCGCCAGCGTTTTCAGGTTCGCGCGCTCGTTCTCAGATTTCTTGGTGCAGTTGGTGACAAAGTCGACGAATTCGTTCGAGAAAAGGCCGACGGGCAGGGCTGGTGCGGGCTGAAATTGGATTCGGATCTTAACGTGCTTAATTCCGTAGGAATGCTCTCAAGACCGATTTTAAGGCGCTTCTGCTCACCTCACTGACGATGTACTCCAGCAGGTCGAAGATGGACATGCTGGCAGCGGTGACCGGCGTGTTCAGCGCCGAGGGCGCCTCGCGGCCGTCCGCGAGGAGAATCTCGTTCTCGGGGATGTTGAAGAGCTGCGCGTACTCCTGACGAGTGACCGCCGGGACCGGAAACCTGCCGACCGCCAGCTCGATCAACGAGAGGCCGAAACTCCACACGTCCGATTCGACGCTGTAGTGGGTTCCCGTCAGCCGTTCGGGCTAAAATCAGAGGGTTACTGTAGCCAGAGGTTCAGATTCCTACCGCCATGTAGGAGCGCGTTCCGACAAACGAATTCGCCATGCTGTCGATGAGCATCCCGGAGACTCCGAAATCGCAGAGTTTGATTTCTCCCTTCGTGTTCACGAGGATGTTCGAGGGTTTCACATCTAGAATCTGGGGTTAAACAGCCGCAATCAGTCTTTCCCACCTCGATGGAGGATCCGCAGCTCGTCCTTCAGGTAGGTCAGTCCTCGGACGACGGCTACCGTAATCCGCCCGATGAGCTTCTCCTCGATCCGCCGGACCTTCTTGAGCACGATGTCGAGGGAGAGGCCGTCCATGTATTCCATGCAAATCGAGATGTCGTTCTGGTTCTGGTCCAGGAAGGCGCCGTAGAATCCGACGATGTAGGGCGAGTTGCAGCGGTGGAGGACGTCGAGCTCCTTCATGATTTGGTTCCGCACGGCCGCCTTTACCTCCACGTGCACCAGCTTCCGCGCCATAATTGTGTGCGAGCGCTTGTGCTGCACCTTGCTCACGACGCCGCCGTTCCCATGCCCTAGGTCGCAGATCTTCTCCAGCATGTCCTCGTTCAGGCCGCTGATCTGCCGCTTCTCGTTGAACCAGCTGATCATCCGCGCCCGCTGAGTCTCCGTCAGCGCCAATCGCTGGATTTCGTCGTCCAGCGAGGCTTCTTCTTGGGCCGCCGGCTCCGCTTCATCGTTTTCGTTGAGCGTCGGCGGGGGCACGATGCTAAGCCCGAGCGGATTGCGGCGTCGAGCACCCGACATTCCTGAAAACGGATTAGGAGTTCTGAAGAGCCGAGCAAGAGGCGCGAGAATAATAGATAATTATGAGGATTGCCTGGCATTCTAGAAAATACCGATGACCTCTGTGGAGAAAAGGAATGCGGGAAAGAAAGTCGAGGAGGAATAAGAATAACAGGAAAGTGGAGGCAGCGCGGAGGAATAAGGCATGGTAGGGAGTTTGGAGTCGAGGAATAACAGGAAGGGCGGATGTAAACAAAAGGCGGAGGCATTGCATTATTTGGAGTTTTGGAGCATAGAAGGCCGAGTGAGGTATGCCGAGGTACAGGTGCAGTCCAATCTTAAAGGACAATTAGACTAACAGACAAAGTTGGTCTAAAGACAAAGTTTTGTTTAGACAAAATTAAAATGAAAAATTCATTTTAGGATTGCAACCTTGCAATGACCAGTCGGTTTCTTATCGAAATGGTCTCGAAAACGAACCTAAAAGCATCTCAATGGCAGATATAGCCTAGATTATCTGAAAAACTGCAGATTCGAGCGTCGAGTCCAAAACTCACCTTTTTCACCTCACCACCCCAAAATCCCAAAATACGAAATTCCCTTACCGCGTTCCAAAGTTCTCCAAAAGTCATGTCCCCCACTCCTTAAAAGCGGCGCAAGCAAGAAAACATTGCTAATTCACGAAAGCAACGTGGCTAGAAATCGATATGCGAGCACATTAATCGGATAATCGGTTTTCCTGAGAATCTAATGAGGCGTTGGGGTTCAAAAAAAAGTCCGAAAGAAGAATTGTTCAAGGCTGAATTTGTCCACAGAGCGCATCATCAGCCTCATCGCCTGAAAGAAGGATTCTTATGCAATATAGAAAACCAAATGAGTTCTAAGATGCTTAGAAGGGCTCCAAGACGTGCCGAAACGAAATTACGTGCAAATATTCACCCAACAACATCGCGAAAACTCGAAAAAATCAAGCGAAAGAAACGCGAATGAAAATCGATATGCCGGACGTATTCAGCGGCGGATAATCCACTAATGGATGGCCGAGCAACTCAAGCAGTCCGCGTTTCCTCTCATTTCGTGTCGCATTAACCTTTTCAAGGAGACGGATTCTAATTCCACGAGCCGCCTGAAATGGACGGACGTGGGTAACGCCGACCACCCGCGTCGCCAGGCTCATCCCCGTTGCCAGCGGATTGCGGAGGATCTGGCGGTCGCGCCGTCGGTGACTGGCGAGTGGTGGGAGATGAAGACATGCGCTGGCTGTCGGTGAGTCATGCGCGCCACGCCGATGGGCATCACGAGAACGCAATAGAACGGCGCCGTTGATATTCACGTGATGGCGGGAGCGAAGACACGCTCGGGTCATTATGCTTCTTCTTTCAAATTCTGGTTCTAAACATTAATATATACATTTACACAGAGCATAACACAGGACGACGACTTTATTCGAGATCGTACTCATCAGAGCCGTAGCGCTTGACCAAAAGAGTCTTCTAAACTTCGTCGACGCTGGTTTTCTTGGCGTCACCTGCAGTTGTGTTCCTCAAAACGCCCATTTTGAGCTTTCCGCGCTCGATCTTGGCTAGGAGCTCGGCCATGCGGTCGTTGGATCTGACTCTGATTTCGTTTATCTGAAATGTTATCCTTTACATCAGTTTCACAAAAGCAAACCTACGTGGATGATCTCGTCGCCCACCTTAACGAGTCCGTCTGCAGACGAATTCGCCCTTACGGCGACGACCTTCATCTTGTCGTTGGCGGTGACGCCTATTTTCTCGTTGGGCCTGAGCATGATCTCGACGATCTTCTCCACCCTCGCGACGTCTTCCTTGCGGAGGAGCGTGAACTCGGGCGTCTTTCCAACGTAATCCGCCCAGAGCGAAATGAAGTCCTTGTTGGAGTGAATTTTGAGGCCGTTGAACTAAACAAACGCGTCTTATTCCGAAACCATTGTCCAAATCTTACGTGGGTCAGAATGTCGTCCTTTTCGATGAGACCCTTCGCACAGGAGTCTTCATTGACCTCCACAACCTTGCGAGCGCTGAACTTGACGCCCAGTTTCCTGTCCTCGTTCAGGGTGACTGCGACCGTGACGGGCTTGTCGTTGGAGCCTTCCGAAACCGGCAATTTTTCCGGTTTCTCCGGCTTGGCATCGGTGGTTACCACGGTGCTCAAATTGACCGACTTGCTGGCGGAGCTCTTCGATGAATTCTTAAAAATCTTGGTTATTCATCACCGATTTCGAATCTAAATTCGCACCTTCGAGCTCTTGCCGAACCTAACGATCGTGAAGTCGTGCTGAAGCGTTTCAGTCTTGTTCTTCTCCCAGTAGGCGTTGAAATCCTTGACGTTGTTGAACGCCACGCCGTTGACCTGAAGATTCCCGTTCAATTAGATTTCAAAGCTGCAAAACTCACGTGGGTGATGCGGTCGCCCTCGAGGAAGTGTCCGTGAGCTGGAGTGGTCGGAGAAACGCTTTTCACGAGGAGATCACGCTTCAGATGAAGTCCGAGTTGGCGCTTCTCGGTGAGCACGATTCTCAGCTTGACGATTCGTTCATCTGCGGCCATGCTTGGGTCGGAGGATCTAAGCGGAAGGCTATGGGTCCCTGGTGCGCAAGTCTGCAAAGGAATTCGAAATTAGCAGAACGCTTCCAAGAGGAAGAACGGAGGCGCGTACTCGCTGATGTCGCTCACCTGACACGACCGGCCTACAGCTAAACTCGAATGGAAAAGAATCCGACACAGACACGTACTGTCTCCTGAACGTTCTGTCTGATCTCGACAACCGACCGGTTCTCAATATCGGACGGCTTGAAAATGGCACCGTTTCCAGACGACAAGCCAATTAGCGTCGCCTGACACAAAAACGTGGACAACATGTAAGATCGTATGCAAATCAACGTGTTACTCCAAGCGGAAACTTGGGCGCTATCTACTTTTATCGCACAAATAAAAAGACTGAATTCGCGTTAATAACAAAACATGAACGGTTATATACTAACAATTAACTCAGGTTGTGAGTGGAACTTGAACATCATACGACAACACCGTCCTTTTTAACGCTGCGCGAGGAGTCCGCGCAGTTTAACCTCGAATTCGGCCTGCGCCGCGCGTCCGTCGCTCCTCACGGCGGCGCTCTTCGGAATCGCCTTCCACAGCCTCGTCACACCCTAAACCGAGAATTCAGAAGAGATAAAAATATTTTAAAACTTGCATAATGGAAATCTTCAACCGCGTCGTTGACCAATCCCCTGCTGTAAAAGTAATCCAGGAAATTGAACATCGACAGTAGCATGTTGACGTAGTAGTCGCGGGTCTTGTACCTGTAGGCGGGGTTCCGGATGAAGCTCATCATGATGTCGCTCTGGCCGATCGTGGCGAGCCACATGTAAGCGCACATCGGAGCTTTCAAGGGCTCTAGAGCACTCATAACAGCACTAGAAAAAAAAGGATTCAGGCAAGTAGATTTCCAAGACTTACATAAACAGGGTCTGGAATCGGAAGAGCACCTCATGCTGCCCCTCGTAGAACTTGTTGAGCCTCCACATCACGGACATGAAGACCCGGAAATACGGCAAAGCGTAGAAGTTGTTCCGAGCGGGGACTGTCATCTCTTGAAAGATCGTTTCGATCATGCAGCTGAAGATGGTCCGGAAGAGTTCCAGCTTGATCTCCATGTTGGGGTACTGCTCGATCGTGCACCTGGAATTGCATCATGAAGTTTAGGACAACAATTAGAAACGCTTACACAATCAACTGACCGACGGTGTCGAGCACGAACATGCAGAAGTGGCGCTTCTCGGTGGCTCCGTACCGCTCGTTCTCGTTGCATATAGCCACTGCTTTCCTCAAGAACGTCGAGATGAACGGGACCATGGTCTTGCTCTTCAGGTAGGTCTTGATCTTCAACTGCAAAAGAAGCCTTGAGATAAGCTTGAGATAAGGCCACATACCTGATCGAAGATGGCGAGAGCGGCTTGCTCTTGGTCCGCCGCTCCAACTCGCGTGTAGTAGGTCGAGTAGAGGTGCTTCGCCATGACGTCCACGATAGGCCCAAAGTTCTGAACAGGTTCCAAGTTGACGTCCAGCTGAAACGGGCTGCCCAAGCTGCTGTAGTTATTGTTCAGGGCCATCGGTGGTTCGGACAGCGGCGGAGCGAAACCCAATCCCATCGGCGGAGCCATCGGCGCAGTCATCGTAGAGACCATGGACGTCATCATGGAAGCAGCTCTGGATTCCCGAGCTTGTTCCGCCCAATGCCTTGAAGGTCCGGTTGAGGGAGAACTCATCGAGGGCCGAGCGATCGGAGAAACCCTCGCAGGCATAGGAGCAACCCTCGGAGGGCCGATCGGAGATACCATCGGCGGAGGCATGTGGTGCATCATAGAAGAGGGTCCAGCCATGGTTCCCGGCGGCATCATCATGGCCGCTACTCGGATTTGCTGCGGAGGAGCCGGCTTCGGGACAGGAGGCCTTGGAGAAACGGGAGGCGGCGTCGAAGGCGTCAGAGTCGGGAGCGCCGCCATCATCGGAGCCATCGACGCCAGCGATGCCGTTAAGCGGCCGCTCGTGACAATCTTCCGCACGTCTTCGACCGTCGGAGGATCCAGATCGCAGCCGTTCAGGCGCAGGATCAACTCCTCGTCGATTCCAGGAATCTTTTCGGGGATGTCGCCGGCAACGTTGTGGAACGCCATAAAGATCTCCGCCGCAGCGAGGGGAACGCTGAGGATCTTCGCGAATCGGAGGTTCGTCTTCGCCTCTCGCGAATCGTCCAGAGTGACGCTGAGGGCGCGGAAAAGAATTTCGATCTCGAACTTCACGTTCAGCTTCAAGCTTTCGACTTTATGCAGGTCCACGAGAAGCTTCAACAAGGAGCCGGTGTAGGCGGACTCCGGACCGCAGATCTGAAACGAGTTGACTAGGTGAATGAAACGGAGATAGCCTTACCGTGCTGAGTCGGCTTGCCCTGAGAATCTTGGTAATCAGAGGGACGACATAGCCAAGTTCCTCATCACCGCACTCCTGCGCCACCTTCAGGATCTCGCCCAGATTCAGATCTCTGTACGACATGGGCTTGTTCCGTGCTAGCGTAAGGAAGCCTAGCCACGTGCCGAGGTTCTTTAGCGCCTGTCGGTCGGAGATCGTCTTTGATGCTCGCTCCGTTAGGAGTCGCTGCAAATGACATAGCATTTACCGATTCCAGGACGAACTCACTCTAATCTGCCGGTAGGTTTCATCGCGGACGTGCTTCTCGAACTCCGGGCACTTCATCGCGATCAGGAGAAAGTAGTACGTGGAGAGGAAATTCGGCTGGGTGAAGACGCGCGTCATGAGGAGCTGCCGCGCGAGCCACCTGGAGAAGAACGCGTTTTCCGGAGGCGCCAGGATGCGGAGTTCTTGGACCTAAAAGCATCAAAGTAACGAAGGTTTAAGAAAGGTCAATCCACTCACCTTTTCGAGAACATTCGTCATCTGCAGATTGTTCAGGATGAACTTCACGGATTCGGCGACGCGGACGTCCGGCTGCCAATTTACATCGTCCGGCAACGTTGCACAAATTAATTTGTTGTACATCCGTCTGCAAGAATTAAGATAAACTCGAAAATTGCCCGGTATTTCGCCAAAATCGCGCAAATTAAGGTGGCACACAATGAGCATCGGTAAATGCCAAAAGATCGCAGCGAATTAAACGTTTTCGGAAATCGGACGCAGCGAATTGAAATGATGATTCAACGAGATCACGAATTCGCCTGACGAGCGATGAGAAGAACGCGAAAACCCTCCTCCGAAAATCCCAAAACCACTTCGCCGCAGCACCCACAAGCGTCCGTGAAAACTCAAATTTCGCCTTCGATCGTGCCAAGACCGAACAAGTTCAAGTTTGAAACGGTCGACGGAGATTTGCAAGAATTTTCGGAATTTCAGGTGTTGCCACGGGTGGTTTGAGCAAAATGCGAATTTGGATGTGGCGAGCTTGTTGCCGCCGATTTCTGATGAATTTCAAGTTCACATCGACCAATTCCGGGGTGATGATGCACGGAATCTCCTTTAATCCACCTGCTCCCGTACCGATGAGTCATTTTTGGGTCGACCGCATTGTAAACAACACCTGCGCGTCATAAACTTAGGCCCTTTGTTAAAACACTTTCTCAAATTTGTGAATTTTGACTTTGAGAACCTCTTTTTGGCATTCGATTACCAATTAAAAGCTCTGAACTCTCGGTTTCCTCTGCCCTTGAGGTCACCTCAACCCAGAAAAACTGGTTTTGATCGTATAGGAAACTGGGAAACGAGGGTGGAGGGATTATTGTTATCGACCCATGGCGACCGACTCTGAATTGCGCAGGTGCTGACGTAGCGATGCGCTTGAGCGTCGCTTTTTGGGTATCGGCAGTTTTAGTCTTTGATTTCGAAAATGAGGACTGTTCTCCAGCTGCCGTTCTTGGTTCTAATTGTACACTGTCGTCATTTCTCTAAGGAGGATTGGCCTAAATTGTTGCCTCGACCGCCTCTTTACTGTGAAGGCTAGTTTTGCAGATGAGAAAGGATGTTAAATTTGGCTATTTTCAGTTGGAAGTTGTCATGATTGGAAGATTGCGGTTTTACTGACGCTTTCTTCGAAGTTCCCCGAAGCCGACTTGGAACACATCGGCGCGTTTTTCAAACAAGCCTGGGAAGAGTGTGATAAGGAGCATGGAATTGTAAGATTCCACATTTGATGCTTTTATAAACGCTCAATTTGTAGGTCAATATCGGTTTTGCCTCCGTGAAGGACAAGGGGAGCCTCAAACTCTACAACAACCCCGAATATTTCCTGAAGAACATCGATAGGACCAACGCATCTCGGTTCATCCACGTAAGAACTAATCTCTTGAATGTTCTAAACGCCTACGTATTTCAGGAAACGATGCCGAAGGTTTCTGAGATCTCCGACGCCATCATCCATCTGATCGAGGACCTGAATCACACCGAGGACCACCACCCCACTCCTCCCCACCTGGGCCTTTACATAATCCTGATCACGGACTTCAATTTCTATCTTTCGGAACAGCAAGCAACTTCGGTCAAGGACATCTTAAGGCTCCAACATGTCCGCATGAAGATCCTGTATTTCGAAGATTATTACGAGGGGAAAGACTCAAGTTTCGACAGTTCGGATAGCAACAACTATTTCGAACTTCTGTCAGAAAACCAAGAAATGATCGAGGAGGACAAGGCGAAGAATATCCTCAAGAACAAGAAGATGCAGTTGAAGCTGTACCCATGCCAAGCGTTCCTTAACAGCAGCTTGGCGAGTGGATTTGGAGAAGTGAAGCCCGAGGGTCATCATGTGCCGCCTTGGATCTACAGTAGGGGTTGTGGTTGAACGACTCTATTTCTTACGTTTCAGTTGTGAGCGGCTTGGCCTTGCTCTTGATTATCGTTTTAATCGTGTTTTTCATTCGCGGGAGATTAGGAAAGATTCCAATTTTGGACGTTTTCATGAGGAAGAACGCCTTCTGCACTCTGAAAGTGATGCCCAACGTGGATATGAACGAATATATTCATTTCGAGTGGGTTCTATTCACCTTTAAGCTCTGTAAATAGCTAGACTTCAGGTACAAGGACTGGATGATCCCCCCTCAGAACCTCTTTGTCGATTTCAGCCATAAACTGGGCGCAGGCGCCTTCAGCTACGTTTACTACGGACGGCTGACGGGAAAAGCTCCGATCTGCTACCTCCATCATAAGATCGTGGACCAAGTGGCCTACACGAACTGCGAAGTAGCGATTAAAGTGCTTCCGCAGTTTATCGATGGAGTGGGCAAATCTGATTTCCTTCAGGTAGCCTAGAGATCTTGGCTTTTAAAGTATAAACGTTTCAGGAAGTGAATCTTATGAAAGCCTTGGTTCAGCACACCCACATCGTGAGAATGCTTGGGGTGTGCCAGAAACCGGAAGCCGATATCTGCCTCGTGCTGGAATTCTGCAAGAACGGCGATTTGCTCAATTTCGTGAAAAAGCACAGGGACCTCTACCTCCAAGGATACACGGAGAACTTTAAATTTAAAGATTTGCTATCGATTTGTTGGCAGATCACGGATGGAATGGTTGGGAAAGCTGTTCTGGCGTATCTTATTCCTAATTTCAGTATTTCCTGAATTCGAAAGACCTCGTCCATAGAGATCTGGCCGCGAGAAACGTCTTCCTCACTGAGAACATGACCGCCAAGGTATATCAAAAGCAAGGTTCATTTAGATCTACCGTAACCCTTCTCAGATCGGCGATTTTGGCCTGTGCCGCCTCACGGATTCGTCGATCTACCAAACGCGAGGAGGCAAAATGCCGGTTAAGTGGACAGCGCTGGAATCCCTCAAAGACCACGAATACACCTTCAAGTCGGACGTGTAAGGAATCCCAAAAAACAAGCCTAAAACAGCATTGTTTCAGTTGGAGTTTTGGCGTTCTGCTCTTCGAAGTCTTCTCATTCGGGGAGATTCCGTACGCCAACGTGCCCATCCAAGAACTCCTGGCTTTCCTCGAATCTGGAAAGCGTTTGAAGCCTCCGAAATACGCCCCTGACGATGTGTAGGAGAAGAAAAGAAATTTGAATATTTGAAGCGTTTGTTCAGATCAGAGATAATGGTGCGATGCTGGAACGAAGCGCCGGCAGATCGACCGTCGTTCAAGATTCTGCGCGAAAGATTGGCGACGATGCTTTCGAATTCCACGGAACATTACGGTTACATCAATCCCTCGAGCGATTATATTTGAGCTTAAAGTGAATTATTGTTAAAACAATCATCAAAGACCTTCCAAAGCGAATTGCAAGGCAGCTAAACGCCCGACCGCACACGTAAGCAGAATCAAGTGAAATGAATGCGTTGCGAATTTCGAGACGTCTGGTTTTGCTTGACTTTAAAACCAGACGTCTAAATAGACATTACAAGTCAACTTCAGTCCACCGCTCTCATTAGTTTCTCCGTTAAGCAAGATGTCGAGCAGTCGGAGCTCGCACAGCAGCTCCGTATCCTCGGGCATCACGCGCACCTCGGAATACGACCGCGAGTACCGTCGCCAGGACCGCCGGCTGCTCTACGAAGTCGTCGAGCGGGCGACGAACGCGTACCTGAATTCCGCGGAAACGATGAATCTCTCCATGAATCTAACGATCGACTTTATTGACGCCTCCGCGAATTCGATTTCGGTGATGCCAGGCGTGGAATACAGGTGAGTGCTTCGATGAATATTTTCAAAAATATGAATATCTTCAAAATCAGAAATACCGTTTTTAGAGCCCCTCGGATCAACATCAGCTTCGACAAGCTGAAACACGGAAGAAGCAAAGAAGCGCCGCGCTCTGAGACGAAGAGCGTCTCGGGCCAGAGCATTTCGGAGGTGTCGATTTCCCGAATCTCGCCCGACTCCTCAACGACTCCCGAGAAACGCGCCGCCGGAGGAGCTTCGCGCGGCAACCTTCACAAGAAGAGCGAAGCGGAGCTGCGAATCGAGGACTTCGACGATTTTGAGGAATTCGAACGTGGCGCACGGGACGACCGACCAGCGTACCGGAAGAAAATGGCCGACGGGAACGAGATGGCTTCGCTGAGGAGAGGATTGGCCGTCCGGCGCCGCCTCCCAACCGGCGACCCCTTTCCCGTGATACAGGAGTCCGCAGAGGTCGGAAAACGTGGCGAAGCTCTGGAGCCGAAGTCGTTTTGGAGCAAAAAAGTTGACGACGAATTTACGATTGTGAGTTTCGAATTAATTTGCGAGTTTCTAAGAACGTTTCTTGTTTTAGGAGCAGTCGAAGTTGACCCGCGACCAGATCGAGAAGTGGATGCAAAGTTCGAAGGCAGCGGCAAAATTAGAAGTGTGTTTTTATGCGGGAGTTCGGGAATGACGAGGTCATTTTAGGCATCGACATTCTCCGACGGCGTTGCCTGTGATCCGATGGAGGAGCTGGCCTCCATCGTCGGTGACATCGCTCTCCAAGGCCCGTGGGGAAGCGTCAGCGAAACCGACGTCTTCGAGAACGGCGACGTCACCAAGCGCGTCCAGTGCGGAGGCAACTTCATAAAGCTTCACAAAGACGACTGAATTGTCCGTATTAATGTTTAATCTCATTTACATTAAATTCGTGGTTTTCATGCGAGAACGACGAGTGCTGAAGGTTTCGATGGTCCTGGCGACTTTGGTCGGAGGTCCTTCGATTTGGCGATGACGCTTACGGCCGGGTTTGATCGCAAGTTGCTTGTTGACGGCCCCGTAGATAGGCTCTGTGATTATGTCTTGGATAGGAACTATTATTATGGTGTAGAGGAGGAAGCAGCACGAGAAGATTAGGGCGAACGTGTCAACCTGAAGGCTTGAAAAGAATTCATTTCAGGTGTGAAACGACTTACGGTGATCGATTTGAGGTCGAAGTGAGAACGGCGAAGCGACTGGGCGGGCTGCGCACTGAAACGGAATCCTTAGAATCAAATCCGAGGTAAATTTTTACCCGGAATCAGAAGAATCGATGGCGCCGTAGTCCCTTTTGGCCAGGTGTGGGAGAAGGAGAGAACTGGAATCGATGGAAGCCTTCGACGATCCTATATTACCCATGGCAAAAAAGGAAAAAAGGAGAACGCGGGCCGATCAATGCCGCCAGCAGCCGGTGGTGACCAATAGCTCGTGAATGAGTGCTGATAAGAAGTGTCGAATTACGACGGAGTGTGACTTGTGGTCAGGCAGTAGGTAAATGCACTTTGAAAGGTAAAAAATTTAATGACTTAAGGATTTCACGGCTTCAGAAAGGAGGATAAGGATTCACATTATGATACTTTAAGAATCGCCCTCAACTCTCAAGATGATTTGCCAACATCTGTGTTTAAAAAGTCGAAATCTTATCAAATCTCGATTGCACCAACTTCCTCCTGAGATTGCAACCCGTATTTACAGGTAAGCACTCCTTAGCAACACAACATCGACCCTGCTTATCTCCGTCGATCCGGGCTATCCGCTCGGTGGCGCTTATCACGCAAAAGCGCTCCTCCTTCTTCGCTACTTGTTTACCGGAGTGTCACTTTCACTTTCGACGACGTCGTCTCAGTCCACTTTTGTCATCGCCGAATGCTTTAGGCGCTTGCTAACAACCACGAAGACCGAAAATGGGCTGGAAACCGAAGAAGAAGAAAGGCTCGGTGGAGGTGGAACCCCTGCTGGGGGATCTGGATCGCGGAGGAGCAGCTACGGTCGGATCGCGGAGGAGCAGCTACGGAACGGGACTCTCTGGGTCCGGATCGCGGAGGAGAAGGTGAGTGAGAATAGTGCAAGCTAACAGGGAAGTGTAAGACTTTTTAAAGAGATGCAAAAGGGCAACGCAACAAAGGCGCTTATCAGAGCTAAATTCGATTTTGTGAATTTGAAAAAGTCCTTGTTACGGCAATAAAACCAGTTTAGCAGACCACAAGGTTTGTTTTGTTATACTTTGTCTTTGAGGGTTCCAAGGTCATCCTTTGTAGGGAAGCCTTAATGAGTGAACCCTTAAAGACAAATGAAGGTCATTTACGGTTCTAAATTTAGTTTCCTTAAATTGTTTCCGAACACAACGTTTTCCGTGTTCCAGTCTCCCCGCCAACGACACGCTCCTAGAATTCAGCGATGTAGCACCACTCGAAAAATCGCCGAAAAAGCAAAAACCGCCGAAAACGACGCTCTTATCTCTGGCAAGTTTCTTTTTCCTCCTGGCCCCACTACAATCCTAATCTTCTTTTCAGTTCCGCTTCGCTGACGGCCTCGACAAGCTCCTCATGTTCTTCGGCACGATCCTCGGCTTGGCCAACGGCATCATCCAACCTTACAACACGATCATCACGGGCCAAATCGTCAACGTTCTGCTGAATTCCAAACATGTAGGATTGTTGCATTTGCCGAGCTTATCTTATCAGTTTCCCGCTTTTTCCAGAACGATCGGGTCGAGGAGAACTCGGCGTCGAACGCGAGCAATCAGGTGTGTTTGGCAAGTGATTTGCGTTGGTAGGGAGAGCGAAATGAGGGCTTATGAAGCTTCCGAAAAACGAAAATCCAAAGTGACGTTTGCACAGCTTGACACAGCCTACATTCAAAGAGGTCCCGACGCGAAATGCAAATAGCAAAATTGAATTTCGAGATTTAGCGCCCCGTCCAAACGTCAAAAATTCCAATTTCTCCATTCCAGGAACAAGACCGGGCGCTCTGGGAAGAAGCGCGTCCCGACGTTTACGGCTTCTTCGTCCTCGGGATCATCGTCCTATGCATCTCCGTCCTCCAAGCTGTCTGCTGGCACCTCGCGTGCGAGCGGCAGATCCGGCGAATCCGGAACGCGTTCCTGAGGGGCGTGTTGAGGCAAAACATCGCCTGGTATGACGAGAATCGCAGTGGAACGTTGACCACTCAACTTACCGAGTAAGCGAAGCTGCGAAGCTTTTCTTCTTTCGGAACATCTGGTTTTCAGCAACATCGACCGGATGAAGGAAGGTATGGGCGACAAGATCGGCGTCCTCTTCCAAGGAATCGGACAATTCTGCGCCGGATTCGCGATCGCCTTCACCTACTCCTGGAAGATGACGCTCGTCATGATGAGCCTTATTCCTATAATTGTCGTCCTCACTGTCATCATGATCATTGTAGATCAATCCCTCTTAACATTTGCTGATTTCCGGCGTTTTAGAAAACGAGCCAAGCGTCCAGAAAAGAAGCCGAGAGCTACGGAATTGCAGGAGCCACGGCCGAAGAGGTCCTCTCGAATATCAGGACCGTGATCTCCTTCAATGGACAGAAGAAGGAGAGTAAAAAGTGGGATTTGTAGCTTTATGAAAGAATCTGAAATGGTGTGTTTAGGTACGAAGCCCAGCTGAGGAACGCCCGGTCTTTGGGAATCCGAAAGGCAATCATTAACGGAATCTTCCTGGGTACGATGCTTTTCTGCCTCTTCTCCTCGTTCGGCCTCTCCTTCTGGTTCGGAGGTTCGGAGGGACGCTGTATCTCACGGGAGACTGGAGACGTTTTCACGGTGTTCATGGCGGTTATGAGTGGAGCCATGGCGCTGTCCACGGTTTCGCCTTGTTGGAGTCTTTTGGCCACTTCTAGGGCTGTTGCGATGCCTGTATTCAAGGTCATCGAGAGGGTAAATTGGAGCTTAACAACAGCTTAATGTATCTCTCGATATTTTCAGGTACCCGAAATCGACTCCCAAAAGACCGGCGGCTTCAGGGGAAACATCTCCTCCGCCTCGATCCAATTTAACCAAGTCGACTTCTCTTATCCTTCGCGCCCTGACGTCCAAGTCCTGAAGGAACTCTCCTTAAGAATCGACGAAGGCAAAACCGTGGCTCTTGTAGGAGCCAGCGGAAGCGGCAAGAGCACTATGTTCTGCCTTTTGCAGAGGTTCTACGATCCTTGGAGAGGATCGGTGGGTAATAACTGCGCTAGCAATCCTAAGTTTGGCTGTTTAGATCTCAATCGACGACATCGACATTAAGGAATTCAACGTGAAAAGTCTTCGGAATTTGATCGGAGTTGTGTCTCAGGAACCGGTGCTGTTTAACACGACCATCGAAGAGAACTTGAGGTAATGGGCTTGAAGAATCAAGCAAGCATACGATCATTGTGCTGTTTAGGATGGGAAACGAGGACATGACCGAAGTGGACATGGTGGAAGCGTGCAAGATGGCCAACGCACACGAGTTCATCACCGCCTCCCGGAAGGATACAAAACCGTCCTGGGCGACCGCGGCGTCCTCCTCTCCGGAGGCCAAAAACAGAGAATTGCCATCGCGAGAGCTCTGACCAGAAACCCGAAAGTTCTGCTTTTGGACGATTGGACGAGGCCACGAGTGCTTTGGATGTGGAGAGCGAGCAGCTCGTTCAGGTCGCTTTGGACAAGGTAGAAATTCTTACTTTATTCTCGAATAAATTAAGGCTTCAAAAGGCCGCACAACGCTGGTCATCGCGCACCGCCTGTCGACGGTGAAGAACGCGGACATGATTGTCGTGATGAACAACGGCGAAATTGTGGAAACTGGAAGCCACAAAGAGTTGATGATGAAGGAGGACGGCGCCTACCGGCAAGCTGGTGGAGGCACAGGCCTTTAAAGTCCCGGAAAGGACGTCTCCGATGGTCGCCCACGAGCGACCAGTTTTTGTAGGATTCCAGCGGCAGCACAGCGATTCTTCAGACGTTTCGACCGACGAATCCGAGATTACTGCGATGTCGCGGTCGATGGTCAATTCGAGGCAGCTCAGCAGAAATCTGAGCCGAACTGCCGGGAAACAGGACGAACAGGCGGATCGTCTGAAGCGCGAGTTGGCCGAAGAGGGCCTCCGCAGGTCGAGCTGGTTTACGATCGCCAGGACGGCCAGGTGGGTTACACCTATTGTCATATTTTGACTCAGGTTTAAGTTTAGGAAAGATCTGGGAATCATCGCCGTTGCCATTTTCTTCTCCGTCGTCAGAGGCCTCATGACCTCATGATGCCCTTCTTCGCCCTGCCAAATCTTCCAAGGATTCGCGCTTAAAGACCCCGAGAAAATGTCCGAAAACGGCGTTTTCACGGCGCTCAGTTTCGTTGGGTTAGGCGCAATCCAAGGCGTTTCGGCTTTCGTGGGAATCACGCTTTATGGAATTGGAGGCGAGCGCCTGACCATGCGCCTCAGATTGATGGCTTTCCGTTCGCTCCTTCGCCAGGACACGGCCTATTTCGACGATCCAAGGCACTCAAGTGGGCGTTTAACAACTCGTTTAGCCACCGATGCGCCCAACGTGAGGGCCGCCTTGGATCAGAGGATGGCTTACATCGTCCAAGGAGTCGTTTCCATAGTTTCTGGTGTGCTGATGTCGCTATTCATCGGCTGGCAGATGGCTTTGATTGCTGTGGCCGTTTATGCGGTCCTTTATGGTATCAAGATTATGCTGGACAAGTACATTAGAAAGAGGGATAGGCAGGATATCTACAATGCGGAGGACGCTGGAAGGGTGAGTAGAGGGTTAGGATAGCCAAGGAATCATGTGTGCATTTCAGATAGCGATAGAATCTATCGAAGGAGCGCGGACGATCCAATCGCTGACCCGCGAGGACTACCAATTCAGGAAGTTCCACGAATCGATGCAGAAGACTTACTTCGGTCAAACCCTGAAGTCCATTATGCAATCCGTCGTTTATGGAACCGCCAACTCGATGAGCCTCTTTGCCTCGTCCTTGGCATATGGCTACGGAATCTACCTGATCTCTGTCGGCGCCATGACACCTTACGCTGTTTATGAGTAAAACAAGGCATATTTTATGTTATAAAAACTGAAGATTACAGGATCGTAACAGCGCTGAGCTTGTCCACGATGGGAATCACGTCGATGGCGACCTACTGGCCAGAGATCATGAAGGCGAAATTGGCGGCCGGACTGATCTTCTCGATCATCGATGCGAGGCCGAAGATCGACGTGGAGGACGAAACTGGCCTCAGGAATGTGAGTTGGGATACGATGAAAAATAGCTATCGATTTGCCTAAGAAACTGTTCGGCGACGTTGCCTTGCGGGACGTGTACTTCACCTACCCAAGCCGCCCCGAACGTCCCGTCCTCCAAGGCCTCCACCTCGAAACCAAAGCCAGCAAATCGCTCGCCATTGTGGGTGCCAGCGGCTGCGGCAAATCCACGATCGTCAGCCTCATCTCGCGCCTCTACGATCCAAGAGATGGGCGCGTGGAATTTGACGCCTTCGACGCAAAGACGATGCACGTGAAGACGCTGAGGAGTCAGATGGCTACAGTAAGCCAGGAGCCGGTCCTCTTCGACATGACCATTCGAGAGAACATTAGCTACGGGTGCGATACGGTGGGACTGGAAAGGATCGAGCAGGCGGCCAAGGAGGCGAATATCCACGAAACGATCATGGGACTTCCCCAGGGCTACGAGACCCGCGTAGGAGAGCAGGGAAGCCAGCTTTCCGGGGGTCAGAAGCAGAGAATCGCTATTGCGAGGGCAATCGTGAGGGATCCAAGGGTTTTGTTGCTGGACGAAGCGACGAGTGCGCTGGATTCGGAGAGCGAACGGGTCAGTTTTGGATTCGAATTGAAATGTAACCAGATTCGGGACTGTTCAGGTAGTGCAACAAGCCTTGGACAAAGCGGCGACCGGTAGAACGTGTATCGCGATCGCCCATCGGCTTTCGACGATTCAGAATTACGATTTGATCCTCGTGGTCAAACACGGACGCGTGGTGGAGAGCGGCACCCACGACGAGCTGCTCAAGTCGAAAGGCATCTACCACTCGATGGTCAAAAAGCAGAAAATCATGTAAATTTTTATTTGTACATTTGGACGACGACATTCGGGATGGCACGATCTGAGAACTCTGGATAATGACAAATAAATTAAAAGAACTCTCCACTCCTTTTTCAAATATTTACATCTCAGCCCTGACGAGGCCTGCTCATCTGCTTCGTGGTTTCCAGGTGCTCCTGCACATAGAAGCGTATCGTGCGGGCGAGGCCCTCCTCGAAGGGCGTCGTGCACTCCCACGCAAGCGCTGCGCGGATCTTCGAGAAGTCGATGAAGTAGCGGCGATCGTGATAGGGCCGGTCGGCGATCTTCGCGAACGCGATTTCGCGCGCCTCGCGCCCCGTCAGCTTCGCCACGAGCTCGTGGATCATCCGAGTGAGGGAGATGTTGCTCTTCTCGAAATCGGTGCCGATGTTGTAAACCTCTCCGAGCTCCCCGCACTCCGTCACGCGCCGGATCGCCTCCGCACAGTCGTCCACGTACATCCAAGAACGCGTGTGCTTTCCGTCGCCCATCAGAGGATACGGTTTTCCCTCCAGGGCCAGCCGGGTGAATTTGGGGATCAGCTTGGAGGTCGCTTGGCGGGGCCCGTACACGTTGTTCATTCGTACCGTCACGTAGGGAAGCTTGTAGGAGTGCTAAAATAGGCACTTTTAAGTCTATAAGAAAAAATAAATACTCACCCAATAAGATCTAATGATCATCTCACACGAGGCTTTACTCGCCGCGTAAGGATTCGTAGGATTCGGAAGCGATTCCTCCGTCTTTGGCTTGCTGTCATTGAACGAATCGCCGTAGATTTCATCTGAAATTCAGTTCTTAGCCCTCCGATAGTCAAATCCAGCCTACCGGTGCTGATGTGGACGAGTCTCTTGACCTCGGTTCCGGAGTTAATCGCGTCCAAGAGGACCGCGGTGATCATCACGTTCTCCTGGATCGTCCCCATCCGGTTACTGTAGGACTCGTCGACGTGTGTCACGGCTGCGAAGTGGATTACGGTATCGATGTGATGTTCCTTAAGCGCTTGGATCACGGCTCGTTCGTTCATGAGCGTTTCTTGAATGAAAACGTAGCGATCGGAGGAGCGGATTCGTTCGGGGATGTTTTCCACGCATGCTCCCCAGGCGAGTTTGTCGAAGTTTATGATTCTGAAATGGAGGGAAATGTGAGTGAATAAGGTTCTGCTTTAGGTTTAGCAGTTTAATAGAACAAGGAGAAGGTTGACGTCACTGTCAATTCTAAGCGCAAATACCTGTTCTTAAATTTATTGCTAAAGAGATGAAAGGGAAATACGCTGTAAAATCATATCACAATGTCATAACACATTTTTAGCCAAATCACGCGGTTTTCTTCAAAGCGGGTTTTGTTCGACTGCACTCAAGATCTCCCGCATTCTTTTACACCTAAATACCTCTCACATTCTCCCCCAATTTTCTCGAATTTCAGCTGTTTTTTACTTAATTGCGCTCACCTGGCCATCTTCCATCGATCGTAAACGTAGTTAAAAATTCGACCCGATGAATCCACAGCCGCCGGTGATGAGCACGTTTCCGACTTCGTGGCTCTGATGAGGATTGCTCTTCTCTCCTATTTGGGGGATCATCTTGGAAGCGTGGGGTGGCGGCGGGCCGGAGGAGCACCTACGATCAGTTGAGATAAGGATACGTCGGGACGCTCCGCGCGTTCGGTCAGCCGCGCACCCAAAAAAACTGTTTGCCGCGGAAACGTCCGAGTCGAAGTGACCCATAATCGAAAACAATGACCCTGTTACAAGGCGCGGAAGACGGACTGAAGGCGCTGTGAAGGACGCGTCGCGAGAAAGATTCGTCGCCGGCTGGGTCAGAGCCGCCCCGGGCGAAACCGGACGTTTTTTCGATTATGAGATCCTGCGAAAGTGACACCCAACGAGTGCTGATATCTCTTGACACGCACTTCCCGGCTTTTTGAATACATACTCCTAAAAGGGGTTGGCGTAGGAGGATTTGAGGGGAGGGAAGAAGGAGTTCTGGGACCAGAGTGTTCTTGGGATGTTACTTAACAATTCTTGAACAGTTGCTGTAGGGCCCTGGGCCGAAAAAAGTAAGTTTGGAAAGTTCGAGAAAGATCAGAAGTGTTGAGGGTTGAATTCGAACGTTTCCAAGTCTTAAAGGTACAGAGGAATATGATAGTCATTTTAGAAGTTCCTATGGTAGTTAAAGCATTAGTTTAAAATGCAGATTACGTTCAGTTATTTTTTGAACGAAACAGCTTATCTGAGTCACTAAGTTACGATAATTTAGTACAAAGAGAACACCTTTGAAATATTCTTAAAATGTGGTCGAAATGTTCCAAAAGTGACAAAAAGCGTCAATTAAAAAACGATTTTCGACCTCGGCAGGATTCGAACCTGCAATCTTCGGTTCCGTAGACCGACGCGTTATCCACGCCACGAGGCCACCTTGTTGTTTGCTTCGCTTTGCATTCATACCACCCGCACTCGCTAACGGCAGTTTGCGGAAACATCAACGCACCTCTTTTGAAAAATTCTTCTCTTCAAAATATTCTTTTGCCCCTCTCATTGGCTCGCTCTTATCCGAACGTTTAATTCAAAGAAGTTCTTCGCAAAAAACGATTTTCGGACAACAATCGAAAGTTTTGCTGATCGCCTTCTCTTCCTCCGCGCAATCTCGACAAACTGGTTTAACCGCCGTCTCGCGCACGAAAAGGAATTTCTTATCTTTTCAAAGAAAACCGTTTTTCTTTTATTTATTTGATGGAGATGAAGATCTTTTCCTTGATCGCCACAACCAGTTCTCCGATTCGGGAAAAAGAAAGTTGGGTGTTTGCTGATTATATGGAAGGACGATGATCGGACGCTTTTTGAAACACTGGTTTTTAACACCGGTTCTGAAAAAGTGATCTAAAAAGAGATGCTGGTTTTGGAAGCAAAGAGTCAAGAAAGACTTGTTAACGCTTTCTAAAACAATTTCAATGTGGAACGTACTGGAAATGTTACACAAGGCCTTAAAACGTTGTGCTTACTATCAAAATGCACTTTAAATCCTAAAGTCACAGTTTGGTCTTCACCTCAACCCATCGAACCCTCTTCAAAAGAAGCCCGTTTCTTCTTGAAAAACAGACGTGTTAAAGGAAACGGAAAACAGCGTGGGGTGGAGCAAGTGACAGACGTCAGGATCTGGGGCACAGATTCAATTTCCCGGAATTATCAACGGATGAACAGAGATCGTCCGTGATCACAGGCGGCCAGGCAAAAACGCTGTGAATCGACGAGCTTTACTCACACGAGGGCCCTTATAAAAAATCATCCTGAACCTTGGCTTCACCGCAGTTTTATTAACCAACAAACACCGATTCCCAGGTTTCAAGAGCGTCCTAATTCCTTGATCGACATAGGAGATGTCGGCGACTTCGAGGTGTCGGTGCTCTCGGTGCCGCTGATCCCAGTGGTCTCCGTGGTTGTTAGCTCCTTCGACATGCCAGAAACCGGCGTGGTCGTTGGTGGCAGCTCACTGACGACGTCCGCCCAGTTTGCGTAGTCTTGAGTGTCTTTGGTGGCCGAGGGACGTCGGACGGTCATCAAGGGAAACGAGAGGTCCTCGTCGGTGACCAGCTTCTTCTCCGGCGCCTCTGTCGTGGGTTCCTTCTTGTCGTGCTCTTCGTCGTCTGCTCTGGTCACCGGCCGCAGTCCCGATTTCGCCTCCGCCGCCGCTTCGTTATCATTCACGGTTTCTTCGACCCTCTTCACCCACTCGAACAGTGGATCCCTGTTCTCTTCTTCCTCCCTCTTCAGCGCCGCCTGGAGGTCTTCTCGAATCTTCTCGTAGTCCGGCTTGTCGAAGGATCCAAGATCGGCAATCGTCTTCAGCACACCGGCAAACTGATCCGGGCCGTTCGAGAGCAGATAGCTGGGCGTCTTAAAGACGGTCTCCTTCAGCTCGCATACCTTCATTATGTCGGATTCTCCGCGCCAGGGAAGAGCTTCGTCGGAGAAGAACTCGAAGATCTTCACAAATCTCTTATTAGTCACAATTCTGAGATCAAAATTTTTACCATGTACATCCAAGATTCCAAATCGTCTCTCCGCAATTGGACCTTTCGAAGATGAGCCGCACGAGGCGCGTAGCGAAGAGATCCGATGAACTTGTACTTCGATGGAGCGTTGTTGTCGCATTCGTCCAGAGGAAATTTCGAGCAGATGCCCAAGTCCATGAGGTACACGTGGCTGTCGTCGGGAGCCAAGCCGATGGCGAAGTTCGCAGGTTTTATGTCATTTATGTCACGGTGAACGAGGCCGAGCGAGTGGACCTGTTCGATGGCGTTCAGGGTCCCGATGCACAAGCGACACGCTGACTTCCAGCTAAAATACAGAACATATTGATAGGCACAAAAAAGCTATATAACAGCTTTATTGGTCAACAAAGATCACAAAGGTTCGGCATGACACTGACCTGATCTCGTACTTCTCCAGCAAATCCTCCAGCGCCTCGCCGACCAACGTGATGACCAAGAAACACAATGGCGGCAGCTGCCCGTAGTCGATCATCAGCAACAGGTGGGTCACTCGAGACTTGTCGATGAGGTGCTGCTTCTTGATCTGTTCGTAAGCGTGTCCTTCGTGTCGGAGCCGAGAGTACTTTTTCGGGTTTCGGTACTCCGTCTTCATAGCGTAGCAGCTTCCTTGCTTGTCTTCGACCAGATAAACGTCGCCGAAGCCGCCGGATCCGAGGAGTTTCTTGACAGTGAGCTCCAGTTTCGTCTTAAACGTGACGACGGTTGTTCCTGGAGCCACCTTCGCCTTCATTGCTTTGTAGAGAGACTGTGGCGATTTCGGTGTCTTTTGCGAATGCTTAAATGGACAGGAATAAACAGATTCCGAAGACCGAAATACCTTCTCCGACGTCACCTTCTCTGGTTTCTCGTTCTTGTCCCTGCTCCGCCTCCTTTTCACCTTCTTGCGGCACTTCTTCGTCGACTTCGGCTTGTCGGGCTTGGCGTCGTCGAAGTTCTTCGAGGATTTCTTTTCTAAACACAAATTCTAGGTCAAAAATGCACTAAAACCCAAAACTCACGCGTTCCACGGTGGTCCTTCGTCTTCCGGCTCCTGTCCGCCGCAGAAACGCGCTTCCGAACGGACGATTTCTGGCCGCTCTTGCCGGCGGACTTGTCCGACGCATCTTCGAGGGTGTCCTCCTTCCGCGAACTCGATTTCTTCAGCTTCGCGGACGACGTCAGCCGCTTATAGATTGAGGCGACCGGCGCCCGCGCGAATGAGGCGATGGTACATCGTTCCTCACGGGGCTTCCGCATTTTTGAACGTTGTGCACTGGAAGAGTTCCGATCGTTGCCGCGATCTTCCGATGGTGATTCCATTGTCCCAACCAGGAAGCGCGGCGAATAAAACCTGGAATGAGGCCGGCGGATGAAAGTCCCGCTTTTAGGGCATTTCTAGACCGGTGTCTGGGTCTGGCCCGCTGTCAGGTCCTGCAGAGGTTCAAGTTCGGGGAATGCGTTGATGGACGAGGCCTAGATGACTTCGCACAAGAACCAGACGCTGGAGACGGTTATACAGAAGGCGAGAAGCTCGTGTGCGGTCGGGTCACCGTAGCACCAGTAAACGCTACGTCGTGCCTACACACCAACCACGTTCATCGCTTGCGATGCGGAAAGAAATACACGGAAGCTTATTCAACAGCTTTTTTCATGGACAAGTTAACAAAATAATAAACACGGAAACATTACACAGCATGTGGCAACAGCGGCATTTCGTGGCCGGATTCAGAAGGTGACCATTCCCAGATTCTCGATCATTTGTTTCTCTGCTTCCACGATGGTCGTCAGTTCCCTGAAATGCCAACTTGCACGTTTATCCTCGTCAGTATCCCTTACCACAGATGTTCTTTGCGCTTAGAGATGTGCGTCTTCTGCCTGGACACGACATCGTACAGCTCCTTCACCTTCGCTCGAAGCTCGGCTTCGGTTAAGCTCTCCTAGATATGCATTCAGTTATTTCGGAAACAGAAAAAGTTCTTACCGGATTCATCTGAAAATCGACGAATGGGAACTTGTGACGGGCGAAACAGTCGTCAGTTTCGCGGTGCTTGATCCACCTTTGGCGCTGTCCTCGCGCTCCTCCGCGGCGATGGTTTCCTCGAGCTCGCGAAGCGCCGCGAGGTTGATGATGCGCGGGCATCGGTGGAGGCGGGACGGGAGGCAGCTCTGGAGGTTCGGGCGCCCAGGACATCGACGACGAACCGGAGAGGACGCTCTGCCACGTGGGAACCGGAGGAAGAGGCATCATGGGAGGCGAAAAAATGTTTGGAGGAGGCGGGAGAGGCGTCGGAGCGGGAGGCTGCGGAATCGGCGACGCGTTGAAGAAGAGGTCGTGTGCCGGAATGTGCGTCGGACGCGGAACGTGGTGAGTCCGCGGGGTGCTGAAGAACGGGCCGTAGTCCGGCCTCGGCCTCTTCCCGCCGTGGTCCTCGTCTTTGGTGGGGGTCGACAGCTGGGATCACAAGCATTATTTTTGGTTGAAGTCAGTCCAAACTCACCACTTTGCTCCAACGGCTGCTCTTCACGGAGGTCACGGGCGTGAAGTTGTATCCCGACTTCCTTCGGCTTTCATTCACAGGGCTTCTCTTGGATCCGGAGGGCCCGTGGGGCGACGAGGGATTCATGCCGGCCGGAGGACGATTCTCGCTGGAGTTCTCCTCGTCGATCACGATGATGTCCGAGACGCCATCGCGGATTTCACCTTCTTCGATGTCGTCGTCCGAAATTTCGATGTAATGGACTGCGGGATCTGTCATCTGCATAGAATGGGGAAGTGAAGCAACGAAAGTGGAGCAGAAATTAGCCGCGAGCGCGAGAAAATGGAAATTCCGAGCGACGAGAGCGCAAACTTATTATAATCGAAAATTCGAAAGCGAAAATCGCCTCAGCAGTAGAATTTGCATGTTCGTGCAAAGGCGACGTTGCCTGATCGGAAAGGCGCCTACGGTACTCATTTCAAATTTGAATTTTGCAAAAACGTTTTGACGTTGGCAGGATTCGAACCTTCGGTTCCGTAGACCGACGCGTCTTTATCCATTGTGCAACGAGGCCACACGTCAGTTCTCACTCACCACGCGAGCAGCCACTGAACGGTTTTCGGGAGTACTACTATCAAAAATGATCAGACCTATCCTCTAGAAACGGTTTTACACGCACTCATAGTCACACTGGATCCGCCTGTTTTGAGATGTAACTAACTTTATTAACCGAATCTCCAATAAATACCTCTATTTACACACGGTTTTATCTACAATCCATCTTCTTTCTCATCGTCGGCGTCACCCTGAACATCTTCCCGTGTCCGGGAACGATGTAATCCACCCTGCAGAGGAGTAACCTCCTACTCTGCTTCTGGACCTCTGCGTTCCACGCCAGCGGCTCCCACATCCTGGAATCGTCGATGTCTCCTTCCGCTATGAAGAGGTCTCCGCTGATGCCCACGGTTCCTAGATTCTCCACATTCGTCACGATAACCGAAACGTCCTCCGCTGTGTGCCCGGGCGTCTTCAGGAGCATCACGTTCGCCGTGAGCTGCTGGCTCTCTTTCTGGAAGAAGACTTCTTAGGATTGAATTAGGCCTTGGCTTGCCTCAAAGAGATCGGAAAAGTTGAATTTTGATTTGTGGTGGGCGATGTTTCCTTGGAAGTGGATGGCGTCGGGGAATTCGTTCGTGTTTCCCGAGTGGTCTGCGTGGCCGTGAGTGGTCACGACGTAGTTGACCAGCGGCGGAAGCACGCCTACTTGGACTAGTCCTAAAAATAGGCTGGAATGCACGCATCATTGGATAACCTTACTCGTCAAGAACATCGTTCTTTGACTGATATCCGTTCCAAGTCCCGTGTCCACAATCATCTTCCTTCCTTCGTCCTCCACAAGCGTTATAGTGCAGATGAAGTTATACTGGTTGTAGTTGATGTGCTCGGCCATTCCCTGAAGGTCAAATCGAATTAAACTGATTCTAAGCCAGGATTACCTCTCTGAGGACGACGACTTGTGCCTTGGGAGGTGGCGGAGCGGTTACAACGTCAAATACCTCGTAAACCCCTTTTGTAAGGGTTCCTTCTTTCTCCTTTTGCTTTTTGATTGTTCCGAGAAGCGAGGAAAGTTGGCGGCTTAACTCGCGCATTCTGTTCTCCCAGTCGGAGCCTCCGGGTTCGGTTACTGTAACGGAATGGGTCACAAATCGAAGTAATAAAAGCAGAAGCTAACGGCTAAGAAAAGCAAAAAAAAATGACTAAAAAAGTTTTTAAAAGGTTGATTAAATAAAGCAAAAAATTCAAAAAATTTCGACCTCGGCAGGATTCGAACCTGCAATCTTCGGTTCCGTAGACCGACGCGTTATCCATTGCGCCACGTTACGGTGCTTTCACTTGCACTGATGCCACTGATGCTTCAAAACCGGTTTCGGTGGCTACTCAAGTATGAATTTCGTGGTTTCTCAGCTTCTTTATTCATTTGACCACGATTTATGATCCCTCTTTTGCTTCGCTTGCACTCATTCTTACCTGTTTCGCCGGATCCAAACGTAGTCGGGGGTACGGTAGCAGCCGGCATAAACGCGTTAACGGGAACGATCGGCTGTTTCTCCTCGACCTGCGGAGTCATGAACTGCCAACTTCCGCCACTCCCTGAAACATTCCAAGATCGTGTTTTCCTCTCTCCTCTTATCTTTGCTTGGATCGCAGATTATAAAAGCGCAAAGACGTCATTAGCCCCAACTGATCCATGCATGAGTCGCTTATCTGCGCTGCTGCTTTTTTCTCTCTTCACTCGCCTAATCTCCGCTTCTGGACTCTTCATCTCAGGTGAAACTTGCTCCAGTCCTGAGCTAAGGGATGCCATCGAGAAGGTAGGATTTGAAGCCATCTCTTATATAATTCCTGAACTCGGTTTAGAGCCTCAAAGAGGACATCTCAAAATCTCTGATCGCCCTCAAAGAAGAACTACTAAGAAGCGTGAAACCGGCGCATTTCGTTGTCTTTTGTGGTCCGAGCAGCCACCAGTACAAGTACATCGCCCAGTCGTGCCAGTTCTGCACGCACGGGAACGATAAGATCACGTGTCATGTGTTCGAGTCGGATAAAGTTTGAGTAGATTACCTTGCGTTTGCTCGGGTTTGGGACTCGATTGAGGTGGCTGGGAGACTTGGGAGACAGAGCCTTTCCAGGATTCTTCGTCGGGAGATGTGATCACTGGAAGGTGCTTCGTTTCAGCTTCGTATATTCGGGGTTTTCTTAACAGAAATTCCATTTCAAATGGTTTTAAGTAATTTAAAGGAATACATTTGAAGAGATACAAGATAGAACGCTAGAACAACTCACCCTCTAAGCTTATTCGCATCAGGTCTTCGCCACCTTATTCTCCTCGTGGTCGTGGGTTCAGGCGTCGTGGTGGTCGTGGTGCTCGTTGTAGTCGTCGTAAGCCTTTTAGGCGACGTGGGTCGGCGGCCTCCTTTTCGGTTATCAATGAATTGCTGAAAGCAAACAGACATGGCCTCGTGGCGCAATGGATAATGCGTCGGACTACGGAACCGAAGATTGCAGATTTGAATCTTGCCGAGGTCGAAATTCCTTCTTACCTGAAAAAGTCCTGCCAATTCTTTGAAATCTTCTTTTGAGAGTGTTGGTGGCTTCGGCTTCTTCGATTTTGCTGGAGGCCGTTTTGTGGTCGTCGTGGTCGACGACGGGTAGATGATGCTTGGGACTATGAAGCTGGGGATCATGCTCATCTGAAAGCTCAAATTTAGGTTTTGAAAATTAGATCGAAACCAAACTTGCTCAGATACGTTGATCACATTGGGATCGGCTGGGTCCATCTCGTCCCCATCTTGCGGATTCCCTAAGTTGTCGAGGGTGATTCTGGAGACGGATCCGCGGCCTTTTCCGCGCACGAAATCGCGGAGTTGTTTCAGTTCAAAGTCTTCGAGGAGGGCGATGTTCTCGAGTATCTCATCTAAATTGCAACATTGATTACTGCCATATTAGGCATTATAAGGATGATATATGGAATCTACAGTAACAACACCCACCTTCCAGCGTTCCAGCAGCCCCGAGCGGCATCAGCACCGCGAAGAAGCCGGCGAAGACGAAGAGAACGGCGTTACGCATCCGATCGATGATGCATCCACCGTTAGTGACTAAGAAGGTCGAAAAGTAGGGCTCCCTCCAACTCCTCCTTGTTCCGTGAAGAACTGTCGGCCGCCGCCGTGGACGGATAATAACTCCCCGTCGGGCGCTGGAGTGACCCTGAGACACTTAAATATTCCCGCCAGCAAGTTACAAAACAAACAGGTTAGGAGAGAACGTCGATGGCGACACACCGCTTATGTGGAAATTGCATCGCATGAACTTGACCATTATGGTCAATTTAGGCGCGATTGGGGAAAAGGCAACGTGGTGGGCGCACGTGGATCTGGATGGAATCCAGAGATTGGTGGAACGAGAAAATGAGTCAAGTGGGGGATCGGGTTTGGGCACACGGAATACTGTAATTATACCTGGACACAAAAAACGAACGTTTCCATCGAGTGTTCTTTGTTGGGCTGAGTTCTTTGCATACAGGATGTGCGGTTTGGGAGAACAAAGAACACAGAGGGACTGGTTAGGGGGCTTAATTTGGGGTTGTTTTACGGTAGAATTGCATTTGGATGCAAAATGTTGTTGATATCGGTTTTGATCATCGATGTAGGTCGTTCTGTGAAAACCCCAGCCACGTTTGACTTTTATTTCGATGAGTTTGTGTTTAAGATTCATTACAAGCCTGAACAGACCCTTTGCCTAAAAATCAATGACCCGATCGTGCTTGAATCGATCCAGTTGGGCGTCCGAATACCCGAGTTCTCTCTGCAGAATCTCCTTCGTGTGCTCCCCGAGCATCGGCGGGGCTGATCGGATCTCGTTTTGAGCTTCGGAAAACTCAACTGGCGGAGCTAAAAAACACCTTATGCATGGCCAAAGATTCTCCTCACCTGTCACGGTCACTTCTCCGTACTTCTCGTGCTTCACCTTCTGCACGAGTCCAAGGTGCTTCACTTGGGGGTGTTTGTAGGCTTCAGCCAACGTGTTCACAGGTCCAGAAGGCAGCCCAGGGTAGTCCAAGGTCTTCTGCCAGTATTTCAGCTCCTCCTCGTGGAATCGATCTTGCATAATTTTCAGCAGCTCGTCGCGGTTTTTCACGCGGTCTTTGTTTGTCTTGAATTTGGGATTTTCTGCCAAATGCTCCAAATTCATCATCTTCACCAACTGGATATCGGAAATCGGATTTTCGGGTCGTAAGATTGGATCTAACCTTAGCGAAAGCGGCGTCATTTCCAGCTCCAACTACATAATGACGTCTTTCTTTGGTTTCAAACGCTTGGTAAGGAATAATCGACTCGTGCTCGGTTCCCCAGCGGCGTCCTTCGAGTCCCGCGTTCAGGAAATTGCTCCCGATGTTCATCAGACCCGTGATCTGGGTGCTGAGCAGGTTGCAGTCGATCTTCTGACCTCTTCCGATCACATTCCTCTGCAGCAACGCGGCCAAAACCGCTCCGTGGGCGTAGAGGCCGGTCATCATGTCCGTCACGGCGACTCCGGCCTTGGCAGGGCCGCCGTTTTTGGGTCCGGTGATGGCCATAAAGCCTCCGACAGCCTCCGCGATCACGTCGAAGCCGCCGTGTTTCGCGAAGGGTCCAGTTGAGCCCCAACCTGAACACTTATTGTTACAAAAGCTTAGAATTTCGAAGTTTTACCAGTGATCGAGCAATAAATGAGCTTCTCGTTCTCCTTTGCGAGGTCTTCATATCCCAATCCGAGCTTGTCCAGCCCTCCGGTCTTGAAATTCTCCATTAGCACGTCGCTTTTCAACGCGAGAGATTTGGCCTGAATTCTGTAGTCAGAGTATAAACTGAAGATCGAAGTTTACAATTTTCTGGCCATCGGAATGTTCTAAATCGATGGCTAAACTTTTCTTGTTCCGGTTGAGACACAGGTAATAGCAGCTTTGGTCGTTGATTTGGGGTGGAATCCAGTTTCGGACGTCGTCGCCTGTTCCTAAAAGCGAAAATATGTAATTTGAGGCACAAACAGAAATGCTAAAAGGGCAAAACGAACATCCTCAGCACACACATTTTTGACACCAAGGTTTTGTCTGAAGACCGTCGTGTGTATCTCATCATAGGTCACCCACAGGCGTCGAACGCGCGCCGAGTTGTGCGGCGACCGAGCGCTCTCGCACTGTTCTATCGAGTCACTTACCGGGACGCTCGATTTTCCATACTTCAGCGCCGAGGTCACTCAAAATCATCGTGGCAAAGGGTCCGGCGAGAATGCGCGTGAAGTCGGCGATTCGGATTCCAGACAGCGGCGAGACGGCTTTCGACAGCATACTTTCTGAAAAGAGAGACGCTTGTTAGAAGTGTCTAGACATCCGAGAGAAATGCAACAGAAATGACCGCGCCACGAAGATGCACACGTGTTTGGGGCTGCGAAGGGAACCAAATTTCGAGTGTGCTCTCTGTGCTCGACGCGCTTGATGTGTCTGATCTTTCATGGTCCGGACGCGACGGAATCGTTTTGTTTATCAGGTGGAGTTGTGATTCCAACGATTAAATCCGTGTGCGAGGTGTTGAAGTGATACTTCACTCAAAACATTCAGAAATTCGGCCTTTGCAACGTGTCATATGTCCATATTTTGTTACATAACAGTTCATTTCAGACAAAACTAACGCTTCAGACAAGAAGTCTACAAGAGAGAAAGGCATCTTTCCTTGAAGTGGAAACTTCGATAGAGCATAATTTAGGGGCCTAATAGAAGATGTCTTAACTAATGTCGACGGTCATTTAGCACTCGACAAATCCGCATGAACCAGACAGGTCAAGGCATTGGTATTCACACGTCTGGTTGTTGTCTCAAGGCTGTCTAATGGTCTGTTCTTAAATAATGGCCCAGAAAAGTTTCAAACCAGAGAGAGAATGCTTCGAATGCTTCGAATCGTTTCATGACAAGCTAGAATGGCTCTGAAACGTTCACGACAGGCATTAGGACGTTTCCCAGTGGCTATGAAACGTTTCACAAGAGGTTAGAATGCATTTAAATCCATTTTTGAACGTTTTTAAGCAAAAAAACGTATCAAAACGATCGAATTCGACTTTTGTGACCTCTTCGGACCCCTATTCACCTGCTCCTGCGATCAATTCTCCGCTTTTTCCCGAGTTTTGCAGCTGCGGCGAGTCGCTGGCGTTTGCACGCCGCCGTCGCTCGCAGCCGGCGGGGCCCGCCCCCACCGAGCGTGTTTGAACCGAATTGAAATGGCTTCCTAAAAGTAGTCGGTCGCCGCACGCTGCCGCGTCGCGGCTTTCGCGTTCGCGTGCGAAGGAGTTTTGCTAGAATTTTTGCGGTTTTCTTAGCCGAATTCAGCCAGAAATCGGTTGTCTCCGGGCCAAAAAGGGTTGATGGTCGGTTGATTTTGATGTGGGCCACTGCTGCTCACATTTAGAAGACTTTAGAAGTTTAAAATATCGCGAACGTTCGACGACACGTGCAAAAAACGGAAAGTTCGTGCGGCTGCCAGCAAGTGACCTTGTTGTGCAGCGTTTGGTGTCGTTTTCGTTGCTTATTTTTGCTTGAAAATAGGGTTTGATGTTCTTTTTCGCTTTTTTATCGATGCATTCATTAGTCTTCGTCATTCCCGCATTCAGTTTTGCACTTTTGAGCAAAATTTGCGTCTTTTGGCACGTCAAGAGCATTTGTCGTTAACTAGCCGCTGTTTAACGCCAATAAGTGCCTAGACATCAGAGAATCATTTCTCAATAGGTTTTTCAAAGTTTTTGTCAACAATGCCGCGATTGTCTCGCTTGACCACGCGATGCGTAGTCTTTATTCCGAATCAATATGCTGATCTCAATGTATCTTCTTTGCAGAAGGGGTAGAAACAGCACTATGTCGTTCAGTCGACTCGCCACCCCCAGCGGCACCTTCCGCCTGTGTGTCATCCCCGTCAGAGCGGCCCATGCTGCTCCCGCCGTCGCCGGTGAGCTGCTGAGAATCCTAGGAGCGCTTCTAATTTCCGAATTTCAGCCGTTCCGGTGAAGGCCGAAGAGCTGGACAACCCGGGCTTCTTCCAGAAGATCGCCCTCCGCTTCAAGGGCATCCCGCTCAAGGGTGAACTCCACCGCCCCAAGAGCATGTTCGACGACTGCGACAAGGAATGGTTCGCCCCCGAATCCCTGCCGGCCATGCCCAAGGACTACAAGGAGCACCCCGACCGCGACCTGGTGAACTTCCCCTACCCCGAGAGACAGATGTACGCCCCGAAGACCCGCATGTTGATGATCCCCAACTCCTGGATGACTCCTTTCGAGAAGGTCACCGGAACCTCCGGACCCTATGTCTTCTTCGGAGGTCTCTTCGCCTTCATGGTCAACAAGGAATTGTGGGTTTTCGAAGAGCAGGGACACATGCTCTGCGGATGGATTCTTTTCTACCTGCTTATCTCCCGCACCGTCGGATGTAAATTGCTGTCGTTCCTTCCGCGCTCTTTAAACATCTGAATTTTAGACAGAATCGACAAATACCTTTACGGAGAATTCCAGAACCGTATGAACTACTTCAAGGGACTCATCGCCGATGACTTGAAGGAGGCCGTTGAATTCCGCAAGAACTCCGCCGCTGAGACCGAGTCGCTCAATGCCATCAAGGAGAAGTTCCCCGTCATCTTCAAGGAGAACATGGAGCTCCAGCTCGAGGCTGCCTTCCGCGCCAACGTCGAACAAGTCGCTACCGAGATGAAGCGCCGCATCGACTTCCTGCACGAGACCGAAGCCACCAAGGCCCGATTTGAGCGCGATCACATGGTCAAGTGGATCACCGAAAACGTAAGCTTGCTTTTGCTGGAAATTGGCCTCACCGTTTGCCCCATTTCAGGTTATGAAGGAGGTCGACCAGAAAGCTTTCAAGGACCAGTTCATGCAAACCTGTATTCAGCAACTGCAGGGACTTTCCGCCCAGAAGTAGACGTCCTCGCCCCTCATCGTCCGTTTCTGTTAATGAGCCTATGAGTGTAGGAATAAACTGATTGTAAAGGATAGATCTTTTTAGATAAAGTTATTGTTCTACAACAGAATTAGGTGCCCACGTGGTCTCTTCAGATAAAGCTATTGTTTTACAGGTTAACAGTGAGCGCGTTTATTTCTGAAAAATGCGATACCTGGACAAGTTGAGCTAACCGCTGCTTGAAAAATGCGATACCTGGACAAGTTGAGCTAGCCGCTGCTTGAAAAATGCGATACCTGGACAAGTTGAGCTAACCGCTGCTCGGTTCTTCTTGCTTCAGCGATGGAACGTTCCTCAGAGTGTCGTCGTTCTTCCTCTTTGGCGCGATGGGAACATTTGGCGGAGGTCTGAATTAACCAAGAAATAAAAACTGCAAATGCGCTCACTCACCCTTTGGGAGGCGGAGGAGTCGGCGTCTTGGACACTTCGCCGCTCTCGCCAGTGCCAGTGTCGATACTCTTGGTCAGCAGAACGTCCTTGTCGTGGACCTTCGCGGTCGCCTTCTTGCTGGAGGTCTTGCAGGAGGTCGTCAGCGTCGTCACTCCAATCAGCAGCATTGTCATGACGTTGATCTGGAACGGGCGACGTCATGTCCACTCAAACAAAACGACGTCACTTACCAAAAGAATCAGGGCGGACGACATTTTGGACACGACCGCACACGGCGTCAGAGAGCGGAAGGAGTGAGTGGGACCAGACGCATGTGTCATGTCTAGATTGAATGTCTGCAATGACCAAAGTGAAACAGGAAGTACAGAAGTTAAGGGAAACGCATTTTCAGGATGCGCGTCCAACGGAAGCGGTCCTCTCGTTCTCCCAGAGAGCCTCTCGCGCGCTTTGCCGCCGTAACGAACTTCCGAGGTGTCAGGAGGGGAATTTCGAAATTCACCTGATTCTGATCACAAAATCGCGTCCGACCGCTCCTTCGAGCACCTCCGACTCGGAATGATGACGATGACGATGGCAATCTTCTAAATCTTCTTCTTCCGGACTGGTCTTCTGCCTGCTCTTGCTGGCCGCAGAGCATCTCCGACTCGGGGGGGGGGGAGCCAGACACGGAAGTGTCTGGCTTCCATTCCCAGACGAGACTCGTCTTGAGGTCCACTGGCTCACTTCGAGCTTCAGACTGAACTCGTCCGAGGTCCACTGGCTCACTTCGAGCTTCATCTACGAGTGGTGAGCGAGCGGTCGGTCGACTCGTCTTCTCCTCCGGATTCGCTGGAACGCCGCCTGAAGCCCACGATGAAATCTTCTTCTTCCGGACTGGTCTTCTGCCTGCTCTTGCTGGCCGCAGCAGCCGTTTTCTGGATCGCCGCCATCGTCATCGTCGTGAAAGGAACCAACGTACACCGCGCCTTCGTCGGACCTGGTGAGTCGACGATTCTGGTTCGCAATTAATGCGTATTCGATTTTCAGCACAATTCCAGAGCACCGCTGATTCGAAGAAATTGGCAGCCATTGTGGCATCAATAAATGGATCGATTTTTGAAACCATTTAATGTGAGTTTTGAATAAATTGAGTATGGGCGAGTGGCGGCCAGATGCCGCGTCCAAACTTTATTGTCTGAAATGACCGCAGTCCAGCTCACCATCTGTCTGTGTCTGATTCCACGTGTGTCCGTTGGGTCCTAGAAGGCTTTTTGACCCGGCGACGAGCGGTCGGGTCTCCTGATCGCAATTCTGCTTTCGCCTCAGTTTTCGCTGTTCCCAAGTGCTTTCGGTGTGTTTTTGCGAATTTCTGCGATTAAAATCTCGATCTTTCGGTACTTTTCCGATAGTTTTATTGGACGAGGAGCGCAATTCTTTTTTGATTTTCCAAAATTTCAAAATTCTCTCGGCTTTCAGAGATGTTGGGCGGCCTGGATCTGACGCCAGCGTATCTCAACGACAGCAACAACCCTCCCCGGCTCTACTACCGCTATAGAGTCGAGTTCTTCTTTGAGCGGGATATCGACCACACGTGGATCACACCCCTTTTCCGGGATTATTGGTGGCACACGGTGACCATCTCCGTCGTCTACTTCTTCGTCGTGAAGGCCCTCCAGCTGTTGATGCGCGGCCGAAAGCCGCTCGAACTCAGGCCGGTGCTCTTCGCCTGGAACGGAGCCCTCGCCGTCTTCAGCATTGTTGGGTAAGTCATGCTTTCTTTGAAATTTGGCTAATTTCTTGTACAGATTTATCCGGACGTCGGAGGAATTCTTCCACGCCGTCTTCGACGAAGGACTCGTCCACTCCGTCTGCCGCTGCTTCCCTCCTGATTCCGTCGGGGCGCACTGGTACCTTTTCTTCGCTTTTTCTAAGATTGCTGAGCTTGGCGACACGGTCTTCCTTGTGAGTGCTTTGACTTCCTTCGCTTTTGCTCATTTGAAACGTGCTTTTCAGGTTCTTCGCAAGCGTCCCCTCACGTTCCTCCACTGCTACCACCATATGTCCGTCATGATCTACACTTTCCATTCCGGTAACTGTCATTCCTTCCTTGTCAACTTCTTAACGTAATCAATTATTATAGGAGCTGAACACATTGGAGCCGGCCGATGGTTCATCGTTATGAACTTCCTCGCGCACTCCCTGATGTACACCTACTTCGCGATCGCAGCGCTGGGAATCCGAGTCAATCGCGCCGTCGCCGCCTGTGTCACCCTCGTCCAGATCTCTCAGATGGTCGTCGGCGTCGCCATCAGCGTTTCCGTTTACTTCATTAAGACGAGGACGTAAGTTCAGCTCTTCTCTTGGCTTTCACCCAAATCCTCCCATTTCAGAGACCACAAATGCCAGCAGAGCTTCGGCAATCTCAACTTGGCGTTTTTGATCTACGCCAGCTACTTGATTCTCTTCGTCCGGTTCTTCATCCGCGCTTACATTTCAGGTCCCAAGAAGTCCACCGTTGCTCAAAAGAAGAAAACTAACTAAAATCTCGATTTAATTAATTTTCTGTTATTACGAGAGTAAATTATTGAATTCCAGGTGTAGCGTTTATTTACAAGGAATGCACAGTGGCACACGCAGAGATCTTCGGCTTCTGGATTCTCTGAGAATTACTCTTTCCGCGCTTGGAAACGGTCGTAGTGGTTGTTTTCCCAGTGTTTCAGGTAGCGGACTCGTGGAAGGCGATCCACGTTTTGAGGCCCGGAAGAGTCCTTCCCGGCGGTGCCACTGCTTGAGCCGAAATGTACGCTTCCTTGGGTAGGAAACCACGGAATAGGCGGGTTCACTGGAAACACATTTTAGGTGTCATTAGCTAGATTTTGAGGTCACTTTTACCTGGATCGAAGACATCGTGCGACAGTGACGGACGATACTGGTTGAAGCCGTTTTGGAATTCTGAATTTGCTTAAATTTATCGAGAAATTCGAGCTTCGCTTTTACCTGACGACGAAAAGCTGAGTTGATCAGCAACACGCCAAGAATTCTCGTGTTTTTCTTTGCTGTTCCCAGATCGAAGATGTCCTCTATTACTGTCGCCATCGATCTCTGGAAGTCTGCTGTTCAACGGTATCGATCCGTCTGAAATTCGAAATTAGGAAAATCCCATTTTAGAAATTTAAGAGAGCAAAACCCACCAAACACATTGAAAGACCGACTTCTATCGACGTTTTGCAGTTCTAAACAGGATTTGTACAAGAATCCTCGATTTGTTGACAAACCTGGAGGCATCATAGGGAAGTCAGGCAGGCTTTCTATTACCTCATTTGTGGGAATTTCTAGACTGGATTCTTCTCGTTTCTCTTCGACGACGAGTTTCCTTGGGAGGACGGGTCTCGCGTGATGGGGACGTCGACCGAAATCTGAAAAATAAGGAATTTAATCCAATAAAACAATGGAAATACCTAAGCTCCCATAAGGATCGACGACAGCGAGCATGGAGTGGGACAATCCTGTCATGTCCAAAGCGGCGGCAAACAAAATCCAAGAGGAGAGGGCGGAAAAAATCAGCGAAAGAAACAAGGCGAGGACGAGGAGGACGCGGTAGAACCCGTCGAGGGGATCCATCTCGTCCGGCTGCCGCAAGAAACTAGCGATTCTCTCCTCGAGCGTGTCGCTTCCGACACTCCCGATGGTGTCGATGGTCGACTGGCGAATAAAGCGCTCGGAGCAGCTGAAAATCGAGCAGCCGGAACTGGATCCAGAGCAACTCGGCTCCGGCGAAGCGGACATCACACTGCGGCGGCGCTTTCGGGGACCATCCACCACCGAATTATCGGTGTTTGGGCGAAGGTCGCCGCGATTTGGCATGGCGACCTAGATTCCGAGCGGAAAACGGGAATTTGCATAAGGATTGGGAGATGCCGAGGGCCACGGGGCGGTTTTTGGTGTTTTTTCGTGGAGGTGATAAAGAAATAGTTTTTGTTGGACTTGGAATTCTCCGATTCGGGGTTGAAAACAGGGGAGCTCGTCCTGTCACACCTTTATGGGTGGTAAGAACATACCAGCCCTGTCGATAAAAGCAATTTGAGTTTCAAGAGGTGCAGCACACACATGCTTGCAATTCGCAATCTAATTTTGCAATTTGCAATAATCTTTTTTATTTGAATTTGCTCTCACAAATTTTTTTCTTTGTTTTTCAAATCCGAGTCGATTTAAATGGCTCTTCATAACCTTGGCTTGTGATGGCAAGCTAAACGAAAAATGAAATTCGCAAGGATTTTGGTCCCAACTTTGAGCAATTCGATCGACGAGTCGCCTGGTTCAATGTAAAGTACAGGCTTCCTTGCCGAACTAAATTTTCTAAGGTTGGTAAGAAAGAGGATTTTCAGAAACTAAGTAAGAGAAATTTGGAATTTTACAAACTGGAAGAGTAGTCCGATGATTCAGTGTTGAAACCAGAAAGTGCACTTCTCAAACGTGCCTACTACCAATCCGCGAAATCTCAAAAATAAGGAAAAAATAACATTCTGTATTTGGTTTGAAGGGCTTCGGCGCATGCAGAAACAATCAACACTGTGATTGCACTGAAAATCAGAATGTTCAAATGGCCGTCCTATGATATCATCAGTAAAAAGCACAAAATCGCCATGACTTCGAGTTCGATCCGCGTTCGCCTCTGTTTGCCGTCCTCTGTTTTCCCAAAAGCTTTTCGCCTATCGATCAAAGGAACGCGCGACGCCCGCTGACCACCGGTCGCTCCCGCCAGTAGCCCCTCGTTCTAAGCCTCCTCGGAGACCTCGCTGGAATTCCCCTAATTCCGATCAAAGCGTTCCATCACGCATTTTTCGTTTTTTCTTCTTGGTTTGCCCAAAAGTGCGATTCCATCAAAAAAGGGCTTTTGATCTCCGGCAACAGGCTCCTCGACCAGCTGCTGCTTAAGCTGCTTAAGTCGCGCTCGGCCAAGCGTTCTTCGCGTGTTCTTGTCGTCTTGACACATACATGACGACAGTTTGCAGGTGGTGCGAGAGGAGGACGCAGCTTCCGCATTTTTGGGAATTCGCGAGGATTTTGGTCGTTTGCAGTGCTAGATGGGTGAGTGGAGGTCAGGTTAGCAGTTTTGAAGTTGTATTTAGAAGGCTTGAAACGTCGGCACATCGCTGACCGGAGGAGATGAGCGGATCGGACGAAAGCGGAAAGTTCCGGTGCTGCTGCAGTTGCTGCCACATCAAGGTGAGTTTTTAGAGGTTCTGATGCATTATAAAACCTAGTTTTGATTGCAGAACAGCACCTACGGCATCGCCATCATCAGCCTCGTCCTCATCATCGTAAACTTCGTTCTTAAAGCCTTCGGCTACTCGCAGATCGACTGGAACTGGGAACTCCTCTTTTTCATCGTCGACGGCCTCGCCGTCCTCAGCCTCTTCTACGGCATCTACTCCGAAAAGGCCTCTTTCTTGCAGCCTTTCGCTGTTCTCTCGGTCTGTTCTCTTCTTCTACCTCATATTAATCTCAAATTCCAGATTTTCACGGTTTCCTTCCTCGCTCTTCTGGCCGCGTTCTGCGGCACCGCCATCTACGATTCGAAATCCTACGCGGCCGAATGGTTCGAAATGGAGCTAAGGAAGAGGATGGACGCGGGGAAGCATCTCCGTTTCAATTTGACGTTTTCGGATCTTGTGTGGATTTCTTCAAGCGTCGGAATTTGTTGCCTCGTTCTTTTGACCGCCCTCCATGCGTGGTTTCTTGTTTTGGTGGTCAAATGTGCCCAGTTTTTCCGGTTTTTGGAGACGCAAACGGTTAGTTGCATATTCTAAAATGTTCTAAAAATAGCCTTGTTTTATTTCAGAAGAGCGACATCGAAAGTCAAGAATAATAGCTCCATATGATGCATACACACGTGTACATACGAGAGTGTGATATTTGCTTTGTGACATGAACTGTAATCAAACAACTCAGCAAATTGATTAGTTCTCAAGCATCCCGCCTTCCAGCGGACCACCCCACTTTGAGCCAATCATGCTCCTCTTCGCCACAATAACTGACTTTCCAGCCTTGAGCAAATAATCCTCTGTCCTCCACAGAACTTTTCATTCTAGGATCGACACAAATCCACCCGGTCCAATCCTTCGAATCTAAAGCTTCCAACAATTCTTCATACGCGTCCACGTATCCCTCGAAATGCATCACAAATCCATTTTTCACGCTTTCCACAAGACTCGAGCTCTGCCTGTTTTCCATACACGAACTGATTCCTCCGGTCGTCTTCGTTTGGAGCTTCTTAAAAACGTAGTTTCCGACAAAATCATCCCCGCTGACGTTAAGAAATTGAACGGAGAGAATCGAGGCTGTGATGTGCGCGATTCTACTTCTTTGGGTAGAATTCAGGCTGAGGTTGGACTTGCGACAATTGGCCTGCACCAAACTTACAGGATATTGGTTCTCTTCCAGAATCTTCTTGATCTCGCCGAGCACTTCACAGTCGATTTCCCGCGTATTTCCGAAATCGTCAGTTTTAAGCACGATTTTGACTAATTCGTCCTTCCTTTTGTTCCATGATTTGAACTCGACAGGTTGTTCGTTGTGGATCAGTTTGCAGGAAATGGACCCAAACGCAAAGCAGATCACGAGAGATAGATCTCTGGTGTTATGGATCCTGGCGCTCACAATTCGTTTCTCGTAGGGTTCGGACCAGTTACTGCTGAGTTCGGCGAGGTCCATTCTCTGAGCGCGCGTCCAAAGGCTGAAGATTCCGTTTGTGGGCTTGTAAGTGAAGCGCGAAAACTGGTGATGGACGTCGTCGATGAAGTCGAACGGCACAAAATCCATCACAGAACGATGCCACAAAACTGATTTTGGTTAGGGTCTATCGGATTAAGGTTTAGGTGATAAATGTGTGAAACTGACACTTTCGAATGAGAGAATGCGTGGCTTTTCCACTCTGAACCAGATGGCCTTTATTTGAACTGAATATTCGGTTTTTAGATATTTTGTGTCATGTAAACAAGTAACTTTAGACTAGGGCAACATGGTTCACTCGTTGGTTGCACGTAGGTTGCCTCCATTCCCGTTGGCACAAGGCATCTCTTGTTCCCATATTTACCTCTCAAACTCGTAAATTCAATTTTCAGTATATTAGGATCAAAGGTTAACCATATTGAATTTAATCTCCCCGGCTAGGTCTATTCGAACCTTCAAAATCAATTCAATGGACACAAATTCGCTTCAGCCAACACATTTAAGCCCAATATCGCGTTTCCAAACACGTTTTTACATGAGAATGTAACATTAGCCCTTTAGAAAAGTTTAATGATCCACTCGATCCGCTCGTAAAACACCTCCGTTGGCTCTTGGAGGCTCCCTTCTTTCCCATATGCTTTTTACATTCAAAGCAATGCTTTGTCGCTTATTTAAGGTTTTAGCTGTACTGGCCCTCAGATGTTACAATAAGGGATATTATTGCGCTTCAACGATTTCTGACATAAGCGGATTTCAACTATTGTAAAGTAGCATCCGCGAAGTAACAACCAGTTTTGGGTCATTCTTCGTTTAGGTATCCACGTGCTATGATACGCAGAATTGGAAAAAGTGCTAGGATAATATTGATTTTGACTCTGTTGGTCTTGTTTACTGAAACAGCAAAACCACATTGTTCGAAAGCAAGTTAATACAGTCGGTTTCCGAGTATCCCCATGTTTTAGTTGCTGAAACCAATTCTTAGATCAGATACACCCGTAATTTCTTATCTGGTTTTATTTCTGCATCGCTTGGCGTCCCCATGGCGATCTTGCAACGTGCCAGTTCTGTTGACGTCTTTTGTTTGCTCCTGCCAGCTAATCAGTTTAGTAAAAGTATATCAGAGTTAGCAATGGCTAGCTCTGCTTGAAACTTCAAAGCTAATTTACTAGGTCCATCTGATTCCAAATCTAATCTACTCATGAAAAACTCCCCTACCAAAATAGGCGTGTTCGAGTCCTCTGCGCGTCACCCTCCGTTTGCATCCACGTCATCGCCACTCTTTATCACAATTATTTGCGTTTTGCTGCCATCAAGCAACATTTTCAAGGACTTATTTGCTAATGCACGCTCTCTCGATTCTATTCTTCTCCGTTTGTTTCTTTGCGGCTGCGAGTGCACAGTTCTACAACGAGGAGACCAAAAAGATAATAAGTGGATGTCCGCCCGGCGTCCTCGTTTACCAGGATTTCGGGTTTAAAGTGCATTATGAGTGCAACCAGGATGGCAAAGAGGTCTTGATCGGTGAGTTGGGTTTGACAAAAACAGAAATTTGAGATGGTTGATTTCAGGCTGTACCATCGACGGCTACCTCTACGAACCGAACGAAGAAGCGACCGTCGACTACATCCGAAGCCGGATGTGTGTTCAAAAGCCGGACGCTTTTATCAGGAACGAGATTATCGGTGATTAGTAGCACACGCGAAAGGTTTTTGCACACGTGTTTAGGATGTGTGTCCGACGAGGGTGTCCTTTTGACCACGACTGATACGATTTCCAACAAAGATGGAACTGCGTTCGGTTGCTACGTGAAGAAAGACGCGAGTGGGAGGATAGTGAAGGCGAAGTGGTTCCGGAAGGCGAGGGCGTATAAGTGAAATTCGATGCTGGAAGAGACCTGAGATTTGGTGCTGTGAAGCTTTAAGCAATAAAGAAAAGAGGATACCATTTATAGATCAGTTGAATTACATTAAAACGCTTTGAAGATTTAAGACAATTTAGATACAATTTAGATACTCTGAATCAGCCTGCACCAATAACAGCTTACCACTCTTTCAGGTCTTTAAAAACTTGTTGCCAATGAAAAATCCGTGAAGGTGAAGCTCGGCGAATACACTTCAGTTTTTTCAGACTCAAGTTTTAAGTCTTTGTACCCTGATCTCAGTGACCCCTCTCGTTCCAAACCCTCTTTCCTCCCCTCCGAAACCCTTCCTTCTTCCATTTTTCAAATCTCCCAAAACCAGCGCCACTAATCTCCACCGCGCAATATTCTTTTTTGCGCCTCTTCAAGTGCCAATATCGCTTGCACTCGAGCCAAAAAGCGGTTTGTCAATTGGCCGAAATGTGTTTGCGTTCGGCCGGAAAAGACGACGGACAAATTGCTGCCGAGAACCCATTTGCACGAAACCATATGCGCCGCTAAGATTCGCGTTTTCGTGACTCCCGGCCGTGTGCTGATCTTAGAGTGGCCAGAATCTCCGACTTCTAATCCAATCTGGACCTTTTGTCTTGGTCTGCAAATCCAAAAATCGGATTTGAACAGTCAGTTCTAATTCTAATTCTTCCATTCAAGTTCTTCGGTTCTCCGCTCACTTCTGAATTAAACATGACCGGAAATCTTCGGCCATTTCTCTTCGTCCTCTTTTCTCCGTTTTCGGTGTCCTAATCCGTTAGAAGACATTCGATTAGCCTCCGTCTGCCAGATTAGTCCGCGTGTCCTTGCATTCGGTTTCTTGCTTTGCAGGAGTCTCTATTTTGGGTATTCTGGGTGTTTCATTGTTGTTGTCCTGGGACTTGTTTTCTATAACCACAGAAAATAGAATCTCTATTCTAACCGCTCTAAACTTGCGACTCTCAAGGTCGTCTCCTACGTCGACACCACTTCCTGCATTTCTTCGCTGTTTTCATCGTTTTGCAACTCAATCGAATTCATTTTTAATGAAACGCATTTAAATTGCCGAAGATGTCGGGGAAATCGATTAGTGTGTTGATGCCGGTGAGCGGAGATGTCTGCCTGTATTATGACGGGCGAGACTGGAGACCTTGTTTTTATGATGTTTCAGGTTTTAGAGCTTCATGTTTGCACGAGAAAACGTCGAAATATATTTTAGGATTAGCTAAATTTGAGGAAAATAGTCGCTGTCATTTTGCACTCACTGCGAGTGGATTTGGACTGGTTTTGTGCCCCAACTCAAACAAAAGCCTAGCTGCAATTCGGTTACCTAAGGTACATGTCACCTACAGAAGCGTGCAATAGTTCGTTTTTCACGCCACACCGAGTGGAGTCAAACGCGTTATTGGACAAGTCTGTGGGCGTCACTAGACCAGCGAACCTCTAGCCATACCAAGCATCGCACGACAATCGAGTATCCCTCCGCAGAGTCACCGTTGCCGCCAGACACTAACAATTCAAACAAAGGTCTAGCAGTTAAGTTAACCAGCATTTTGAAGGAGTCAGTACAATTTCTGCTTAGCGTGTCACCTCAACTTTGCGAATCTTCAAAAAAGGAAAGTTCTGCTATTAAAGAATGGGTCCAGCCAAGATTTTTTCAAATCAATTTGGACTGTAGTTTAGAATCGGAGATCAATAGCGCAACACGGAAACAAGCGGAAAGTTAAGTTGACAAAACTTTGGAGCTTCGAGATTCCTAAAAAATGACTGCGGCTAATTTTGAAGAATTTTCGCCTGAATCTGTCGTCTGAATCGCTGCAAATGGAAGCTATTTTGAATATTCTTGATTGTATCTCGAACAGAATTTTCTGCGCGTTCGAATGGTTTATAAAACGGGTTGTTTCGTTAGTTCTGTGAAACGTTATGGTTCATTTTTCATGTCACAGTATTTTAGTGCCACCTTATATAATTATACTCAACTTGACCAAAAACTTGTCTAGACGTGACTCAGAAATTTCGCTCGCGACGGCTCATCGACGAATCTTAATTAGGACGGCGGAGTCGAGTTGAATGTTGCTTCTAGTTGAGACAAATGTTGCTTTTGGGAATGAGACTAATTTGAGGCTTAGTCAGGTGTGATCCTTAGACCTTACCGTAAATACTCAGCTATGATTTCTCCTGTTTATCCTCCCTACAAGACTCAACTTTGTATGTCTGCCATTCCCGACGTAGTCTTCGTCATTATTAGTCGCTTTCCCAAAAACAACTCCGCTCAAACTCGAAGCCTTTCTGGTTTGTAAATAGCTTCCTTCCTTCAGGCGTCAAAGCCATTTGAGGTTTGACCGTGTACGTCTCTTTGCAAAAACAACATAAAACGAAAGACATGTTTTCAACAACAATTACCTTAGATTGAACTTCTGAGATTTGAGAACTCAACGCAAACAATTACCATATCGCCAAGGTCTCGTGCTCCCGTAACGACGCCGTTGATCACGCGATTAATGCGTTCCAAACGAGTTTTTGTCCCCGAAATCGCGTCTCCCAAACGATTCCCGATGTCCTCTTTTCACTTTTGTTCCCAGAATTCAGGTTGTTTTCTTTTCTTTTTTCACCATCGTCAGTTTTCTCAATTAAACTGGCTCTCTAAGAATTCCCTTCTTTAAAATTCACCCGTTTTTGCATGAAATCTAAGTATTCTAGTGACTCGAAGAGTTGTTTGCTTATGAAATTCAATATTACGAGTTCATTTTTGGTGCGCAAAATGCAAATTTCCGGAAAAGAAATGTTCTTTGGACGCCTTCGGAAGTTCTTTGTGGGCGAGAAGAAAATTTTGGAGTGAGAACTCGTCTGGGTTCAATGCTTCCAAGAATTTTTCACCTTCAAACTTCGTTTAAGGAGGTAAGAATCGCTTGACTAGGCTTGAGTAAACGTCCGGTTAAAATTATTTCCCGGAATCGTTCTATGCCGTAGAGCTATCTTTGGCTCTTTATTTTCTTCTTTCTGTTTTGAGGAACTGCGATTGCGTCTGGACAAACAAACAACAAAAAAGCTGTAAAAACGGACCTCAAACCGGTCCAAAAATTAACTTGACACTTAAATTTCGCGTTCGAAAAAGTTCGAAATCAGAGTCATTCGAGCAAAACGTTCGACTGCGTTTTAGCCGAAAACCGCCTGTTTTCAGTAAGGTACAAAGCCGTAAAATTGTCGTAATGGCTCCCAAAATAACAAACGAGAGTTTAATCTTTGGGCTTTCTATTTTAGGAAATTCGAGGATAACTTGCGCAGTTTTGAACGTCGACTTTTGTATTAAACGTTTGCCTTTTTTCACATGTCCGTTAACGTTTTGATCTCCCAACATCGCCATTCTTACGTTTCGACGTCAACCGGCCAAAGTTGGCGGCGAGAGCTAACAAGCGATCGGTCGAATCATGCGAGAGAAGGTGCAAATGTCGCAGGACCTCGGAGGTAACCTAAAATATAGCTAGAGCGGCTCGTATTCTTCGATTTTCGTTTATGCACTTTGCTCTATGACATAACAAGTTCTTAGGTCACTTTCCGATCCAATCAGTTTTGTAGTAATCCGTTTACCCTTTCACGCGCGTCATAAGCCACAACCACACTCGCTTTCCGACCTTTAATACTGTTTCCACCCCTCGCTTCTTGTCCCAAATCCTCACTTCAGAAGCACTTATTTCCTCTCCTTTTCACACCCGACTCCTCATTGCTCCTCTGTTCCCACCGCGTCAAAATAATTTGTTCCAAGACGCCCTCTTTTCGACCCTTCCTGTCATAGGTATCAGAGGGCAGAGTCCTCCTCAGGCTTCCTGTTGCGCTTAGAGTTTTAGTGGTACGGCGGTCATCGTAAACATTTGTCTTACGACTTGGCGGATGATCGCGAATTCAGAGGTTTTTGCAGGTCGTTTGGGCGGTTGAGTTATCGTGAAGTTGCGTTTTGAAAACTGAGTAACTTCTCGTTAAAAAGGTCAGCTCTACCGCCTCAAGATTCCAATCTTCAGACATTTAACCCCTAATCTCTTATCTCAACTCATCCTTCTCCCTTCCCTCATCGCCTAACTGGTCCCATCGAAAGGACAATTTGTTAAGTGCTTTCTTCTTTCTGCAATCGCGCTTTTTCACTTCCGTCGCGTGCGCTCCGCGGAAATCGCAAACGCGAACATGTGGTCGTCGATGATTTTTTATCTAATTGAAGAGCCGAAGCTGAATCAAAGTGGCTGCAGCCGCAGATGCCGAAACACGCTTTGTTTCGTGCAGATAAGTGATTGATCGAGTGCTGAGAGAGTTGATTTTTGAGCCGTGGGACTGTAGATCTGAATTCCTTAAGGGATCTTCTTGAAGCTTTTAGAGAGTGCAAAAACAGAACTTTTGTGTACGTGTTTTATTGGGTTAGTGTCGTCCTTAATGCAGAACGAACGCCTTCGGGTATAAACGGAACTGTCTGAGCGTTATATATTTAAAGGGTAGTTCTGCGCAAAATCTTTAACGGTTCATTGATGCAAAATTGTGTTGTACCACGTTCGAATGCATTACACCTCAAGGAACATGTTTGGGAAACCTGCAAAAACACAAAAACAACAACAAATTTTCTCACTTTTTCAAACTATTAGTTTTAACTTGTGGGAATAGCTTTGGGTGTGCTTACGGCTACGTCAAACTGAAGAACTTTTCGAGTTTTAGAAGTTTGTAGCCGTTCTAAAGAGAAACATCAATTCTCGGAATCTGTTTTGTCAGACGAAATTCTCTTCCCGCTGTGTCCTGAACACTCAATCCTCCTTATTTGCACAACACGATTAAAAGACGCGATGCTAGATTCAACCTTAGAACCACAAGAACTCGAGAAATTTGCGTTTTTGACGCTTGACCAAGGATGCTTTTTTTAATATTCAAGTCCATTTTGCAACTTATTTAGTTTTTGTCCGTAATGTAGCTCCTTTGTTAGCCATTTCTGCTTCCCTCGTCATGTCTCGCCTTCAATTAGATCTTGCTTGATGTTGAATGGTAAACACGTGCTCCAGCACGCGAATTCTGTTCTTCTTTCCAAATTAGTCCTGTTTTCCACGGCTTCCAAGATCTGTTTTCTTAAGAAAGAACGACCTTCTTTGAATAATGGCCACATCTCCGCTCGGCCTGTCGCCTTTAATCTTCCTGCGCCTTCGTTTTTGAGTTGACAATCAATCGGGAGTCAATGAAAATCTCATAATTCTTCCAGTCCATTTTTTTTGTCTGCGGGGTAAAAAAACAAATTGGGCACTTCAAGTTGGATCTATGGGTCTGTCGTAGTTCAAATACATAAACATGCAGTATGGAATTGAAACGAATCAAGGAGTGGCTAACACCTTACCCTAAAACTCCAAACGCGTTCTCCTGCAGTACTTAGATCCTCCTATCCCAAACGCGTATACTAATTTGCTGATTTATCGCCTCCAATCCAACTCGGTCGTTTTCCTACCCTCCATCAAACCGCCACTTCTTGCGTAAACCTCCTCCGGTCTCTCCTCTCCTCCCCTGTCCATTTTCCCACAAAAGTACAAACATCTCAGCGGCCACCTTCATCCATCCACATCTCCCAACCCAATTCGTCGTCCTCTTCCACTAATTTCTAATCGTCTCAATTCTTCATTGAGTCATCCTGGGAGGTCCAACGTCATCGCTAATCTGGGTTCCCTTCTCATTAACGTCCAGCCTATCTGCATATTCCAACTCGCGTCATCCAATCCCATTTCGTTTGACCGCTAAAAGGGTCCGAAAACAAGATATCCGATACGTCTGCTTTCTTAGCTAACCCCGTCCTCCCTCAAGCGCTGCTAACTCGGTTTGGTCTTTTTTTGTGCGTCCTGCTTTGTCCTCCTTCTTTTGCACTCTCCACGAGTTTTGGGCTCATTTCCGAGTACGAACTCGCTTCAGATCGGGAATTTCTCGCGGCGACAACTGCGGCCGCGGAGGAGAAGCGGCGGCGGATGAGCGATCGCGGAACATGTCCTCCGCTGACAGTTTTAATTCGGCACTTAATTCTCCGAATCGCTCCACTCGAGAATTTCTCGCGGCTTTTCGCGGCTTTGTTTGTTTGCTCGCTCGCTGCTGATCTTTGTTTCAGTTTTTGAGTATGCGGCGCGACGGGAAATTGGAGCCTTAGGGTCACGAGGTCTGCAGTGGGTTAATAATTTATGTGCGAAAAAATGGACACAAGTTGAAGAGGAAATTGGGTGATGAGGCCTGCAAAACGTTTGATGCTTATGAGAAATCAGGTCGGAAATTAATTAATTTAAGGATGATTCAGAAAGTGTTTTGTCTAATCAGAGTTTGAGTGACGACAGCTCAAGTTCTGCCCTGAGGATATTTTGAAACTCCGCGTCTGAACAACACTTGAGCATGTTTTGAAGAGTCACGCTTGGCTTGAGAGTCGCTTCCTTTCGCTTTTATCTTTATCTCTCCTGCAGTTATTATATGATCCAAACTCAACCCTTTCACGTGTTCTTCCTCGAATCTACTTTTAACTTCAAGTAGTCCGCCTTCTCGTGGACACCAAATTTAGCCCCTCATATCCTGTTCTCCTCCGGCGTTCTTTCCCACGTTCCCTCAAAAAGACCTCAAAAATCTCTTCGGTATTTGGTTGTTCCTAAACTCAACTTTTCCCTGAGAACGCTTTAAACCACTTGAGCACATGCGCCTGTTTGTCCAAAATCCATAAATAAAAGATTAGCCGCCATAAGAAATTCGAGCCATTGTTTGTTGTGTCCTCGGGAGGCACTTCCTAAAATAAAAACAAGATTAGCGAAATTCGTTTTATGAAGTGTTTGGTTTTCCTGGATTTGAGCTTCAAGGTCATTAAGGCCAACGACTCCGAAACCTCTATAAAAACGCTCCTCCGCGTGTTGTACCTGATCTAATCTTCTAATTTTTTCTTTCTGATTCCAGGAAAGATGTGCACGACATCAGCAGCAAACGACACGACGCTGGACGAGGCGTCGAATTCTTCGGCCTACGTCGCCTTCACGCATCTAATGCTCCCGCACGCGAACGGATCGATGGTAAGTCAATCAGCCGATCTCTGACCTGTAAACAGAAACGAGATTAGCCGCCACAAACAACAAACAAACTTGGTCCACCCGCGTCCAATTGAACTGGATTCGAGAGGCAAATCGGCTTTTGCAAGATTCGATTTGGATTTCAATCTTAAATCAAAGCTTATACAAGATCGTACAACTTTCTTCCCTTCCAGGTCCCGGCTGCGAGCCTGCAGATATCGGCGCTCAGGAACTACTGCGAAAACGAGGTCGTGGCGCAGTTCGCGTGGTTCATCACACGACTGCACTCGAACCTCTCGGAGCAGATGAACTGCGACCAGCGGCATCTGGTGGGCGGCATCGACGACACCGTGAAATTCTTCCTCTCACTCATCTTTGTCATCGTCGGCATCGCCGGCGTCTTCGGGAACCTCCTCACCGTCGTCGTCATCTACAAGACGCCCTCGCTCCAGTCCCACACGAACTATTTCCTGGCCAGCCTTGCCACGTCCGACCTGCTTCTCATCGTCGTTGGCGTGCCCTTCGACCTCTTCTACCTTTGGAGAAAGTCCTACGCGCCCGCGTTCGCCGGCTACTGCGAGTTCACCAGCACCTCCATCAGCCTCTTCACCTTCGCCTCGATTCTGACGATCGTGATGCTGACTCTGGAGCGATACGTGGCCATCTGCTATCCGTTCAGCCTCCGGGCGCTCTTCGATAAGGGCACCGTCAAGTGGATCATCTACAGCACCTGGATCATCGCGTTCTTCCCTTCGCTTTATATCGGCCTTCAGGTAATCCCAAAACACAATTATGTTATTTAAATGGACCTTTCCAGTTCAAACCTGTTTCAAAAGACTTCTGTGGATACAATCGAGAAGTCGGAAGTGGTATGGGAAGCTGTGATTATGTCGCTTCGGAGACGTTTCCGTTTCCTTACACGTTTGAGGTAGGCTGGAATTATTCACCAAAAATGCTAAATTGGATTGCATTCTAGCTGATGCTCTTGCTCACCTTCGTGCTCCCGGTGATGTTCATCATCTTCTGCTACGTGCGCATCCTCTACACACTGAACGAAATGTCGGCCACGCACTCGTTCCATCCGACCATCACAAGTCAGAACAGCGACAGCAGCACAGCCGCGTACACGAGCGGCGGCCTCCTGCAAATCCACGTGAAGCAGCCGGGTCCGCCGAAGAGCCACAAAGCCCAGAAAATGGTCATCAAGATGCTCGGTGAGTGGAGCTTCCACGCAATCATCCTAAATTCTGATTCAGTTCTCGTCACTGCGGTCTTCTTCATCTGCTATTTGCCATATCACGTCGAACGCTTGATCGTGCAATACACGCGGGAGGAGTGCGACAAGTCGCTCACTTGCCTGCTCCTCTACCCCATCACGGGGCTCCTGCAGTACATCTCCGCCACGCTAAATCCCATCTTCTACAGCATGATGTCGGTCCGCTTCCGGAGCGCCTTCATGGCTTGCATCAAGAAGGTGTGCTCGTCGAGGGGCGAACGTAGGACGCGGCTTCCGATGAGAACTTGAGTCTCTCCGACCCGAAGATTCCTTGGCATTACAGCTCCCCCTTCGTTCTTGCCAGTTGCCCGTCCATTCCGTTACAACGTCGCTTCTTGCATATTTATGTACATACATAAAGCTCTTTATTCTATCGTGACTTACGAGCTCTCGATAAACGAGTAGTTGCAATCGAGCTCGTGGATCATCTTCGCGTGGGTTTGCGCGTACATGATCGCGTGGAGGATCGGCTTGAACGGTTCGAGGTGTTCCATGTTGTCGTGCAAAGGATGTGGTTTCTGGGCATCTTCGCAGAGACCGGATGGCGTTTGCTGATCTAAAAGAGAGAATTAAGATTGAGGAATGAGTGCTGCGCTTACCGATCAACGCCAGCAAACCTTCAGACTCCGGCTTGTACTCTTCGTAGTCGATCGGCGTGCAGGTCGTCGGGTTCATGAGGGCCACGGCGTCTAGCGTCCTCACGATTTCGAATCTGTCGTCGGAGATGTTCGTGTCGCTTCCACAATCGCACATCGACTGAAATCAGCTTCAATTAACCACCACTTATTCAAGAACTCACTCTAGAGGATCCAAGAGAGCCTGGAATTTCATCTCGGATCGAATTCGGCTCCAAAAGTGCAGATCTCGCCGACGCGGAGAACGAATCCGAGATCGCAGATCGCGTGGAAGCCGTCGTTTCCTTCGCGCCTTGAGCATCTGATTTTACTTGCTTCGGAGAGCTTCTCGTGGTCGGGACTGTCGAAGTCCCACTGGAGCAGCTGGAGGACGAAGAGGGCGGTTCGGCGGCCTTGCTGGGGGACTTCAGCGATGGCCTCTTCTGCTTCCTGGCGCGGTGTTTCTTGGAGCGGGCGGGACGATATTGCTGGAACGAGTGCACATCGTAGCGTTTGATGTAGCGAAAGTAGGTCACGAGACCGATGACGATCGCCACGAGCGCGAGGAGACCCGGGGACGCCATCTGTTCCGAGCTTCAGGAAGCTGCTGAAGGTAGCGCGACCGACCGGCCGTCAGCTCGAATACGACTCGAAATGGGCGTCCTCGCGATCTCCAGATACGTGTGTTTGGAATCGGTCCTAGATTGTCTAGGTCGATCTTCGTCTGGTTCAAGGTATCATTCGAGTTGGTCCGTAGAGCGAGAAGCGGTCGGTCAGCGCGTGAACTTCCCATGCGACCGATGATGCTTGTGGAGCGGTCAGAACTTGCCAGGTTCGCCACAACAATGAGCCAATGCCAGGTTCGCCAGAACTACATATGAGCCACGAACAGTACAAACAAACATAACATAACTGATGAAAATTTACTATGGGTTCATTTAATTAATTACACTGGTTCGGCGCTAAGGCTGGCGCGATGACGAATGTAGAAATTAGTCCACATCCGTTGTTTAAATCTGAAAATAGATCTTCATTTTCGAGGTTATAACGAAGTGCAAACAAACCTAGCCTTCCGGAGCGGTCACTGATTCTGGCACCGCTTGAATTGGGACTTCAACGGGAACGGGAGGCGCTTCAGCTGGAGCTTCCATTGGAACCACGGTGGGAGCTGGAGCCGCTTCAATAGGAGCGGCGGGGGGGGGGGGTACCTCAGCGGGGGCTGCGACGGAAGCTTGAGTCGCTTGGGCTTGAGCAGCAGGCGCTGATTCCGCTTGGAGTGGAACTTGAGTTTGGGTCGCCTCCGTGGGGACTGCGGCCGGAGCAGGAGCCGTCGCGACGGGCAATACAGCCGGCATGAGTGCCGGTGCGACATCGGCAGGCGCTGGAGTGGCCTCGTCAGGCTTCGTCTCCTATAATTGGAGCATTTTATTTGCGAATTCCGCATAAACAATTCAACGAACCTGTTTCTCCGGAGTAGCCACTGGTTCTGGTACCGCTTGGATCGGGGCTTCAACGGGAACTGGAGGTGCTTCAGCTGGAGCGGCATTCGCAGGTGGAGCTTCCATTGGAACCACGGTGGGAGCTGGAGCCGCGTCAATAGGAGCGGCGGAGTGGCGCTACCTCAGCGGGGGCTGCGACGGAAGCTTGAGTCGCTTGGGCTTGAGCAGCAGGCGCTGATTCCGCTTGGACTGGAACTTGAGCTTGGGTCGCCTCCGTGGGGACAGGAGCCGTCGCGACGGGCAATACAGCCGGCATGAGTGCCGGTGCGACATCGGCAGGCGCTGGAGTGGCCTCGACAGGCTTCGTCTCCTATAATTGGAGCATTTTATTTGCGAATTCCGCATAAATAATTCAGCGAACCTGTTTTTCCGGAACGGACGCGGTAGCTGGCGCTTTCTTGACATCCTCCTCGGCTATCATCTTCTTCCTCTTTTCGGCAACATCCCCCTCGGCCATCACCTTCTTCCTCTTTTCGGCGATGGCCCTCGCGGAACGCGATCGGTCGGGGCTGCCGAGCGTAGTTCCGCTGCTTCGGGATCCGCTGCTGTGGACCGAGACGGAACGACGTCGGAGCGGGCGCTTGGACTTGTGGGGCCTTCAGAGAAAACGGATTCGAATACATACGATGGCGGAAAAGAGGGACTCACCTTGGATCCAGGTAAGCGAAAATCAAGCCGATGGCTGCGCCAATCAGGATGGCGCCGGCAACGGCGGAGATTCGAGTTTTCGGGAACATCGCGAGGAGCGACTGGCGACGACCGACCGCTCGGGGCGACGCGAAGTGGTCAAATGAGGAGCGAGCGAGAGCAGATTGTCTGCACCGGCTTCGTTGCGTGTGGCCTTGGCTTTGCAGAAACCCATTGTTCTCGAACATTCCATGGGTGATTCGTGCGTGATTTCGATGCGTTTCAGATCAAGCAACTCCAATATTTATCTCTTCGCACGGACAAGCTACAGCAAAACCGACAAGAGGGTATTCCATCTCTTCACTCCATTTCCTTGGTTTTTCTTCAGATAGGCCGCGGACTGCCTTGCAACGAAGAAGATGATCGCCGTGAAGAGGAGCTATTTTCCGCTGTGCCGCATGACGCAGTTCTTCAAGCCTTGGAAGTTCTGACAGAATGTGGTGGAGTGACTCAGAGCCTGGAAATGAGAGAAAATCAATTCAAGTGCGATGATGGAAACGCAGGACTTACCTGGGCGATTTTGGGCAGAACATTCCAGAGGAGCGTGTTGAAATCCTGGACAGGACACGAGGGGGGCGAGAGAAGCTCTACAACGATCATGGAAGGTGGAGAACATGAAGAGAATTTGAATTTTGGGATATTTTGATGGGTTGTGAATGGGTGCACCGTGAAGAGCGGCTCATCACGCGTTTTCAGATACGATTAAATTTAAATTTATTGAATCAAAATTTATCGAATCCTAAGACTTGCGAGGCGAAGGCGAATGCTGAAATTCGTGTCCATCGAATCCTCTTGCCGACTCAGAACTCACCGATGCGTCCCTTTGGCTCCTGTCGTGATTCAACCTCGCCGATCCACTCCGGTTTCGAAGTTTCCGTGAGCGGCGAGCCTTCCTGTTCTCCACCGAAGTCGTCGCGACTATGTAGATTCCGTAGGCCAAAGAGGCGCACAAGACCGCCATTAAGACGCCGCGCTTGGACACGACCATCCCCGGCTAACCGTACAAGCGAAAATGAATTTGGACAACGGGTTAAGGCAAAACATGAAAACATTTAAAATCAGACGAAATGAGTCTGTTGCTTGCGGATGACTTGGTACCGCTGTTCGGCGTCGCTCCAACCGACGCGTCGATTGACTTTCCGGGAGTCAGAACAAACGCCGGGGCTCTCCTTCGCTTTGTCGGGGCTTGGACTCAACGCCGTTTTCTCTACGCTCTTCGTCTCCGGACTGGTAGACTTCTTCAACTTCTTCCAGATAATGTTCCTGAAACGAAATGAGTGTGAGCCACAAAACGCGCAATGACAAATCATAATTTATTTCTTTAAACCGCTCTATAAAAGTCTTTCACTTACCCTCTCTTGGGTTTCTTCGACTTCCGCTTCTTCTTCACCACCTTTTCAGGATTGTCTCGAAGGATCTTATCGTTTGATTCGGAAATCCGGAGTTCCGGGATCGGCGCGAACGGAGCAACCACCGGGGCCATCGGATAAATCGCTTTCGCCGCTCTGACGCTCGACATGAACGGGTTTGGAGCAACTACTGGTTCGGCAGCTATAAAAATTTGGTGAAATCTCCCAGCAAAACTTCTCCACTTACATTGATACGTTCGTGGCACAAGGACGACCTCGGTGTTCGGCGATCTGAATTCGAGGGCTTCGTCGCGAACTTTGTGGGTCGCCAAGAAGCCGACAATACCGGCGACGTCTTTGGGTCCGGCGTCGATCTTCGTAGGTTTCTTCTACATCGAAAGCATCAAGAAAGGCCACAAAACGACGACTTACGCCTTGAGGGATCTGTGGAATGAGTTTTTCCATCGATTGCAAGCGCATATCCAGAACGAAATCGAACTCCTTGGTAGAACGTGCCGGCGGAGGGTGGGCGTTCCGATACTCCTGAAGCTCCCGTCGTCCTTTGCGTTTGGTCAAGTGGCGGACGAAGAAAACGGAGGCCCCGCAAAGGCCGAGGATGAGGAGCGTGACGATCATGAAGGAGATCACCATGAACATGAGAGTCGCCGCTGGGAAGTTTGCTGAAATGGAACGTTTGCCGGTATTTCCCATATGCCCAGCCTACATGTATAGTAGAAGCCAGGCCCTTCGATCGGCCTTTGGTGGCGATGTGCACGGGTCATCGTTGTCCTCCTGCAAAATCGCAAAATAACCTTTGAGCTCGCCAAACACTGCGAACTCACGTTGCTCCTCCTCCGCTTTCCCCTAAAAGCAGCGAAGAGTTGTTGTATGCGTGGTCCTGGCCATCAGATCGTTTGAAGCGTTGTTTCATCTGTTCAGAGAGTGAAAAATCTGAAACGTAAGCGATCAGAAGAAGCGGGAAAAGGAACCGACCGACTGCGATAATCGAAAAGAGTCGAAATGAGGAGAGGTCGTGGGAAGACAGTCATGCCCTATTGCGTCTGGAAAAAAGGACTCACGCTAATTAAAACGGTTGTCTAAAAATGACGCCAAACATTATTTCGAAATCGCCGGATGCATTTGAGCGGTTGGTCTTCTCCTTGGAGACCTCTGCTTGTTCTTGAATGGCTCGAGGAATTGCATGCTGTCGGGCAAATGATGCGGCTTCTGGGCATCTTCGCAGAGGCCGGACGTTGTTTGCTGATCTGAAGGGGAGAATGGTGACTGAGGAACGAGCGCTGCGCTCACCGATCAACGCCAGCAAATATTCGGACTCCGGTTTGTACTCTCCGTAGTCGATGGGCGTGCAGATCGTCGGTTTCATGAGAGCGACGGCGTCCAGCATCCTTACGGTTTAGAATTTGTCGTCGTGTCGTTTCCACAATCGCACACCGATTGAAAAAAGACTCAATTATAACCGTCAAATATTCAAGAACTCATTCGAGAGGTTCGAAGAGCATGGAATTTCATCTCGCATTGAAGCCGTTATTTCCTTCGCACCTTGGGCATCTGATTACGCTTGCTTCGGAGGGCTTCTCGTGGTCGGGACGGTCAAAGTTCCGGTGCAGCAGTCGGACGACGAAGACGGCGGTTCGGCGGCGTTGCTGGGGGACTTCAGCGACGGCTTCTTCTGCTTCTGGCGCTGTTTTTTGGAGCGGGCTGGACGATGTTGCTGGAACGAGTGTACATTGTAGCGTTTTATGTAGCGAAAGTAGGTCACGAAGCCGATAAATAGTGCTGAAAAAGCACGGGAGCGTGTCGGAAACACGGACGAGTTTTACCGAATTTCTTGTTGCGAAATGACGTCATCGCATTTTCAAATTTTTTGCTTTCCCCTTCGATATGCCTCTGGATTGATGGAATTCCTTGGCCGATTATTACTATTTTTGAGTCGCGAATGACTGCAGAAGTGCCTGTCTTCGAGTGCCAGCCGCTCCAATTGATCGAATTCGGGCTCAAAAGATTCTCGCAAGATTTGTTCCTCCTATGTCCCGACGTGCACACACTCGCTGAAGCAGGAGCGCTAATCGCCTCAGACGCCGGGCGACGACCGAACGTGCGACCGATACCCGAACAGTGAGTGCGAGACCAATACATGATTCGCGCCATTTCTATTCCCTTTCTAGTTGAAAACGCACCTACATGCTTCCAAATTCCAGAGACTCGCGATGTCCGACGAAGTGAAGAAACCGACAACGAAGAAGCCTTCCTTCGTCCGCCCCAAGAAGTCGCCTGCGGTGCTGATGGGAACCATCGGCCCCGACGGACAACAGCCGCCTCCGCCGCCGCAGCGATTCTACGAGCGGCCCACGAATCGGCCGTTTCCCCAGGAGAAGCCTCTTCGAAGAACCGCCATTGGATGAAGCCGATGTTGCCTCGATGTTGAGTTTATTACCTGTATATCGAACATATGAATAAAACAGTTGTCATTTGTTAGATTATCGGTGAAAATGTTTATAGCATTTGTATCTTGTCCACTTTGAGAGGTTCAGATCTTCTGCCTTGATGACTTTGGGAGCTGACGTGGCAAAACCGCTTCACAGCCGCCGCAGGGTCCAGAATAACTGTTCCAGACGCCGACATCGTCGCTTTGCGGAGTCTGGTAAGTCTGCGTCTACCTCGGCTCACACCCCAAATGTCATTCAGGATCATTTCGAGTGCCGTGCGGTCGATCGTCAGCGTGGTCCAGCGATCGCGTGAACCGTTGATTCCATCGTCGCAATGAGTTGGTTCAGAAGACTTCTCGCACCGAGTGGAGGACAGAAAGCTGCGTCCGAGCCATCGAATCGTGACAACCCGGCTGTCGATGGATCCCCCGGAGAAGCTGAAACGCCGGAAGGACAAGCCCCGGCCACATGCCAGATTGAAGCCAACAAGGGCAAGTTTCCGTTCCAGAAGAAGAAGGTAAGAAGAGATGATGAGTTTTGCGGTGAAATCGAAGTTTAGATGATCGTGGCAACCGTTGGACCTGATGGAAAACCGATCTACAGTCAGAGCCAGATGAACACGGCGATGCAGAAGCTGAAAGAGCGAAGAAAGGCGCGAAAGAAAGCTCGACAAGAGGAGAAGCAGTATGTGGAGTACCGGAAACAAGAAATCCTGGCCCAGTTCCGCCCAACCGTAGGTGCGCTTCGAAGTGGCGATGAAGCTTTCCCGAAGCGTCGCAGGGGAACGATGGGTTTCGGGGAGCGGAAGGCGTACTACCTTTCGATTCGACCGAATCCCAAATACGCCCACTGGATCGGAAAGAAGAAGGAAAAAATTCGCCAGGCAAAGTAAAGAACGTTTCTTCATAACTCGCCGATCAAATTAACGTTTAGGATTTCTTCTCCGTTGCCGCAGATGCCCACAAATATTACCGATCACTCTGCCCCCCACGTCCCAGAGCAGTCGAAGCGCGAAGTCGAGAAAGAGCCAGATTCCACAGCAGCGGGCAAAGGAAAGGAGGAAGGCAAGGCTGCCGACGTCAAAACCGATGACGTGGGTACGAAGACCGAGGAGCCCAAGAGTACTGCGGGCGACAAGGAGAAAGCCTCACCGGGGACAGCGTCAACTCCCGTGAAGTCTCCGAAGAAAAAGGAGAAAAAGAAAAAGAAGGAGAAGGCGAAGAAGTCGGAGAAGTCGTCAACTCCGAAGGGAAACAACGCCGCCAACCCCCTCATCAACGGGGTGCCATTCTGGATGTCCGCGGGTCCAGCGTACGCAACTGGTTTTGTTTCTCAAGTTTAAAGGGGAATCGGTTACAGGGATCAGGACGAAATCACTGACGACGATTTGCCGATTGACATGGAAATCTTAGAAAAAGTTTGCAACGGAGAGCTTACGCTCGCACAGAGGCCCCATGTGAAGAACTCCTTCAACCCGTTTGGTCCGATTCAGAGAATGAAGTACGACGACGCACTGTTCGTCCGTGATACCTGCCTTTTTGCGAACACCGTGGAAAGTGTTTTAGGGTAGGTCTCAAAAACCGATCGTCAAATACCATAACTTGTCAATATTTCAGTCTACAACCCGAAACCGAAGACAAGAACAAGTCGCATCCACCCGTGACGAAGCTGATCACGTGGTACGGCCGCATTTCGGTTACAACGTTCGAACCAGGAAACAGGATGCCGAAGGAGAAGCGGAAACCCGTGATCGAAGCTCTGAAGGACCTTCGAAGAGAGAAGAAGGCTGCGAAATAAGCGTTTATTTGAACTTTATATGGTAAACATTTGGCAAGCGAGCAGGTTACAACGTGTGGTTTTTAGATGTCGAGCATTTAGAGGCATTTTTTCATGTTACACGTGCACACGAGGAGGGAGATGGTAGCGACGACGCTGGCAACTGTCTTCAGTGTGATGAAAATACATTCCAGCGCTGAAATTCAGTTGAAAGATAGTATAAATGTCGCACTTGTGCTCTTATTACCTTTACTGTTTTTGGCGGTGATGCGGGAAAAGTCGGTTTCCGGTATCCACCAGATGCAGAGTACGATTCCAAGGACGGAGAAGATTATCTGAAAATTTAGGAACTCTGGAACTGAACGAAGACCTACCGCGCCGATCAGGAAGGGGATCACAAGGCAGCTGCGGTCGGTCATCAAGCCGATAATGGCGAAAATTCCGAAGAAAAACGTGAGGACGAGGCTCAAGTGGACTTCGCAGAACTCCATGACGTCCCTCGCAGTTGTGGTATCGAAGGAGAATCCATGTTGGAACGAGCGCTGCACCAAATGCGCTCCGGAGAGCACAATCACGAGGATCACAAAGCTGATCGCGATACACTAAAGGTTCCGGCTTCAGGATTACGGTAAGCGGAATAGACGGATAGACGAACCCTGGCGGAACACATCTCAGCGCTGTACTGCAATAAGCCGACGAACGATGACGATTGGAAAAACTGAATCTGGCGGCCATTTTCATTTGCAATAAAAAGAATGCGCCGCCTATTCAGGGAGCCGCCGGCGCTTTGACGAGAATTACGAAGCGTTCGGGGGGTTCCGAAAGGGCGCTGAATCAGCGCGAAGATCAGAAGGTGAAGCGTGGGCCGAGTGACGACGGAATTGCGAAGAAAACAAACAGAAAAGACGAAAATAGGTTGTTTGTAAATAGATACAGTTGTTTCGTTGGGTTAAGGACCGAGAGACGAAGTGAGTTGGGGCTTTGGAGAGGTGTGGGGCTTGGACGAGTTCTTATTGTAGGATTAGGGATGTGGATATTGTTGCATGTCCAAGTGAGACATGCCTAGAAGGTAGCCTAGCCTTTGCTTAGGCTTTAGGAGTGAAAGCCTATCGTAAAGCGCTCATTTTTTGACATGTGTTTTGTCTTTCGACTCAAGTGTCTTTTGATTGTGAATATCAACACCGTCAGCGCTTCGAATTGGGCCGTTTTGGGCCGGCACTTTCTCCATGAAAATCAGAATTTCTGATTGGATTGGTTTGAATTGATTTGGAAATCTGGGTGCTATTTTCGATCTGGATTGCGCTTAAATATGTTACTTCCTGTCCGAAGTGCTTCCGTAACGTGGATACGTGTTCGGCTCATTCCCACCAATTGTCCACTCCGACGCTTTTAATAAGAATTGGTAGCCGTTTGAAACGCGTTCCGTTAGAAAAACGGGGTTTAGAATGACGAACAATAGGATGATAAACGTGGCTTTGTGGGAAAGAAGGAACATGGAAACGCTTTTGGGCATTTTGAGATAGTTTTTGTGCTGATGACTCAAATTTTGATAAAATAGGATCAATGACAGGGTTATCAGGGGCTTAATGATTAATCTCAAACATTTAGCTGCGATATGGAAATGGATGAAGAAGACGATCGATTCTCCATTTACGAAGTTCTCCCGGACAGCGCTTTTCTCTGCCTTCTCGATTATCTCTCTGTCGACCATCTCTTTGTTCTGGAACGCATTTCGAGGTGGATAAGTGACCTCGTTCGTTCGATCCTCTTTGGGGCTGTCGCTTGTATCAGGTGGAGTTCATATTTTTGATCCAAACTGACCAAAATTTCCAGATTGCTTCCCGGCTCAGAAACCGGAACCTCTTCCGAACTCGCGATGCATCGGATCTTCGCCAGATCAACTGGACATTCCCCGAAATCTGAAGATTCGCCGTGGAAAAATTGAATTTCTACGCGAGCAGTTTCGATCACCACGGGATCGAGTGACATGATTGCGTTGCTAAGAATCATATCCGGCCTAAATTCTTAAATTTTTGTGCCAGCTGAGCCCAAGTGCTCCTGTAAGTCAATGCTGTTGTACAAAGTTTTCTAACTGTAGGCGTTCAGCCATTTCAGGAATTGTTAAAAGAGCTTATTGCTTGTTTGATAGGTCCGAACTTGGTTCATTTGAAGGTCAGAATCATGCCAAGTCATTCGAGTTCGGATCAACTAAACCTGGATGCGACCCATTTAAGAGTTTCCCACGTCGCTGAACTGCGGAAAATGGCCCCGGATCCAGGACTCTACACTTTCTTTTGTGCCACCACTAACCGAAGAGGAACAAGGTATGGACGGGAAGATTTCTCATATGAAACATCCGGATCACTACCTACAAGTACATGCCACCAGAAAGATGTGAACACAAAGTTTGAACGTTCAGAACTTGCCGAACTCATATGTCGAAAGTGGCTGTCACGTACCAAAAACGCCTTAATTCTTGAATTAAACTCTAGAGCGTTTGGACTCCGACGGCGAGACCCAATCACTACGAAGCAACCATAAACACTTCTAATGACATTCAAGTAAGTGGCATTCCTTGAGAAAACGGCTTTGATGCTTATTGTGTTAGGCATTCCTTCTCGAGGACCTTGCCCCTTTCGCTCAAGGTGTGTGTCCCAACGGAACCCTTCGCCTCCACGCTGCAACCCTTGAACGTGAAGGGGAAGATGGCTCACGGTATATATCATCGAATTCATCGATATCTGGAAGAGTTACGAGCTTTGGGGAGACTACGAAGTGTGCCTGGTTTGGAGATCTGGGATTCTGAACTTGACGAGCGGCTGTTGGACGAAGACGTCATTCGACTTCACAAATACAGACTTGAAACGGTGCATCAGCTTGAAGACTACGAATACCTCACGAGCGTTCCCTGGCGATTAGCCCGCCTCAAAGAGTTCTTCACTTGTTCATGCAAGATCAAGTTCGTTGTCCAAGGATCCTAAATTTCCGAATTTGAAATAAAAAACGAATAATTTATTAATCCTAAAAATCGGATTCTTAAACCTTCTTGTGAATCTTTGGCTGTGATGAGTCCTTCGCGGTTTCAAGAGTTGTCTCCGGCTTCGCAGTTTCTACAGTCGACTTGGACGTCGATTCCGCCCGCTGGGTTTCGAGAGTCGACCTTGCTTCCGATTCTGACTTCAAGCCTTCAATGGGCGACTTCGACTGAGGCTGGGCGTTTTCCATCGTACGTCCAAAGCGGGATTTGGTGGTGACTGGGCTTGACTTCACCTTGTCCACTTCTGGGGTCTTTGCCTTGACCGCCGCGACGTCGCTCTGGTCCTTGGGAGATCGGCAGCAAAGGGCGTTGGACAAGGAATTCATGACGGCCGATGCTGGGGACTTGGACGCGTTGGAGGCGACGGAACTTGGCTCCGCAGTCGAATTCTGCCACTCTTGTTCGGGAGTTGACGGAGGTCCGATGCTGGACTGCTGACGGGTCGGGCTCTGGAGCATCTTTTCGCGCTGCGCCTTCTTCGCTGCCTGGTATTGCTCTAGGAAGCGACGGAGAGCCTTCGCGGTCGCCTTGCGGTTTTCATCCGAAACTTCCTTTGCATGCTTCTCCAGCTGCTTCGCGACGTCCTTCGCGAGTTTCGCCTGCTTGTTTCGGTACGAGGTGATCTAAAAGTAACGAATTAGAATGGAACCTTGGGATGAAAGCCTACCTTGAAGAGTGCGAAGATGAGCACAATGACGATTACGAGGATTCCGACGAGGGTGAGGACGACAAAAATGATGAGAAGGACTCTCCACCATCTTCCTTCCCCGTTTTCCTTGGAGACGACGGTGGTGTTGTTTCTTTCGACTGTGACGTTCTTTTTCACGACGGCGGCCTCCGGCACTTTGGCGGTTGGTTCCACGGTCGTAGTTGTCGTGGTTGGGAGAATCTGAAATCGAGCGAATAAGTATAGGTCTCGTAACATGTCTCCTCACCTTCTTAGTCTTGGCAGGCATGTTGCACATTTCTCCCATGCAGCAGCACAGTTTCCCCATCATGTTGTTGTGAAACGCTTTGTGCCAGCAGGTGTTCTCCGGTGGATTCGCCGCCGCCATTGTGCAGGATTCCGGAAGGTCGTCAACGTCGATTTTGCCGCATCCATACTCTACCATCTCGGGAGAGTGGCTGGGAACGAAGCTGTAGCATGACTCGCTCTACAGAAGACAAAGTTAATCCGTTCAAGCCGAATACGCGCTTACCTGGTTAAAGAAGCAAGTGAGCTTTCTGGCGCCTTCGGGGTTGCCATGGATGTTGTAGTCGTATTCAACCGCTCCGATGGTCTTCAGACAGGAAGCGGAGTTGCCGAGCGGCTCGACGGAGAACGCGCCTCCGACGAGGACGCCGAAGAGGAGCGCGAGCGCCGGCCGACCGTTCATCGTCGTTGTGATCTTCAACAATGAGGCGAGGCCCCGTCTGCGAGTCCACAGCGTCTGCAGGTGTTTGTTTAGACGTCTGCTTCTGGGCTCATCTTGCGGCAAGAGGCCATTTCCGTGAGGCGGGCGACGAGGACCAGTCGGTTTGATCCGTTTGAGATTGCAAAAGCGCCGAATTTCGAAATTCGGCCACCGCAGTCGAAAGTGCGAAAGCAGATGTTTCCGAATCGGCGACTTTGATTTGCAGAGCGGTCCCAAACAGAACTACTGTCGCTTGCTTTTGTAGCTAGGAGAGGAGTCATGGAGGCGATTTATCTCAATAGCCAGTCCACTTGCCACGTGTCCCTCTTGTCTAGACATCATCTACCCACTTCGCCCCTTTGCAAATGGCGTCATTAGCTCCAGTTGACCTCCAGCGATGGTGGCTTCGTTCCCGAGATTCGCTTTCGTCGTCTTCGCTTCAGCTGCGTTCGCCTCCAAGGAACCGCCGGAAGCCGCAAGATGCCTGACGACGGTGGGCGTCGTGAAGCACGAATTCCGCGCCGAAATTCCCGTCGCAGCAAGGGAAATCGATTGTCTCCTAGACCAGGTAATTCAGTTGGATTAGCATGTGATTCAAGCTCAATTTAGGGGGAAATTTGTTACGTATTCGTGCCGAGCAAGTTGCCAGATCTCGTGGAGTACGGGTGCGCGAAGAAGCCCCGCGGTGCCGGCGAAACGCCGCAGTGCTTCTGGGGTGATCATCGCGATGAAGCCGGGAACTTCTGCCTCTGCAAGACGTCGATGTGCAACTTGCCCAAGAATTTCGCAGAGGTGTGTTTTAAGGATTCAGTTAAAATTTAAATGCTCCGATTTTCAGCTTTTGACGACGACAACAACGACGGCGATTTCGACCGACGTGACGACGACTCAAAGGATTCGAGTCACCCCGAAGCGTGAATCTCTCGTCGTAACCGAAAGCCCCGAAGAATATCTTCAGTGGGAAGCGCCGTTCGCCCTGTTCGTCTTCTTCGCGATCGTCATGTTTATGGTCTTCGGCCTCTTCGTCTGGCACATCTGCCAAGAGGTAATCACCCCAATTTAACATTTTTCTCAGCACAAAATCAGCTACAGGTAAACAGCTTTCACGCTGATTCCGAGGACCTCAACAAGAGGATTGCAGCGAAGCTGAAGAAATCAGACGAGGACTTGATCAACTGGACCACGGAGCGTGCCACAAGAGCCGCAGAGATCGCAATTGTATAAATGGTTCGGAGATTAGTTCAGTTAAGTGGCTCATTTCAGAAAGGCAAATATTCTGGAAAGAAGGAATCGAAGAAAGGAGACCGACGTGCGCCCGTCAAGGAGCCCGAATCATTCACCATGATGTCCTCATCGGCAGCTTGAGGCCTCAGAACTGGTTTTCAAATGTTATTTTCGTTTTATTTCTGCTAATTCAACTGTGTTTTTACGAAAGATGATAAGGACTTGCTGGAGGTTTGCGAAAGTGACGAGGTTCTAGCGCTCGCGTTTCTTGCTTTCACAACCCAAAAAAGCGAAGCAGTCTTCATGACTGTTTGTCCTGCAAGGTTCTTCAGGTAATGAAATCATCAATTTAACAATAACAACCGTCAGGTGAAAAGTGCCCGCAGTTCCACACGTACCCAGCGCAGAGAAGCGCAGGCGCCTCAAAACAAAGCGGGCGGCGGCGTAGTTTCTGTCGACATTTTCCGCCTCGTCTGGCCTGCGCGGGTCGAGTTCATCCCATTAGGAACGAATTCTTCAGTTTCGAGTGGCGCAGTTGCGAAGTGCGTGATTCCACGATGGCGTTCTTCTGGCGCCATTTGCTGCTTTTGCTCAGGAATGATGTCCGCGTCGCCTCGCGCGAGTGGATCGGTTTCCTTACGAAACACGTCCTCACCGGATTCGTCGGCTACGGACTCCTGCTGATTTATCTGGTTGGTTATTTTTGGCATTTTGGGCGTTATTTTGACGGTTTCTAATGCGAATTACCACTGCCTAATAAAAGTCGATCAGGTGTGTAGTTAATTTTGCAATGTTTTTTGGATGTGAGCTTTGATGTCAAACACTTTTTTGTCTGTTTGTTTGTAAAGACGCAATTACGCTTGTGTCGATTGTAGTTTGGGGTTGCTTGCTTTGAGCTTTAGTCATGCGCAGGGACGAGACACGTTTGTCGGTTGTCTGGACGAGCATGGATCAAAGCCATTTTGAAGCTATTTCAAGTCTTTGGAGAAGTAGAGTCTGAAAACGCGTCTAGCACAATCGTTGGAGATCATTTGGAAAAACATGTGGATAAGGACCGGAATTTTCGACGTTACAGACAGCCAACGGTCTGAATCGTAGACTACCGGAATTAGCCATTCTTCCCCATACGTCATTTTGAGCTGTTCGACTTTTGAGAGCCGGTCGGTTTTGGCCTGTTTCGTAGAGGTAGCCAAAATTAGCAAAAATTTTGTCTAGACAATTATTCCTCGTAATTTTTCCTAATTTTTGTTCATGTAATTAACCACTTTTTTCCCTTTTAAGCTATTCTACACGAAGATCCCGATCGACGGCGATGACCTCATCCTCCACAAGGGTAACTGGAGCTATGTGGCCTACGGCAAGAACTCCTCGCGTCCCTTCCTGGAGCATCTCCGCTCCAACGGCTTCGTCATCGTCGACCACCATGAACATCTCCTCTCCGCCGTCCGGAAGCACAGTTTCTTCGGCGTCGAACTCTTCGAGGCTGCCGACGTGCGGAACACGCTCAACACTCCCAGGCTGAGTTACAAGATCTACGGCCTACGGAGAGAGCTGAAGAACCTGAAAAAGGATTGGGATATTCTGTCGAACCCCCTGTCGACGAGAATGGACCACATGAAGGACGCTTTACCGCTGTTCGCCATGAAATACTCGCTGGATTCGCATTACAAGGATTGGATCGAGCGTGGCGAGAATGCGACCATTGATGACTACATAATCCTGGAGCCCCTGCCGGACTTCCAAAGGCTGAATGGGGCCATCGAGTACATGGAAGGCAAGGCGACGTTCTCCGTCTCCAGTTTTCAGATGGCGCTTCTGATTTTGATTGTGATGATGGCCAGGGACGTCTTCTCCGAGAAGATCACTGGAATGCGGGTGGGTTTGAGCTTTATTCCGTATTTTAAATCTTGCTTTCAGTCCTATCTGGGTGTTATGGGAGTATGTCGCATATGCATATACTCAGCTCATTTCATCCGCGGATTCTGCACGATCTTCTTCCACTGCTTCGTCCTGTCTCTCTGCCTTGTTCCGGAGCTGAATGTGAGTGTCCTCTATGTCGATTTAGCCTAACAATCTGCTCAGATGTCCGTGGGAATCCTTATGCTGATAACGCTCTTCCTCTACGCCCTGGCGGCCACCAGTTACATCATGTTCCTGACCACCTTCTTCCGCTCCTCCATCGGTCTCATTGTCGGTGCCATCGTTTGCTGGGTCGGCTCGATCCAGTTGCCCGTGGACAACGCGTATTTCAACTTCAACAAAGCCATCATCTTCGCGTTCAGTCCAAACATCGCCCTTCAGTACTCCTTCCGATCTCTGGCGGAACAGTACACCTTCGATGGTATTTATATTCCCTCTTTTCGGCCTATTAATAACCAATTTCCAGATTTCAACTACGTCTTAAGATACGCTTACATGTACGCGGGCCTCATCCCAATGTGGACGATCTTTGTGTGCTACACGATCGTGACCACGAGCACCGGCCTCCTCTTCGAGGCGATAATTCCAGTGAACGACTGTCCCACGATTCGCTCTTTCGAATGGCTGAAGGTAGACGCTAAATTGATGCCTGGCAACTGGTTCTTCTTTTCAACTCTCGAGTAAACATTTTAGAAAAGGGTGAAAGTTCACAGCGAGAAACCGGTGGAGTCGTCAGGCGACCTGGACTGTTTGTTCCCCTGGGAGATGATTCTGCGCACGATGGACGACTGCGACGTGAAGGTGGACCAGATGACGAAGCAGTTCCCGAAGAGCGCGAAACCCGCCGTTGATAGATTCAATTTCAGAGCGTACAGGAATGAGGTAGAGGAAGAATCGGGGGTACTGAAGCTGATCGAGAATACTTGTATAGGTGACAGTGCTCCTGGGACATAACGGAGCCGGAAAATCGACGGCGTTTAACGTGATGTGCGGCATAGAGAAACCGACGTCGGGAAAAGTCGAAATCTGCGGAAAGAACATCGTGACGGACCTGACAGCGTGCCGGGCGAATATCAGCTATTGCCCGCAAACGAACCCGATCTTTAAGTCGATGACGGTGCGCGAGCATCTGTGCTTCTTCAAGGCACTGAAGTCGATGGACGAACATGTCGATGGCGACAAGGATAACCGACACATCAACCAGCTGCTGAACGATTTGGAGCTTAAGGATATCGCAGATAAGGTGAGGCGGTTTTGAAGCCTCAGCTCAACTCTGCCTTTATTCAGATTGCGTATAAACTGAGCGGCGGGCAGCTCCGCAAGCTCTGCATCGGAATCGCTCTCGCGGGCTATTCGCCCGTCGTTCTCCTCGACGAGCCCACCGCCGGAATCGACTCAGTGGCGCGGAAAACGATCGAAGAAGTGATCCACCGCTACAAGAAAGGCCGCACGATAATTCTGACGACGCATTACATGGACGAAGCGGAGCATATTGGTGACCGGATCGCGATCATGGCCAAGGGACGCCTGTGCACCTACGGATCGCCGGAATTTCTGAAACGGAAGTTTGGCAGCGGATATTTCGTGACGATTGAGCTGGAGGACACCGAGGAGAACAGCGAGTCGATGTTCGACGAACGCGCTCAGGCGATCCAGGATTTTGTGGCGAAGAGGACTCAACTGTGGAAGTTTATCACGAGGACTGGAATCGAAAATAGGATCAAGATGTGCCTCCCGTTCGAGGGAAGATCGAGGTGTGCTTTTGTCCTCATGAAACCTGATTCCCTGTTTCAGCTATGCGCAACTATTTGAGGCGCTCGAAGAGGAGAAAGAAAACCTCCACATTCAGATTTACACGCTTCACCTAAACACTTTAGAGCAGGTGTTCCTAGCGTGAGTTTACACAAATCACCTGAGTGAAGTTCTAAAACATCGATTTTAGAGTCGGCGAGCTGGTGGAAGACACGGCAAGGGATCATCCTAAGCCTTCCACAGACAAAGTGATGACCACACTTACGACCTGTTTGAATGGTATTGTAGTTTGCTCTGTATTTACCTTTCATAGCCTATTTCCAGAACCGAGAACCACCGGATTCGACAGATTCCTCCAGCAAGTCACCGGCCTCCTCGCCAAGCGCTGGTTCTACATCACGCAGTCCCCAAAAGTCACCATTGTTAGCATAATCTTCCCTTGGCTCTTTGTCCTAGCAGCACTGGGGATCTGCAACAGTGACAAGGGCGCGAATTCCATAAGTTGCACACACTCTTCTGACCCTCAGTAATCGTTCCTTTCCAGTCCGAGTGTTCGAAAACAGCTCCAAATGCTTCGGGGAGCATCTGGTCGAGATCGCGGAGAACAGCCTCCCGAGCGCGCAGCGACTCGCCTTGGCCACTCCGGACGATTCCACCGTCAAACGGATTTTTTCGAACTCCACGGAACATTTCCCTCATCTTCCTCCGGTCGCCTTCGGATTTCTGCCTCCCTTGAAGGTCAAAAAACGCGTCCAAGTGCCCAGGATCCTCTACAACCCAAGCGCGTTTCACTCGGTCTTCTCGGCGCTAAACATCTTCGGAAACGCACAGCTGAACGACAAAAACGCAATCGGCTTTGCTGTGGAGAGTTTACCAGAGGTACTTTTATTTGAGTTTAAGAGATAGCTGACCAAAATGTTCAGAAAATCGACTTGGAATATTTGGCCAAGAGTTACATTGTTCCCGTGGTCGTGTGCTTCTCCCTTGGAATGGTTATGAGCGGATCGATCGTGTTTCTGAACCAGGAGAGGAGCAGCTCATTTCAGCAGCAGGTTGGATACCTTAATTAAGCCCAACTCTCATCTCTAAAAGCATTCCAGCAATACCTAACATCGATGTTCAAAGTGACCTATTGGAGCTGCCAATTGGTCTTCGACTGGGCGATCTACGTTCTGGGCGCGGGCGTCATCGCTCTTCTGCTAATCGTCTTCGACTACTCGATCTATTCTACGCATCCGGCAGGGTTTGTCCTCGGAATGAGTCGTTCTGTTTCAATTTTCCAGTTTTAGATTGTTCTTCTTCTTTGCGATGTACTTCTTCGCCTTCGCCCCACTGATCTACGTCCTCTCGCACGTGTTCAGCACCTCCACGAAAGCTTATCTCATCGCTGTTCTCTTCGACGTGATGGTTTCGTTTGCCACGAACGTGGTCACGTTGCTGGCGGGATTGGGGTTGATGTTTATAGCACCGGAGGAGGGATTCACGGTTGTGCAATACGCGCAGGTAAGCATCCTTATTCTGGGATTTAAGATCACCTAATGTTTCAGTACGCGATCTGCGTGGTATCCCCGACCTCCGCCCTTCAGCACGGCCTCATGACGATGGGTAACGAGCAGCACCCGGAAGAGGCCGAGGCCGCCTTCCTCTTCCTTACCTCCTCGATGACAATCTACACCACGATCCTCTTCCTAATCGAGTCCAGAGCTCTCCGATACTGGCGAGCTCGAAAGAAAGGCGAAACGGTTCACCAGGACAACTGGGTAACTTTCGATTTTGAGCCTTATCCTACTGACCTTTCAACTCTAGGATGCTCTCTCTCTGCAATCGAGCATCAACGAAGACGTCCTCAAAGACCTCACGACTGTCCGCGAATTCCCGGAGAAATGCAGCGCCGTGCTGGCTAAGGATCTCTACAAGTCCTACGAGAACATCCCGGTCGTTAAAGGCCTCAACTTTTACGCGAAACGAGGCGAATGTTTTGCGCTCCTGGGCAAAAACGGCGCCGGAAAGACGACGACGTTCAAGATGCTGACCGGCGAAGTGTCTCCGGAAGAGGGGACGATCACCATCGACGGAAACAAAACTCTCAGCGCGCTGACGGACGTGGCTATCGGCTACTGTCCCCAGATGGATTCGTTCCTCCCCGCGCTGAGTCCCTGGCAGAACATGGTGGTCCAAGCGAAGCTTTCTGGGATCAAGAACGTCGAAGATTGTGTCGATGCTGTTCTCCACGCCGTGGATTTGATGCCTGACGCTCATGTCAAATCGAAGGTTTTAAGGTATCAATCCTTTGTCGAAATTGAAAGTAGACAAAACATTTCAGTGGAGGCCAAAAACGACGCTTAAGCGTGGCGATGAGCGTGCTGGCCGAGCTGCCCGTGGTTCTCCTCGACGAGCCCACTACTGGAATCGACCCCGTGGCCAAGCACCTCATCTGGGCGCTTCTCTCCGCGATCCGGAATCTCGGAATGTCGGTCGTGATGACGTCGCATGACATGGACGAATGCGAGGCGATCTGCTCCAGGGCCTCGTTTATGCGCTATGGGGCAGTAGTGGCCACTGGGTCGCCTTGTCATCTGATTTGCACGTAAGTGGTCTTAATTCATCTCATAACGTTGTCGTAAAGTTACATATGATATTCATCACTAAATTCCAGATACACTCCTGGCTTCGGCATCACGATCACCGTCCAGGAACCCTCTTCAGAAGCCCTCGTGTACTTCGACAAACTGATGCAGGAGAAGCTCAATGTGACGCCTTCGATCTCCGCCGAGGACGACGAAACCTACTCGTGGGAAATCCCCCGCGAGGGAGAACAGAAGCTCTCGCGGATATTCACCGTCATGGAGGAACTCTACGAGAGCCACAAGTGCGAAGAAGGCGAGTGCGAAATCAGATGCAAGACCAAGTGTCCTCTCCTCAAAACTGAGAACGAGAAGGACGGAAACGGAAAGAGGGAGAAAGCCCAAGACGAAGATGCCTCCTCGAAAAAAGACGACAAGTTTAAGGTCGTGGATTACACGGTGGAGAGCAATTGCCTCCAGGACGTGGTCACGTTCCTCTCGCACTCCTCCCGCGAGTCACTCTGGATGCTCGGTCACCTCGAGCGGATACAGCAGCGCGCGATGCAGGACGACAGCAGCTCGATCTCCTCCGCCGACGACTTCTTCCCGGAACCCACGGAGCGCGAGTTGGCTGTCATGAAGAAAAGAATGTCAATAATCAGCGCGAAGCTCTCGGTTTCATCAAAACCGAGTATGGCTCCTGATCCTTAAATCGAATCTGTTGCTATTTGATGTAGATATACTGTTTTCATTATTAAAATCAATACGGAGTTGAGGGAAGGAAGACAGGCTGTTATGTTGTAAGGCAACGCATTCGTTAATCCTAAAAGTGCACGCTTGATTTGATTGTGTTTGTAATGTTTGTCAGAAGTTAAAAATACGGATGACGTCATGTTGTACTAAAATGTAGTAATCTACAATCTTTGGGACTCAAAAAAGCGCACTTCGATGATTTCGTTGTGATCCCTTCCATATCGCTCTCCTCAGCGTGATCCTCGTCCTCCCGATCTCGCTCTTCCACACTTTTCTCATCTTCCACAAGTTGGTTGTTTCTCATCCAGGACTTGAATGCTTGTTGTATATCGACAGTTGCTGTGTTCGAAAATCGCCTCCTTGCTTTTCTCGATTATTCGCCTAACGGTAGACGCGTCTTTTAGAGTGTCAGAAAAGAGCCGAGATTTTTGGATCTTCCGGCTCTCGAAAATTTTCTAAATAATGTCTACCGGCACCGGACATAAGAATAAGAGCTTATCTTAAGATCTTCAGATCGAGGCATTTTTTCCTGAAAAGATAGCTGTAGTCACGCGGGTGATTGAAATTTCGTCGTTCAATTTGCACGTTTATCCGTGGATTGTTTGAGAGGAATCGCGAAGCTTCTATGCTGATTCTAAAACAGTTGAGATGAAAAAGAGAATCGACGGAATCGGAGGAGCCGAATGAAGTCCGCGTAGAGATGGGCCGGAACGGTGCCCATAGTACAGTACATTGTTATGAGACTTGGGATTCTTAGAAACGATGCCTCAATTAAGAATTATTATTATTAGGATTGTGAGGAGCGTTGTGACAACAGACGACAACGAGCAATACTGGGAGATTCTGAGATTCTTGTGGTCAGTTAAGTGGGCTTTCCGAAGGTTGAGGTTCAGTACATAATCATCATGAGCGCCTGTTCGAGAACGACGTCGGTTTGGAGGCGGACGCTCCCATCGGAGATCGAGAGGACCTCGTTTTCGAGGGGAACCCGGAAGACGTCGGAGAATTCCATTCCCTCACCGAAGAAAACGTCGACGGCGTCTTCTAGGAACGGTGTGGACATGTTCACGAGGAAATCGAGAGCCTGGAAAGGAAAGAATTCGGTAGGTTTGAGAAGATGAACCCACCTGCTGCGACAATCCTTCGATTCTGCTATGGACTACTTCGGCCTTCGACTTGACCACATTCACAAAAGCCTTGAAATGCTTGTGTTTCAGCTGCAGATTTAGGAAGAACTCCGTCGTCATTTTTATCTCCAAAACGGGTCCTGTCATGTTCTGGAGCGGCGGATCTGGAAACACCTTCAGCGACGCGTTGAGGAAGACTTGAGCGTTCTGATCACGTAATCTGATGACCGGAGGGTGGAGCGTGGACACCTGGACCCGCATAGAACTGTTCTGGAAGGATTCCGCGAGGTCCGGGAAGATCGTTCCAATGCACATGTAGTCGCATTGGGTGCGGAGATAGGGCGAAGAAACATTGGTCCGGAGCTGCTCGGCGAAGTGGGCCGCGGACGCCACCGTTTGGATAGTTTCTTCTTCGATAAAGATTTCGACCATTTTGGAGCTGTCCTCGAAAGAATCTAGAAAAGGAAGTTCGCAAAAACACGCTTTTAAAATGATTAGAATTTACCAGCGAACGCGAAATGAGTGTAATCCACGGCTTCACCCTCGATAACATCTTGGTCCCACGTAATGCTGTTCAGCAGCCTGAAATCGATGTGGCTGTTGGTCATCGCAATGCTGTGGAGTTTGTGTGTGATTTCGACGTTGTCGCTGATAGGAAAACGCATAAGTGTGGGGAAAGTGTCGATTTGCTCGCGGAGCCAGGGGACCAGACGGTCCTTCATCGCGATGCAGAATTGCTGAAATGAAATATGTAATTAGCGCGGAGAGATTAGTCGTGTTTGCCGAATGTCGGAGGCGCGTGAAGGTGCTTACACGTTTAATGCAAACAGCGATAAGAATTCGAGGCAAAAATAGAGGCTTACCTGCTCCATATTCCTGCGGATACTCTTCGCTAAATTCATCTTGAAGAACTGGAGCACCTCGGCCGCGTAGGATCCCGTGAAATCGAGTTCCAGATCGACAACCCTCGCGATGCAATGATGCACCAAGAGCTCGTTGGTAGCCGTGATCTGCATCGCCACCTCCGATTTAATCCCCGCCATCTGCATCTGCACTTTTCCGCTTAAAGGGACCCCAAAAATGGAGAGATATTTCGAGTACATGAGCCAATCCGAGCTGACCTAAACGAGAAAATTCGAATTTAAAGAATCCAAATTGAAGGGGACCTTAGCCTGGCCGGAGAGCGCTGTCATGTAGAGAAAAGAGTGGTCGCTAGGGCGATATCTGATGGTCGGAGCGTCGAATTGCTCGACGGAGGTGTTGGAGAAGAGGAGCGAGCCGGAGCCGAGACCCTTGGTGATGTGGTGGGTGAAGGTGTCCGTTTCCACCTCGACGATGGTCTTGGACATCCACTGCTGCGTGAAGTTGGCCAGCTCCTGGAGGCCATTCTGCGTTACCCTGAGAACGACACAATTCGAGATCTAAAGCACAAATTCAAATTCAAACTAATTCAAAAACCGACCTGAACGAAAACCGCGAAAAGCCCAAAAAGTAGCATCGCTGGGGTCGTGAATAATCCTCGTCACCGACACGTCTTTGCGCACTTCTGAAGTCGTTTTGTGTTTATCACGGGAGGAGAACGTGGGCGCCTCCTCCTTGCGGTCACTCGGCGAGAGTGACCGCTGCCGCCTCGGTCGACGCACGTGAACCTCGTTCGCTCCTCCCGCGCGCTGAGGCGCAAAAAGAAGAACGCGGCAGCACAAAAACGAAAGAAACGCAAACAGAAGCAAAAAAGCGGCGTGGCGAGGAGGACATATCGGTTTACAAACTCTCCTTTGACCGTATTTACCCGGCGAGGTGCGTGCGCGAAGAAGATAGCCAAACAGAAACGTCAAATTAGCGAAGCGAGGTAGCTAAAACAATGGAAGCGGACAGCCGCAAGGTGACAAGACCGTTCCGAGACGATGACAGAGTCGTGTTGGCGACAAAGGCAACAAGGAAGAGGGGGAGGGCAAACACAGGTTGCAGGCTGGGACAATTAAGACTTTTAGGGTCACGAGAAGAAGGTGTCAATGCAAGGCAAACAAACATTAACGGGAATGCGGATGAGTCGAAGGACATCAGGAAGTGGATGTGTAATCCGTTTGGAATTCCCTACTTTTTCAAAAACATGCGGTCCGTTTTTTAGCTCCAGCCCAAAACCCGTCTTTCGCAAACTCTTCTCGTGTTTCCACTTGTCTGTCAATCCGGTTCGCCTCGCAATCGCTATTCATCCCGGTCACTCTGCTCGTCTTTGATACCCACACGCTGCAAAGTTTGTTTTGCGCTCCGTCGGCTTCAAAAAAGTGTCAAAAATTTTGGGGATTTCGAGTGGTCATTCTAAAACCGAGCTTCGCCTATATAACACTTCAAAAACAGTTCTATTTATTAGATTCTCTCTCACAGGTTCTTCGATATTTACAACAGATAAACTTGAATCGAAATTGGGTCCACAACAACACCATTCAACGCGTTCTGGAATGCGCTAATGCTGGAAAAAATTATTCTTCGGACGTCGATTGCGTTGATCGGATTCCGACTGGGTACCGTAATCGTCAGTTTGAAGTAATATTTTAGATTTTCAACTCTAAAAAAGACGATTTTAGAACAGGTTTAGAGCTGCGAAACTCACATGTTCTGTATTCTGTCAAAGGTGACGTATCCTTGGAGTTGTTTAAGTGAGGATTGGTCGATCATGATTGCGGTCTGGAATCCAATTTAAAAGCTACGAATTTAGGATGGATCTTACGGCATTGCTGATCATAATTCTAGCTCGCTCGTACTCTGGAGAGTTCTTGTTGTTGTATGCAGGATCAGCTTGGTTCAAAATAATCATTTCACACGTGAAGGTCCTTTTAATGACGGGATCGTACGGGCCAAGCGTGGGTCGCGGAGTTGGGTCGACTTGTTCACCTGGGTTTACGATGAATACTAAAAATCGAAGCTGGTTTTTTGGTATTTTAGGGGTTGTAATTGTAAAGAAAAAGCACGGTAAATGACATAAACACTCACCTCTCGTTCCAAAGAGAACCGCCATAACTAATGCCAATATGATAGATCAGCCAGAACTTCATCCTGAAAAATACATCAAACAATTTTTCAGTTTTTTATGCAAAGACTTACCCAGAAGAGCTCTCCTCCTCGTCGTAACTATCATATCCTCCCCTCTTCGGCGTCACCTTGATCTCGTTTCCGTAAGGGTCTCGATTGTGCCAACCCGCATTATACATGAATTCAGCTCCCGAACCAGGCTCAAAATTTACCCTCGGATTCTCTTGGTCGCCTTCGCGAGAATCAAAACTCGCTCTCGGGTCGTAGCGTCTTAGGAATCGCCCGGAACCATTCAGCGACATCCAGATTCCTCTCGCTCGCTAATGGATAATCGGGAGACTATACGAGAAGCACAAGCACAAAGGCGCCTCTCATCACATGTACAGCAGAGCGGGCAACAGTCGCAAACGGTGCGAGGAACCTGGGAACGCGAGGATTTGTTTATCCTCCGAGGGTCCACATTGCGCGGCGGCAGCTGAAGTCACAAGCGGCGGCGACGACGATCTGCTGGATCTGTGTTTGTTGCTGGCGGTCAGAGGATATCTGCGATTTGGATAGAATGAGGTGGAATCGGGAAGAACGGCTTTGATTGGGTTTGTTTGGTTATGGGAGGGTCGAGAGATAGGTGTGAATTGCGAAATATGACCTTTGGCAACATCTTGAGTTAAATATTTATTTGTAATCCCTTAAATTACAGTCGAGTTCTTCTCCAGTTCGTCCACGTTGGCCACCAAAACAGCCATGTCCATTTCGGAATCCATCCATTCTTCCACTTCTTCTGAACCTTATTATTAACTATATCCAACAACCATCTTTACCTCTCTTCTTTCTCAGTTTCGGCTCTGTAGGCTTGCCTCTCTTGACCTCAATATCGTAAATTCCAGATGGCAAATTGACCTCAAATGAGTCGTCGTTCAGCGGCTTCTTAGCTGGCAGTTGAGCTGGGATCTCAGCTGGTGCAGGCTGACTATTCGAAGTCTCTTTGTCTTCGTCGTCGGCAGGAATTTCCAAGACTTTGGGTTCTCCGACTTTCTCGTAAACGGGCGATTTTTCTTCGTTAATCGTGTGACGCTTGACCACAGGTTCGCTGTCCATGGGACTAGGAGTGGATGATTGGGACTTGCTGAAGGTGTCGAAGTTTTTGCCTTTGATACGGAGAGTGTTGCCATCTTCGGACTGGTAGACTATTTGCGAGTCCATCGTTGTGCGTTTGATTGGCAGTTCTAAAATCACAACTTTAAGATTTTTTTGTTCGTTTACTAGTGGTGCAGAGCCACTTCTCTCAGCAGTCTAAGTCAAAATCCGGCATCTTCCCACCTTTTTCCTCCAACAACTTCTGCTTCCCGAATCCTCCGAATCCACTGGTCACCTTCTCGAACTCCTGGCCACTCTTCGCGTCGATCTCCTCACCGCCCACCTTCTTCTTTGCTTTCCCAAACACATTCGGCCTAATCGGCCCATCCTGCACCTGGAATATCACCTGTCCATCGTCGAAATTCACGTTTTCGGTCGCCTGGTCCCGGTACACCGCTCCCCAGGCAATGGCCAAAACCGCGCAGAGGACCAAGACGCCCACGAGCGCCGCCTTCTTCATCTTGGAAATCCACATCTGGTCGCTCTTCGCCCGCTCCCCGCCGCCTAAACCCTCCTGAATCTGGGTCATCACGCGTATTAATCGCTTTTTACTCTTAGCTAACGACTCGAAATCGACGGCGACAATTCGAGAAAAAGAGGATTCGGAGGAGAATTCAGAGTCGAAACTGCTTGAACAAGTTGAGGATTGAGCCACGACGTTTGAGCGCGGGGGCGTCGCAGCCTGAGCTGGCGAGCAGATAGGCCGAGCGCCGGATCAGGAACTGCACGTGCTCGTCCTGCATCTGCCGGCGCAGGCGCCGCGCTGCGATCAGGTACTGAAGGTAGGAGTAAACGATGAAGGTGATAACAAAGCCGAGAATGCCAAATGACATGTACAGGGAGTACACCGAGACCCTGAAACGGAATTAGCAAAATTAGAATTTGATTTTTTATGTCCAAAACGAATTCTTCCCTCCGATTAAATCCCTCATCCATCAACATTCGATTGCGCTTCCCCTGCCCACTCTAAAATTCAAATCGATTTGCAGGCGACCCTAAAATTATTATGTTGCTAGGCAAGGAGAAATCTGTAAAATGGCGTCAGGCTGGGACAAAACTCATCGAGCGCACACTAATTAGATTGACTTTAAGTAGAAGTGGAACTTGGCTAAATTGAGTTAGAGGGCGCGGAGGTGGATGCAAAGTGGGTCGTTAAGCGAAAACGCCTGAAATTGACATGGGGAGTTTTGGAAGTTTTTTCACGTTTTGAAAGAATGAGCCCAGAATTGAAAGATCCAAAACCCACCGATCTCTGTCATCTCCGACGCTGTCAACAATCCTTCCGAAGTCGGGGTGAAATTTGGATTCCGGCGACCAGATAATATCCTTCGCTTTGTTCAGCCGGGGGTCCCGAAAGCGCTTATGAATTATTTCCCAGATCGAGTAGCGGTCTTCTTGCCCCGTTCGGGCCGCGTGTGACGTGTGCTGCGATGGTCTTCGGACTAAAAATAGGTGTTTTAGGCTAAAATCTGGGGCAAAATTGGAGTAAAAAATGTAGCCTTAGATTCTAAGAGCCGCAGCTAATTGTTACAAAACGGAAAGGTGGAAAACGGGTTAAAAACAAAAGTTTACATGTTCCAGTGAAGCGTTAAAGTCGAGTTTGGTGTTTCAACTCTGTAATCAGAACGTGTTATTCTCAAAGCAAGATTCTGGCCCAGAGCCTACAGAACATGCATGTAGTTGTCCAAAACACGCAATTATGTAAAATTTTGAACGCTTTTCTTGGCATTCTTTTGTCTTGACTGAAAATAGCAACCGGAAAACTCTAGCAAACCAAAGGCTAAATTGTGTTTTCCGAGTCGAGCACCTCCCATAAATTTCCCTCGTCAAGAAGGAACTCAAAATGCCAAAAACACGGCCTTTGCGCGTCAGTCATCGATCTTCCCCTTCCACTCACCTTTCACCGTTTCCGTAACCGCCAGCGGACTATGGCTCGGACCCGGAAACGTCGCTGGTGCGGCTTTGGAACTGACGACGAGCGAGATCGCGGCTGACATCACGAATGACCACCACATTTACACATTGTCGAGGGTCTGAAAGGTAGAATCGAAGATGTAGTTTGCTTTTATGACAACTGTTCGAGGAAAACAACACCCGAAGAGTGTAATTGGGGTGACTGAACCTGGTAAAACCTCGTAAGTCAGTTTGGATCAACTGGAATGGGTTCGGGTTGTTGCCTCAGAAGCTATTAACGGAGTTTCTAGAGAGTACGCAGATAAATCGAATCGAGATCGAGACCAAAACAGATAACTGTGTAAAAAATGAGCAAATTCTATGAATTCCAAGTTCAGATTTTCAGATTTTACGGAACGTTTCTTTTGAGTGGCGTAAAATGTTGTCGTTTTTACAGCGATTCCACAAAATATTTCGAACGTAAAGCGTCCAAGACCAGGAAATTGCAAATCTATCTAAACACCACTCTAAAAAACACAAACCCGAATTGGCGTGGCCTGAAGCCACGCCTAAGCATCAAATTAGAAACGTCCGCTCGGAAAACTTGACAAGTTTGACAGTTTTTATCTTCAGACAAAACATAACAGAGTGCGACCCTTTGAATAACAAATCACGGAACCTAATGTCCACGCGTAAGGCACTCCTCGTCCTCCAAAAGCGAACCGATCGATCTCGGCGACAATTACATCCATCTCCGTTCGGCGGAGGAAATCGCTTGTTTCCAAGACAATGTCAGAAGCCGAAACGCGCGATCCTCGCTTGAAATCCTCTCGCTGCCCAAAACCCGCCCATATTTCGGAACTGAAAATGGACGCAAAAAATGCAGAAAAACTAGAAACGTATGTGGACTCCTTAGAAAACGTTAGGAGAAGTTATAAACAAATCGATGGTCGTTTGAGGTACTTTTTAGTTTTTGAATTAGCGACAGATAGAGGCCACAAACAACAAAGGTCCCCGTAACGTAGCGCATAAATTATGCGCCAGAGCGGGTGTAATGTGCGAAGAGAGGTCAATTAGATTTGATGAATTTGAAGATGTGAGCCGAGTAGATTGTCTTTTGGGAGCCGTTGGAAATGGTCATAAGCGTGGAAGAGGCGCAGACGGGAGATCGTAAACAAGTTGATGGACCCTAAAAAGTTTATCGAATCCGGAGAGAATTTCGGCAATTGAAATGAGTCATGATTACAGGATCACCAGCTGCAAAATCATCTTTTGGAGCTGGTATTTTATTCTCCTGCTTTAATTTGTTCCAGCCTCATCTCTGTGCACCCTGCAAACCCATAATCTATGGTCATAACCATGGAAAGCGTCCTTCAGTCTCCAGTGCCAGCCTGAGCATCTCCACGTTTCACATTTTTCGAACACAACAAACCAACTCATACGGGTGCTTATCCAAGATAAATACCGCGAACTATAGGTTTCATATCAACAATTCATGCTTTTTGTCTTCGTCCCGTGTTCTGCGTTGCATAGAAATTTATATTCCACATGCCCATTCCAGTTTAACCCAAAAAGTTTCGTTTTGTTTCCGAAAAACCAATTTAAGCCTGAGCGTTGGCTCCGGCGCCGGCTTGGATGTTGGCGGCCGCGGCGGCGTCAGCAGCGTTCTGTGCGGCTCCTCCGGCTTCCTTCGCGGCGTCTTCGCCTAATCCAGGGAGCATGTGAACAAAGCCCATGGCTCCGTTCTTGATAGCTCCGCCAACGGACTCGACTCCGTGGACGATGCTGCTTCCGGCGCTCTTGACGCCGTCCACGGCTCCTCCGGCAATGCCCTTAACCTTGTCAACGGCGTTCCCGGCAGTGTCCTTCACGGAATTGAAGATTCCTTCAGTCTTATCTCCGGCTGAAACAGATACAAACAGACAGTTTAACCTCTGATGCCGACTTACCTTGACCAGCTGCATCTTGAACGGCATCCTCGCCTTCTAAGCCGACTTTTTCGGCTAAACAGTGATCAATCAGTTTAGTAGTTAAACTTCTTCGACTACCTTGGTTAACGGCTCCCTCGATAGCACCCGCGACAGGCTCATCAGCTCCAGCGCCTCCAGTGCCAGCCTGAGCATCTATTTGTGCCCCAGCGTTTTGGGCATTCTAAACAGCAAATTAATCCTTCTCCGCTCCACCACCGACTCACCATTCCGACGATCAAAGAAACGAAGAAAAGAACGATAACGGCACGCGAAGCCATGGCTTCCCAAATCTAAAAACGAGAGAGTTGGTTAGGTCGACCCGGTCTTCTGGCACTCCAGAAAGAAAGGTGATTCTCTCGGCTGAGTGGTGGCGTTTTATAAAACCTGCGCCCAACAGTCGCCGATCGCTTTCCGGGGAAAGGCCGGTTTGCCCCGTTGGCGAGAAATTTGCATATCGGCGGAGAAAAACAAGAGAGAATTAGAGTGGTTGCGGGGATTGATCAAACGAAAACAGCTGAACAATGGCGTTTGGGGATTCAAATTGGGATATAACGGAGGGGTTAAGCCGCACAGGTGGACTTCGATCCGGCGAACAGCAGTAGACGATCAGTGAAATCAACAAGTGGGAAAAATACATTCACATGAAAATTTGAGGATTTTCGGCGATGTTCGATTAAACAATGCTCTCTTTATTCGCAATTAAGTATGCAACTTGAGATAATGAAAGATGGTGTATACGTTTTCTTCGCGTTTCGCTGTCTTCAAAACCACCGCTTAGTTGTTGACCCTGACGCTAGCGCCAGAATTGGCGTTGGCGCCGCCTCCGAGGCCGCCAGCGACTCCGCTGAGGGCGCCGGTGGCTCCGCCAAGGCCTCCGGCAACGTTGGTGACGCTTCCAAGGGCTCCAGTGGCGCTGCCGAGGACGTTCGACTGGAGTCAGGTTGCCGACGACGCTGGTAAGGCCTCCAACGGTGCCCGTGATGCCTCCAACGGCTTCGGTGATGCCTCCCACGGCTCCCACTGATAAAGCGAACTTAGGAGTGAAACAGAGAGGAGAACTCACTGAGGGAGTGAGGACTCCTTCGGGGACCGACGTGATGCCCGAGAGGCCTCCGGTGAGGCCGGTGACAACGGAGTTGACAATCTGCGAGGCGCTTCCGACTGCTCCGGCGGCGTCGAGGGCGCCCGTCGCGGTGTTCACAGCGATTCAACGGGGCCGCTTCCGCTCATGATTCCGGAGAGGAGGACGGCTGCAAGGAGCGCTTAGAATTGATATTAAAGCCGGGGTCACTTACTAACGGCGGAGGTAACTCCGTTGACGTCGATGCCCTAAGTGGTGGAGAGGACGCCGGAGACAATGGGGTTGATGGCGCCAGTAATGGCTCCCACGTCGGCCACGCTGGTGAGGCCCCTGACGGCCTTGGTGATCTCGCCGAGAGTCCGGGGTCCACGTTCACGGTCTTCATCACCTTGGCCATAATGTCGCCAAAGCCGGATACGACGTCAAGGTTTCCGGCGGCGCCGATCAGCGTGGAGGCGGCCGCGTTCACTGAAGACAGAGCGCGCTATGACCTAAAAGAGAAATTCTCCGCCTACCGATTTCCTCGGCAACCTTCTCGTCCCCGGTGGCGCTCTTCACCGCGGCGATCGCGGTGTTGACGGCGGTTTGGGCGGCGTCGGCGGTGATTCCGGAGGCCATCAGCGAAGAGGTCAACGTTGCTGAAACAGGGCTGAAACGGGCTCAGAAGGAGGAGGACATACAGATGGCGGCGGAGACGGGAGCCACGGCGTTGGAGGCGACGCCCAGCTGCGCGAAGTCGATTTTGCTCAGGATCGCGGCGGCGGCAGCTAAAATGGAGTTTGACAAAGTGAATCGGCTTTTCGAAAATACCGGTGGCGTCAAGTTTTCCGCCGGCGGCGGAGCTGACGATTCCTTGGGCCATTTGGGTCAGGGCGAGGGGGTTGACGGGGAGAGCGCTCATGAGGCCGGAGCCAAGGATGCCCGTCACGGAGCCGAGGACCTTGCCGACGTCAAGGATGTGGGTAATGCCGCCGACAAGGCCGAGCACGGGCTGCAGGATTCCAGTGGCGTGGCTGGCGATGCCGGTGACGCTGCCGAGGGCGCTGGTGGCGGTTCCGAGGATGCCAGAAAGCTCGCTCAAGTTGGTGACGCCGCTGAGACTGCTTAAGAGTTTGCCTGAAAGCAGCATTCGGGTGACACTTTCTACGAACCCTCGACTTACTGACGATGGGTCCGACCTGGCCGGTGAGTCCGGTTCCGGCTTCGACGATCGGTCCGACCAAGCTGGTGACTTGCCCGAGGGGGAGGGTGCTTCCGAGGTTGGTGGCCGTGCCGAGAGCCGATCCCAGCGAGCCCGAGAGGCCAGCGGTCAGCTCAGCCGTGCTTCCAAGGTTCATGGAGGCCTCGCGTTTGGAGATGAGGCTCGCGCAGTTGCACTAAAACGGAGCTAGAAAGGGGTGTCGCTTATTTCCGACCTACCGTAGCCAGAAGACCGATGAAGAACCAAGCGATAGCGCGTCGCGACATTTCCCAATCTGAAACAACAGAGGTTAGAACCGGAGCGGGAGGAAGATCTGGAAGCCGTGGAGAATGCTTACCTGGCGGCGTCCGTTTCTTTTATACCGCTCGAGGCGGGCGAAGAAGACTGTAAACAGGGCTCAATTCCTCATTAGAGTCCGCAGGTGGCTCCATCCAAACAACGGCTTAAGCAACGGCGTGGTTGGCAACGGCCAATTATCGGATCGCTAATTTCTTAATAAGCATAAGTTTTTGCGTGAAGACATGGGAACACGTAATCACAAAAAATATCGAGTGTTAAAGTTGCACTAAAAGATTTGTCTAAGTTTGATAGATAAGTTCAATTAGTCGTGGATGCGGAAACGATGCCAACGTGGGCGCTGATCCTTAATCTGTTGTGGTCTGTCTGCAAGGAGATTACCACACTCGCATGGTAACAAAAAACACGAGTTCATGGCCTAAATCCTGCTTTGTTCGGTGACAAAAAGAAGAATTTGCCTATTGTTGTAGCATACTTTATAAGCGTTGTCTTATGTTCAACCTTTCTCTGCTCTGTGAGTATCACTAAAACAAGAGAACAAACATGACTAAAAGTAAAATAAACTTCGTGTAACATTCTATTTTAAATGAAAATGCAATGTTCTTTGGAGTTTATTGATCTACTCTTCTTCTAGATATCAATGCTCTTTAATCGCTCTCAACTACACTTACAATAAATTCACAAATTCAAACACAAGTGCAGTTGCCGTCGTTGCCAGGAGGACCGACGGGACCCATAAGGCCGGGAAGGCCGTCCATTCCGGGGAATCCGTCACCCCCGGGCATCCCAGGCAGCCCGTCGACGCCAGGAACACCGGACGGTCCTGGAGGTCCGGGAAGACATGCGGAGACGGCTTCGGCAGTTGGGCAGGCGGATTCTTTGCGGAATAGTTTTTTCTGAAAAGGAATCACAATTTGCTAAATCGAAAAAGATTGAATCAATAGTTTTTGGCTGAAACATAAAAGAAAAGGTCAGCTGTGACTGCAGATAAAAGTGTTTAGAATCTGAATAAAAGGGAAACTCACCTTAAGGAGAATGACTTGGCTGGAGAGATCATCAGTTCTCAGAAAGTACTCGTCCAGTCGATGTGTGAGTTCTTCGAGTTTCTAAAGGAGGTTCCCATCCAGAAGGGGTCGCTGTAACTCACGTTTCTTAGCTTCGCGACTTCGCCTTCTTTGTCCGCCGCCACGAAGCCAAAGATCAGCGCGGAGACGCACGCGGTGACAAGCAGAGATCCCAAAAGTCGGTAGGACGTCATCGCCAGGGAGAAACTGAGTTGGACTGACCAAGAGGAGAAGCCGCGATCTGTGAGATCAGGGCAAAAAACAGCTGACAAACGAGTTGCACTTCGAACGACTGACGAGGATGTTTCTAGTTCAATTCGCCGCTTTTTGGTCCAAAGAACGACGCCAGTTACAATAAATCAACCGCAGCTGCCACGAGAAGTTTGAGAGAGATTGGAGAAGTTAGGATGGAGGTCTTGAAGCCTGGAATTAGAGTGATTGAGTGATCGGAGATAATTGGAGGAAGTTGACGCGTTGGAAGACACGGAGAGCAGCGCTTGCGGTTGTTTTTTGGTTGATTTAGGCTTGAAAGGACGAGTAAACTCTTAGGAACGGGTTCTGGTAAACTTGGGAATCGGTCGGTGTTTGGTAGGATCGAGAGTTTTGAGAGAATAGCAGACGAATGAAAGAAAAATAGTCTGCAAACGCTGTAATAAGCTGGGCTGACAAGCTCAGAGGCAGATAAAAAGGTTTGAAAAGGTTAGCGCCCATATTTTGGCGCCATAAACTAAAAGTTACGAACGTCGCTTGCGGGAAACGTGACCTTGACGGGGAAGGAGAGTGGACGTTTTGTTCCACAATGCACCAAGGTTTGAAAACTTGCACTTTGGACGAGTTTTGGGAGCGTTATGCAGAATTATAAAATGAGGAGAGAAATGAAAAGTTAGGACAGAAAGTGGAAAGCGATGAACACGCAGTAGTACATTGCAAAGCGAGCGTCTTTGCGACCAGTTCAAACAGGCACTGAGATATCGAATTTCGTTCTGCAATCAAAAAAATGCTACAAAAAAGGTCGATTCAGCGTCGATGCACTTTTTCCTTGTGGTGCACTTTTCTTCTGTTTCTGTCACCTTCTACAGCTTATGAATAATGTAAGAAGGATGTGAGATTCAAAGCTCGAGAAATACGTAACAAAAAGTCAAAAAAAACATTTAATTAAAGGGAATAGAAGGAGTCACACGTGGCGGTGACAGAGAAGTCAGGTAGTGATGATGGATGGTACTGATGACGGCACCTGCTTTCGACGACTTTTGTGCTTCAATCAAAAGATAATATCAATAAACAAACCCATTTGGCAACCGTTTATAGAGCGCAGAATCGCGTGGCTCAATTCAAAACTTGCTTAAGTTCTTTGAGTTTATTAAAGATATAATTTTAGATGTGGCACTTACTGATGACTGTGTTCTGTGATGACGATGTAAGTGTGGTAATCCTCCTTGCAGACAGATTATCCGACTGTTTTGTAAGGATTAAGTCCGATCACCCTCGTTGGAAATGCTTCCTTGTTTAAATAAGACACATATTCTTGAAAGTATGTATTGAAAACTTTGTTTGTAACCGTGTTTTGGAACACATTTGACAAACGAAAATTGACTCGTTAAAGATCCACATATCTGTTACATCTTATCGATGAGACATCCGGTATAGGGTAATTAAAAATGGAATGTTACACGAAGTTTATTTTACTTTTAGTCATGTTTGTTCTCTTGTTTTAGTGATACTCACAGAACAGAAAGGTTGAACATAAGACAACGCTTATAAAGTATGCTACAACAATAGGCAAATTCTTCTTTTTGTCACCGAACAATTTAGGCCATGAACTCGTGTTTTTTGTTACCATGCGAGTGTGGTAATCTCCTTGCAGACAGACCACAACAGATTAAGGATCAGCGCCCACGTTGGCATCGTTTCCGCATCCACGACTAATTGAACTTATCTATCAAACTTAGACAAATCTTTTAGTGCAACTTTAACACTCGATATTTTTTGTGATTACGTGTTCCCATGTCTTCACGCAAAAACTTATGCTTATTAAGAAATTAGCGATCCGATAATTGGCCGTTGCCAACCACGCCGTTGCTTAAGCCGTTGTTTGGATGGAGCCACCTGCGGACTCTAATGAGGAATTGAGCCCTGTTTACAGTCTTCTTCGCCCGCCTCGAGCGGTATAAAAGAAACGGACGCCGCCAGGTAAGCATTCTCCACGGCTTCCAGATCTTCCTCCCGCTCCGGTTCTAACCTCTGTTGTTTCAGATTGGGAAATGTCGCGACGCGCTATCGCTTGGTTCTTCATCGGTCTTCTGGCTACGGTAGGTCGGAAATAAGCGACACCCCTTTCTAGCTCCGTTTTAGTGCAACTGCGCGAGCCTCATCTCCAAACGCGAGGCCTCCATGAACCTTGGAAGCACGGCTGAGCTGACCGCTGGCCTCTCGGGCTCGCTGGGATCGGCTCTCGGCACGGCCACCAACCTCGGAAGCACCCTCCCCCTCGGGCAAGTCACCAGCTTGGTCGGACCGATCGTCGAAGCCGGAACCGGACTCACCGGCCAGGTCGGACCCATCGTCAGTAAGTCGAGGGTTCGTAGAAAGTGTCACCCGAATGCTGCTTTCAGGCAAACTCTTAAGCAGTCTCAGCGGCGTCACCAACTTGAGCGAGCTTTCTGGCATCCTCGGAACCGCCACCAGCGCCCTCGGCAGCGTCACCGGCATCGCCAGCCACGCCACTGGAATCCTGCAGCCCGTGCTCGGCCTTGTCGGCGGCATTACCCACATCCTTGACGTCGGCAAGGTCCTCGGCTCCGTGACGGGCATCCTTGGCTCCGGCCTCATGAGCGCTCTCCCCGTCAACCCCCTCGCCCTGACCCAAATGGCCCAAGGAATCGTCAGCTCCGCCGCCGGCGGAAAACTTGACGCCACCGGTATTTTCGAAAAGCCGATTCACTTTGTCAAACTCCATTTTAGCTGCCGCCGCCGCGATCCTGAGCAAAATCGACTTCGCGCAGCTGGGCGTCGCCTCCAACGCCGTGGCTCCCGTCTCCGCCGCCATCTGTATGTCCTCCTCCTTCTGAGCCCGTTTCAGCCCTGTTTCAGCAACGTTGACCTCTTCGCTGATGGCCTCCGGAATCACCGCCGACGCCGCCCAAACCGCCGTCAACACCGCGATCGCCGCGGTGAAGAGCGCCACCGGGGACGAGAAGGTTGCCGAGGAAATCGGTAGGCGGAGAATTTCTCTTTTAGGTCATAGCGCGCTCTGTCTTCAGTGAACGCGGCCGCCTCCACGCTGATCGGCGCCGCCGGAAACCTTGACGTCGTATCCGGCTTTGGCGACATTATGGCCAAGGTGATGAAGACCGTGAACGTGGACCCCGGACTCGTCGGCGAGATCACCAAGGCCGTCAGGGGCCTCACCAGCGTGGCCGACGTGGGAGCCATTACTGGCGCCATCAACCCCCGCGTCCTCTCCACCACTAGGGCATCGACGTCAACGGAGTTACCTCCGCCGTTAGTAAGTGACCCCGGCTTTATATCAATTCTAAGCGCTCCTTGCAGCCGTCCTCCTCTCCGGAATCATGAGCGGAAGCGGCCCCGTGAATCGCAATGAACACCGTGAACACCGCGACGGGCGCCCTCGACGCCGCCGGAGCAGTCGGAAGCGCCTCGCAGATTGTCAACTCCGTTGTCACCGGCCTCACCGGAGGCCTCTCGGGCATCACGTCGGTCCCCGAAGGAGTCCTCAACTCCCTCAGTGAGTTCTCCTCTCTGTTTCACTCCTAAGTTCGCTTTATCAGTGGGAGCCGTGGGAGGCATCACCAGCCGTTGGAGGCATCACTGGCACCGTTGGAGGCCTTACCAGCGTCGTCGGCAACCTGACTCCAGTCGCTAGCAACGTCCTCGGCAGCGCCACTGGCTTGGAAGCGTCACCAACGTTGCCGGAGGCCTTGGCGGAGCCACCGGCGCTCTCAGCGGAGTCGCTAGCGGCCTCGGAGGCGGCGCCAACGCCAATTCTGGCGCTAGCGTTAGGGTCAACAACTAAGCGGTGGTTTTGAAGACAGCGAAGCACAAGCGATACGTATTTACTCAAATGGCACTATTTAAAAATGCAGTTTGTTTTTTCACTATCAGCATGAATAAAGACGATTCCCTGCATTTCACCCGTTGAGTAGTTGGCTGCATTCGCCTTTTATATGGCCTCTTGGGTTGTTTGATAACATCGCTGATCTGATTTACGACCAAACTTCCAGTCTTAAGCGGAAACACCTGACGTCCAGACTAATTGAAAGGCGGGACAATGTGACGTCTAAAGTTAACGCATTGGCACAAGCGTATGCGCAATTTATGCACTGGTTACTCTTATTTTCTCGGTTTTATCTCAAAGAAGGTTATCTTATTTCAACTCGACTACCGGAAATTCTGCCGTAATCTCGATTTTGAGCCTTTCTTCCGTCAGTGGCCCTCACATGCGAGCTAAGCGCACGCGTCGATACTGCGCCGATTGGACTTTCTACAGCGTATGAGCATGTTTCTTAATTCTGTAATTACCGTAATTTCAGATTCCACTTCGCTTCGTGGACAGATTTATCTCATCTCGCGGATTGCAGAACAGGCGCATTGGCAACGTTCCGTGCGACCGCCCGGAAGCTTTGGAAAAAACGGAAAAATGCGTCGGCCGTTGCCTGAGCTTGAAGACCGTTTTTGTTGATTCTAGCGTGGCGAAGATTTCAGGTTAAAAGTCGTTTCTAAAAAAGAATACTAATTTTTACTTTACAGAAGTTCATACTTGTGAGGAATACCACTTGAATCAGTATGTTAGGAAGTTAGGAGTTCACAGAGGATCGCTGCTACGAGCGAACCTACAAAGGAAAATAGCAGAAACTCTGCTTTTGCAAGGAGGATTACTGTAACGACGACAGGATTTCGAAGAATGGAAAAGTGGTTTGAAACCAAGAAAACGGCATTAATGCACTTTGACTACCTCTGACGTGTTGAAGCGTCAAAATAAATCAAAACTCAAGTCTTCAAGAATTAGTTCCGAACAACTTTGAACGATTAATCTGTGAATTGGTTTTGAAATCAAAGCTAAGACACAAAACTGCGCTATTTGATCTTATCACGGTTTACGACGTCTGCGCACAAAATTGAAACTTGCTGTCTTATGACCTAGGCGAAACTATGAAACTTGAAAAACAAAGTTCAGTCGACTTCCTTATTTCGAGAAGCAAATTGACGAGTTTCAGTGCTTCAATTTTCCACAATTTTTCGTGTTTTCATATTTGGTTTCGCAAAGACTTCCCAATATTTGCAACCCACTCTTCTCCTCTCCTCCTACCATTTTTCCGTGTTTTCCCAAAAGGTTTCATCTCCCCAAAAAGTAACAAAACCGACGACCTTTGCATAACCCCTTATTGGAAGAGAAGCAGTCAAGCAATCACTGTTCGCCTCCACTTCGAACTCGAAAACCTCTTTCCGTGATTTATGGCCCGAGTCAAGGATGAGTCTTCCTCTTCGAACCCAATTATTTTTGTCCTTCGAGTTCCACTCGCGCGTTACCGCAATTAGTGGCTGTTTCCCGGTTTTGGAGGTTGGTCAAGCTTTTCGTGAATTTCAAGGTTTTCGTTTATTGGATAATTAATGGCAAGTGACGGGTCCACCTTCGAGCAATCGGTCCGGAAACGGTTTGTTGGGTAAACAGATCGTTTCGGGTGTTTGCTTATAAGTGTTTACTGAGAGCTGCCAACGAGAAATTCAATTTTTCAAAGCCAGATTGCGTTGGGATGACTCTTTAAGATTGTCCTTCTTCCTCGCTTAATCTGAATGTTTGTTGGCGCTTTTCTCCTATGTTCTATATTTACCTAAAACACCTATTTTTCCACCGCAAACGGCTCTTGTTTACCTCCAAGACCATAAGATCAGATTCCTTCTAAGCTTTCCTACACCCTTTCCAAATCCTATTTTCCATGGCCACTTAAACAAACGTCGTTGCAATCATCATTGATCTGTCAACGTCTCAGTCAACTTCTTTGCCTCTCAAATTTCTGTTTTCGATTCGCTCCGTCGCGTGTTTACTGTTATTACCGGCGGCGGGAAGCGAAAGGGTCTTGGGAAACGCGCCTCGTCCTCCTTCGCCCACCTCCGAGCGTCTTCACGCTAATTATATTTGGAGTCGTGTTCCCATGTGCGGTTTGCAGGAATCATTAGATTGTACAGGGTCTGCGGTTTTGATTATCTCTTTCTTACAGCATCGATTGTAGCAATAAATTAAAAAGTCGCTTTTTAGCTTTAAACCTAATAAGTGGATGTCTTGTTTTTAGCCCTGTTCTTTTGGCAGGAATCCTGTGATGATTTTTGATGGATTCAGTTCTGCACCCTTTCCAGAAGATCAAGGAATCTTGTCACCTCCCCTCACATGATAAGGGTTCTGGTGCGAAGCCGCCACCACTCGCGTGATTACCCAATTTATGTGTTGCGCAACGCCGACTGAACCTGTTCCTTTCCTGCCCGCTGCCGCCCTCTTCTATCGAGGGTTACGGAGCGTGAGGAGGACTTCGAACGAAGGCTGTTTTGTTCAGGCGCGCCGTGGTCTTCGGAGGCTTCAAATATAGATCAGTTTTAAAGTTTAGTCCAAATAGCTTCGAGTTTAAAGTTCCACTTTTTGATATTCCGAAACGTTCTCTGCTGCGTGGTCTTCGTTCCGTGATTAATTCGTCATCGTTAAAATTGGATCTTAAACAAAATTCCTGGGTTCTCGGTCATCCTAATATAGTCTTTGTTATCGTACCGTTTGCCAACATTTTAATTCCTGAAATGTTTAAACGCTTGGATTGAAGAGACCTTCGAATAGAACACCAAAGAAAACAAACGCGTAAATAAAAGACGATAAAACGAGAAAAGAACCATTCCATGAATAAGAATTTGGGGCTAGGACTAAAGGGGACTACTAAAGGGACTAAAGCCACTATCAACTAGCGATCTGACTCATACCCTTTGATAATAAGTGCGTTTCTGAGTAATCGTCTCAGAATTCCCGAGTAAGTGATCTGGAGTAAGACAGTTTACGACAAAAACTAATCGTTCTCAATGCTTCTTTCAAACATTACGCTTATCGCTTATTTTTTGCGCCAAATTTTCGACCGGCGCTTCACGCGGAATGTCCTTGCGGGTCGCCCGGCGCTCCAAACCGGTTAGGAAACATTCTTGAAGGTTAAACTGCGACGCCGGCGGTCCTTTGAAGACACTGTGACGATCTCGTTTTGGATTAAGTGCGAGGCGGTTCTTTCTTTCTTAGTGACACTTTTGGGACAAAAACAGTCAGAGTGACCCTCGGGAGGTCAACTTGAGCATCCCTAATGAGTTTCTTTCGTTTTGTCACTCCTATTCCTGAATTTTTTGATTATTCTAAAATTACCCGTGCTTATCAAACCCTCCAAATCATTCCCAATCCCATCCACATAACTCTACATCCGTTATCGCCTCGTTCTCCTCATGATCCCAAAACAAAAAAACTGATTTCTGAACCCTCGCCTCCTCCCACTCCCCCTCACTGGTTCTATCCAAAGCTGCTGCTGTCATCGTCAAGGAGGTGGTCCCGTTAAACTTTTTCCCTCGATTTCCGATCGCTTCTGACTCATCATTGCCTAAGCGACGAGATCCAAGCGCTACTGCAGGCTGTTTACCTCCAGCGTCCCTCGATCGTGTTCTCCCTCTGAAGCGTGGTCGATCATCTTCGCTTTTTGGATCTCCGCCAGATCTTCATCCCTCCTAAGTCGTCGACAGTTGTTTCCACTTAGCCAGGGTCTCCTCTGCCGCTCTCCCTCCGAAACTGCGTGTTTCTAGGTGCGTCGAGCCGCCCTAACGCGGCGTCGCCGGCGGCGGGCGGCGGTAGAGGTGATCTATTATTGTTTACAACAAAACCGCGATCGAGTTGCCGCGTTTACAGCTCCTTCTACTTACTCGATCGAGATTTCAGAGTTTCGGAGAAGAGGAGAAGCGCGCGAAGATGTCGAAGACGCAGTCGTTCGAGACGATGCCCTTCCAGCACAACGACCAAAAGTACAAGTGCCTATGTGGACAGATGCACATCACGGTTAGTGGCGTTTGAATTTTTATCTTCACCTAAGCTCTTTGAATCAAACAAAAAAAAGATTTTCATTTTTGGGTTGAAACTCAATCGATTCTCCACTTTCTAAAGAGGTTGAAAAAAGTGATTATAGAGAATTGCACCCAAGAACAGAAATAAGATGGTTAGGAGGTGCTGTTTTTGGTTTAGATTGAACTTGTCGATATCGTGGTCATCAATTCGTGTGGTTCGCCTATTTTTCAACCCATAAAAAAATTAATTTCATTTTGTTTTTTAACCAAATTTTGTGCTAGTTCCAATCAATTTCTATCCATCATGCCTGTTAACAAACACATCACTCACCAACTTTTCTACACTTCTGTTTTGTTGTTTTGATTAATTCCCTTCACCTTAGGAACCAATCCCTGAAGCAGAACCTGATTTCCACTTTCTTGAACGTGGGTAACGAGTCCATTTGCGAAAGAACTCATAAAATCGACGCGTATCTCTCTTTGCACCCGAAAAACCGAAGTTTTTAAGCTTGATTCGATTTGCAAAGTTAATCGTTAAGCCGTAACGGTTCCTATGATTGAAGCGCATGTGGTGTGCGAGAGAAACTAATATCGAATGCATAAAACGAGGAAATCGGTTCCAGATGGAAGTTCAGCGTTGGCAACAGGGACGCCTCGAACAAACTCCGGGCTTCCGGCACCACACAGCTCTTCTTCCGACATAAACCAGTTCGCCCGATTTTCCACATTCCTAAAAATTAAACTCCGGGGCTTGCATAAACAACAAATTGAGGTTCCTCCGGTCCTAATCCCGGCGCATTTAATCAACAACCTTTCCTCCGCTCATTAATTTCCCGACCACTGATTCTTTTCCTCGACCATTTACCACAAAAACTCGTAAATCACGCGTGTTCAAATGTCGCCTGCTGCCAGGAATGCGCTAAGGAAAGATCTCTCCGAACTCTAAACCCTGAAATTTCTTTTTTTGTCGATTTCTTGCGAGGTGTTCGCTTAGAACGCCTTATGCATATTAAATCTGCGTGTCAAATTTAGCGCCTTTTTTTGGGGGAACCTGTTTTCGAGAACGGCGACCTCGGGAACTCGGTTTTGTGCCGTCGATGTGCAATCATAACGCAATTATCGATTGTTAAGAGGGACACGAAATGGAAAAAACAAGTTCGGTTATGGAGTGGAATGAGGTGCTTGGGAGGGTTCAGTACAGGTGCCATTCCTGGGAGTTGACACAAAGGTCCAAAAAACTTTGCTGTTCTGCCCAACATAGAAGACTCTCTAGAGACTTTTTACGATGCAAACAAGTCAGCTGATTCGCTGAGTCATCACTCTAAACAAGTGCTTCCAAAGAAATTTTAAATTTCGGGTTTTCGACGACCTCCAATTATGTTTTCTGTTAGGCGACAGAACCAGTTCCTCGAAAGGTTAATCGCTTAGCACTTTCAATTTTCTAATTGTTACAAAACAGCACTTCTAATCTGAACATTCAGATGGCCGCCATTCTAATAGCGGCAGCGACGATCCTAGTCGGAATCGTAGCTCTGGTGCTCGCGATCGCCGACGACCGGCCCTTCTACTCGTGGATTCCGGTGGCCGTCGTTGTCCTTATCATGATCGTCTGCTCCTTTCTCGTTCTATACGCTCTCAAGTCCGAGAAGGAGATCTTCTTCCTGCCCTACATTGGTCTCATGGTCGGTTCTCTCATCCTACAGTATCCCTAACGTCCTAATCTTCCTCAGGTCCTCAGCATACTCCTTTCGGTCGGCGTCGCGGTGCTCGGAATCTGGTCCCTCGTGAGTCCTCGATCCGGAGTCGCCGACTTCCTCACGAACCCTGTACAGAACCCGAGATCTGGTAAATCTTACGTACATTCTCAGTCTAAGATTTAGAAGATTAGGACTCAAAGAACGCTTTCAGGAAAACCAAAGGTGGCCGTCGAAACTGTGCCCGACCTTTACATGGGAAGGCAAAACACGAATATTCTTGGATTTCAGCCCCCAGTTGGTGGTAACTAAGACGCCGCACCTGTCATTCTTTTCTCTTTTCGCTTCTAAATCTGCAGCGTCTTAGATTCCAAACTGCTTTGTTAAGTTTCGAATTCCTTAATCCCTATCACACCAATATTCTTATGCCTCATAATCTCCTTGTTTCAGATTCGGAGGTGATCAGCAAAGCGAGCGTGCTGCTCGCACTGGCGGTGCTTTTCCTATTCTGCTCGATCTGGTTCGCGTTCATCATGTACCGCTGCTTCCTCTACCAGAAGGACGTGAAGATCGCCAGGCACCCCCACATCGCCCACTATACGCGCACGAAGACCGACTCCGCCTGAGCCGCATTCTTCCCCCAGCGAGCCATCAACATACCCCTTTAGAGACGACTGTACTCGTTCCCATATCCGCTTGTATCAAGAAGACCAGATTACCTTTATTGTCATATCCCAGAAAGTGTTTGTAAATACATATGCCTATTGAGAAGCAGGGCTCCTTTTAATAACCGTCCACATTTCGACTAAGATCTCCTCCGGCAGCTTGAACGCCTTCGTTTCTGGGTCCGAATTCACAATTTCCACAAACTCCAAGGCCTGCGAACTCCGGCTCGAGAATCTCCAGAGGAGGACCGCAAGGTCGTCGTCGTGGAAGCCGAAGTAGCTGTCGAGGACCGCATTGAGCTTGATTACGGTAGAAGGTAGGCAGAAGCGATTCTCTGACGAAAGGCAGCGGATGACGGTGCCGTCGTTGAGGCTGAAGCGGATTGTGGTTCCCGAGGGTTTTGGCTTTAAAAGAGGGTTTAAAGATGATGGAGATGAGAGATTACCGGTGGAAGGAGCGGAGGATCGTCGGAGAAAAGCGTTTTGCCGCAGCGTTTGTGGGTCCGAGCGGAGATAAATGCTGAAATAGAGTCAAAATACGCTGTTTTTGTGAGGGTGCTTACAAAATCCTTCCATAAAAGGTCGAACAAAAGTCAATTTCACTTTGGCTCCAATCGGAGTCGCTCTAAGCTTCGCTGAAGCTTCACAGTGGCGAAGGCCTTGAATGCTGCAGCCATTCTAAGGGAATTCCTATCATATCCATCAAAGAAGTCACACTTACCACGGCCTTTATCACATCTCCCGGCTTCAAACCGATCTTCGCGGCCACCGTGTTCACGTGAATCTGCCTCACAATTACGTTCCCGGCGCCGTTGTCCGTAATCGTCACTCCAAGGTATTCGCCGGTCTTCTCCAGCTCCACTTCCAGTTTCTCGCCGGCCAAATGCGCGAAGATTAGGTCGTTTTCGGTGATCGTTCCGAAGAGAAGAGCGTTCACGTCGGGTTTGTGAGTGCCAACGGTGCAGAACAGAATCTAAAAACTCGAATTCAGATGGAAATCTCGACCCACGACCCACATCTTCCAACTCCAACTCAAAAATCTCGGCAGTCTTCCGGTAGAGTTCCGCAACGTTCTTGAAATCCGCCACGTATCTAACCGAACTCCCGTGAGCCAGCTGCACCTTCAACACGGCCGCCATCACGGCTCATTCCCAACTAGATCTGCGGATCCCAAAGAAGCCTCTCCTGTTTGTCCATATCGAATTTCGCGTGCATACCTAATGCGCACTAATTGGAGAAAACGTTCATAACAAATCAGAAGAATAACAAGAAAATCAACAAGAAAACAACGGATTCTACACGCATTCAGTAGTTGTCGAACTGGTCCAATCGGTAGAGACGGACGTTGCCGTTTTGAGTGCCACAGGCGAAGAATCCCGAGTTGGGCGAGAAGGCGCAAGAGGACATTTGGGTCTTCTGCATCATTTCCGTGCGGTTGGGGAAATTCTGGTACACGGATCCACTCTTCGTGTGGCCAAGACGGATCGAGTTGAACTGAAATTGGAGGATTTTAGGAAATTAATTGTATTGAAGTTGACACCTACCTTCACGGTGGACCCGAACGCGATAGCTTGCGAGTCGTGATTAAACGCGAGAATGTCGATTTCGGTGGTCAGATTCGAGTAGGTGGCGAAAGGTTTCGGCTCCGACTTCTGGTAAGCTTCGGACGTCTTGTAAACATTGACGATTCCGGTATTCGATCCACAGGCCACAAACGCGTCCTGACGGCCGATAGCCAGCGAAGATCCGCGGACGGCGCCTTCGTCGGTAAAGAATCTCTGTTCTCCGCGGCGGACGATATCCCAGATGAAGACCTTTCCGGCTTCTAAACACGATAACGGTTACTATTGCTGCTTCATATGTGTCGTACCGGTCAAAGCGAAGATAACGTTCTCATCGCAGGTCGAAAAGTGCAGCGATGTGATCCCAGACGAAGCAATAAACGTGTGGATGTATTCGAAGGACTGAAAACGACGTTTAGAAGCGATTAGGCACGCGTGAACCCACATTAGCAGTGTACACGTAAACTCCCGAACCGGAGGCGATGGCGACGTATTTGCCCCCGCAAGAAATCTTGAAATTCGAGCATCTGCTTTGCGCAGGCAGATCTAAACCAAATAAAACTTTACAACACTTCCAGATCTTCAAAACTCACGCCTGGGTCGGTCAATTTGGCTAATATCGCCCTCAATCAAATCGTAGGAGAACATGTAGGATTGACGGTTGGATCCTAGGAGAAGAGCGGTGGATTGGCGATACAATTCTAAGGAGGTGATGGGGAACATGAAGAATTTCATGTCTTGGAGGAAGAAGTCGGTCTTCAGCGACGATTCTTCGCTAGTATCGGGCACTTGGTAGAGGGTGAGGGCTCCGCGGTCGCTTCCGGTGATCATGACGGGTTTGCTGGGGTGGAACTTAAGCTTAGTGATGCTGCCCTGAAACGCGAAAATCATCAATGCTCTAAAAGCTAGAAACTAACCCCACTGCTGTGTCCTGTGGTGATGTCGCGCAGTCGGTTGAAGTTGATAGCTCCTTTGAAGAGTTCGTGGCCCTTCGTGATGTACTTCGTGGCCCGGAGTGTCATAAACTCAACGGTTTCCTCCACTTCTTCGTCGTCCGAGTCTTCTGGTTTCTTCTTCTTCTCCTCCTCGATTTGGGCCCATTTGGGAGCAGCCCCTCGGGACACCATTCGCTCATATTTGACCTTGAGGCGTTCTTGGTATTCCACGCCAGTGACGGTTTCGCTCGGAGCTTCTGCGCGGCGGAATCCGGTGCGTTTATCCAGCACACGGAGGTCGACGCGGGCTTCTTCGTCATCGGAATCGACCCAGGCCGGTTTCAGCTGAAAACTTCAGTCTAAGGAATGCAAATAGCGATCAGATCAATCAACAGCACAATCAGCTGCCCACCTCCCAAAACACTAACATACTAATGAATGACATACGCTTTCTTCTTCGTTATCCTCCCAAACCGCGATTTCTTCCTTGTTGTCCTCATCGTCCGGTTGGAATTCCTCGTCGCTGCTGTCACCCCCGTGGGAAACATCGCTGGCGTCGTCCTCGACCTTCCCGAAGAGCTTCTTCGTTAGCTTCAATTCTTCGGCGTCGCGCTCCACGCGTTTGCGCTTGGAAGCCCGCGTTTTCTCTTGCGGGACTTCTTCTTGAGGAGGATTGGAAACGGAAGTCATCTGGTAAAGGACTGCAAATGAGGTTTGTGGGTCACATAAATGATTAATACAGCGACACGGTTAGGCAAACAACGTTCAGCGAATCAAGACGCCCAAAATGGCCAAAGAGCGGCGATTTCCCGAGGAAAGTCCAATTTTTTGACGTGAAACTGGGAAATCGGTTGCTTTCGTCAAACGTATAACGACGATGTGATGGCAGGGATTTCGTGGCGGGAGCCGCATGTTGGCGAACTTGGTTGTGGCGACGAGTGCCCCGCTTGGACGTTTGGAGCAGCGACGAAGGGTTTTCGGGATTCTCTGGCGTGGTGCCGTTTTGTGTTTTGCTGTTTTGGAAGTTGGAATTGCCACGATTTTGATCGAAATTTAGGTCGAATTTGTGTATTTGAGCTTAAATTTGTTCCGACCGATCCCTTCCTTGCAAAAGCTAAAATGAATCCGTTTGTTGGCAATTTTCTTGCCTAGACTATTTGGTAGTTGCCCAAAATCCGACGCAAACCGCTTCGTGTCTCTATTTGTCCATGAAATGATGGCGAATTGACCTAGACGTTCATGTCTAGTCTACGCATCCCTCAAAACGAGACGTTCCAAACATCCACGTTCCCATTTTGCAGGTCTAGACATGCGTCTCCTCAAAAACCGTCGCTCCAGTCGCCTCAAATCGTCAGCCGCGGTCGGTCGCGCCCCCCTCAGCAGCGATGGATTTGACGCCAGAACGCAGCGGTTATTCCTGGCAGCAGGTGAGTCCCCTTTCCCACCACTTTTTCAGTCGCTCAATTCTACTCTTTCAGTCATGGAAACTCCTTCGCCCCGTCATGATCAATATGGTCCTGACGCTGTGCATCTGGATCGGCGTTTACGAAGGAGAGAATGACGGAAACTTGTTCGGATTGTTTCTTCTGAATTCCAAATCCGAGCACACCACGGGAAACGACCTCTTGGATGGACTAGTGAGCCTTATTTTCAAACCATTTCGTAATTTAAGGTTATTTCAGATAAACGGAATGGGCAGCGTCGTCCTCATCTGCATCGTCAGCTTCCTCATCCTTTTCTTGGTGATGAAGAACATGAAACGCCTGGTTATCCTGTGGATCAGTGGTTCTTGTGTGACAGTTTTGTTTGGCGTTTCTGGAATGCTTGCTAGGTGAGATTTTGGGTGTCCTAATGTGATTTTAAGGGCGTTTTCAGGGATATTTGCGAAAAATATAATGTGAATCACGCGGATCTCATAGTTGGAGTTGGGACAACGATCTACGGCAGCCTTGGATACTTGGTAAGGGTTATGAGGGAACATACTGTTGGCTGAACCCAAGTCATTCAGGTGTTCTTCACTTCGCGAACTCCGCTCTGGTTCCACCAACTCTACGTCATCACCAATTGCTCCATCGTCTCCGTCTTCTACCTCCGGATGTTCCCCGTTTACACCGCTTGGTTCGTCCTTCTCTTCGTCATCGGATGGGACTGGTTCGCCGTCCTGACGCCATATGGACCTCTTAATCTGGTTCAAGAAAAGGCCGCAGATTATAGCCAAGATGTAAGCTTTCTTGAAATCTATTTCTAGCTTGAATTAGTCCTTTAGATTCTTAAATTTTTGATGTTTTCCGCGGAGTCATGCGAACAAGAGCAACAGAACGAGGCGCATCTAGAAGACTCGTCTTGCGGTATGTCATACAATTTTGAGTGTTTGAATCTTCATCTCTTAAATTTAGATGCCGATATCGAACTCGAAAAGAGCGCTTTTGAAGACAATATTGAGCAAGAAGACGCTGCCACAGAAGCCGAACCTGAAGAGGAACCGGAGAAGATCGAGAAGCAAGGAGAAATCCAAGAAGAAGACGTTTTCCCGACGCCGACAGCTTTCGATGCCTTCAACGACGGTATCAAAAATCAGCATCGAAACTAGTGGCTCATCTTGAATCATGTTAAGATCGCGTGCGCCTAGGAATGGGCGACTTCGTCTTCTACGGAGTCCTTGTTGGCAAGGCGGCCTGCAGCGGAAGTATCGTGGCCACCGCCGCCGCCTACATCGGAGTCTGCGTTGGACTCCTCCTCACGCTGATGGTTGTCTTCAAGCGCGATGACACCGTTCCAGCGCTCCCGAACTCGATCGCCCTCGGGATGCTGCTTCATTTCGGAACTCTTCACCTTGTGGAGCCTTGTTTGATCTCTATTGGAGATCACATTATCGATTTGTTGGATTGAGTCGTTTAGGAATAATGAATTACTACTTGTTTAGGCGTTGAAGCTGTTCTAAAGTGTAAATATGGTTCAAGAGCGGGTACAAGCCCATAACAATGTGGCTCACGACCCATCACCCACGAGTTCACCTCTAAAAATCCCGTTTTTGAAGAATTGTTTTGCCGACAACAATTGAAACGTTCCAGTGTCAGGTTTGGTCAAAAACGTGTGCGCTTAGACGACCGGTTCCACACGGTTTTGCCTACTTAAGACACCCTCCGAAGGTCATGGATTGGGGCGCAAGGATGGATCGTTCGGGCAAGCTTCTGGCTTGCACTTTAGTCCTGTTTTCCTGCCTGCTGATCTCGTTCAGCTATGCGAAACCAGTGGGCACTGATAATCCCGCTTTCCTCGTGTTCTACCACAAATATCCGAAGCCGCTGGTCTTAAATGTGAGTGGTTTCGCTTTAAGCGCTACGTATTCGATTTTGGGAATTTTCAGCTGACGAAAACCGAGGAAGATCTCATAAAGAAATCCGCTTCTCCCAAGACGAAGACGTCGAACGTCATGGCGCAGGCAGCTCAGATCAAGGACAAGCACCCGGAGATCTACGAAAAGGTGCTCGCGTACAAGATCAAGCGGAAGGAGCGAAAGGACGCTGAAGAATCGAGGCCGGAGGCTGTTAGAAAGTTCATCGACGAGAGGACCGTTTTTGGAATTCAGGAGGATAAGAACGCGTTTCCCGGGGAGCTTAAGAAGGCGGCGGTGGCGCTGAAGGCGATGAAAAACGAGGAGAAGAAGGTGTTGCTGGAGTATTACCCGAATCTGAAGATCGTTTTGGAGGGTAAGTGCTTAGGAGCTAGGAATGAAGGCTAATCTGCGAATTTCAGATTTGTATTTCAAGAGAATCGCCTCGGACAAGAGCAAATTGAACGAAGTAGTCAAGAATCTGATGGACGAATTCGAGACGTTCGAGGTCATCGACAATTTCATTGCGAAAGTGTAGGAGATTCTATCGATCGCTATCTTCCATTGATTATGTGTGAATCGCAAGTGTGAACTAATGCTTAAGCGTTTACTTCAGAAAGATATACTGAGCAAAAGACGCGTTTAGAGAAGCACTCTTGTAACCAATGCAAAAAGGAAACAGAACAATGACCAAAACCAGGACGATTTTGAAGAGCATTTTCAGAAAATCGTAGGCCTTAAAATAATCGTCAAACTTGGATCCGAGCTTGAGTTCAGCTCGGATCCATTCCGATCCAAGTTTTGGTTTGCCGTAGATCAGGACGAATTTCTCCCGGGGATGCAACCATAAATACCATCCTTTGATAGGATCAAAAGTAGTTTCTGGTCCCAAAAGGTGATGGATCTCTTCTTCCAGATCTGGGATAGAGTTGATGCCTTCGATCGTGAGTTTGCGAGGATTCAGGAGCCATTTTAGAAGGATTTGCAAGATTTCGGCTTGGCTGAATAGAGGATTGAATGGAGAATAGCAGTTGAGATATTGGAAATTGTCGAAGTCGAGTTGAGTTTTGAAAATGGAGCGGAGTTGGGTGGAAAAGAGCTCTGAGAGAGCTTCTGGGACGAGCGAAGACAGCTCGAGGAGAGGATACTGTAGGTCTTGAACGTGGTTGAGCAGCTGACCGAGGAGTGCGGCGTTGTTGTTGATCTCGAAACTGAATCCGGAAGATCCGAACGGCAGCACAATCCTTTGAAAGAGGTCACCCAAGGAAATCGCCTTCTCGGAGTCCTTTGGAGGTCGATCCTTGAACACGACGAGGCCGCCTCTCCAGAGTTGAAGCTTCGAAACGTCTTTGAGCGAGAGATTCTTAACCCCAGAAGCGAGTTTGAGGCTGTAATTCCAGGAATTCGATCCTCCCGCCACCGTTATCTTCTTGATGTAGTCATGCTTGAAATTCCCGTTTTGGGCGAAAAGCGCTTGGAGCGATTGGGTCCAAATTAAAGCGGAGAGTTTGGGGAGTTCTAAGAAGATTGAGGAAGGAGAATCGGGGACGAAAGGGATTTGGCGAAAGACGGAATTGACGAAAATCGGAGGGATCAGGTCCATAATCGTTGAGGGAAGAATGGCCGGACGAGAGGAGCGAGAGAACGGGTGGGAGAGGTGTGAAGAAGGCGGTGATCGACGATATCGATTTTGGGGTTAGGCATACTATCTGGTTTTCAAAGGCTTGTGTAGCTGCCTCAAAGAAGATTGCCAAAAGCCATGCGTTTACAGCATCGCTTATCCCACCAAATCTTCCCTTATAAACCCAAATCCTGTCCCAACAAAATCACCAACTCAGATCTCCTCTCCTCTTCCCCACTCATAAGATGTCCGGCGAGAATGAAGCGATAGACACCGGCGCTTCTTCCTCGGATAAGAAGCGCTTCGAGGTGAAGAAGTGGAACGCGGTGGCGCTTTGGGCGTGGGACATCGTGGTGGATACGTGTGCCATCTGCCGTAACCACATCATGGACCTGTGCATCGAGTGCCAGGCGAACCAGGCCGCCGGCACCGGCGAGGAATGCAACGTCGCCTGGGGCGCCTGCAACCACGCCTTCCACTTTCACTGCATCTCCCGCTGGCTCAAGACGCGCCAGGTGTGTCCCCTCGACAACCGCGAGTGGGAGTTCCAGAAGTACGGCCACTAAGGGCGCAGTTCTTGAGTTGTTTTTGTGTTTACGGTAGATAAATTTAGTGTGAGTACTCGTTTTGTCCTTTTCCACGTGGGAAACATCTAGTGACACAAACAGATCCAAGATTCTTTGACTCCTGTGCCATAAAGCGTCTTCCTCCCCAACCCATCTCATTCATCTTTCATGCGCCCCCAAATGCAATCCGCGAGTTTCCATTTGATTTTCGTGGGAGACCCGCCCTACTCATTTTAGATTACACCCTCACCCCTCTTCGTGCTCCTCTCCTCTACAATCCCACTCCATTAGCCGCCAAAACGATGGGCGCTAATCTAATTACGGTCGGGTTTGCAGTTGCAAGAAGTTCGTCCACGTCACCGGATTTTCTCGAATCTGGACTTTCGTAAAAGGCTTCTTTTAGTCCGAATTTCAACTTCAAGACAACTCTGCTTAACATAGATCTGCCCCAGATCCGCTTCTAGTCGCCCGGACAACCCAGAATCTCTCCGTCTCCAAATGGGCCCTCTAGCGCATCTCCGGGAACCCGAGTCGCTCTCCGCGCTAATCGAATTTGCGCATCGCCATGGCGAGAGTTTTGATGCCGAAAAGCAATTAACTTGATGAGCGTCCCTCGCCTGTTGTCACCTTCGACAAACAGATCCGCCGGAGTTCAGAACTCCGCTCCGAGGACAAGTTCAGAGCCACAAAGTGACGAAAAAGCGGCGCTCTTTTTGTTCGAACTCGCGCCCGTTTGACGAATTGTTTCAAGTCGAAGACGACGAAAAAGTGTTGAGCGTCCCGGGGGACGAAGAGCAGCGAGAGATCCGCCCGGGTTTCAATTTGGGCTTTGGAAGAGAGGAGAAGACCCAGAGGACGCCGGAGAGATTCCATGAATCTACGTGATTCCGTGCACTTTCCAGGAAATCTTCTGCTCGAAAAAGAGATTCCTCTTCATCAGGGGTACGTGGGTTGAGTGTGTTAAGAACTGAAAAAAACTATTCTTAAGAAGTGCAGATGATCAGAGCAACCCAGTGAACCATAACCGGCGATTTACGCGCAAAATTTAGTGTTTTGCTTCAAAACACGTTCTTTTGCTGCGTCACAATTCTTCCCAAATTCGACTTTGCATAAACTCCCTTCCCTCCAGACTGATCATAATCACGTGTTTGCTAAACTCTTTCCCCATAAAAACAGAATTTGCATTTTCGCGTCCCCCGACAACTCCTTTTTGCCACGCGGAACCTAATAACTCCTCCGAAACGAGCGTCTACGTCGCTTCAGCCAAAAAACACCAAAATTGAAAAAGTGTTTTGGCCCCTCGTCGGCTTCTTATAACTTTCGAGTCGATTTGAGTGACACATGTCCACCTCTCGGCCCCTCAAGTGGGTTTAATGAAATTTAGGCCACGTCAGAGATGTATTGACAAATTTGGGTTATTCTCGGCGCTTAGAAGGCCTAAATTTGGACCCACCTACAAGCTGTTCTTGAGACTAAAGACCACGTGTTCTACAAGTGAAAACAATAAAAACCAGTTTAAAATTTAATATTTGCACTAGGCACTCCTGCGCACCAACGACTTTTTTGAATTCGCGAATTTAGGTGGAAAGGGCGACCGAGGAGAAAAAAGGTCAGATTTCAGAAGTCAAGCTGGTAATGAGCAATTAGGCAGTTTTAACGAGCAGGCTGAGTTCGCATGATCTTCATAAGATAAAGATTAAAAAAGCTGGGTGGTCTAAAGGAATCAGAATCCTGATTTTAAACACATTTTTGTGGTCTGGTGACTCTAGAATTTCTTTAACCTGTCAAGCGCATTCACAATAAGGAACACTACTAGTTTATCTATTTAACTCTGGACAGATAAGATTTATGTAGGTTACATCCAGTTCTCTCTCTCTATGCCAAAACTTAATGCGTTATCTGCAAAACAAACAATCCATAAAAATCGCGGATTTCTTCAGTGGCAATTTGATTTATGCCCATGTTTTGAGTCTTTCAAGTTTAGATGTTGTTCTCCACCCTGACGACAAATGTTCTGGAAGCAATAGCTTCAACTTAAAACAAAAGTCGGATGCTTTTCCTGGTATCCTTGTCCCATAGCAGATTCTAGTGTTCAAATGTCCCATGTCCCATTCTAGCATCCTTGTCTCATCCCAGATTCAATTCTTTTGTCCTTTTCCTTAATTTTTGCAAGGAACCACAAGCACATCAAACAACGGAAATCTTGACTTTTGAAAGATTCCGAATTCGTCACTTTTCAAAATCAAACGATTATTTGTGTTTGCTTCTACAGAACACGTAGATCTCCAAGGTGAGTTTTCCTTATTTCTTGGTGTTTGGTTAAGGAGTGATAAATAAGGAAATGAATAACAGCAAATGTCCCAAAGACCCTTGGTGCATCCATTTCGTAAATCAATCAAAAAAACCGATTTTTCACATTTTGAGGTCCTCCAGACGTCAAACGTGAAATTTTATTGCCTCGCTAAATCAAGTGCAGTCGCGCAAAACAAGTCCACTGGACAGTTCTCCTAGCAACCGAGGATCAGCATGTACTTGTTTTTCCAAAATGCTGTTTTGAGTTTTTTAGGAGGAGCGGTTTTCGTGTTTTGGCAACTCCGCTGTACACTAAACTCGTTAAAAAGGCTTCTTAGATGGTGAGCAGTGTCCGACCCGGACCGTAACCTAATCTCTCGCAATCTACAGACGTTTATCATGTCCTCAAAACAAATTCTTGAATTCCCCTATTTTGGAACACAGATTCATGTCCTCTTCCACACCCAAACAGTCATTATTTACTGTTTACGCGCTTACGAGCGTCCGCGAAACCCCTTACGCCTAACTCAGTAGATTGTTGCTCCCACGCTCCTCTTCAGCCCTGAATGGATTTTAGTCGAATCTCGTAAAGGCCAAAACTTAAAATAGGCGCCACGTTTTCCGCTTTTAGCTCCCGGAATTCTTTTTCGGGCTCCTGACGTCCTCGACTTGGCCTGCACGGGTCATTTGTCGCCTGCGTAGTTGCCGGCACCCGGCACGTCCGACGCGTCGTTTCCGGTCCTAAAAGGGAATTTTTGAAGTCTGGACTGGAATCTTTGATTCGGAAAATTGAGTCAGGGATTGCAGAGGGAGGGGAAAAAAGTCCCATGTCATTTCTTGTCATGAGCACCTGGTCGTTAGGGGGTGTGCGGAGAAAACTCGATTAATTCCGTAATTTTCATTGTTTCGGGAGTTAAAAACGTGGAGATATTTTGCAAATGCTAAAAAAGTGCCACCTGCCAAAACTGAAACAAACAATTTCCAGCTGCCGTCTTGGGAATCGCCAAGATTAGAATCATCTGGATTTTTTCGCAAAAAGTTCCTTTTTTCTTTTTTTGCACTTTAAGGGGCGGTCGGCAACCTAAGTTCAAAAGTGACGGGACTCTCTTTGCATCCTGAATTTTGGAGTGTTTTGAAAAGTGAGTCAAATGTGATTCTGCCTGTAGCTTCAAGCTTTCGAGCCCATCCTAACCTTGAAATCCAAATTTTCCCGTATTTTTTTTGCGTTTTTCACTTTATCTGTTTTCTGCATCTCCGCATGTCGTTCAACGTCCGCGTCTCGGCGATCCATGACCTGTCATCTGTCCAACCCCAAAACTTTCCAAAACCACGTTCTCCCGATCTCCTCTTCTATTTTGGGCCCTTTATTAAATTCTTTACCCCGAAAAGCGTCGCCTGCAAGTCCTCCTCCTCCTTCGTACAATTCTCTCTGCAACTTTCGTCTTTCTCCACCCCCTCGCGCTTCCCAACGGGGTGCCAAAGATTAGAGCGAACCATAAATCTCGCCGAAAATAGTCCTGAAAAAAAATCTCCCAATTGACACTTAAAAATAGGAGCTAACGGGAATCTGTTTGCACTCGTAGTGCGCGCGTTGGTGGTTCTAAACGAGTTTCGATTAGGAAAACAAAAGTTCCAAGTTGAGCAAAGGGTGTAGAGACCAGATAAGAGCACCTAAGGCGACAGGATACCACGTGGGACAGGCGGTGCCGGGAGTTTTGAGTTACAAGTTAAACACAAAGATTGGGTGACGCGAAAAAGGGAATCCGAGTTGCAGGATGAGTTTTCTTGGGGTCATGAAGCTTGAGTTAATGGTCAGCGGAGCAAACAAGGGTTTTATGCCATAAATAGGGAAAATCAGATTAGGGGTTATTGGATTTGGGAGAGTTCCGAGCGGGGTTAGTTTGGGAGGTCCTCGGTCATTTTTTGGCTTAGAGAACGTCATTTTCCGATTTGATTAGAGCCTAAAAGTCGTCATTAGGGTGAAGCAGGGGTGGATTTCTTTTGATCAACAGTGATTCCTCTTTTTAGGGCTTCACTGGTTCCACGACGTCCTTCTTTGTTTACACTATTGAAGAAATACAGAATTAAGAAACCCACAGTCCACTGTGCTTTTGATTTATGAGAACCTAGTAGGTCCTCTTAAATTCAACTCTGATCAAACTCTCTTCAACGAGTCTTGTCTTAATTTCTAGGACTCTGAACTATTCTTCCTCTGTGTCCCAAGCTACACCTCTCAAACGTGGTCCACCGGACTTCTCAAAAACAGAAAACTAATATCTTCGCAGGTCTCTCCTTATTACTCCTCCTCCTCCCACTCAACTCTTCTTCTTTTCTCTCATCTGCTCGTCAGATGCAATTCCTAATCGCTCCTCCGGGGCCAATTCGCGCCCGCAAAGAATTCGCCCGTCTTTCTAAATAGGATATGAGACAAGTTTGGATTGACAGGGGCAAAAGGGTCCTGGCAAGGGAGGGGGAGGCGCTTGGCGACGTCACGACTCCTCCCTCGCCCCAACGGGCGCCTAGGAGAATACTATACCCGGTGATGTCACGATCGGGATTATAAAAGCGAATTTGTGCGGCCCGGCCACCAGTTGCATCGGAGGGTGCTGGTTCCAGCAAGTGAAGTGTGCTGTTTTTGTGCTGAGAGCTTCAAGATTCTTAGGTGTTTAAGAGGAGGAGACGAGTTCATTTATCGCGATTTACATTTACAGAATTCCTTTAATCTAATATTCAATTTTTCAGTTTTAGGAAACGATGCTGGGTCACCTGAACGAGATCGCCGTGGTCGGAGTCTTCACCCTCTGTGCGCTGGCCCTGGTTTCCGCCGAAATCGACTCGTCAGGTACGTGGGGCTATCGAATTCTGAGGGCTCAAGGGAGTCGATTCTTAAGAATCAGTCTTCTGGACATAACCAGACTATTGGCATAATAAGTGGCTTGTTATCCTAATCCTCCGCTTCTCCAAAACTCCCAAAAGCCGCTGACGATAGGTTGTGAATTCCAAAAAATGCAATTTGAGTTATTGCTTTGTTTTGACGTCTTCGAATCTAATTTGAGCGGTCAGCGCGTAAATTTAGCAAAATCCTAGCCTGGCTGTCCACTCCACGATTTCTTTCCTCTCCCAACTCTGAATTCCGGAGCACAAAGCGGAATCCCACTCAATGCACAAACAGTCACCTAAATTATGCACATGTTAAATTATGCAACTCAGCACGTGTTTTTCGGCCCAAAATGATGTTTCACTGCCCGCATTCCCACACCACCTCCAAATCTGTTTTCCACTCCTTAATAATATTCAAATCGTACGCGGATTCCGAGAAATGCGCTGACTTCTTCCGCCGTCACAACATCAAATAAAAACGGCGGCACTTTTTGACGTGGGGATAATGAGAAAACAGGTCGAAGATTGAGACGATCGGGTCGAGGCGACTGCCAATCACCCTAATGAAACTTCGAATTCGTGTTAAGCGATATTGAGTTCAGATGCCGCCGCAACAGCGTCGAAATTGGAGTATCTCGTGGACGAGCTCCCGAAGGAGGACGAGTTGCTGCTGGAGCAGCTGGACCGGCCCACTTGGTACGATCCCGAGGCTTACGATACAGTGAAGCGAGGTAATAAGGAAGTCGTAAATCAGGCGAAGGGGATATAAAAAGAGAAGATAAAAACAGAAAAGCGAAAGGGTTACGATAGGAGGTGTAGAGATCCGGTCAGGCCAAAGGCTACCGACCCATCAATCCACCAAAAACTGCACCCGAGACTGCATCAATTGACGTCATGTCTTTATATCAATTTTGGCAAAAAGACAGAAGACCCAGAAAAAATGGGTCTCTAAGGAAAGGAGTCCATTTGTGACGTCTTTGTGGAAGGATGCAGGCAAGGGTGCAAGAAGTTTCGGTTTGAAAACATTTTGATCGGATTTCGCGAAAAGTCCTAAGAGCGTCGAATCTTTGAGACTACCGTAACCCGAAAGTTGTTGCTTTTTTCAAATGTTTCCAGGCGGCTATCCACAACTCAGAAATCTCTCATTACATTAAAACGCTGTTTTTGATTTCTTCTTGTTGTTGTAGAAAAACAAACGTAAAGCGGCGATCGTAAAGCGGTTAACTCTCGTTGTTAGATTTACGAGATTCACTTGTCGCGATTAGTCGCTTGGATTGGCTAAGTGACTAAGCAGTACTAACTGAGGTGAGCCAAGGCGATTGGAGAGAGGAGTATGAACAGTTTGAGATTCTAACGATTCTAAGATTCTAAGTTCACTGATTTCGACGGATTTGGAGACGCAAACAACGCTTCCGAAATTGGTTTAAAAACGGGTTCCCCAAAGAAACGCAAATTCCGTGTCCGCTAAAAGTTCTCAAAACGAAAAATATTTGTTGAATTCAATTCCCGGTTTTCAGCGGTCGGCGATGAAACTTCGATGCCCGGAGTGTTGCGGTTCGGGAAACGAGGACAAGCGTACGTTCCGTTCGGACGCCTAGACAAGAAGGAGATGCCCGGAGTCCTGAGATTCGGAAAGCGCGGCGAGAAGAAGGCCGTTCCCGGTAAGACTTGGACTCCTGAGTGGGCGACCGTCCACGGGTCCAAATCCACAAAATTAATCGGCCTGTTTTCCTTCCAAAAGTCAGATTTGAAGAATCGTTTCTTGCATACATGATCATTTACTCAACCCACATCCTTCTAAAAACAACTCACACTAAATATAGCACCTCCATTCCGATGACACCTCCATTCCAGGCGTGCTCCGTTTCGGCAAACGCGAAATCCCGGGAGTTCTTCGATTCGGCAAACGCGACGAGATCCCCGGCGTGCTGAGATTCGGAAAGAAGTCCGAGATGCCCGGAGTTCTCCGCTTCGGAAAGCGCAATGTCCCCGGCGTCCTCCGTTTCGGCCGCAAGTAGATCCGGAGTTGAGCGGCGGCAGTGGCTTCTTCGGTCTTCCTCTCTGCGTTTGCGTTGCCCTCTTGCTGTTGTCCCGAGAATGGTTGATATCTATTGAATGTGCATCCGTGGTGAATAATAAATGCGTTAGTGTACAGAATTAGGTGGGAACACGCTTGTCGAGGATCCGTTCGTAGTCCAAACAATTACGAAATTCAAATAATCAGAGCAGTACAGATTTGAGACTCATCTTAAGCCTCGTATCAAGAGAATCACCTTAAATTCCAAGCTGTTTCTTTGTTAACCATCTTTTCGAAAATCAGGAAACAAGTGAACGTCAACTACCGTAATCTTTACATCAAGTCGTTTTAAGTTCTGATATCTTGAATCCCCCGTTTTATACTTAACCTCCGCTCTTGAGCTGTTCGTCATCAGATATTGTTAAAGCCAATCGCCAAAGCATTTGAGCGAACGTTTAACCTTACATCCTACGGTAGATCTCTCTGTTAGCAACGCTTTAAAAAGCTTTAGCAAAGCCAGGACCAGAACCACGTTATGAACATGATTATACAACATAAGCGGTTGAATCATAAATACTCAAGCTACCGTAACCCTTAAATCAAGTCGTTTTGAGTTACGGTACCTCTAATTCTCCGTTTTTGTCTCTATTTTTGTCAGTTTCAAGCTGTCCACGTCAGATATTTGTTATTAAAGCTCGGATAGAATGACACAATCGTTGCAGATCCGTTTGTCATAACCTCCATATTTACACTCAATTCTCTTCCATTCGCTCGAGAAGATCTTCAAAATTTCACTTTCACCACAATGCTCTCCTCCTGCGCTCCGTCCGGGCCGCTGACCGAGTACAGCATGTGGTTGAATCCTAATCCCGGAACGGCATACGGTATCACGGGCGGCACGGCGCCGTCGCTCATCGCACCGCTTTCGGTTCCGTCGTAGAACGCGACGAGCTTCAGCTTTGGGGCGTGGCAGTAGGCATGTCGGAGCTCAATGGCAAAGCTGAGGATGTAGAGTTGGAAGCAGATGGCCAGGAGCCACTCGGACGTGGTTCCGATCATGTGCTCGAAGTAGTTCTGGGTGAAGATAAAAATAATTTAGTTTTAAGCATGATTTCACCTACCGGAGAGTCTTTGGTCCATTTGTAGAGTTCGCCCTGCTCGTCCAGGATGAAATCGTTGGGCTGCTGGCCAAGGATAGGTCCAAAGATGATCACTGAAATGGAGACACGAGATGTGACCAATAAAGAGTTCCTAGAACCCACTGGAGCAAAAAAACAGAGTAGAAAGCACGTTGAGAACCAGTCGACAATGCGACACGACCGGTTTCGCGAGTTTGGGGTTCATGTTGTAGCTGAGAACCGTTTGGGCCCACGTGTAGAAGAGGCCGCAGCCAAAGGCGAGCAGCGCCCCCGTGTAGTGGACGAGGATCACGTTGTTCTCCTGAAAGAATCACTTGGAATTTCATTTTTTTTAGTTTGTATTACCTGGAAATTGGCGACCATGCTGACTCCGAAAGCCGAAAGGTAGCCGATCCAGAGTAGGACGCAGCTGATCGACCGCCAGCGGCCGACTTGTTTGAATCGGTGCCAGTAGAATTCCACGATCTGCCGGTGGCGAAGGTACACCGTGCAGGCCACTGAACACAGATTTACGATAAGATTGTAAATGGTACAACTCACAAAATAGAGCCGCCATGTTCAACAATTGGCCAAATATGCAACTTTCTGGAGGGACCGTTCCGTTGTCACTGGAATGCGCAATTCAGCAAATTTTAAGACAGTTTGAATTTACCTGATGTAGGGAAGAAATGCGGTCACGTGGCCGAGATTCACGGCTATACAGTACCTAAAGTCGCTACGTTTAAAATTACGAAAATTCATAAAATCGCTCACGATCCGATGAATGCTGCGGCGCTGAAGACGAAAGAACAGAGCGGGATTATCCAGACCTTGCTGAGACCCATTCTTAGGTATCCAGGGTCTTAGGACTCCCTGAAATGTAGATCGTAAGAGTATGCTTGAAAAACTGAAATAATACAACAAGAAGCGAAAATTTGAAAACACGACAGTTAAAGGTGATAGAATTCGAATAAACGGAAGAGTTATTCTACGGCAAGTTGAGCAAGTTTCCGTTGAGAGATCCGAAAGAATCAGGTTTTGAAAAAATAGGTGAATCATTCAAAAACGAAAGAATCCGAACCTTAGGCTACTGGCATTTGCAAACCCTTTGAAAACCCTTTAGAACACTTCCAAAGAAGTCAGAAGGACACGATTAAAGTTTTACTTTTCAGCTCGTTCCGGCTTTCAAAAGTCAACCTTTGGCATGAAGTTCGCCACGTCAGCAAATTCTTAAAAGCTTTTTATTTTGAGTCGGACATCTCAGATACACATGCGTCATCCAAACGCCGACACAAAGGAAAACAGGTTGTGATGCCATCTTTGAATAGCAGTTGTTCGGGTTGACGCAAAACGGTGGTTTTGCAAGATATTTTTGAGGTAAATACGCTAAAATTGCAAACCAAAAAAAACAATTCAAGCCAAAAAAGATTTCTACCTCGGCAGGAATCGAACCTACATAGGTTCCGTAGACCAACACATTATCCATTGTGCCACGAGGCCTCTCTGAGTAGACTATCCTAACAAAGCTAGACGTAGCAGCACTTGGCGCAGCCAGCATTACACCCTTAACCATAAACCTGCTATCCTGAATCACTCTATAAACTCATTCTAAACACTTTCCACCCACGTTAGAACTTCAATTTCCTTCTGAGAGTGTGAGTCATCTATCTCATCAAAATCCCCATCAAACCCAAAATGGAAATTAAGTAAACACCAAGAACTGAAAAGCAAACAGCTCAAGGACACTTAAGAATCATCCCACGTTTCCTAAGATCACGTGGATTTCCGACCCACCGGGTCGTTAATCAGCGCACCGCCTTTGTTCTCCCAAACAACAACAAGAGAACACAACTCACCGTCGCCGACGATGTAAAACAGGGAAATTAGAGCCGAGATCGCAACAAACCGGCAAACGCCTTCGTCAAACGTCGCGCGAGAACCTAATCACGACGTAAGAATTTCCCCCGAGGGCTCGAAATCTTGTCGCGCGCTGACTCATAAGCGGGAAGCGGAGACAAAGACGCGCCGAGGATCTGCGAGAGCTTAGGAGAACCGAGCAGGAAGCTCGGTGTTTTGGGCCCCGTTTTTGGCCTTTTTGCATCATTTACATGTTTGAATTTGGGCGGCTCATGCATGACAAGACGCGTTTTTCCGCCACAGCGACTCCCACTTTTTAGAAACATTTCTGGAGCATTAGCCAAATGGCTCGAAAGTGCGCTTTGGAGATAATGCGATTTCATCAATTTTAGATTTTGAACAAGACGTCAAAAGCGAGAAAAAGGAATTTTGGAGAAATTGGATTGAGAACTGAATAGGACACGGAATTGCGTGACTCTAGTGGCAATTAGTGTCTCGAAGAAGTGCTTATTAGCGTTTGTTGAATTTTAATTAGACAAATTTACCCAGGCTGTTATTAGATGCAGTCGCGAATTTGCACCATTCGAGATATGTAAGATTTAGAAATTACGAATTTCGGGAACGTCCCTTTTCTTGCCTTAAAGCAATCTTCAGCATAAAACTAGCAATTCGAATATCCGACTTCATTAGAAATCAATCATAAGCCCTCGCCTCTAAAATCGCCTCAAACCAAGTACGCAGACGAAAAGCGAGTCAATCCATCCAACAGACGCTCCAGTTTATCCACAACACGTAACAAAGCAACAAAACAAACCAAAAACCATCGAGCTAAGAACCGACGGCGCCAGAGGCATCACCGGCCGAGAGCCACTTCTCACAGATCCATAATTCCAAAAAACGAGCAGACGGCGAAGGTTGCAGGGACAAAGATGAAGAGATGATCGAGAAGCGAAAAAGAACCCGAGTGCCCGCGGGCGGTGATAGATCTTCGTGGGACAGCGACGTAAACACGCGAAAGCGGGCAGTTTGAGGGCAGAATTGCCGAAAAGACGAAAGAACGCCGTTGCGTGTGTGCGCCGCTGGTGTCAACACGCAGCTAAATTGAGGTGCGAGATGCTCTAAATGGCGTCTCGGGAGAAAATGTATTCCGGTGTAAGATCTCTTGGAGAAGGATCTCTTGTTGTCGAGGTCTTGAAACTGGATTCACTCTAAATCTGGTTAAGGTCTACAGCTTCAATTTAAAAAGGCCGTCTTCAAGTATGAACTAAACCCAACGAAGTTTTGAAGTTTATGTAACCATTGAAGGAAGTCGGAACAAGACATTTTGAAACTCAAGGCCTAAGACGAGGTTCAGAAAAATCCCTCAAACTAAACAAAGTCATTTCAGATCGAGTTAGTGAAACACTTCTTTTAATGACTCAAATCGAACGCATTGAAAACTACCGTAACATCGACTTCTCACTTCTTAACAATGCAACTCAAAATCTGCCTTAGATTCAAAACGTAGAACGGCCTTCTTACTACGTTCCCAGCTGACCGAAAAAAGGAAGCGGAAGATAGGGTAAGCGCATCCTCGTCATTAAAGCAAACTGAGGTTCTCGTTTCAGAAGCTGAAGTCGTTACGCCTGGATGTCGTCATCGACGCCAAACACCACCAGTGACTCATCGGAATTCGCGGGACGATTGTCAAGAAGATTTGCGAGGCCCACGACGTGCGGATTTCGTTCCCCAACACCCGACTCCGCGACCCGAACGCCGGTCCTGACGTGATCATTATTGTCGGATACGAAGCCGCCTGCAAGGAAGTGGAGAAGATCTCTTGGACGACGTGGAGAAGTACGAGAGCCAGTACACCGAACAGGTGGAACTGGATCCTCGCTTCCATTCCAAGCTGATCGGAAGGCAACCCAGAACCTGAAGAAGCTTCAGAGCGAATTTGTGGTCGAAATTCGCATGCCTCGTCAGACGGCCGAGAATCCGTCTTTGGTGGTCGTTGCCGGTGAGGAAGACAATGTCAGCCGATGTGTCGAGTACCTCCGTATCGACGAGGAAGATTTCATGCAGGTAATACTAAACTTTTTTTGGAATTCATTAAGACTTCAGTTTTAGGATGTGGTCGAATCTTACGGCTTCGTTCCCACTCGCACGGATTCTAAGCGCCCACTTTATGACCTTTGGAAGCGTCGAAGGGAGGATAAGATTCACGCGATCCTTTTTGTAGATGTATTCAGTCGTATTTGTCTTTTTTGGATTCGTAAGGATTTTCCGTTGTCTAATATAACTATCTAATTAAGTCATTGTGAACCGCACCGGCTTTGTCTTTACCAGGCATTCGCATATTCGCAATGCGCTATGGCACAACTCAATATTTTAAACATGCGATCTCTTAACCACGTTACGTGAACGGAGCAAATATGCCAACGAGTGGTTTGCTCAGGTTTCAAATATCTGGCACGAGTCTGCTCTCCCATTTTCAGCTCCAAGATGAACGTGTGGATGGAGTTGGACTTCTCGGAATTGTCTAATGGCAATGGTTTTGCAGATGTTGGGATGGAATTGGACCATGGTGAGTCGGAGGAACAACAAAGATTAGCTGGAGATCGAAGGATACGCGCGACTTGTTTTGCCAGCTGTCGTGAGCGTCCTTACTAGAGATGTTACCCGCCCGAAACTTTCGGGTACCCGAAAAAACCCGAAAAACCCGAAAAAAGTTTCGGGTTTCGGGTTTTAAAACCCGAAGCCGACATCTTTAGTCCTTACCAACGCCCAACGTCTCTTTGTTTGATGCGCCTGGATAGCGCAGTAGGCAGCGCGTCAGTCTCATAATCTGAAGGTCGTGAGTTCGATCCTCACTCCGGGCAGGCAATATTTTTTCTCTTATTTTTTTTTCGCAATTTTTTACTTTTTTCTAGATTGACCTTCATGCGGAATGCGGCGTCGATATGTACGACTACGGCAAAATGAATGCATACGGAACGTTTTCGAGCGTTATGGGGCTGCTCCAAGAGAAGAAAATCGACATTTTCGCCCTGAGCATGCGTATAACCCCAAATCGAATGAACGCGGCGGTTCGGTTCGAAAAAGTCTGTAAGTTGAGCGCACACTATGTTCTCCCGTCTTCAAACAATCGACAAACAGATGCCTTGTTCAGCAGCAAAGGTCCCGACGCGAGAAATTCAAATAAGCATCATACAACGATTGTTCATACGCTCCCCACCTTGTTCAACAACGGTGAAGACCTTCTGAAGACGTCAGTTCTGCTCGGTCCAGCGGACGTCGACTCAAAACTCATCGAAGCGCACGGAGCCTTTGCTATTGAACGGGAAAATTTCTTAAGCGGCTCAAGAAAGGAGATAAACAACGACGAAAAAAGTGTATTTCGATAAGGAATACGTACGTAGCTTACCTTGGTGAAGTGGATGTGACATGTTACTGTTGCAGACGAAATTCAAGTCCAGTGAAACCTGCTACGACTGCAGGAGAAAGCGACGAGGACGAGAGCATCTCTTTGGTTTTCCTTCCTCATCATGGCGCCATTCACGCGTTTTGGCGGCCATTTTTTGCTGTTTCCTGTGGTCAGCTGGGAAAGGTGGGGAAGACCGTTCTAAGTTTTGAATCTAAGGCAAATTTTGAGTTGCATTGTTAAGAAGTGAGAAGTCGATGTTACGGTAGTTTTCAATGCGTTCGATTTGAGTCATTAAAAGTGTTTCACTAACTCGATCTGAAATGACTTTGTTTAGTTTGAGCGATTTTTCTGAACCTCGTCTTAGGCCTTGAGTTTCAAAATGTCTTGTTCCGACTTCCTTCAATGGTTACATAAACTTCAAAACTTCGTTGGGTTTAGTTCATACTTGAAGACGGCCTTTTTAAATTGAAGCTGTAGACCTTAACCAGATTTAGACGAATCCAGTTCCAAGCCCTCGACAACAACATCTCCTCCTCCAAGAGATCTTACACCGGAATACATTTCCTCCCGAGACGCCATTTAGAGCATCTCGCACCTTAATTTAGCTGCGTGTTGACACCAGCGGCGCTGGTGACATTGCTGAATTCGTTGTGCTAGGTAGTTAGCGACGATGTGGTAATTACCGGAGTTTGAAAGGTTCGTTCCAATGTGAACGGAATTCCTCGAGGCTAAGGGCATCTGTCTGGAAGCGAGCTCCTGATTCTGCGAGTTGTTTGGATCTGATCCGAGCGTCTACAGGGTGACACAACAAAATACCCCTTGCGGAACCACAGAAGGAATGTGTCTGGTTGAGAGCGGAACTGTCTGGGAGGAATCGTTTTGCGGCGCCGCGAGCCGTGGAATCTGTTGGTCGTAAATTCGAGGGAGGGAACGCAAGTACATAAGTGGTCAAATCATGTCTTTTTCACGAAAAATAGCACAAATGACGTCGTTTTCAATGATTTACCGAATGCACGGCAGAAATTCTGAAATCCATTCATCTACGACTTCTTTTGGAAGAACTTTCCACTCATTCGGGATTTGCCATTGAAGTTCCGCCTTATCGACTGTGTTTTGGCTCATGTGGGATCGGACGACGAGAACGAGCGCTCTGACCACGATAAAGCAGCTCGAAGATGCCTGGGAGCGGCGGAACCTAGGATGCGAGGAGAGGGACACAGGGAATAAACACAACGTTTATTAAATACAGGACTTCATTAGGAAGAGCAACCGCTCTCAAGCTCGCATCCGGGTCCGAGTGACGAGTCGATGTGTCTGGAACGTCGCGGCGGCTTCTGTCTGGAACGAACAATGATGTGGAAGCAGCGGCGGGTCCAGACAGACGCGCGTGGATGAACCGTCTGGGGAGCGACGATGGAAAGCTGCCCACACTCATCACTGTCCAAATTTCGCGGAAAATCGCGGAAAAAAGCGCATTTTCTTTGAGAAACACTGGACGACTGATCAACCGATCTCACGGTCCCTGACGCGTCAAAATGATTCCTCCCAGACAGCTCCCTTCTCAACCAGACACATCACTCCTGTCTGGTCCCGCAAGAGGGTATTTTTTGTGTAACCCTGTATTTTGCGTTTTATAGACATGCGCTTTACATAGACTAGATATTTAAATAAGACTCATTTCATACAGATTCAAGAATAAATGTCCCCCTGTTCAGATTTGGATAATAATATTAAATTTATTAAGCAATAAAAAGAATTAAATCACGACAGATTCTCGAATCTGGCACACATACGACTATAAACAATCGGGTCGCTTGTGATCGAGCTTATGCTCCTACTTCACTCGCCTTGGTTGCGGCCCCAAACGCCGGAGGCAGGCGCGGAAACTCCGCCTTCGCCCTCGAAGGAGGGGAAATCGCCCTTGAAGTCCTTGGGCTGCTTCAAGAAGTCCTGGAGTTGACGCTTGGGCAGCGGTTCCTTGCGAGTCGAAATGTAACCGTATTGCACGATAACGTCCTGAAAATTTGATAATGAAAAGAAAGCTGGGAAATGGTTTACCTGCATGAAATCTTCCTCGTCGATACGGAGACGCTCGATGCAACGGCAGACGTTGTCCTCTTCGCCGGCGACGACCACCAAAGACGGGTTCTCGGCCGTCTTACGAGGTATGCGGATCTCGACCTCATATTCGCTCTGAAGCTTCTTCAGGTTCTGAGACTGTCTTCCGATCAGCTTGGGGTGGAAAGCGAGGATCCAGTTCCACCTCTTCGGTGTACTGGCTCTCGTACTTCTCCACGTCGTCCAAGAAGATCTTCTCCACTTCCTTGCAGGCGGCTTCGTATCCGACAATAATGATCACGTCAGGACCGGCGTTCGGGTCGCGGAAGTCCTTCTTCGGCTTCCTATCGTCGGCGTCCTTGTGTCGGGTGTCGGGGAACGAAATCCGCACGTCGTGGGCCTCGCAAATCTTCTTGACGTTCGCCCCGCGAATTCCGATGAGTCGCTGGTGGTGTTTGGGGTCGATGACGACGTCCAGGCGGAACGACTTCAGCTTCTGAAACGAGAACCTCAGTTTGCTTTAATGACGTGGATGCGCTTACCCTATCTTCGGCTCTTCCAGCAACTTGAGCATTCTTCTCGAGTTCCTTCGCCACAGCGTCGACTTCTTTGCAATCACCTCGGAGAGTGATCTTGTCTGATTCTTCGCAGTCCTTTTCAGGGAACGAGATGACAACGGAAGGGTATTTCTCTCGGTAAGCTTTGACTCCATCGCCGTTCTTGCCAATCAACTGACCGTGGATGCGGTGAGGGATGATCAGATCCTTGGATTTCTCATTATCCTGAATTCACAAAATGAGCTCTGGCGTACCGACTTCGGGACTTACCAAACGAGCCACAATTTTCTGAATTTCCTTGATCACCTTGCACAAGGACGCGGTCACCTTCGACTCGGATTTCGAAGGAGTGCTTGCCTTCGTCGGGAACTTGTACGTGGACGTTGGTGTTCTCACCGCAGATCTTGTTCACTGAAAAAGATGCTCGGTTACTAAGTGCTTGCGAAGTAGAAAACATACGAACTGATCGGTTGCGTCCGATGATGTGTTTGTGGTATTTCGGATCGACCTTGATAACTTCCGAAGTTTCGGTCTTCTCAAGACGGCCGATCTCGGCCTGGAGAGCAACTTGAGCATTCTTCACCTTGTCGGGGGAGCCTTCGATGTAAATCACCCCACCATCCTCAAATTCAACCTTCAGGTTGTTGAACTCCTTGGACTCCGGAACAAGCTTCTCGAGAGTAGCTCCCTTAGGTCCAATCAGCTTCTTGTGCATCCACATGGGGCACTTGATGTTGGTCGACACATGTGAGGCTGCCTTGGAGTAAATCTGAGCAAGAGCTAGGCCCAGTTTCGACTGCTCGCCGTGAAGTGTGATCACATCGGACTTCTCCTCTTCCGATGGAACTTCGACGACGACATCCGTTTCTCGAAGGATCTCGTGGATGCCGCTTCCCCTGGATCCGATAATGTAGCGGTGTTGGGTTTGAGCGACCTTTGCCGTCATAGTCTTCACGGTGTCCTTCTTGCCAGCGTATATGGCTTGGATCTCAGCAGCGACTTGGTCCACAGCAACCCGGGGTCCGGTGATGATGATAACGTCGCTGTGCGCCGTCGGTGGAGGAATGTTGATCTTGACCCCTTGGCAGTCCACTTGTCGTAAAGCTCGCCTTGAGGTCCGCGGATCCACGGGTAGAACTTCTTGGGAATGTCGAATTCGGCCCCTGCCACTTGCCGAAATCTCGTTGCTCTTGGCTTGTAAAACCTTCACGGCTCTCGCAACATCTTCGGAGGCACCAGTAATCTTGGTGACGTCGCTGTTTTCTTGCGGCTTCGGGAATTCAATTTTACAATTGAGATCCTGCTCGTACTTCATGCGCTGGGCTCCTTGCTTTCCTACAAAGCCATTAATATGTTAAGGAGACCCGGAAGTAAGACTCACCAATGAAAACTCGATGTTGATCTTTCGGAACAATGATTTCGCGAGTTATTTGGGCCTTGACTTTCCGGCGACAGTGAGGCACGCGCTTTTTCGACGTCCGCAGGTTTGCCGCGGATATGGAAGGAGACGGAGCCATCCTTGGCCTCATAAATTTCGATCTTCGCTCCAGAAGTCTTCTCGATTTCGTGGCAATGGTTGCGCTCCAAGGCAGCGTTTCGGGAGTGGCCGCCGCGCTCTTCCATAGTCAAATGGACGACCTTGGGTTTCGAGCTTGCGAACAATGGGCTTGATCCATGGGCCGGATGCCTTCGTGGTCGCTTGAATCGTGGGAAGGCCAGGAAAGTCCACATTGTAGTCGATTTTCTTGGGAATCTTGGCCGCTGGTTTGGCAGGAGTGCCTTCTTTCTCGTTCTTGACAACACCTGTAATGAGCACACACTTAGAAAACAATTAAGATACATGCAAACTTGCCTTCCTGGTTGTTGTTGATCTCCACCACTTGCTCGGTGTTCTCCTCCTCCTTTACAGCTTCGACCTTCGCGACGTGTTCTTCGACGATAGGCGAAACGGCAGCTTCAGCGGCGGGGATAAAGCTGATTTTGGGATCCATATTGGTAGGGTTCCGTTCCGTGTAATTCCTCTGGGGTTTCGAAGCCAGTTCACTTGAGTGAATGCGTAACAGGAGTGAACTCCGTTAAGTCTGAAATAGGAGAGTGGTTACAGAAGGTCAGACACGAACGCGCTAATGTGTAGCAGGAGATAAGAGCGACTGGTAACTTGGCCGAATGAGTATTGGGAGGAAATAGCAGCGGCGATAGGGGGAAATGCCGTAAGAGAGAATTTCGAAAATCTCGTCCAAAACCGCCCAATTTTGGTCGAAAATATTCGTACGGAGGGGGAAAATGCGCTGACGAAATTCAAAAGCGACGGGAAATTTAGGAAAGTGAGGCGAGTCGAATTCCCGCGTAGCGGAGTTTGCAGAACGACGGTTACATTGCGCAATTCGTCGTGGGAGTGTACGGCGATGTGGTAATTCCCGGAGTTTGCGAGGTGAAAAGAATTCCTCGATTTGAGGGTGTTTGCACGGTTTTGAGGCGACGAAGGACGTCGAAACGAAGAAGTGAAGGCTGAAGATGTGAGCGGAGGTGTCCAGTTGTTCTCGAGCATGATTGAGTGCTTCGTATTCTCAGAAATGTACCCAAAACTGGCAAAATTGGTTCTCAAAGTGGTGTCTTGTGGGAGACTACGCAATTCTGAAATAGCAAGCGGTAACAGGAAATCAGAGCTGGGACGCGCTAATGAACAACACGAAATAAAAGCGACAGGGCGCATGAAAAAAAAACAGTCAAGTAGAGGGGAGCGGAGCAGAATTCTGACCCGCTCAGCACAAGCGACCGGGAAGCGAATGACCGCCGCTTTCTGATTCCGTCTTTTGAAGGCCGTCGCGAGACACGTCGACGTATCTGTTGAAATTAGAGACGTGGAATCACACAGACGCCAGACTATACAGACACACGCGGTCTGTCAAAGTTTCATTCGAGGAAAAGTTGGCCGCCTTGAGCGGTCGCGTGCAATCTCCCACAAAACACCACTTTGAGAATCAATTTGCCAGTTTTGGGTACATTTCTGAGAATACGAAGCACTCAATCATGTTCGAGAACAACTGGACACCTCCGCTCACATTTTCAGCCTTCACTTCTTCGTTTCGACGTCCTTCGTCGCCTCAAAACCGTGCAAACACCCTCAAATCGAGGAATTCTTCGAACTCCGGGAATTACCACATCGCCGTACACTCCCACGACGAATTGCGCAATGTCACCGTCGTTCTGCAAACTCCGCTACGCGGGAATTCGACTCGCCTCGCTTTCCTAAATTTCCCGTCGCTTTTGAATTTCGTCAGCGCATTTTCTCCCTCCGGACGAATATTTTCGACCAAAATTCAGCGGTTTTGGAAGAGATTTTCGAAACTCTCTTACGGCATTTTCTCCTATCGCCGCTGCTAGACAGTTTTAGCTCGAGCTGAGATGAGGCATCGCATTTTTGCGTCTCTTTTTTGTCGTCTTTCGCTCATTTCAGCTGAAATTTCCAGATCGAGCGGTCGCTGCCTCATTTTCTATGAAGTGCAGGGTGGCACAGAAAAGGAGGGGATGGGGTGATGGTTTTGCGCCACCCGGTAAGTGTGCCCGTCTATTAAAAGGATATCCAGCATTGACATGGGCCTCGCAGTATTTGCAGGCTTAGGGGCTACCGTTGACGAATGACCAGCTTTTAAGGGTGGAAAGCGTAAGTACCGGCTTTTTGCGTGCCTAAAAGTGCAAACTGGGATGTAATACGTGCGCTTAAAAAAAGAATTTACTCCACAATCGGGAAATGGTCAAAATGATCCCCAAGCGATGGCTGTGTGACGCTTGAAAAATGGGACACACAACTCCTATAGAAGTACCGAATTTGCTTAGATTTTGTGCTTTGTCTTCGTCTGAAGCTCATTTTTACCGCTCATCGTGCTGCTTAGTACGATCCCAGATAAGCAATGCCAATATTGCCGTTTTCCATATTATCATCTTCTTTCATCATATCCCAGAGCCCGTTTCCGATCTCGCTCACCGTTCCCAAACGCCGCCTTTTGCAACTCTTGCACGCTGACAAGTGGTTATCGTCACTGCGAAACCGATCCATGCCCACCGCATCGCGGCGCATTTCACAGCTTCGCCTTACGCATCGCTTCGGCTCACTGTCGTGCGTTTAAGTGCGTGCCGCCCGTCGTCCTCCGCATATGCTGCTGATCGCCATTACGTTCTGCCGACGTGCGATCCTCTGCGAGCCGATGTCCAACTGGGGTCGAGGTCACCTCCACGTGTCGATTTGTTTATCCAAAGCTGCTCCGGTCCGTTTGAGTGTACTCATTCGGCCAGTTTCCCGTCGCTCTTATCTCCCACTACACATTAGCGCGTTCCTCTCTGACCTTCTGTAACCACTCTCCTATTTCAGACTTAACGGAGTTCACTCCTGTGACGCATTCACTTAAGTGAACTGGCTTTGAAACCCCAGAGGAATTACACGGAACGGAACCCTACCAATATGGATGCCGAAATCAGCTTTATCCCCGCCGCTGAAGCTGCCGCTTCGCCTATCGTCGAAGAACCCGTCGCGAAAGTCGAAGCTGTAAAGGAGGAGGAGAACGCTGAGCAAGTGGTGGAGATCAACAACAACCAGGAAGGCAAGTTTGCATGTATCTTAACTGTTTTCTAAGTGTGCGCTCATTACAGGTGTTGTTGAGAACGAGAAAGAAGGCGCTCCTGACAAGCCAGCGGCCAAGATTCCCAAGAAAATTGACTACAATGTGGACTTTCCCGGCCTCCCAACGATTCAAGCGACCACGAAGGCATCCGGCCCATGGATCAAGCCCATTGTTCGCAAGCTCGAAACATCCAAGGTCGTCCATTTGACTATGGAAGAGCGCGGCGGCCACTCCCGAAACGCTGCCTTGGAGCGCAACCATTGCCAAAATCGAGAAGACTTCTGGAGCGAAGATCGAAATTTATGAGGCCAAGGATGGCTCCGTCTCCTTCCATATCCGCGGCAAACCTGCGGACGTCGAAAAAGCGCGTGCCTCACTGTCGCGGAAAGTCAAGGCCCAAATAACTCGCGAAATCATTGTTCCGAAAGATCAACATCGAGTTTTCATTGGTGAGTCTTAAATTCCGGGTCTCCTTAACATATTAATGGCTTTGTAGGAAAGCAAGGAGCCCAGCGCATGAAGTACGAGCAGGATCTCATTGTAAAATTGAATTCCCGAAGCCGCAAGAAAACAGCGACGTCACCAAGATTACTGGTGCCTCCGAAGATGTTGCGAGAGCCGTGAAGGTTTTACAAGCCAAGAGCAACGAGATTTCGGCAAGTGGCAGGGCCGAATTCGACATTCCCAAGAAGTTCTACCCGTGGATCCGCGGACCTCAAGGCGAGCTTTACGACAAGTGGACTGTCAAGGGGTCAAGATCAACATTCCTCCACCGACGGCGCACAGCGACGTTATCATCATCACCGGACCCCGGGTTGCTGTGACCAAGTCGCTGCTGAGATCCAAGCCATATACGCTGGCAAGAAGGACACCGTGAAGACTATGACGGCAAAGGTCGCTCAAACCCAACACCGCTACATTATCGGATCCAGGGGAAGCGGCATCCACGAGATCCTTCGAGAAACGGATGTCGTCGTCGAAGTTCCATCGGAAGAGGAGAAGTCCGATGTGATCACACTTCACGGCGAGCAGTCGAAACTGGGCCTAGCTCTTGCTCAGATTTACTCCAAGGCAGCCTCACATGTGTCGACCAACATCAAGTGCCCCATGTGGATGCACAAGAAGCTGATTGGACCTAAGGGAGCTACTCTCGAGAAGCTTGTTCCGGAGTCCAAGGAGTTCAACAACCTGAAGGTTGAATTTGAGGATGGTGGGGTGATTTACATCGAAGGCTCCCCCGACAAGGTGAAGAATGCTCAAGTTGCTCTCCAGGCCGAGATCGGCCGTCTTGAGAAGACCGAAACTTCGGAAGTTATCAAGGTCGATCCGAAATACCACAAACACATCATCGGACGCAACCGATCAGTTCGTATGTTTTCTACTTCGCAAGCACTTAGTAACCGAGCATCTTTTTCAGTGAACAAGATCTGCGGTGAGAACACCAACGTCCACGTACAAGTTCCCGACGAAGGCAAGCACTCCTTCGAAATCCGAGTCGAAGGTGACCGCGTCCTTGTGCCCAGGTGATCAAGGAAATTCAGAAAATTGTGGCTCGTTTGGTAAGTCCCGAAGTCGGTACGCCAGAGCTCATTTTGTGAATTCAGGATAATGAGAAATCCAAGGATCTGATCATCCCTCACCGCATCCACGGTCAGTTGATTGGCAAGAACGGCGATGGAGTCAAAGCTTACCGAGAGAAATACCCTTCCGTTGTCATCTCGTTCCCTGAAAAGGACTGCGAAGAATCAGACAAGATCACTCTCGAGGTGACCGCATAGAAGTCGACGCTGTGGCGAAGGGATTCGAGAAGAAGGCGAAGGAACTCTTCGAAAGCGACTACCAGGAGACTATTCCTGTCTTCAGCGAATTCCACAAGCACATCATCGGCAAGGGCGGCAACAACATCAGCAAGCTCCGCGAAGGATACACCGTCCGGATAACTTTGCCGCCTCAGAACTCTGACGAGAACGTCATCACCGTCACTGGAAAGAAGGGCGAAGTCGAGAAGATTGTCAAGGAGCTTGAGAAAATGCAGAACGAGCTCTCGAAGATTGTGGAACAGGAAGTGACGATTCCTGCCAAGGTTCACTTCCGGTTCGTTGCCTCGAGCCGCCAAGTCGTGAAGGAAATAGAGAAGAACTGCGGCGGAGTTCACATCAAGTTCCCCGCGGAGAAGAGCAACTCCGACAAGGTTTCCGTTCGGGGCCCGAAGGATGACGTCGCCAAGGCTGTCGAAGAGCTCAAGAAAGTCTCGAAGAGGTTCCAGGAAACGGCCTTCGAAGATTCGATCCAGGCTAAAACCGACTACCACAAGTTCTTCATTGGCAGGAAGGGAGCGAAGATCAACGAGCTCACTGCCAAGTACCCGAGCATCCGCGTCGTGTTCCCCAGAGAAGATGCGGCCGACAAGGAGAAGATCCACTTTCTCGGATCCAAGGAAGACGTGGCTGCGGTCAAGAAGATCTTCGAGAAGCAGATCACCGAGCTGAATGAGAAGACGGAAGTCGGCGTGGAGGTGGACCCCAAGCACCACAGTCACTTTGTCGCCAGATATGCCCAGGTGCTCAACTCGATCCAGAAAGACTTCTGCGGCGTAGTCATCTCCTTTCCGAAGAAGGGCACCGATGACAAGAACGTGACCATCAAGGGCGCCAAGCAAGCGGTCGAAGGAGCCAAGCAGCGCATCCTGGAGATTGTCGATGACCTGGAGAACCAGGTGATCATCTCCATGGACATTGAGGCCAAGCACCGTCCTTCGTTCTTCAGGGACCTCGGCGACAAGACGACGCGCGTGCAGGTGGTGGAGGATGAGTTCAACGTTCAGATCAAGTTCCCACCTCGCCCTCCCAAGACCGCTGAAGGCAAACCCGTTCCTCCCACGGAATCTGAAATGGTCGATGACGAGGTGAAGATCAGCGGCCGAGCCGAAAACTGTGAGAAAGCCAAGGAAGCTCTTCTTGCTTTTGTGCCCATCAAGAAGACCGTGGAAGTCAGCCTCGATTTGCACCGAGGCCTTATCGGAGAGAAGGGAGCCATCGTGAACTCGATCAGCCAGGCTCACCACGTCCGCATTATTTTCCCTAAGAACGATGAGCAGAAAGACGCGATCACCATCGAAGGTGTCGCCAGTGACGTCGAGGAAGCCACGAAAACGGTCTTGGAACACATCGAAAGGTTGGAGAAGGAAGCCGAAGATAAGGTAAGCGCATCCACGTCATTAAAGCAAACTGAGGTTCTCGTTTCAGAAGCTGAAGTCGTTTCGCCTGGACGTCGTCATCGACCCCAAACACCACCAGCGACTCATCGGAATTCGCGGGGCGAACGTCAACAAGATTCGCGAGGCCCACGACGTGCGGATTTCGTTCCCCGACACCCGACACAAGGACGCCGACGATAGGAAGCCGAGAAAGGACTTCCGCGACCCGAACGCCGGTCCTGACGTGATCATTAGATACGAAGCCGCCTGCAAGGAAGTGGAGAAGATCTTCTTGGACGACGTGGAGAAGTACGAGAGCCAGTACACCGAAGAGGTGGAACTGGATCCTCGCTTCCACCCCAAGCTGATCGGAAGACAGTCTCAGAACCTGAAGAAGCTTCAGAGCGAATATGAGGTCGAGATCCGCATCCTCGTAAGACGGCCGAGAACCCGTCTTTGGTGGTCGTCGCCGGCGAAGAGGACAACGTCTGCCGATGCATCGAGCGTCTCCGTATCGACGAGGAAGATTTCATGCAGGTAAACCATTTGCGTTCCCAGCTTTCTTTTCATTACAAATTTTCAGGACGTTATCGTGCAATACGGTTACATTTCGACTCGCAAGGAACCGCAGCCCAAGCGTCAACTCCAGGACTTCTTGAAGCAGCCCAAGGACTTCAAGGGCTGTGATTTCCCCTCCTTCGGGGGCGAAGGCGGAGTTTCCGCGGCAGCTTCGGGCGTTTGGGGCCGCCGCAACCAAGGCGAGTGAAGTAGGAGCATAAGCTCGATCACAAGCGACCCGATTGTTTATAATCGTATGTGTGCCAGATTCGAGAATCTATCGTGATTCTTCTTATTGCTTAATAAATTTAATATTATTATCCAAATCTGAACAGGGGGACATTTATTCTTGAATCTGTATGAAAGAGGCAGGTGCCGGCGTCGCAGGCCTGGTGGTAGGAGGTGACGGCGAGGTTGTAGTTCTCGATCTGGAACTTGCAGGCGTTCTTGCCGGGGTGCGTGAGCACGCAGGTGGTGAAGAGGGAGAAGTCGAAGGCGGGCGACGTGTGGATCAGAAAGCCACCGACCTTCTTCAGGTACTTTTCCCAGGTGTACTGGAACGTTCCGGTCAGATCACCGTCGTGGCGCTGGTAGCCGTGATAGTTGATCTTGCCAGCCTTCTCGAGCAGGTAGTAGCGCACCCAGTCGTGCTGTCCGTCAATCTCCTCGCCCTTCCACTCGCCCACGAACACGTGTTCCCAGCCGGAGGATCCCATTGGCCCGTGGCAGCGCGAGTAAGTGCCAAACCACAGATTGAAGAGGTCGCCTTCGACGAAGTCGTCCAGGGATTGGGTCACCTTGCCTGAAATGGAACTGATTAAGAGCCAGGATCCCCTCGACTCACCCTCGTCTTGGAGGAACTTGAAGGCGGCCTGGAACATGGGCGTTTGGGCGAAGGTCTTGATAACGTCCAGGAGGCGCTGCTTGCGGAATCCGGCCATCTTTGGCTCGGCGGTGCAGACGTCAGGGTTGAAGATTTCGTTGGTGTACACGTCGATGAGCTTCTGGTAAACGGGCTTCTTGAAGATGTCCTCGTTGACGCGGGTGAAGAGAGGCTTCGGGCTCTCGTCGCCTTCGCCCTCCACGTGGTTTCCCCAGTTCAGCTCGTAGTCACTCTGTGCCGGACGGTCGGTGTCGGCGGCGTACATCTTGTCCACCAGCGCCTGGATCTTCGGGTCGGGTTCTCCGCCTCCTTCGTGGCCTCCCTTGTGACCACCCTTGTGGCCTCCCTTGTGGTGACTGGGCTCCTTGGTCGGCTCATCGCCGCCGTGGTGGTTCTCTTCGTGGTCGATCGCGGGGAACGCCTTTTTGATCTGGAAAACAGTCCATCAAATCCTGAAATCCCAAAACTCCGCATACGCGAAGTCCGTTGCTGTTGATGGTCTTGATGTGGATCGAGATCGGGTCTCCCTTGTGGGTGTAGTCGCAGATGCCGTCGCCGGCCTTGCTCAGGGCGCAGATGGTGTAGGCGCAGAGTTCGAATTCAGGCGAAGTGCCGAGGAAGATGTTCTCTTCGATGGCTTCGGCCGAGTTCCACATGAACTGAATGCTGACTTGGACATTCTGAAAATAAATTTTATTTGATCAAATTTAATAGGTTCGAAAGCGCCCGCTATACCCATCACCCGTCCATTCGACAGAAACCGCGATCGATCGAATTCGGCCGCCGGGCGTCGCCTCTTTGCTTATCACTCGGAAGCTCAGCCGATAGCGCCGATGGCGTTTCCACTTCGAAACCGAAAATCGCGCGCCGCTCGCTCGCTTCGCCGCTGCGCCCTATTCGAAAATGGATTCGGACGGCGAGGACGACTTTTACCATGACCCGTACCGATGCCAGCAGCAGAATCTGCTGACCATCCAGATGCCCCCGCAGGAGTTCCTCGATAAGTACAACACCTCCAAGTGGAAGACCTTTAAGGAAGACGTCCACAAGTTCCGGTGCCAAGTTTACAACTTCCTGGAACGACCGAAGGGGACGCTCAGCTTCGTGTATCATTTAGGCGAGCGAGTACGCCGTTTTATTCATCATAACCCCTCATGTTCAGTTGTGTTCTCCTATATCGTGCTCGTGCACTCGTTCAGCGCGCTTTCGGACCTCGAGGAGTACGAGAATCTTTACCTGACGGTGCATTTCATGGAAATCTCGCTGGCATTCTACTTCACCGTGGAATTCGTGGTCAGAATGTGGGCGGTGGCCGTGGACAGCAAGTATCAAGGGTGGAAAGGTGAGATTTTAGAGCCAAATTGAATTAAAATTGGTGACTTCAGGCCGCCTGCGCTACCTCCGCCGGCTGGTGTGCGTCATCGACGTCATCATCCTCATCGTCACTTTTCTGATGCTCGCCGCGGATAAGAGTTTCCTCTCGCACCAAACCATCGAAAAGTTGCGATTCCTGCAAATCCTGCGCCTGTTCCACATCGACCGGCAGATGAGCACCTGGAAGATGATCAAGGACATGATCAGCCGGAGTCGCTACGAGCTCTTCGCCTCCTACTACATCACCTTCGTCTTCTTCATCTTCCTGGCCACGCTCGTTTACACTATCGAGAGCGTTTCCGAGGACGCCGAACTCGAGAAGCTCAGGGAAACCAACTCTAACGCGACCATCGAGCGGACGTTTCCGACCTACGGATCTTCCATGTGGTTCAGCGTGGTCAGTTTCCTTACCATCGGCTATGGAGATATTGTGCCACGGCACTGGCTCTCCAAGTTCATCACCTGCGTTCTCGGATACGCCGCCATATGCGTCTTCGCCGCCGTCTCCATGCTGATTAGCGTGGGGATGACGCTGATGCTCGAGAATGAGAATCGCTTCCACCAGCAGCGCAAAATTGAGAATTACGCGGCAAGACTTATTCAGACCTGGTAAGGGTTACGGTAAGAGGATAATCTAGAGAATCTACTTCTAGGTATCGTTTCCACCTGATTTCCAACGAGGAGCAATTCAACAGCATTGCCCACTTCCGGAAACTCTGCGTGAAAGTCTCCCAAGTGGAAGAACGCATCAAGAAAGCGCGGAACCTGGCGACTAAGGCGAAGGAGTCCAAGAAAAAGCGACTTATGAACCCGATTAATAAACTGAGGAAGAAGTCAATGCAGGTAAGTTTTGTAGGTGGTTTGAGGCGGCGTGGATTACGGTAATTGAAGACACAAGACGACGGGAGCATTGTGGGCGAGTTCTCGATTGATATAGGCCTGACGTTCGCGAAAAAGTCGGGTCTTTTCCAGCACGCGCAGATGAAGGTATTTTGATGTTTGGGCACCATCGTCACTTCCTTGCACTGCGCATTGAGCACTCTTGGCTTCTCCTATCACTTAATCACTTGTATTTTTGCGCTTTCTGCACTCAGCAACAAAACTATTTTAGCTCCCAGAGCACATCGACGAGAAGATCGTGGCGCCTTCAAGGAAAACTTCCATCACGATAGATTTGCCTCCGGTAGGTGAAGATACGCAATTCTAGTGTGAAAGGACTTAAAATTTCAGATTCATCCAAGTAGAAGTCTCAAACGGAACTCTTTCGCACTTCCCAGCATTAATCGAGGATCGGTAAGCTTTTCTACCGTATCCTCCTCATTTCATTTGTGTTCTAAGGCCGATCGACTCTTCAATCGTCGCCACAGCGCCCAATTCGGCGCCCTAGGCGTCCGACGCTCGAATTCTGTGGAGAGCAACATGTCCGAGCTGACGCAGTCGGTCGAGGGTTCCGTGGTTTCGCTAGAGTTCTCGGACGAAGAACGTCTGCTGGATTACTACTACGACCCTTACGCGCCTGCCGCCGACGCGCAGTCGATCGCGAACCGAAGCGAAACCTCGGAACCCTTCGACGAGATGAACATGCCCCGCTACCGAAATATGCTCAGGATGCTCTACTTCTTCATGTTCGTGACCATTAAAAAGAAGTTCCACCGCGCCCGAAAACCCTACGAATTGATGGACGCGGAGGCGGAGTTGTGCGAGATGGAGCACCAGAGGAAGCAGAAGTTCAAGGAGGTACAATTGGCTTTTCTTTTGGCTTCTTAATTTTGAGAATTTAGCTAGAACTGCGCATTGACGCAACCGTTGGAAAAGCTCTGCCGTCGCCGCTGAATCCGTCGGTGAAGAACAAAACGAGCATCCAAAAACGGCTGCAGATCTGCGAAACGAAGATGGAGGAGATGGAGCGCAAGATGAGGTTTATCACGCACATCTCCGAGCAAATAGCTAAGGCCATGCAAGCTTCGTGAGTCCTAATTTTGGATATTCATTTCAAAATCCTAATCTTTCCAGACAGCCCCAACCCACGCTTCAGCGTCCCTCGCACCTCCACTTCTCCGCGCGGACGCCGTCGTCCCAACTCTCGCCTTTGACTCCGGGCACTCCACCTAACGGCCAAAGGAGGAGGCTACAGGAGCAGACGAGGAAACACCCGAAGTTACAGCGCCAGAACAGCGTTGATTAGGCAATAAAAGATTCAAGACAACCCACCTTCTGGCGAGTGAACCATCCGTGGTAGTTGGTCTGTCCGGCCTTTTCGAGCTGGAAGTAGCGGACCCAGTTGTTCAAGGCGAAAACCTTTTCGTCAAGGATTTCTCCGGCGAAGACGCTCTTGAATCCGGAAGCGCCGCTGGCGGAGGCGCCGTCCAGGGTGTATTCGGAGAACCAGAGGTCCTTCAGCTGCTTGCGGAAGGCGATCGGGTCTTGCGGGGAAAGACCTGCCTTCTGGAGGAACGTGTGGGCGCTGGTGAATACGGCGGTTTGGCTGATGGCGGAGAGGAACGCCTCCACGGCGGCGTCGGAGGCCGTGTCGGGTACGTTGGCGTCGGCATTGGAGAACTGCTGGATCAGCGTGGAGAAGGCCTGGAACGTGGCCTTGGCCAAGAGAGCGTCGCTAACCGACTCGAAAAGCCTGGAAATCGGAAGATTTCCCAGAGGCTAATGTATATGCAGTGCTTACGGCTTCTTGGCGTTGTCGTGGTCGGGGTTCTTCTTGGAGGCCATGTTCTGGTAGTCGACCTGGAGGTCGCCATCCTGGGCGCCGTTGAAATCGGTATCGGCGAGGTTCGAGAGCGCGGCGGTGACGTCCGCGTCCGAAACCACGAGCGTATAGCGGCCTGCAACACGTTATCTTAACGAATCCGCTATATAAACTCCCTCAAGACCTCCGAAAGTCATTTATCGGGTATCTCCTCTCTCGGGCTCCTGTCTTACCTTGGGCAACGCAGCAGAGGAGCGCCGCGAGGACGGCGGCGACCAGTTTCATCTCAGTCAACGTTGTAGTCAAGATTCTCGCTTCAAAGGACCCTTTTTAAACAGTGAGTGTCGGGTGCGTTCCGCCTTTGGATCGTCTTGAAGCACACGCCTTGATAAGTGGTCGTGGTCTTTGCTGTACAGGCCGACGAAACAAAGCGCCACACGTTAATCTCCGTCCTGGGTACGAGGTGCTGACGTCCGAAGCGGAGAAAGGACGACAAGGAAAAGCAGGAAGAGAGCGAATGAGATAAGTGCTCGCAGATCTTGCAAGATGAGGCCTGGCTTAAGGTGCGGATTTGAGGTGCGAAGTTTGGGTGCGTTTTTGGAAATTTGGGAGGAGCGGAGAACGTGCGAAATGCAAAGAAGATCTGAGTGCGTGAAATGATGACCAATTGTTAGGGAATGATAGAGCTTGAGCCAAAACAGGTAATCCGACGACAGGAATTCAATGTGTAAACATCAAAGCCTCTGACAAATTCTTGTGAAATGTCCCCTTTTTGTGCTATAGATTAGTCAGAGACAAAGTGCAAATTTAGAAAGTCCACTTTGTGGACCCTGTTCTCGAAGGGGCGACTGATAAGCAGAGAAGTCGTCTGCTGCTGATTTCGAAGATTGAGGAAATCGGCGTTCGAATTCGGTTTTGTCGACTTGGAACGGACGAAGCCGGAGGTGATAAGGAAAAACGTGATCACCCGCGCCGAAAGAGGATTAAAATCAGCGTCAACGGGACATGCGTCCGGGGATTAATTTGCGGAAAACGGAGGGTGAGGGGGGACGAGGAAACGCCCAAGGAGACGTTTGGGCTGACTTGGAAGGGAAAGCAGAATTTGGATATTGATAAAAGGAACAGTTTTAACAGCCAACTTGAAAACCAAGTCGATGTTTGCGTGTTTCTTATAAACTGACCAAAGTCAGAGCTGAAAAAATTTCTCAGCAAAGACGAATATAAACAGATGACTCGAGCGCAGTTTCCAAACTTAAGCCTGGGAATATTCGAGTCCTCAAAATAATTTTGCTTACGAGAAAGGTGGAAATGTGGAAGTATGTATATACCCACGTGGAAATAAGCGAGGTTTGAAAAAGTGGAAAAGAGTAGGCAATGTTCGAAATTCGAATGGAACGCACAAAATTGTTTTGCGACGCCTTAAAGTGCAAACATAAAAGAAGTCTGTTAACAGATGACTGTCTAGACGGTCGTTTTTACTTTTGCCGTGTATCGAAAATCTTCCATGTACTCCAAACTCCAGATCTAATTGTGTTAAACTGTATAAACGGTCTTTGAGTGCCAATGCAATTACCTTTGAGTGCCAATGTCTTTCCACTCGTCGTCACTTTCTAATTCTTACTATACACTTTTGCCACTATTAGCCTCAGCTTTCCTCTGGTCACAATTTCTGTGACGGATGCAAACTGTTTTGCTGCTATAACCGCGCAACTAATCGACGACATTTGTCATTTGGACGCGAGATCGCACTTTTCTTCGGTCGATTGCATCTTTGCGACGACGACAAAAAAGAAATTCTTGGCGAAAGTGATAAGCGATGTCGCTGACAACTTTGATTTTTGAGTGGAAAAGGAGTTTAAGACGTATTAAGAAGTTGAAGTACGCTTCTGCTTATAGAAGATTGAAGTTTTTGGTAAACAGGCAGCTTGGTCTGTAGCGCAGCTATCACCTATCGAACAGCTTAAACCTGATCTTTGCTCTCATAAACATAAGCTCTCATCTCTGAGTAAATTATATGCTTAGTATCGAAAACGTTTTTTGCAGCTTTAGGTAAACAAGCAGATACAGTCTACCAAAAGTAAGATTGTAGTGGAAAAGATCATACAAATTCAATTTTTGCAGAACAAGTTTTCCTCCGGCTCCTTTAACTACTTTCCTCTTGTCCGTAGTTCCTTTCTCAGAACTCATCTTCGCTCCTACAACCACCCAAAACAGTCCTTCCTCGCTTCGACCTCCGATGTTTTCCTCAACTCCTTTCTCGCCTACGTCACACCTCCTCCCATTTACTCATATACGCCACTCTCGACTCCCTTTTTCTCCCACAATTTGCTTGTTTTCGCCACCTGCCGACGCCGCGTTGCCATAGCCGCTTTATGCTTCCCCGGCCAGGCGATCCAATTGACTTCGTAAATGTCGTTCTGTCTCAAGGTAACTAAACCTATCCTTAATGTTTCACCCACATTTTCCAGTTCAAGTTCTTCACCATCTCGCTGCTCCTCCTCACGTCGCTCACATGCATCGCCGTGATTGTCCTCTCCTCAATGGACCTCAACTATATTCTCCTCATTGAGAGTTCCATCTGCATCGGCGCCGAAGTCGTCGCCGCAGTGGGAGCCGCTTTGGAATTCATTCCACTTATTAGCTTGGCTATTGTGTACCTGGTAACACATTTCAACTCTTATTCTTAACTTAAAAGACTGATTTAGACCTTCAGCACCTTGATTCGCCTCTTGATGCTCTTTGCTGGAGTCATCCTCTACAAGATGAAGTACTCGCCGTACCAATGTGAGTGCGAATTCCCGATATCAAAGCTCAAATCTCTATTTCAGTTTCGGATATCTTCCTTGCCGCCTCGATAATTTACGGCGTAAGCGTGGTCCTCCATTTCATATCGATGACTTCGCTCTGCCTCATCGCAGATTCCAAACGCAGGCGTGACACGAAGCAACAGAAGACGATTCCGGCCGCTTCAGGTGAATCGACCGCCAGCAACCAAACCACGGCGACCCTCGTCAGCCCTTAGAAGAAGAGGGCGTCAATTGGCATCAGATGCACTGTAGCAACTGACTTGGAATAGTTAACTGTAATCAATGAATACAAAATATACATATTCGTACCTGAACGCTGCTACGTCCGCTTTATCCTTTGTCTTTCTTCTTCTAACTTGCAAAGGGTCGTCTTTGACCCGGGTGAGGTCCAGAGATGATTTTTGGTCAATACAAAAAAAAAAACACTTAAGACCACTCGAAGTCGAAAGTTGATAGGACATATAATAAACGAGTATTTAGCTTCCATTTCCTGTCGCTACGACGCTTAATTCTTGGCTTTGAAGTCCATTTTTGGTCTCGTCAATGCCTCAAACAGGCCTTAAAAAGGATAAACAGACCAGGGATAAAGTTGCATAAGTGACTTTTGGCCAAGGCAGAACTCAATGAAGAGCATTTAAAGTCGAAAATCGATCGGACATCCGATTAACGGACGTTTAGCATCGATTTCCTGCGGCAACGACGCTGATTTGTTGCCGTTGACGTTCTTTTTCGGTCCAATCGCGTTTCATACGCCCGCGAATGCCTTAAACAGGTTCAGAATCGCTCAAATTGGCTTCCGCCGCCTCTGTCGCCGCTCTTTCAAATTCAAATCGCATCGTCACACCGTAGTGCGAATTTCCCTGCGAGACCCGAACTGCTGGCCTCAGAAGTCGCTTAGCTTCGCTCGGAGCGACCGCTCTTCAGCGAGCAGCGCGGATCTAATGAAGGAATTCCGGAGGGTCGCGTGTGCTGTCGTGTGGTCGCGTGTGCTGTCAACGACTCGTCAACGACTCTGCGTGTGACCAGACAAGAAGCTGCAACGTCGCGTGTCCAGACAAACCAGGTGGATTCCACGTCACCGCGCTTCCGCCAGACGACGCGTCGCTTCGATTTGCATTGGCCGCATCTAGTCGTTGTCTGTGTTGTCTTAGATTTGTGTGGAAGGCGTTTGCTGTTGCGATCATCATTTCGCTGCCTCAATTCATGCCGCTCTTATGTTTTCTGGTGTCGGGCGCGTCACTGATGCTTGCGCTATCGCCTTCAGAATTCGGAATTAACGTTTATTGCGCTGCTGTTTTAGATTTGCGTGGGAATGTCTTGCTCTCTCGATCATCACTTTGCCACCTAACCTTATGCCGCCCTTCTGTTTCCTGGAAAGCTGATTCAAGACAGCCGGTCCGTTGCATTGCTTTTGGGATGACTATTGCATGTGGCCTTGTTGCCAGTGGCGTTCCGCTCATGTTGAATTGTGTGTTACTCGCGTCGATTCCTCGCGTATTCCGTTCTCTAATCACGTGCTAATGGTTCTTTTATCTTCAGATGCCCCCGCGCCGCACCACAAAACGCCCAGCCCTGCATCCAATCGATCAGCCGTTTTTCAAACGACGCGAGGTGGTCCTGGCTCTGCAGGAGTTGCCGGGCACGCCGGACGCTGTCGACACTGTCGTGAACACGAAGAGGACGGAGAAGACCGTCCAGTTCAGTCTCAAGAAAGAAGCGAAGAAGAAGCTCAGCGGGGACTTCGAGCTGCACGTCCGTTTCTTCGAAGTCTCCAGCCAGAAGGTCCACTTCGACAGGAATCCGCCGGACTACGACGTCGTCGTCGACGACCGCAAGGTGCACACGGGACGATCGGTAAGTTCTCTTCCTTATTTCCTTCGGAATCTGATTCGCGACCTTTCCAGCATCCGTTCCACCCGGCGAAATTCGTCAGCCAGCCGGTCCACGTCCCCGCCAGCGCCCTGAAGAGCGAGAACAAACACAAGATTACCGTTCAGTGGAGGGAGTGCCGCGAAACCTACGCCTTCGTCATCCACCTCGTCGAGCGAATCGCGCTCAATGACATCAAGCGGAAGATCGTCAGCGACCCGAAAAGGCGCTTGCCGGCAACCCAAACGACGCACCGGATCCGGGAGATGCTCTTAAGCGACGATGGAATCACCGTGGACAGCCTGACGTTGTCCCTCCTCTGCCCGGTATGTTTAGGTATCTGACTTGTCTTTATGCTCCTCTTTTAGTACTCGAAGGCCACCATCAAGACGCCTGTCCGCGGCAGGAGCTGCGACCATCTCCAGTGCTTCGACCTGGAGAACTTCCTCATCATGAACGAGGGGAGGCCGAGCTGGAAGTGTCCCGTCTGCAACGTCCAGACGTTACCAGAGTGGTTCGTCATCGACGGGTAAGTTCTCTCTTATTTAGCGATTGAATCATGGAATTTGTTTTAGTTATACGTGTGATGTCCTGGCCCAGGTCCGCTCACTGACTCCCAGGGTCACCGGACTGGAGTTTGAGGCTGATGGATCATACAAGTTCATCGTGGAAGAACCGGACGAGACCGAAGCCGAGGTTGGGCGTCCTCCCGTCTCCGAAGAAGATTTCATCACGCTTGACAGCGACGACGAGAAAGGAGAATCTGCGGACACTGGCGCAGGAAACGTTACCGACACGTAAGTCCTTGTGCGTGGTTTCTGGGTTTTGACGTTGCGTGTATTCCAGGGCCGAAAGGGACCACTCGGGCATCGGCGATCTGTTCGTCAACGACTCGCTGCTGATGGACAACGTCACCCGCGCCTGCGAGCCGGCCCAGATGCGCATGGAAAGCAGCGCCCCTCAGCCGCCCGAAGAAATCGTCGCCACCGACGCGTTGTCCGACGAATCCCTGCGGTTGAGCAGGAAGCGACCGTGAGTTTTAATGAAATCTGGCTGTGATGAACCTCAAGTCTTTGTAGGTCACCTGCCGATGGCGAGGATAATGACATCCAAATCATCGAACTGTTCACCGGCACAGATTCGCGCCCGTCGATTCAAGCGCCCACGCCGCAGCACACGTTCCCGAGCCAGTCGGCGACACCTCCTCCCCCCAAGAAGATGGGGGTCAACGACCCTATCCCCGTTGTTACCCTGGACAGCGACGGCGAGGAGGATTCCACGCAGCAAGGATACGCCGTGACTGAACCCCTCTGCCGGATCCAGTTTTACGAGAAGCGCCGCGCTACGATCTACCGACACAAGAAGACGAAGGACGAGCTCTTCATGGATCTTCTTTAAACTGTTTCTCGCTGGTATGAACTGTCAGTTGTTGTTATTATTGTCTGTTTGTCGAAATTCTATTAAAATTTGTTTGAATATTTGTTGTCTTCTTGTCCTCTCGTACTTGCGATGTCTTAACAATCCATTTTTATTAGAATTTCGTCGAGCGAAATATCATTTTAGTTCTCCTCTGAATCCGATGTTTCAGCGGACTTCTTCCGGCCCTTCGGCACCACTTTACTGATAGCCTTCGCCGTGACTTCTAGCGCGCTTTCTAAAGGCCTCAGGATTCCTTTCTTCCTCTTGATACTAGCTTCGATCGCATCCCAATCCCATTGGAATCCATCGTTTATCTGCAACAGTCGAGTTTTAGGACGTTCCCGCTCAGGACGAACGTTACCTTGACGTTGCCGCTCTGTATCGCGTTCCTGAGCAGATCTTTGGCCAACGCGTTGTCCAGTTCGGAGCTGAATCCGAGTTCGTCTATGCGCCGTTGCAGATTCTGGAACACCGCCGGAATCTTCGGAAACCTCTTCATCACGTCCGCGAATCCTCGGGCCGACATAAATGTCGTTTTTTCGTCAAAAATCTGAAGGATTATGTCAGAAGCAAGGACGAAAAAAGATCTTTCACCTTGTTCCTATCCTGTAGCTTCCTCCAAGAGAGCGTCTCCGCGTCTAGGAACTCGACGCACACGAAGAGCCAGCTCTCGAGGTCGTCCTTCATCGCTCGCTCCTTCCGCAGATGGGTGTTCCGCGACGCGTATCGAACGGATCCCATGAAGGGAACCTTCGGTCGGGGCTCTCTAAACAGATCAATAGAAAATCGAAGGTGGAGACGGACTCACATGAAAGACAAGTCCTTGGGTCGCCGGTATCGCCGCGCTAATCCGAAATTCGTCAGGTAGATCTTCTTGGCGTTTGGCTCGCGACCAAAGGCGAAAGACGACGGTTTGATGTCCCGGTGAACGTAGCCGACGCGGTGAATGTCGTCCACGCACTCGAAGGTCTCCAAGCAGAGGCGCAAGGCGATTTCCGTAGGGAAGACTCCGCCGCATTTGTGGATTTGGAGCTCAGGCAGAGTCATCAAGAACTGAGCATTGTGTTTGAGCCTCGCGTTTTCCAGTTTGGAGCTTACCGAGTCGGTGATGATAAACATAATGCCCAATTGGGCGTTCGCCCCTCGATGCAGCAGACGGAGGATGTGGTTTCGAGCCATCGCGGCGGCTGTCGCCAGAATCTTCGATTCTGTTTTCATCCGCTTCAGCTTCGCGTCGTAGGATTCGTAGCGGAACGTTGACCACAGCGCCTTCGGGTTACCCTCCTCCCTGATGTCACACCAGCCGTATTCGCCTTCGATTGGACCGACGACAATGTATCTGAAAGCGTCAACATGAATTCGACCGCTTCGCATGACTCACTTCTTCCCGTTAATGACGAGGAACTCCCCAGAAGGTTTCAAAATCTTCGCGTTCGGCAGTTTTCCTTCGGCCTCCGCTCCAGAGTTCTCGTTCTCTTCCTCGGCGTCCCTTCTCTTTTCTAAATCTAGAAATCAGTGGAAAGGATAATATGCACAAAACAAACCCAAAAGCAGCGACTTGTTTGGCTTCTTCGGCGGCTTCAAGTCGTCCCCGGGTAGCTTCAGTGACGTGCGGGGTACGTTCGGCTTCGTCGGAGGGTTACATGGCAGCGAAACAACCTTCGGTCCAATCGACTCATTAGGAGGACTTCCTGGCTCGATGTTCACCTCCCTCGGCGACGGCGACTTCTTGCTTACGATATGTTTTGTCCGGTGCTCTTGAGGTTCCGTTTTCAGCTGGTAGCCAGTCGATGCTCGACGAGGGCTCGCATTGGGCTGACTTTTCTTCTTCCCGCTGAAAAAGGCGCGATAAATGCGAAAAAACAACATGAACTCACTTCCTGTTCGAAGACTTAGAGAGTCTCGATTCGTCGACAGAAACTGCAAGACGTCGTTTCCTGAAAAGCAGAACATAAGTGGATTTCGTCGAAGGGTCGCGCTTACGTAGTCATAACGCTCGTAGAACGGCGAGTCGGAGCACCCGACCGTACGAGGATAACAAAAGAGAGCCGAATGGAAGGATAACAAAAGAGAGCCGCTCAAGGGAGGAACAGACGCTTCGAGTCTGGACGCGACGAGCGCAGACGAGACTCGTCTAGTCGGACTCACCATTCGTGCTTCGAGCGTTTTGACGAGGCGGTCGGTCCTCTGGACAATGTACGAAATGGTCGGTTTTTGCGCGCGGCCTAAGGCGGCGCGGATTTGAGTTTCAATTCTGGGGGCGCTCATTCATTTATTTTTGGTCGCATCGATACTCGGTTTAGTGCATTGTGACTCACGCCGAGAGCTTTCAAACGAGCATACGCCTGCTATACTCTATTTCAAAATCTTCTTCCGATTTTTTCAGCGCGAATTTCAACTTTCCAAATTTCTGAAAAGCGATGCTCGCGTTCAGACACGGAGGTTATTCCGCTCGGGACCCTGGAATGCAGGTTGATCAAAGTCAAACTGCATCCTGATCTAGATGCTTGCGTTCTGCTTGCTTGCGCAATAGAATAATAACCTTCAGTTGCGCCTTACCAACGCCATTAAAGTCGTCAAAATCACACTGAACGCCACATGCAACAAGTTCAGGGTTCGCTTGAACTTGAACCCCACAGTTTACCAGCTGTGGGCAAACTTGCGACTCCTGATCAACAAACCTTTTCGACGGAACGGGTTCACCTTCGTTTTCATCGTAACTGCTCAGTATAGTCCTAAAAGACCGAAAAGACGGCGTGCTTAAAGCCGACGTACCGGTCCGCTGGAGGCGCTTCAAACGCGGGTACAAAGATCGAGGAGATGGCGTCGACGGAGGACTCATTTTGCGAGAAGAAAACACGAAGATTTGTCCGCGAAACGCAATAAATCCACGCGAATCGAGCGACTTTCCCTGGCTACTACCGCATTCCAGGGTCCCGAGCGGAATAACCTCCGTGTCTGAACGCGCCTACTGTAATCGCGCTTAGCATCGCAGCATCGCTTTTCAGAAATTTGGAAAGTTGAAATTCGCGCTGAAAAAATCGGAAGAAGATTTTGAAATAGAGTATACCAGGCGTAACCAAAAATGTGGATTTCCAGAAGTCGATTTTGTCGCGTTTTGTTTCTGACAAAAATTAGCGACATTCTGGACATTTTGGATATTCTGCCTTTTATTTTTTATACAAGCCCTATCTCGAATAAGTGAATCCGTTACTTTGTGCAAAATGATCTGGAGATAAGAATGTACTATTGGATTAGCTCCCAATGCCATGTGTAGCCAGAGAAAGTGGATTTTAGACGAAAATTAAGAATCCGAGGTTCACGGGTTCGAACCTTTTGTGGCTTTCAAGGCTTTGTCTTAGCGTTTTACATTGTTCAAGAGTGAAAACTAGAATTGTAAAGGCAATGGTATAGTTCAACGCGCGCGCGCGTTTTCAAGCTAACGCCATACAAATTTGGGGAATTTTTGAAGCGAAACAGCAAAAAACGCGTGAAGCGCGCGCGTTGAACTATACCATTGCCTTAAGTCACTGCAACGTGCGGTGCTGGAGCGAGGCGGCGAAGCCGCCGACGACGACGACACGCTCTAGCGCTTTCCCGGCGCACGCTTGCGAGGACCAAGCGATGAGGCGAATTTGCGGAAGGCGTCGTCTTCCCTGCACCCGCAATAGTCAAAGTGCGCCGTCGGAAAGCGTCAGAGCGAGGCGGCGAAGCCGCCGAGGACCGTGACTTGAAAATTTCCGTTTTCTGTCGGAAATATTTACTCTTGGGGGCAATCTAATTGAAATCTAGACACGCTTGGAAATAACCTCAATAAACTGCGAATCCACTCCCATCTGGCCATTCAATTTTGGTAAAATGCGTTAAATTTTTTGAAATGCTGATTTTGTTCTCCATAATTTTTTCTGAAGTCCAACAATGAAGAGAGAAGGTATCCCAAGTGCTCAATATTTCAAAGTATCCCAAGTGCTCAATATTTCCGAGCTTTTCAAGGTTTTAAATTACGTCATTGGAAACTCAAAACCGTAAGATTCTTGCAATTGCTGGATTGCCCCCTAGAGTAAATTTTTCCTTCAGATTTCCCTGGAAAATGCGCGAATTTGCAAAAAGCTCGTCAGAATCCGTCCTATGTCCGCGCGTGTGGCAAAACGGAAATCCTGTGGCTCTCGTAGCGACAACCCTTCGAAACCGACTCCGCGGAATCCCAAACGTTCGAAGAATTCCTCGCCATTGTTCGCTGCTCGCTCAAATGCGAATTCCGAATCGAAATTGTGCTCTTGCGATACTGTTTTGTGAAGCCTTGCCGTTGAATTACGTAGCTTGGCTGTTTCGTGAATCTAGACGCTTGCTTCGTACTCGCTTTTTCTCGCGACTTTTGAGGGCAACGAGATTTTTATTTTTCTCGTTTTTCAGGTAAAACTGGAAGTGCATCCGGAAAAATGCACCGCGCAACTCTCCTTGCGCGATACACGTTAGCCAACAGGTGCATTCAATCTTTCCAACGGTCGCACTCTTCCAATGTAAGTGACTTTTAGATCCAAATGTTTGGTCAAAGCTGATTTTTAGGCCACCCGTAACTTTGCCGTCGGCTCGCGCCGTTCCCAAAGCAGGTCTGCGTCATCTGCGGTGATGAAGGAGTCGTTCCTGAACGGAACTTCTTCCATCTACGTTGAGCAGATGTACGACAGCTGGAGATCCGACCCTTCGTCCGTTCACACGAGCTGGGATGCCTACTTCCGCAACGTCGAAGCTGGAGTCGCCCCTGGACAAGCTTTTCAAGCGCCCCCGACCATCTCTTCCGAAACCGCCATCGGAGCTGCCGTCGGAACGTCTTTCGTCCCTCAAATCACCGGAAGCTCCACCCAGTCCATTCAGGACCATCTGAAAATCCAACTTCTCATCCGCAGCTATCAAACTCGCGGACACAATATCGCTGATCTCGACCCTCTTGGAATCAACAGCGCTGACCTGGATGACACCATTCCTCCCGAGCTTGAACTGGAGTTCTACGGACTCAGCGAGAAGGACCTCGACCGCGAGTTTATCCTTCCTCCCACCACTTTTATTGCCGGTGACGCGAAGAGTTTGACTCTGCGTGAAATCATTAACAGACTGAAGGTAACCGTAACTTGTCGCAAAATGTATGTAATTTCCAGGATTTCAGAACATTTATTGCACTCATACCGGTATCGAATACATGCATCTCACGAACTACGAGCAGCAGGAGTGGAGCAAGCGCTTCGAGTCGCCCCACGTCACCGAGCTCACCCACGACCAGAAGAAGACCCTTTTCCAGCGTCTTATTCGCTCGACCAAGTTCGAAGAATTCCTCGCGAAGAAATGGCCCAGCGAGAAGCGCTTCGGTCTGGAAGGATGTGAAGTCCTGATCCCCGCCATCAAGCAAGTCATCGACTTCTCTTCTGCCAGCGGAGTCGACTCCTTCGTTATTGGAATGCCTCATCGTGGACGTCTCAACGTCCTGGCCAACGTCTGCCGTCAGCCTCTTTCTACGATTCTGTCCCAGTTCAGCACCCTGGAGCCTGCTGATGAAGGATCCGGAGATGTGAAGTACCATCTCGGTGTCTGCATCGAACGTCTCAATCGTCAGTCGCAGAGGAACGTCAAGATCGCCGTTGTCGCCAATCCTTCTCATCTTGAAGGTACTTTGAATATGTTTAAGCGAAGTGATAAGTTCGTATTTTTCAGCTGTCGACCCCGTCGTGATGGGCAAGGTCCGCGCTGAAGCCTTTTACGGAAACGACACCCGCTGCGACCGTTCCCTCGCCATCATCATGCACGGAGACGCCGCCTTCTCCGTCAAGGAGTCGTCATGGAGACCTTCAACCTGAATGACCTTCCGTCCTACACCGTTCACGGAGCCATCCACATGGTCGTCAACAACCAGATCGGTTTCACCACCGACCCTCGCTCGTCGCGCTCCTGTACCGACGTCGGACGTGTCGTCGGATGTCCCATATTCCACGTCAACGTCGACAATCCAGAGGCCGTCATGCACGTCTGCAACGTCGCCGCCGACTGGCGTAAGACATTCAAGAAGGACGTCATTATCGACTTGGTTTGCTACCGTCGCCACGGACACAACGAACTCGACGAGCCAATGTTCACACAGCCTTTGATGTACCAGCGCGTCAAAGAGAATAAGCCCATCTTGGACCTTTACCGCAAGAAGATCATAGCCGAGGGAGTCGCCAACGAACAGTATGTCAAGGTTGGTTTATTGTTTAATTTGCCTTCTTTCAATGTCGATGCTTTAGGATGAGCTAACTAAGTACGGTCAGATCCTGGAAGCCGCCTATGAAGATGCCCAGAAGGTCTCTTTCGTCCGCCATCGCGATTGGCTCGATAGTCCCTGGGATGACTTCTTCAAGAAGCGCGATCCTCTGAATCTCCCCTTGACCGGTATCAAGGACGAGGTGGTCGACAGCATTATGAACAAGTTTTCCACCGTGCCTGAAGGATTCAACCTCCACCGTGGCCTGGAACGCACCCTCAAGGGTAATTTTAATGTTTGTGAAAGTCTTTTCAACATTTTATCTTGTATAGGACGTCGTCAGATGGTTCAGGACAACAGCGTTGACTGGTCCATCGGAGAGGCTCTCGCCTTCGGATCTCTCCTCAAGGAAGGAATTCACGTGCGTCTGTCCGGTCAGGACGTCGAACGTGGAACCTTCTCTCACCGCCACCACGTGCTTCACGACCAGAAGATCGACCAGAAAATCTACAACCCCCTGAACGACCTCTCTGAGAGCCAAGCCGAGTACACCGTGTGCAACTCGTCGCTTTCCGAGTACGCCGTTCTCGGTTTCGAACTCGGTTATTCCATGGTCGACCCCAACTCCCTGGTTATCTGGGAGGCTCAATTCGGGGATTTCTCCAATACTGCTCAGTGTATTATCGATCAATTCATCAGCTCCGGACAGTCCAAGTGGATCCGTCAGAGCGGCCTTGTCATGCTTCTGCCTCACGGTTACGAGGGAATGGGACCCGAGCACAGCAGCGCCCGACCTGAACGCTTCCTCCAGATGTGCAACGAAGACGACGAAATTGACGTTGAGGTGAGGTTTGACCATTCAAAGGCTACAAATCGTGTTTGTTGTTGCAGAAGGTTGCCTTCGGGCCCACTTTCGAAGCTCAGCAGCTCCACGACACTAATTGGATCGTCGCCAACTGCACGACTCCCGCCAACATCTTCCACTTGTTCCGTCGCCAGGTCACCATTCCCTTCCGCAAACCAGCCATCGTGATGACTCCCAAGTCCCTTCTCCGCCATCCTCTGGCACGTTCTGGACTGGAAGACTTCCACCCTGGCACCAGCTTCCAGCGCATTATTCCCGAAGCCGGAGCGCCCGCTCAGAACCCCAGCAAAGTCGAGCGTCTCATCTTCTGCACGGGTAAGATGAGTCTTAAATAAGATCGGTTCTTAACAAAACCCTAATTGCAGGAAAGGTATATTACGACCTGCTTGCCGCCCGAAAGCACCTTAGCGGAAAGTTCGGACTCGACGAGTCGGTCGCCATCGCCCGCGTGGAGCAAATCGCTCCGTTTCCCTACGACCTGATTCAGGAGGAGTGCGCCCGCTACCCCGCGGCTGATCTCGTTTGGGCTCAGGAGGAGCACAAGAACATGGGAGCCTGGGGATTCATCCAGCCCCGATTCAATTCCCTTCTTTCCAAGTGGGTGCCCGCGAATTGAAACCCTCGAATTAACGCGTGAATTTTTGCAGACAGCAACGCTCAATCAAGTATGCTGGTCGTCTCCCGAGTGCGTCCCCGGCCACCGGAAACAAGTTCACCCATTTGCAGGAGCAAAAAGAGTTGTTGGCGAAGTCTCTGAACGTCAGGAAGGCGGATCTCGAAGGATTCAAGGCCTGAAGCATTCGGAGAGGCGCGAATACTAACCGTGATATTTGTAATAACAAGCGATGTTAGAATAAATATGAGAGGAAGTTTATGTACATTTAAAGCACTTTTGAACATTGACGAGGACAAGATATACAGAATCCATTTATTAGCCGAAAACACAAAAACAACTCAAGAACTGCGCCCTTAGTGGCCATACTTCTGGAACTCCCACTCGCGGTTGTCGAGGGGACACACCTGGCGCGTCTTGAGCCAGCGGGAGATGCAGTGGAAGTGGAAGGCGTGGTTGCAGGCGCCCCAGGCGACGTTGCATTCCTCGCCGGTGCCGGCGGCCTGATTCGCTTGGCACTCGATGCACAGGTCCATGATGTGGTTGCGACAGATAGCACACGTATCCACCACGATGTCCCACGCCCAAAGCGCCACTGCGTTCCACTTCTTCACCTCGAAGCGCTTCTTGTCCGAGGAAGAAGCGCCAGTGTCCATCACGTCGTTCTCGCCGGACATCTTAGGAGTAGGGAAGGGGAGAGGAAATCTGAGTTGGTGATTTTGCAGGGAAACGGAGAGATTTAAATGAAGTGATTAAGTGGGGTAAGCGATGCTGGGAAGGTTCAGCAATGACACGAAATGCATGGCTTTTGGCAATCTTCTCTGAGGCAAGAATGCATTTGCTAACTCCGACGTTCGAAAGAAGAAGAAGACTCGATCGAAAGTTGCACAAGACAGTTTTTTATTCTTAAATACAGCACATGGTGGGCCGAACGAAACCAACCCCTTCTGGCCAGACTAACCTGGCAGAGCGCTGACCAGACAAAATGGAGTCATTTCGAGCTCACTCGCGAGGAACGACCGGTCGGTTTCGCTAGAAAATGACGTGAAACCGACCGGTCTCCAGCCCGCGTTCGACATATGAGGTGATTCTGTCTGACCAGAGGGGGGTGATTTTTTTCCGTCCATCCTGTACAGGATGGCCCAAAAAAAACCTAGACCAGACAGAGGGATGGAGGCATGCATGTCTGGAAATCGCTGAACGACCGGTCGGTTTCGCGTTATTTGTTTGCGAAACCGACCGGTCGTTCCGGGCGAGTGAGCTTGAAATGACTCCGCTCTGCGATTTTCAGACGTGCCTCAATCCCCCAGTCTGGTCTAGGTTTTTTTGCGTTACCCTGTAGACATTTTGTACAAGTAATATCTAACAAGCCATAGAAAGCCATAGAAATACGCCATACGGCCACTAAGGGCGCAGTTATTGAGTTGTAAGCCATAGAAATACATATGTTTAGAGGTCGCAGCCGTCAAGGGATCGTTTTGGAGGCTACTTCGATGCGCGTCTAAAACTGGTTCTTGCAAATCAAAAACGCCTTTCGAACTGACCGTTTTGCGCTTTTTCTTGAACCTTTCGAGTGGAGATCTCGGGACGAGTTGGATTTGGAGCATGTGGAGGATGTCGAAGAGGATTAGGAATCTGAATTTATTCAATTCATCTGACAAATGATAATCTATAGACCCTCTAAATCCAAGTTCAGATAATTTACACCAGCTAAAACTCACGTAGTACAGAAATAAAGCTTCAAACTCACATGATAATCCCAGATAAGAAGGCGAGCATCAGAAAAACGCCGTTTAGGAACGAGTTGTTGAACGAGTCATGGGTTTCGGTAATGTTGAGGTAGATGACTTCGGTGTGGCCCTCGATGGCGAGCGCCTGCACGAGCACCGCGAGGAACAGCATGGCAGACTGCTTTATTAGGGAGAAACAGCGAATGTTGTTCTTTTTTGCTCATCAGCGAAGAACCCATCGATCGCTGGAGAAACTTGTTTTTCCACAGGCCACCTGACCAATTTGTGGCTGGGAACACTGCGGTGGTAATTACGTGCTAAGGGTAAAACGCGAAATTAGGAAGCGAGGGAGTGAGGTTAGGTTTTGTGCGATTTGAAGTGCTTTGTGCTTAGGACTATAAAGGGCTGAAAATACTTGCAGAGGTACAAAACATAGATTTTGAAAAGTTTTGAAAATCTATCAGATGAAAAGAAGGTGTTTAGGACAAAGACGCAATGAAAGGGATAAGTCAAAATATTTCCGGTATGGATGGTAATCGAAAACAGTCAGTTCCTTGTTGACCACTTTGCACAGGCTACACACAATCGATCAAAGATGAGTGAACAGGGTAAAAACGATTTAGAGAAGCTGTTGTATATTTATATAATAGGAACACGGTTAAAGCTGCAGACCGAAAACCTCCAGTTTGCCTGCCCTTACACTGATGTATAGATTTCCTTTCAAATGAAAACATCAACTTTGAATTCCTTTCCGTAACGCCAACCATAAATTTTCCTCCCAGATTCCCATCTCCACTTCCTCCTTCCGCTTCCTCCCAATCTTCGCCTCATCCCCCAACTAATCCCCAAATTAAGGTTTCTTTGATTTCCGCGATTATGTGTCGATCAACTCGCCACCGGCCATCGTTCGTTCGTCAAACCGCGGGCGTTGAACAATCGGCGTCCGTCGTTCTCCTCTGTAAATTACGGGAAAAACAAAGAGAAGAGGAGCGACGAGCGAGTGAAAGTGTCCCTGCACCCCAAACTGGGTCACCACGCACGCAACAATTCCAAAACGCCCTATATCATCCTCTGTTGTCTTAATTAGTCTCATTTACGCCTAAAGAATGATTTCGATGCGCCAGAGGATATGTTTTCTGTTGTTATTAAGTGTTACCCAGGTGGCTCTCGGGTCGTATTGTGGCCAAGCCGCTATTCCGTTTAGCTTCCAGGTGAGTGAGAGAAGACGAGTGACCCAGAGACTTTAATTTGGAGATTCGGGTAGGTGACGTGAGAAGGGATTTTTGTGGAAGGAAGAGATTAGCGATGAAGTTGCTCGTTTCAGGCCCTGACCAATGGCCAGCCGGTCCTCGGATGTGCCCGCCCCAGTTGCTTCGGCTGCGCCGCCGATTCCGCGCAGTTCTTCAAGATCTTCAAGCGTCCGGACGGATTTCTACGGAAAACGGACATTAAGAGCCACGTTCCGGTCGAAGATATCGCGGAATTCGTGCCTCAGTTCGCCAAGTGCGAGCAAGCCTACAACAGCTCCGAGTGCAATCCGCTAAATCAGTGGATCGGAGGAATCGCCCCCGCTGCCAATGTCACCGAGGAACCGTAAGTGTTTGAACCCTGTTTTTGGCTTCAATCTGCCCTCCTAGGATCAAACTGCAATGCTGCACGTACACCAAACTCCAGGATTTTTCGACCGACCGCGGTGAAGCGGAAGTGCGCCCCGGTCAGATTGTGATCGGTGGCGAAGTGACCCACGACGGACGCCAGTTCGGATTTGACTACATTTCGAATATCCGAAGGGAGATCGACGAAGCCGGAAAGTGGGTTTATAGATGCGACTTTCGAGTGAAAACGGTCCTTTTAGGGTTGTGTACTCGGTCATCATGAAACGTTTTCCGTGTCTCCCGGAACCCAAGAAGAACATGAAACTCGAAAAAGGTCAGAGCGGAGAATTTTATGAGGGGTGCGGGGTGAAAGGGAGAAGGCGAATGAAGTGTTTGGGAGTTTAATGAAGTTCATAATTTCAGTTGACGCTCAAGTGCGCGAGTTCCTGATCGACAACATCGAAGGAAAACCGCTGAAACCGAAGAAGACCTTCGAAGAGCAGAAATTCGACCTTCCCGAGCAGATGCCGAGCGAGAAGACTCGCCAATACTCCCACTCCCAACTAAGCGTATCTCCTGGAGATGTGGACCCAGAACAGGTCCAAGTGAACTTCGGAGGCATGAAACCCGTCCAGAAAGGCGTGCAAACCCAAGTCAGCCCTGGTTAGCTCTCACTTAACTCGACTATCAAGCTTAACTTCAAATTTAGCCTCGATGCCGATCATTTCGGACTCTGCCGTCCTGAACAACGCCGAAGTGTCTCACCCCGCTTCGACCTCGAACATTCCTACGGCTCGAGTTTACGAGGAGGACGTAAATTTGAGTGTTCAGAAGCTGAACGTGAACAAGGTAATCGATTAGAGGTATTCAGAGATCTTAAATGAAGTGTTACGTGTGTTCTGAGGACACCAGATGGAACTGCGCTTGTGTGCAGGTATCTGAGTGAAGTGAACTCCCGTTTTGGGGTTTCTGTTCTTTTCCAGTTGTTCTATTTTTCTAAATTTGTTCTTCCTCAGTTTTGAAACTTAAAAGATCTATTAGGAATTAGAGGAACGTCAGATAATTGAAGCTGACTTCTCCTTTACTTCAGATCTAATATCTCCTTTACTAGTTAGCTTAAATTCCATGTTTAGAACTCCGATTCCAACTCGTTTAACAACAACGGCTTCAATAATAACAACTACAACAACCAGAACCAATACAACCAAAACTACAACGGTTTCAATAACCGAAATGGCCAGAACGGTCAGAACGGTTTCAACCAGAACTCGAACAATGGATTCAACAACGGCTTTACCAACGACAATCAGAACTACAATAATGGTTTGGGAGGATTCAACAACGGCTATAATAACAACTACAACGGATATAACGGCCTCAACAACGGTTTCAACAACAACGGCTTCAATAATGGCTACAACAACAATGGCTACAATAACAACGGTTTTAACATGTTCACTCCGATGCCGCTCCTTCCGATGAACCAGCCGATTTTCCCCCCAGCTACTTTCAACAACGGAAACGTTAATTCTGGCTTCAGTCCGCTGCCTCAGCTTCGGATTCCGAGTCCGGAAGACGTGGAAAGAGCGGTAGGGTTACGGTAGTCGGGTTTGTGCGTGATGAGGATCTTTTGCAGCTTCCCGCGGCAGGTCGGAGCTTGATCAACAACATGGCTCGCACGTTCCTTGGATTCAGCACTTTGCGACAGTAATAAGAGTAATATTCAGTAGAAGATTGATGTGAAATGGAATTGAGTGTAATAATTAAGGAGTGATCTGATAAATTCTAAGAGTACGCATCAAATATCATCATTAAAGCCTTTCCGATACGTAGGACCTAAAGATGCCACATAAAAACCGTATTCAGTTCTTTACGCTCACCATCCTATCTCCATTTGTTGTGCCATCCCGCGACTTTTTTGCGTAATTACGCGCTCATCCGGGACAACAAGATTAACATGTATCGCGCGCCATCAAAGCGGCCGCGTGACCACGTAGCGCAACTCGCGTCCTCAAGTAGCCGACCAATTACTCCGCTTATCCACTCGGCAGCTTCCGAAACACCTTCCGCCTAATATTCTTGGCTCTGGATAAGCGTGAGGATAAACACAAACATTGAGGTTTGGATGCAGAAGCGCTGGAATTTCTTAATCAACTTTTAAAGGCCATTTCTTCATAACGTCTCCGTTACCTTCTTTCCTAAATCCCCCCAAATTGCTCCCTAAGCCGCCACGCGACGACCCCATCATTGCTGAATTCCAAAAGCGGGCTCGAAACGACCTTGCGTGCAGGCGACATTTATTTTCACGCGGCGGCGCAAGTGAATTGTTGCGGTTTGGCGTCGGATGCTTTTGAAGTCGCGCGGAGGGTCGCGCGAGTCGCCGAGATTGATGAGCGTGTGAACGACGAGAAGAAGACGGAACGATTTGGGTGGCTGGGAATTTATGAATTTGAGGCCGCCGGATTTAATTGGATTTATTGCCTACGATCTCGAATTACGATTTGTGCCTTTTATCTCGAATCTTAGGTTAAGAAAAACATCATTCGCACATCCTCTTCCCTAATTGCTAAGCCGCTTTGATCCCCGGCCCAGTTGGAGTCATTTAGCGGCTCTTAAAAAGGGTGTCAAGCGGCGACTCAAGGTCACCTGATGACCAACTGTTTGACCTACTTTAAGTGCTAATGCTTTTCCTAATGCTCCTGGAAAGTGCGAATTTCTGGGTTTGAAACAACTGTGCTGTTCGCACTTTTTGACCCCCCTCATGGGTTTAGGGGATCAGGTGAAAATTAACAAAGTAAATAGCCACAGCAATCAGATTTGCTTGGCATGGTCGCTGACAATAGAAGATCCCCAGTTCTCTTATGTAACCACATCTCAAGTTCCCGGACCCAACATATAGCTGACCTCAGCCTCCCACTTGTTAATCTGCGAAATCACACGTCTGCCTCTCCTCACTCGTGCCCTCTACAATGATCGCACGTTTTTGTCCGCCTGACATCTCCTCTTCTTCCCAGTTTATCTTCTCCACACCTCCGAAAGTCACTCACGGCTACCGTAACCCGACAGGCCGGGCACCGTTGAGCGTTGCGTCACTCGTTCCGCTTCGTTTGGCGCGAACAGAATCATAATTTCCAACTGCACTCAACGAGCAATAATCCTCGGCAGCCCCGTTAATCCAATCGATGGCATGTGCTTCATCTCCGTCAATTGGCCCAAACCGGGTCATCGACAAGCGGTTCCAACTTCCTTCAAGAACAACCTTGCCTAAGATAGAATTTATTTACTACACAACACAGCTTCGTAGGCATCCAGGAACGGCTGAATCCTGTCCTCCGTGACAAGGTCCAGCGAGATGGCGAGATCTACGAAGGCCCGGTAGATGAAGAGGTATTGGCTGAAGGTTTGGACCGCGTGGGCGCGTTTCGCCCTGAGGAACTTGACGCAGTCCGGTACGTTCAGCCTTGTGCCGGCTAGAAGATCCATGAGGCAGATCTCCATCGCAACGAGCGTCCCGGATCGACCCACACCGGCCGAGCAGTGGACGATGACGTTCTTGTGGGCGCGAGCCACCTGCAGGAGCCGGAACGGGATTCGAACGTCTTTTTCGGGCACCTGAGAAATTTAAGTGATTTTGATGAATACTTGGAGAGAAATACCTTGTGATCCGGCCACCCAAGCCACTTCCAATGCGTCACCTCGTGGCGATCCCGGTTTCCATAGGTCAGCGTAATTTTGGTCTCCGTCAAGTTGTACTTGTGGACGGTTTGGCTCCTGCGCTTGATCTGTAGGTTGGCTACATCCGTCCTCTCTCTCCTGAACGCAAAATTCAATTAATCGGAAGTATGGAAGCGTTACTCACGTGGGTAAATACTCAGCACACTTCTTCCGATCCTCCTCAACGTGGTCGCACACCATGATGATCAGCGAGACCTTCTCTTGCCAAACCATGCGCCAGAAGTCGCCGACGGTCTTCATGAGAGGGCCTTGGGTAAGAATAAACTTGTTGCGCAGGTTCTTCCCATCGACGTAGTTCGCGTGGACGTAGGAGGCCTCCTCGTCCCGGTTGGGAAACCGCAGAACAACTCGAGTGTTGTCGAGGCAGTAGATATCTAAGGCAGATTATCGTATTGCAGGCGATCGAATCAGCGAGCCTTACCGTGATACCGATTCTTAAAACTGTGCTTCGGGTGGCGAAAACACTGAAACTGCCGATCGGTGGGGTAGATCTCCCTTGTAAGCTCATATTCTGTCTTCAGCTCTTCCATTGAGCTGTCGAGGCACTGAAAAAACATTTCGTAAAATCCAGATTTTGTCGCAATCGGTACCTTATCCACAAAATCCTTAAGACGACATTCGAAAGACGGCGTTCCTTCCACCAGTGCTTTTTGCGCGAGTCCAAAGATTTCTACAGTGTCGTCCTGAAGGATAGAATTTTAATCAACGTATGTCACTATGGAAAACCCCACTTTAGAGTAGTTGCGAAGGCTTCTGGTGATGGAAACCTGTGTCTTTTCCGTTTTCTCGGCCTTCGGAGTGGTCCGACGCAGCGTGTTCGGCTTGGGAATCAAGATTGAGGTTTTCTTCAAGGAGGCCGGCTTCGCGGTTGACTTAGCCGGCGCTTTCTTCACCGTGTTGGAGCTCGAAGAATTCGTCGTCGGAGGCGACGTTTTGGATTCCGACTGAGGTGGTCGGTTTCGTCGAGAACACACCTGAAATATTTGGTCGTTATTCATTTGAGAGCATACACAAATTCACTTTGAAAACATTCGCAGGGACGGCTTTCGACGGCGGGTTCCGGACGTTCTGGTCGGCCTTCGCCTGGATCAATTTCGGCTTCGTGCCACTCGCGGATCCGCTCAGCGAAGACGTGCCGGGGCGAACGGGTGACACGGACGATTCGATTTGCTCCGAAGCGCGTTTGGGCTTCTGAAAAATGGGCTTAAGAGAGGAAAATGATGCGATACTTATCAAATTTTAAACCACGTGAAATGCGCACTTTCGCCTGAAATTCGGAGCGGAACGTCGCGATTCGCGACGTTTGCAAAAGCGAAGCGAAATTTCGCGATTTTTGAGTGGCTGATTTCGAAAAATGCAAATCCAGCTGAAGATCCGATTGGAAACAAAATTGTTTTTCTACAGGCTTCAAAATACATGAAAAACGCAGATGGACATTCCGCTCCGAAATTGTCAAACCACAGTATTGCGTATCGCAATGATTTCCGAAATTACAGAAATCGGGCGTCACCTTCCGCGAATTGGTATCAAAATTTGTCCTGTTTTTGTGTAACGAATTCCTGGAAATAGCGCATTATCAGAGCCCTAACATACGGACGAAGTCGAAATCCCGAAAATCGCAAACCTGGATCGTCGACGGCTGCGGCTTCCGCACGAACTGCCGCGTCTTCCGCGGCGGGCGGGCGACTCTTCGGCTTCGGTTTCGGCGGTTCGGGCAACCTGAAACTTCTACATTTAAATCTTCCCATTTCAGGCTTCACTCACTCTCCGGAGCTCGTTTTCGTCGGCGTGTCGTCGGTGAGGATCTCCTCGCTGCGGATGGAGACCGTGGACATCGTCGTCTTCTCGGTTACTTCTGCAACTTCCCTCGAGTTCTTTGACTGAAAACGGAGGATTCAGGGGCGCGCGAGAGGCGAGGCGACTCACTCCACTTCTTTTCGCGTGCATTTCGCCTCGAGGAAACGGCGATCGCGCGAGGGCTCAACTGGTTTCAAATGAGGACTTTCAGAGGAAAGCGTCTTTTTGAAGGTTCGGGCGTCTGTAGATGTGTGAATTGTCAGACCTAGACAGCAAAACGCTAGAAAGTCATTTCTGAATCGCCGGGTGCTGTTGAGCGGTAGGTGTTTTTCCGAAACCGGTCGTTCGGAGTTGATCTCATGCATATCCACATGTCCCGAGGATACCGTAACCCTCATCCACCAATTCACCTCCTCTTCCCCTCTTCTAACCTGTGTTTATGTTGATTACGCAATCGGCAATCAAATCCCGACAACTTCCAATATTTGTTTTGACGAGTCGCAAAAGTTTTCCCCCGGATCGAGTTTCAACTCAATCAAAGTGGCGCCCCGGTCGGCTACTGTTCTTCCTCCTCTTCGTCTTAGGCCACAAGTCGCGTCGGCATGACCTTCGGAGGCGAGTTGGGAGGTGGTTAGGAGCGACTTGACGACGGAGAACAAGAGCAATTAGCTGTTGCGTGCCTGGTTGATTGATGGCGGTGCAGGCGAGGCTAATAGGAGGTGTCCACAGAATTCCAATCGTCGGAAACAGCGTTTATTCGATCATCATCACATGTGATCTTCACCTTTACCGTATATACAAATATCTCAAATAACAAATCACATTTCTGAAACACCTCTGCTCATTAAGACCCGTCGGCTAAAGCATATCTTCTCCCCCCGCTCTTCATCGAAAATAGTCTGTTTCCGGCTTCAGGTAGTTGAAGGAGTGCGGGAACGGAGCGAAGTTGGGCATCTGCGGGGGCGCCGGCGAGTTGAAGCTCTGTTCCATCGAGGGCGTCGACGCGTTGCCTGAGTCGGAACTCTCGTCGTGGTGCAGGTCGGGGCTGGGCTCGCGGAGATCGAAGTTGCGCCGCCGTTTTGATGTACCTGAAACCGGAGGAGAAAAGTCATTAATTTGGGTGGATTGATGCGGTCGTTAGGGCGCACGCGACCAGCCACAAAGGATCCTGTTGCGGCGCGCGCCACAAAAAGGGTACTGTAGGAGAGGAAAAGAAGTGCGAGGGTGGAAGGAATTCTGCCGGGTGAATTAGGATCAAAAAGGGCAAAACGGTGATTAATTACGGTTTGGAGGGAAGTGGGTTAAGGAGGGAGTCCTGGGGTGAGGACGAAGCAGGAGTTTTTTGATTCAAAAAAACCGTGATACCAATTTGAAAACTCAAGAATCTGCTCTCAATCTGCCTCTGATCCCACTCACCCCTCGACAGTGTCCCTTGCGCAACCCTCCACACCTCTCCGCCAGCAGAACTTCGCGCACTCGGCCCCATCTCTCTTTCCTCGCCTTATCAGCGACCTCGATCACATCTCTACTCGCTCGGATTCACTTTCGGATTATCCGCTCCTAATCCTCCTGCTCAACCCAAATCCACTCTGACTTCTGCTCTTTCTCACCTTATAATGTTTCCTGAGCGACGACGGATGCGTGTAGGACTTGTCACAGCCTTTGTGCTTGCAGATGTAGGGCTTAGCGTTTGTGTGGACGTGCATGTGCTTCTTCCGGTCCGACGAATTTGCGAATCTCCGGTCACAGCCCTTCTCGGTGCACACAAAAGGTTTATCGCCTGAAAAAGTCAAATCTTAGAATAGCACATTGCAATGATTGCTCAGAAGGACACGTTCTGTCTTTTAAAGACTCTAATTCACTTCCTTCCAACAAAAACTCTTCTAATCGATCCAAGAAATGTGTTTAAGTCTGCACGATTGTCAAGGTGCTCCAGCAGCAGAGGTGGTTAGGAAGTGAGCGGGCGGAGGACAACAGAAACGGGAGATAATTAGGGCCGCGACGGGAGGACAATGGAGAAACGATTTGTTCGAACGAATTGCAATTATCGAGTCGTATAATTATAGATCGACTTGAGTGCTCCGTTTAGGTGGAGAGGGGATATTGGGTGTGAAAAGTGATGAGGAGGGTTGATAAGGTTGATAAGCGCGCACGGAAGAGAGAAATGGACAAGTCAAGAAAAAAAGCTTTTTAAACCTTAAAAAAGAATTTTGGGTTTTGACTGCTTCCCACAGTACCCAACAAGCCTTCCAATCCGTGCCAGCCATTAATCACTCTCCCAATTATTCTCGTCGCTTCGTTATGCAAATTCCGAATTTTCCCACTGAGAATTTCAATCTTCCGCCATCTGGACTCTTTTCCGCCGGTCTTCGAGGTGATGACGACATGCGTCATCGTCGCCTGCGAGCGACACTGATTGCGAAAGGATTACGGTAGCGTTAGCGTGGAGGAGACAGATGGACGTGCGAAGAGGGCGCGAGAGACGCGGGCAGGTGTGCGCAAGGGTTCAGAAGAGCGGGTGTTATAATGATGTTACAAGGACGAGGATTAACGGGATTATGTAAGTGGTGTTTAGCACCTTCTGAGTTGTTTTTGGGGGCCAGAAGTGGGCATGGAAAAATCAATATGAAATGGCTTTTTAGATTTCTAAAGAGGTGGCTACAGCTGCAGTAAAATTATCTACTTCAATCAACCCCAACTCGACCCTTTTCTCCTAAGCTTCAATTAGTCCTTCCCGCAACATATGGCCATGTCGCAACAGGTACATAAAAGTGCTAAACGGCCAACATCCAAGCAAACAAGTCAATCGTTCGCACTTCATATCGCCCCGAACAAGGTCACCCTCGCTTCCAAAGACGCAACGGGAGCTACCGTTGTTTAAAGTGGAATTCGCACTTTGACCGAAAGCGCTAATGTTGTTTTAAGTCGTTAAATCACACCTTGCAATTTACGCTTTTTGGCTCAATTCGCGCTTAAGCTCTTCTTTAAAAAAGGTTAGTTTTCGCTCCATTTTTCGAATTCCGAACGACCTCTCGGCTCTGTTTACAGTCCTCAAAACAACGCCATTAACCGCAAAGTTACGGTCACTCCTCAAGACTCATTCTTATGCAAATTTGGGCCGATTAAGGTCAATCGTTCCTCGCGCGCTCTGTCACAAATCAAACCGAGAAAGAAACTTGTTTTTGAGAACTTTGCGCTCCTTCAGAATATGTAAATGAGGCGATCGCGCGCGTCGGATTAGTTGATGCGATTAGGAGTGCTCGATTATGAGATCAACAGACTCGGAGATCGTCTTGATGGTGCCAGTTCTGGACAGATTTGGGAAACTGGCTTTAATGGAGTACTGTAGGGCAAAAATATGTTTTCGCGTTCTAATAGCGTCACACGTTTAACTGGCTTCATAAAGAAGTCGAAGCCTTTTAGGATCTTAAACCAACCTGAATGCGTCCTCTGGTGAATCTTGAGATTCTCGCTCCTGGCGAAACTCTTCTTGCACTGCTCGCAGTGGAACGGCTTCTCGGTGGTGTGGACCCGAATGTGGTTGATGAGCTTGTAGCGCGCCTTGAAAGGCCGGTGCTCCCGCTTGCACTCCTTCCACTGGCACATGTGGATGGCCATTTCTTGGCCACCGACGTGGTCGTTCGTTACGTGGTCGGCGAGGTCTTTTACGGAGTAGAAACTGCGGCCGCAGATGATTCCTTGGGAGGCCTGGAATTTTCACACTTGTAGTAAATAACTAAGTAACTAAAGGAACAAAAAAGGTCGCGTTCTCGTTCTTCAAAAAATTCAATCTAAACAAAAAAGTGGTTTTGAAAACACGAAAAACTAAGTTTGAAACAGTAATCGAAAATATGGCGAGCACAAGTCGACAAAATTCAAAATGAAAACTAGCAGTTTTACAGAAGTAGAAGTTGAGTCTGATGACCCCCTCCAAAATGTAAATGCGAAACATTAAAAACTGATAATTTCGACAACGTAAATACTGAACAAATCGAATCTTTCAAGAAACCACTCTTAAATGCAATTCTCGCCAAAAATCAACTTTAACTGCTATATATACTGCAGATCAACTTACGACGACCCAACTGCAGAAAAGCACCTCGTTATTCTTGAATCCACCGGAGGCGACGGCGCACTGAGCGGCGGCGGGGATACGGTCGCATACCGTATCCGAAATGGTTCTGCTGGTGCACCTTGAGGATGTCGTCGTCCGGGGTCCCCGCAAAATACAAATCCGCGCCGGGAGCGGCGGCTGTCGAGTATGGACCTAAACACGGAGAAGAGGGTAACAAAGCCATTTAGAGGCAAGGCGAACCTCCGGAAAACGGCATCTGGGGAGCGGCGGCGTTGGGGTGGTGGCCGTAGTAGTTCTCGAGGGAAACCGAGTAGTCCGAGGGAGCCGAGGTCGGGGGCACGAGGTCTTGGTGCGGGAACATGTACGGGTGTCCGGGAGGCATGTAGCCGCTGATCATAATGCAGAGTCAATAAATTAAGTGCTCAAAGAGTTTCGAGGGGCACCTGAAGGCGTCAACGAGCGGGTATCTCTTCGCTTCGGCTTGGACCACCAACCGAAAATCTCTCTACGGGAGGCAACAATAAACAAATCCCACCGTGTCGGAGGGGCGGCACGGGCCGAGGGCGGACCGAAACGGGCGAAAGGGGCGAAAGGGGCGAAAGGGGCGAAGGGACGAAAAGGGGATTGGTCGGAAAGCGGCCGCGGCGCCGCCTAACCGCGCAGCGACGAAATTCGCCGCAGGGGCGCCCGCGCAAGCGACACAATACATGAAAGAACGGACAAAATGGGTACTGCATAGGTAATGACATTAGTCGATCGGCGTCTTTGGGAAGCTGCCGCGGATTCGAGAACCGCCGGAGAAATCGAGAGATCGTCTGGTGCAGGTGGGTTCTGGCGCTTGCCGCCGCTCCTGATTTGCATTTCTATGCAGGATTCGCATAATTGCAAGTGGCGGTGGCAATTTTCCTTTGAATTTCGAACGGCGCGCGCAGATTTGCGTTTTGATGTCTTGGATTTGAGGGGACGAGCGTATTATGAAGCTCATTAGGTTGTGACGAACAAGAAGGGATCTGTGCTCTTGAGTGTGTTGAGTTGACCTTTTGTGTGGCTTGAAAGCGATGAAATGTGGAATGTAATTTTCAATATTGTGAACATTCGATCCAAAAATTTAGACTCCGATTTCCAACCATGCCATTGAACTAGTAGTGAAACCGAGATTAACAAAATGCGACCAAATATCAATGTTTTAAAGCTTCAATTGAAAGCAACCTTATACCAAGCTACAACTGTTTTATATCCGTCTTGCAACGTCCCCGAATCGACAAAAATATTGAAAACTCTTGAAACATGAATTACTGTGTTGCCTCCGAAACAACAGCCGAAGGCAAAAAATGTGAAAAAAGTTATTGTATTTTACTGCAACCAAATAATTACGATCTGAGAATCGTTAAATTGTGACGACCATCTTAATAAACAGTCAATGTCGCTCTAAAATGTCAAAAAGACGTCTCACCTGCAAATCCAAAATCAATGCATTCTTGCACATTTTCGGATCCTGCATGAATCTTCAAAAATTGCATATTTCAGTTGAAATGTTGAAAACTGAGTTCAGATTTGAAATGTGGATTTGTAAAAAAGCTCCAAAATTAATATCTCAAATTTACAATTGGTTAGAATCCTACTTCCTAATCTACAAGTTTGGAAAGAGTTCATTTACAACGTTCAAAAATTGATATGTTTGAAATAGAAATTAAAGTCAGCTTCACCGTCCGAAAATTGACCATTGTAGCTAAATCGCAAATAGGTTTTCCGCTTTATTCTGCTGAATGTAGTAAGACAACATTTTAAGAGTTGCACAAACTAAATTATTATAAAGCTACACGATTGTTTTATTGAAACAGGTCATGCCCAATCTCAGGTCATCACATACCAAAAAATAAATAAACTTAAATTCGAAATTTCTCATTTTTAATTTAAACTGAAGTTTACTGAGTTCCCCGTTCTTAAAAGTTGTTAGACGCTGATTTCTAGAATCGCCGTAACGATCGAATTCGTTTAATTATTTAAAAATGGTGTATTCGTCCAAAAACGTCCAAAAAGTGTTTATTTTAGCTAAAATGCTGCAAATGAGTTTTTCATTTTAAGAATCAAATTATCGATCAGCTGAGAAAAATACAAAATACAAAATTAACACCGTAATCGCAATCAGTTTTTACAGCTGGCCAAGCCCATTAAAAGTCTAGCTGAACTACAATTTTTAAAGGAACTTTTAGCGACCTCCAAAAATTAAAATTGTTGTATGGATTACCGTATTCTGACAAGACCAAAAATTAGGGAAATCTACCAAAAGTCCACCTCAACTACAAGTTTGAAAGGAATCCGTTAACGACGTCCAAAATTGAAATTGTTTGAGCTAAAAAATCCAATGTTACAGATAAATTTATTGTGAAATTAGGACGTTTGATCCGCTAAAATGTTGAAGTCGGAGTCAATCACGCTCAGATGTCATATTTTATCGAGTTGTAAGAAATCCTGAATGCCAAAAAAATCACAGAAACTTACAAATGGTATAATGTGAGTTCGTGACAATGCTCAGCGCAACTCACAAAAAAATTACGCTGGAAACAAATCCAAGTAAGGAGGCAAGCTTTTTAGAGTTAACCGTCTTCTTGGTTTCTAACTTTGTTCAGTTGACATGTCCAAGTGCGATTCCCCAACCACGTTCCAAGCTTTCAAGTCTCCACAAAATTGCCCCAAACCAGATATCGACTCACCGATAACCGTAGAAGAAGAGAGGATTTGCAGTCCAGAGGTGTGAAGGGTACATGGCTCCAAAAGAGGTTCTTGGAGGTGGGAAAGTCGGAACAAGTGGCTTCTTGGAAGTTGTAAAGAGAGTCGCGGCGGCGGTGCGAATGACTTTGTACGAAGTCTGAAGCGGACGTCTAAGCGCGAAGACGATGCGAGAGCGTGATAAGACACTCAACCTACTATCATAATATTTACGGATGATTTATGCATGCGCCGGCGATAATTACCAGTTTGACACACGCCGTTGACACCTTTGCGGCGCCTGCCGTCAACTCTGCGCTCCCGGGTGATCAGTCTTATTCCGCTGCTAAACCGTAGTTTCTGCTATTGCGGTTTTGGCGTATTTTGGTAGCAATTTTAGAGAAATTCAAAATGTTTAGCTTGTTGAATTTTAGAAGAACGGCATCGACATTCACAAACATAAGAAGTCTATTCAAAAAACCTCTTCATCTGCTTCCAAAAAATTAAGTTAATTTTATGTAAAGTGCCAAGTTTATTCTTAAGTTGGTTCAAGCCCTCTTTCGACAAAATGTATGCTAGAACACGAAGAAAATTCCAGAGATTGCTACTCATAGCTTACAAAAATGTTAAGATTGAAACATTGAAATTAGGAATTGAAGCATGTTGAAATGCTTAACATGAAGCCTTACATGCATTCTCACATGTCCAAAACTCAATGCCTTTTGAGGCTTTGAACTCGCTTTTAGAAAAGTTTAAGTGTTGTCATGCTTCACCCATCTTTTCGCCTTTCCAACCGCACTCCTGCGAACCCATCGATCGGCGGCACTTTTTCGGAATGTCAATCTCTGTTCTTCTATTCTATTTGCTCTCAATCGGCAGCTCTACCGTAATCCAGCTCCACATCAATAATCGTCTCAATCGTGTTGCGATCTTCGTCACCAACCGGTTACCTCGGATCCTTCTTCTTCCCCGAAAACGTCTTCTTCGCGTCTTTCACGCCGCGTTTCAATTCCAAAATGCGATTCGACAATCGAGGGAACGCGCGGAAAACAAAATTCTTCGGTTTTTATGAAGTCCGTGAGGGTGAAGGGAACAGTCCTCGAGGGCCAGCGGGGTGTCGCCACGAAGGCTTGTCGATGACCCTGTTTGGGCCAATTGACGAGGAGGAAGCACATGTCATCGAGATTTATTGGATTAACGGGGCTGCCGAGGATTATTGCTCGTTGAGTGCAGTTGGAAATTATGATTCTGTTCGCGCCAAACGAGCGGAACGAGTGACGCAACGCTCAACGGTGCCCGGCCTGTCGGGTTACGGTAGCCGTGAGTGACTTTCGGAGGTGTGGAGAAGATAAACTGGGAAGAAGAGGAGATGTCAGGCGGACAAAAACGTGCGAAAAGCGTTTCATTGTAGAGGGCACGAGTGAGGAGAGGCAGACGTGTGATTTCGCAGATTAACAAGTGGGAGGCTGAGGTCAGCTATGTTGGGTCCGGGAACTTGAGATGTGGTTACATAAGAGAACTGGGAATCTTCTATTGTCAGCGACCATGCCAAGCAAATCTGATTGCTGTGGCTATTTGTTTTGGTCATTTTCACGTGATTCTCATAAAATTTAACGATCAAACCATCGAGGAAACGATACTGCCAGCGCATAACACATTTTAGTAAAAGTGAATTCTGTTTACAAAGTCTAACATAAAACGTAGTTAAATTGTGATTTCAGCAGCTTCACAAGTCCATATTGCCATCCATATTGCCATTCAATCCATTCAGTCTTGGACACACAGTAATGTGCGAACGAGTGAGCCTTCACAAGGTGTGAAAGTCTCAGCTTAGCAATGTTTGGTGAAGGACACCTGGAATTGGGTCAATCTAATTTGACAATAGCAGTCTTGAAGCTGTTTGCAGTTTGACTTTTGTAACTGAATTTAACTAGCAAGTGCAAATTAAAAAATCACAATAGAAGCTATTAGGACATATGACAGCGCTAAACATAAAAATACGCTTATGTAGGTCAAACGAACAAGTAACAATCCTGTTTAGCACTGAAAATAAATTCAGATTTGCACCGACAAGCCTTATAGGACCATCTTAAGCGTCACAAAAAATTTTAAAAGCAATGATCGAATAAAATAATAAGTGTAAATGGCAGCATCCGCAATCTCCCGGAAAATACGACGAGTTAAAATGGAAATACGGCTGTGTAGCTCAAAAGAGAAAATCACAATCCTGCTTAGCAATAATAACCCTTGTTAGACCTTTTAAAGCTTCACGCTGCGAAAAAAATTTGAAGCAAAAATTAAATTTAAAAAGGAAAATGAAAAGTGGAATTACAGCTGAAATCGACGGTTCAAAAAATGATGACTGGCTATTTGTTCCACGTTCAATAAAAATTTGATGGACCGTGTTCTGTGGAACGGTTTGATACATTTGCTGAAACTGAAATGTCAACATCGTCGATCTCCCAAAACATAAAGCAAAGTTCCAAGGGTTATTGGAACAAGGTTCAGCGTTAAAAAATTCAAACGGAAATTTTGAGTTGAAATTTGAAGATAAAGTGGAAATACGCTTACATAGACCAACGAAAAAGTTACAAACCTATTTTTCTCACTTAACCACCTTATCGTCACCAATAAGCCTTACTAGATAATTTCAAGCAGGCTTTACTACTTTGTTCTTAGACTCGAATTCAGGAACGGTATTTTCCCATGCCTTCTTACCTTTGTCCCGGCACCTTTTCTTTGTCATGATTCGGAGCACAGAAAACTTATGTCGAGGGAGACCTCATTAGGTCCACTTCCTTGTCCTGAATACTATGAAGACCTCTGTAGCTTGTTTTAAAGGAAGATTATACGTCTTTGTAAAAGATGGATCTCTTTATTACCATATGATACAAAGTCTCTATATATTTTTGAAGAATAAACGAAAGCATGCAAAGGATGATAATCTGTAGAGAGACGTTTCCGAAAGGGCGCCGAATCTCGAATAAATTACAAACACATGTACACAAGTGGATGGTCGAAAGAGCATCGGGTGAGAGAAGAGAGAGAGACCCGGCCTAGGCCAGATCGGCCCTGAGGACTCCAGCACTCGGACTCGCGGCGAATATCGCGGGCGCGGCGGCGTCGACGGCGACCACGGCGTTCTGCCCGTTCTCGGGCACCTCGAGGTCCAGTTTCCGCCACTCCGGCTTTTCCTGGTCGAGGTTCTCAAGGGCCCAAATGTCGCCGCAGAACGTGGAGGAACACATCCCCTGGGGACACGCGCCCGTAATGTGGAGCCACGAGGAGCCGACGATCGCGGTCACCGAGGCGCCCGAGAAGCCGAACGGAGGCCGGTTTGGGTTTGCGAGGTCCTCTTGGTCCAGAACCTGCAAGTAATGGGTGAGATATAAAGAAGAGATAGGACATCCACTTACCTCGACCGCCTCGGAATCTCCGTCCTCCATGTTTACCCGAATCAAGAAACCACTTTCAATTCTGAAACCACACCCCACGACGCCTCCGAGGATGTTCACCTTCCCGGTCGAATACGCGGCCTGGCACGGCTGCACCTTCCGGAAATTTACGTCGTCGGGCACCTCGGCCACCTTTCTGACGGCACACCTCTTCTGGTTCGAGTCGATCTGAAGCTCGTGGACGCGGATCGTGTGGTCGACGAAAGTGACGAAGTACTTGGAGTCACCGTCTTCGCCGTCCACAAGGATCAGGTGGTGCTTAGAACTGTCGCCCTCTGCGCTGTAGATCGACGACCCGTCGTCTGACTGAAAATTGAACATTTAGAATTCAAGTTTTGTTAAATTCAATTTAAAATGGCAATTTAAAACTGAAGATTCAGAATTTGCACTTTCCAAGTTTGCGCATGGGTTTGTTTGTTCGTAGAATTCAATTTAAAATGCAAGGAAGCTTCTACAAACCACACTTGCAACAAGAAAGTAGTAAAATCGCTCATAAAAGATTGGCCAAGATTGAAGCTTGGAACTAAATGACCAAAAGCAAAAATCAGTTTTCAGTGAATTTGGAGTAACATAATTCGTGCTTCTTTCTTCAAGACAAAATCTGTTCATTGTAAACATCCCAATACTCACCTCGACAATACTGTGTTCCTTGAACTGCCTCGCTTCCTGGTCCCATTCAAACACTTTCCCAAAATGGACTCCGCCGAAGTGAGTGTAGAGAAGCAGATAAATGCTATCCTTCAACGTGAACAAAATCTCTTCCATATTCTGGGCTCGGCAGACGGAGGGAAACTGATTCGGGCCATCCCACGTTTTAGAGGCAAAATCGAAGACGGAATAGAGGCCGCCGTCGAAACTGACGTGGTGGCCCCAGTTGTAGCAGTGCTGGTTCACGTCTGAAATTATAAAATGGTCAATCGAAATAAGAAATTGGATTTTTAGAGTTTCAAATCAAGGTTACAAAAATGGCCAAATCAATTTTTCAGAAGTGATGAATGAAGATGTGTGAAAGAAATAGGATTAGGACTGGAACCAGCAATTAGGGTTTCTGTTTAAAATTACGCCCCCGAGGATGTTCACCTTCCTGGTCGAATACGCGGCCTGGCACGGCTGCACCTTCCGGAAATTCACGTCGTCGGGCACATCGGCCACCTTCCTAACGGCATGCCTCTTTTGGTTCTAGTCGATCTGGATCGTGTGGTCGACGAAGGTAACTCTTCCCAAAAACCTCTCACGACCCTGACCTCAGTTGCACGCAGTTAAGATATCCGAATTAATTTTCAACAAAAATAAATTAAATATAAATAAATGAAATTAGGATTCGAAGCGGTTCAAAGAAGGGATTATGTCTAAAGACAGGATGGGCCAAAGAAAAACATTGACTCTATCCCAACGCTGTTGCGTTGTCGAGGGCAATGTTAAGAAAAGTTGTTCCGCTCGTAATTCCGCATCGAATAAGCTAACGATCACCACTCACACCTTCAGGGATGTGCACTTTTAGCCAAAAGTCTGAAAAATTTGTTCAGGAAATTGTATCGATTTTCAGATGGCCATAACTTTGCACTGGCGTGTCCGATCTCGACACTTTTTTCTGATTTCGATAGCGGTAAACAAGAATAACATTGTGCAAACCAGAAATTAATGCACAAAATGATGAATAGCGGATAAAAACTCGCAGAAAAGGGACTTTAACTCCGTAAAATCCGGTGTAGACAGCTGCATTCCAGACATCGATGGGGCAGACAACCCTGTCTTTTTCCAAACCACTCCCATTTTGGAGATGTCTGGTTGTGATAATGTTTCAGTCAAGGCACTCAGACGTCTGGACCAGTCCCTTCTCAGGGGTAAGAAAAACCAAAGCAAAAAGTTAAAAATTCTGTCAAAATTTGTTTTTTTTGGTTTGCACAATGTTATTTTTGTTTACCGCTATCGAAATCAGAAAAAATTGTCGAGATCGGACACGCCAGTGCAAAGTTATGGCCATCTGAAAATCGGTACAATTTCCTAAACAAATTTTTCAGACTTTTGGCTAAAAGTACACATTCCTGAAGGTGTGAGTGGTGATCGGTAGCTCATTCGATGCGGAATTACAAGCGGAACAACTTTTCATGGCAACGCTCGACAACGCAACAGTGTTGAGATAGAGTCGATGTTTTTTTGGCCACCCTGTGTATTCTAAAAGGACAAAACAATAGATTGAGATAGAATACAGAGTCACAAAAGAGACTGAAAGCAGTACTTAATTCAGAACAGCAATCTGCGGCTCAAAAAACTATTTGTGTGGCATATTAAAACAGGTAGATTAGCGCCTGTAATTTAACGTTGTTACGACTATCAGATCATGAGAAAAAAAGCCTAAAAGATAACCACTAGGACCACGTTCGCATTTAAAAAATGTTAAGAACGTTTAAAGTACATTTTTTCAACAATGGCAGAAAAGCAGAATACAGATAAAATAAAACTCTTCTAAATCACACCAAATTCAAAACCGTAAAACTCACACTTTCGGTTCCAAAGCCAGAGCTTTCCACGATGCACCAACGCGTGGTTCACGTCCCAATGGTCGGCGGGCTGGTCGCTGAAGAACTCGGCAACTTTCTCAAACGTCATCGAAAGAATCTCGTCGCCGCTCGCTCTGTCGCTTGCCGAGGGATCTGCAACTTGGTCATCAGCACTTGCAACTCTCCTCGTCATTTCGAGGACGCTTAAAGAGCGTTTGCGCAGCGGCGCTAGAACACGTTCGGCAAGAGCAGAATTGATTTTCGGCAAAAAATCTCTCGCGGTTTCAACGCGGCGCGTCTGCCGGCGGATCGCAAAAACACGCAGAAAGACTCGGCGATAAGAAGGAATCTCCTAGATCTGGCGAACCCGACCGGCGAGAGTACAAGCGAGAGCGATTCGGTATCGATCGAGGAGGGCGATAGGCAAAAACAGGACGAGTGGCCACGCGAGAGGGTCAAAGTGTAAATAGACGCGACCACGCACACGCACGCCGCGTGGAGGTCAGAGATGATAAACCGGGATTATGCCGGATTCGAGTGGTCTTAACTAATTTAAATGGATCACGAATTTGTATAAATCGAAATGTTAACAATTCGGACATTTTTCGCATTTGGATAGAAAACTTGAAAGATATCAAAGAAATAAGGATTGAACGGTGTTTAATGACATCCAATAATCACTGTTGTGATTTTAAAGTGCATTTTTTAGAACTGCTTTAATTCGGCAAGAGCATCTACAAAAATTTTGTCGTAAAGGCGTTAACAGATTTTGATCTAAACTGAATTATTGAAAAATACAACTATTTTTACTTTCAAAAATTCGGAGTTATTGCAATCTGCAGAGATACCTCCGCCAAAAAATTTATAACAAGTCAAAATTCAAATCTAAAACTTAAACCATCTCATAAAACCAAAAAAGCACAAAAAATTGATAGAAACTAGCCGCTAATAATTGAGAACTTCAATTGAACAGCTGAAGATTTCAACAAAATTCAAAAATTTGGATGAACTCACAAGTTTTGATAGGCAACGCAAACGTTGACTTGGAGTTTGTCACTATCAAACCTTTGTGGAAAGGTCAATCTCTTCACACTCCTCGCATTTCTCAAGAGCACCGCCAACAACAGCAGACTCACAAAAACGCAGACAACGAAGCAGAAGACACGAACGTACTTTGATGCTTCCAGCTAAAACGGGTAGCAGATCGAAAATCGCGTTTTTGCTGAAGCCCTTTCGCAACATTCGCCGTCGCGCGGCAACAAAAGACTCTGAAAAAGCAGCCGCCAGAAGCTAATGAATTCTTCGGAGACCGAAAAACGGCAAACGGTGGACGAGGAACCTATTGGACGGCACAAAACGGCCAAACGGATTGTCTCCGATTGAGGGTCGATATGAGGGTGGAAGAATAAAACAAGCGAGAAGTGGCGGTGACTGGCGACGTGCTGCCGAGACGCTGACGCATCGAAGATCAGATCGAGGGAGAGAGTCTTTGTTGCGAAATAGCCTGTTCGCAGAGCCTGCAAACTGGTGCTCGGACTAGGCGGTGCTTGGCTAGTAATTTGAAATTTAAAAAATGGATTTGTGAGTTTGAAAGCCTGAAAAACTAGCGAAAATTGAGAAACGGTCGAGTTTTAAGTTAAGCCACCATTTAAACCTAAGATGCCAAAGCGACCTACAAAGACCAATTTTAAGAATGGCAATTTTTGAAAAATGTTGTTATGAACTCAACTTAAAAAACTACCAAAAATTACGAGATTTTACATTTACTAAATGAACGCTACGTTAGCAATCAACCGCAAAATGACCCGCAAATTGAACACGTTACTTTTAAGATGTGATTCACATTAAAAACATGTTTTCTAAGTTTTTAAAAAAAATTGAAGGATTCTTTAGCCTACAATAAATCCCAAACTCACCGATATCCAGAGCGCACAGTAACAACAGTCTCCAACTCAAATGAAAGTTCGTACTTCGCACCCTGAAAAAACAAAATCGATAACGACGTCGTCAAAATGAAACGCAGGAGCAGCGCGAGAAGCACGAAAACGACCTTCGATCTCCGCGGCGATCGGCGCAACTCGCAAAAACATCGTTCAAACAAACGCGGACGGAGAACGGTCGGCAGATGGCGCCCGATCGTTCCCGCCGCCTTCTGTTTGTGCGTTAAATATCCCTCGACGACAAAAAAATTTCGAAACGCTGTTTGCAGTTGTTCACAAGTGCGCCGACGATCACTCAGCGCGCATTTCGAATGTCGAAGTTGTCCCTGACTGAGTTGAAGGGCGGCGAAAACGGATGACGAGTTGGCTTTTATGCGGGGTTAATGGGCCGTGCAGGATGGGATCAATTAGACTGTTACACTTTTGAAACTGAGAATTTGTGAAAGCAAAATAATTTTGCGAATTTGAAAACCCGAAAAAATAATAAGAAACCGGTTGAATGCAGGATCAGCCAAAGTGAATCCGAAGAATCGAGTGTAAAGCATGTTAGAACAAAACAAAAACACTACCAATGCTGTCGACGAGCCGCGCTTAAAACATCTGATACAGTCATCAAAAAACAGTTTTGAAAGAAATTTGTGAAACATTGTGTGTGGTCAACTCCTAATTCCAAAAATGCAGTTCTAGCAGCCTTATATGATTGCTACAGTTTTCTTGAAGCTTCGAAAATGGCCGAACCAAATTTAAATTCAAAAATACTGATTGTGAAGATTTCGGAGAAGCAAAACGCAAACGCAAAAGATATGACGTCTAGAACTTGCCTTCTAAAAGTATATTTTGCTGCGCTTCAGGTTCATTTTACGAGGTTTATTTTCGTACACAACGACTTCCAAAAATAAGAAAAACATAAAAATTCAATATCGACGAATCGCACAAATCCCGCAGCTTTTATAAGTCCGAGATCAGTTCCGCAAGTGACTCAGCTCTCAAAGTATTCCACCCACAGGACCAAAAAGGACTGTTTGCGCACTGTTGAAAGGCGCCACGGAGACGCCGCCGCCCACGGTCATCCTCGAATGTCAACAGTTCAATGATCGTCTTCGTCTACCTTTAGGGGAAACTACCCGTAAAGGCCCAATCTCTTCTTATGAACCACAAGCATATGTAAACCGAAGTTTTGAATAATCACAAAACGCGATAAACAACTGCAGATTCACCCGCCAAACACCGAAGCATCGCGGGTCAACATCACAAGACGGACGCGGGCTCGAATGACCGGAGAATCACCGCGCAGTTCTTTAATCGCTTCGCGCTTCCTTCTGCAAATAAAACCCTAAATGCTTACGTAAGAAAGGCAGAACGGGATATGATGCGAGGCTGTCGTTTTTCCGTTTTTTGGAGACTTTCATCTATGATCGGAAGGAGGATGACAATTTTGGTGGTTCGATGAGTAAGGGGAGGGTGAATAATCGAAGAAGCCTGAAGAGGGTCGACGTAATGGAAGACAGGAGTTGGGGGGGAGGGGGGATCTATCTATTACTAAATTTCACAGATCAAAACAATAAAATGCGCCTATTAAATAATCGTGCACGTTAAATCCGATTTTGCCAATTAGTTTAAAACTCAAATCATTTCAAAAGCTCAACTTTGATTTAAAAAAGGAAATCTCGTTTAAGCTGTCCAATCAGAACTAGCCTGCTCAAAAATTTTTAAATGACTAAGTACGCGGCTCATCCTGATCGCGTTCCTAAAAAAATTTAATTTCAATTGAAATTTTCTCAAAAAATTCGTTGAACCGCAGATCGAAAAAGAAACATGCGTCAAAAGAAGACGAAGGGGTTTTGTTCGTTTTTGGTTCGTTCAAAACGTTGAATTTAAACAGTTCTTAAGGAGCAAGAGGACGAGGACACAAAATACATTTAGTGATCAACACTGGCTTCTCCAAAATACTTCTACAACGACTGAATATGGAACACATTCTAAACGCATGCAAAGTACATACATCCCGTACAAGAAAGTGCAATTCCAAAGGTCCAACAAGCCGCAGATCAAAAATGACATTATTCAATTTTTCAACGTTATCATGTTCTTCGCAACAAGTCAAATTCAAATTTGAGAAGTCTCCGTTCTAATAAGAATCCACATGTTCCATTCACCCTCATCCTATCTCCCAGCGCCCAAATCGCCCTATTTCGACTTGCCCTTTCTCGTTCTTACACTTGCACTTTCCGCTGACCCTCCAAAACTGTCCGAAAACGCGGAAGCCCCGACCGTCCCTTCGTTACAGATCACTCGCTCTCTGGTTATCGAACGCCTCGAAAATCGCCGCCGCTCATCAAAAGCATCACGCGCTCCCCAAGAGTCGCTCACATGCAACTAAAGCTGAATCATCCTTGAATTCTTAAAGCGGTCGATGTTTCAAAAGTTTTTCGATCTTTGATGGACAGCGTTACGATCGGTCAAGAACTGTTTTCCACTACCGTAATTTCAAATTCAAAAAAAATTCTAAAAGTGCTCAAAATCAATTAACCTAACTCTTGTAAACCAATTCGACCTCGGCAGGATTCGAACCTGCAATCTTCGGTTCCGTAGACCGACGCGTTATCCATTGCGCCACGAGGCCTCTGCCGAGGTAACACCTCGGCATAGGTTACAAGCGTCAGCATAATTCTGGCTTAATTATCAAAATTATATTTTAAAAACGCTGTCAAGAAGCACGTGCCATCTGCACTAAAACTCTCGCGAACGTGCATCGAGCAAAGAAAATCGTTTATGCCGCTGGAATGTTGCGCCAGACGCGATTCTAAGCGAGCAACGAGGGTTAGAGGAGAAATGATGTGCAGGAGGGAGGGAGCTCCTTATGCACTAAATGCAATTAATCGCCGATGCAAGCACACGCATGCGCAAAAGCGAGAAAAAGTGCGCGAAGGAGAAGAAAAAGCAAATTGCAGCCGCTGCAGAAACGGCGTTTACGCCGATTTAGCGATAAGCGGACGTGTTTGGAAGAGGAAAGGAGAGACGGGAGGACGTAGGAGAGGATTTGGAGCAGATGAATGTTGCTGGCAGAGCCTTAGATCAGAGCTTTGCGTCGGCTTCGAATTCTTACAAACATTTTGCTGAAGAACGGCGAAAAACACGAAGAATGGGAAAAAATCGTGTTCCATAAAAGACGACATTAATTGCGAAATCTTTTGGAGTCAATTCTGGAAACAATTACGAATTGAAGCGCCTTTTAAGAATGCCGCACAATTTTTTGAATGATTCTGTAAATTGCAGCTTCTGAAACTGCGCAAATGAAGTCACACGCTTGACGTTCTAGCCACAAATCTAATTTTGGATTGTAGGTGCTCCCATAAGCAATTACATATACTTCCAGCATTCAGCTGTCCGCATACTTTTGCAAAAAATGACAAAGGACAAAATGAGTCAAACAATAAACCAAAAGTTTCGACCTCGGCAGGATTCGAACCTGCAATCTTCGGTTCCGTAGACCGACGCGTTATCCATTGCGCACGAGGCCACATCTCTTTTTCCGTCTCAACCCCGTCAAGACCCTCCTTCGCCTCCCTTGCCACTGCTTAATTAAGCTCCTCGCTGACCATCTTCTTGCAGCTGACATAAAACCCGAAGTGATTGCCGATAAGTCATCAGCTGACTGTTTACGACAAAGCGTGTTATGCGTGCACGTGACCTCGGCAGCGAGAAATGGGGCTTGGATCGTCATGGGACCCTCCTCGGGAGGGGCTTCAATAAGGGTTCGAAGACTGTTTGCAGAGCTGTCCTGGTTATTATGGGGCAACATCATCAAAATTCGGACAAATGACAGCGGAAAACAGCTGTTGAACAAATCGGAGTCGTTCGGAAGTGGGCTTAGGAGTGCTCGAGTTCGGACGATCGCGGCAGCGGCGAGGAGATCATGTGACGAAGAGGAGTGGAAAGGGTGAATAGGCGATGAATACGAAGTATACTGTGATCTCTTGTTCGTAAAGCCTGTTAGGCGAGAATCGAGAATTCAAGTTGTGATTGGACACTTTGTGCAAACGAAAAATGGAGTCAAAGCGCAAGGACTCAACGACCACGTATTCGAAGCGCTGAACTGATTTGTTCTACGGTGATTGGGTTGTTTACCGCGACGGAGAGGGCGCTGCGTTCATAACAGATCATCACGTCATCCGACTTTGTTAGCACAAATTCAATAAAATGGGGGTCGGGAAATTTCACGACTGGTGTTCGCTTAGATCAAGAATTCCTAAAGATTCAAAATAGATGCTTGATTGGACTTTAAGTTGAGCTGTTATTGGCCAAAACCACAAAATATAAAATATAATTGATGGATGACAGAATCCACTTCTTAATCATTCCCTTTGCTTGGTTAAACAGGTCTGTGATCTTCGGACTGCCAGCATCCTTTCAGTTTAAAATAGTAGCTGCACTTTCGGTTGAAGAGTTCAACAAACAACGCAAATGTGTGATTATCGATGCACTAAATCTGGGAGTCTACAAATATTCGCACTAGATAAGACGCGTTCAGTCTTTCAGAACGTCGGAAATGAGAGTAATGTGCGTTTGGATTTGGCCCAGATTATAGATTAAACCACAGCATAGCCACACAAAATCTGAAGCACGCAAAACAGCTCAAAGACCTAATATACAAGTGCAATACGATCTCGGCTTTCCGTAAAACGAAAATTTACGAAATCGAATCTGTGGGTGCGCAAACAAGTGACGTCGTCCTCCAAAGGAGTTTGGTGGTTAGTGAGTCAGAAAAGTAAGAGTCAGAGTAATCTTAGTTCGAGGAGAACTTGCATGATAGCTGACACACAATTGATCAAACAGGAAAATAAGCGGTGACAAGAAGAAAACTAAAGATAGGGCAAAGTGGCGAGAGTCAAGAAGAGCAAAAATAACATTTAGTTTTAAAGCAAAAAACTAAAAGTTTCGACCTCGGCAGGATTCGAACCTGCAATCTCCGGTTCCGTAGACCGACGCGTTGTCCGTTGCGCCACTAAACCACCCGCCATGTCAGGCGACATCATTCTTAAGGCAATGGTATAGTTCAACGCGCGCGTTTTCAAGCTTTCACCACGTAAAACTTTTAGTTAAGTAGCATCTGTTTCAATCCCAAAAAATCTACCCATGACTCACACATCAATTCCGACTTAATCGCCCAATGGCCGTCCCATCGGCCTTTACATCCTCCGCCAACCAAAAATCGACTTTTTCCTGCAACGAATTTCTTCAACGCACAATCGACCAATTTTCTGCAGAAATCTCCACGCTTAAAACAAACAAACGCTTTATCTAAAAATGCGCCATTGAGGCACACGCGAGGAAAAGACTCAAACCCCCTTGGACAAACAGCGATAGATGGTCAGAAATCAGAGCACTCACATCAGTGCTCCCACATACATTAGATCAACGCACAAATGAATAACAGGTTCGAAGAGAGGTAAAGGAAAAGAAAAGTGACGATCTCTGGGAGATCGAGAGTACACCGGGTGCTAACAGGTGGAAAGTGGATATTGCAGGTTGATCTTTGCCCGCGATTGGGATTTAATTAAAAAGCGGAAATTGGAAAAAGTGGTGAGAGATTAGCCTATACAGGTCTCGAGATCTACTCGTAACACGTTCTAGGAGTGCAGGACGATAGGTATTACTGGGTTAAGTCGCACAAAGGCCTTCTGGCGCAATGGATAACGCGTCGGTCTATGGAACCGAAGATTGCAGGTTCGAATCCTGCCGACGTCAAAATTCTCTTTTTGGAGATTCGTTCTTGGATTCTGCCGATTCTCGTCTTTCCGCTCTACACTTTTGTTTTCAAAGCAGAACTTTGGTCTCTCGTGCAAAGTCCTACAAGATCGGAAACGCCAGACCAAAAAACCGCTTTTTGTAGCAGAGAAGCTAATCTTAGAACGTGGGATTTTCTCGTTTCGCTGTAAATTAATACATTCATGAGACGAAGGCTTGGGAAACGGATATCTCAAGGAAGAGACGGCGTATAAGGCGTGAAAGACCGAAAAAGAAGAGAAAAGGAAAAAAGGAAGTGATTAGAAGAAAGAGAATCAGATGGACATTTGGATGAGTCATGGAAGATTAGAGCCTTAGAGACTTTGTAAGGTTTGATCCCAATTTTTGATCTAAGCTTTTTAAAACAAGTAAGCGCGTTGGGTGTAACGTTGTTGTTCTCGGCCACGAGAGTTTCAGCGCCGTGTTTCGGCGGTTTTTGGGCGTTTTGATTGGCAACATCCCAACCCTGACTTGCGAGCGACCCTATGCTCAAATTGAGCGACCATGTTTCAGAGACCACGTGTTCCCTTAGACCACTTAAGCGACTTGAAAACACGAAGCGCGTTGTGTTGTGGTCGGTTCAAGCGTTAAATAAATAGAACCGTAGACATAAACACTTCGTTGCAATTCAAGCCCTGAATCTTAGCTTTAAACATTGAACTTCGGTTTTCCTTATCCACAGCGGAACTCCTAAATTCTAAATTGACATTTCCAAAAGCGAAAACATTTTTTTCGTTATTTTCAAAACTCTAAATGCCACAGATTAACCTTTCCCATCGAACATTCCGTGATAAGCCTGGCTGACGCAAGAGGCCGCCTTTCCGACCCTCTCCGGCCCACTTTCGCTCTGCTCTCGCAACTCTCCTAATCGCCAATCAAAACGCCCAAAAACCGCCGAAACACGGCGCTGAAACTCTCGTGGCCGAGAACAACAACGCAACGACGACGCAAAACGATCAATAGGAGCGTGGAGCAAAAACAAAAAACACTTTGCCTCCTCTTCCACCCCACCGCGTTTGGCACCTCTCCAAACGGGTATCTGGGAAAGTCGCCTGCCTGCGGAGTCGAAAACAGTCCGCCTCACCTGGGCGCCCGCGGCCTAACGCGGTGCGAAAAGTTCCGCGCGGGCCGACCACCGATTTATGTGATCAGAGAGCACCGCGGCAAATTCTCCCGGCGACGTGGTCGGCGGGCGAGCGCCCGGCGATCCTCCACAGCGCCTCGCGTGCCCCGTTTCCCCAACTCCGCTCCTCATCCGGGCAAGCGACCGATGATCACTGAGCAAACAACACTTTTCCTCTCCGCAGTTCTCTCCCGATACGTCGATTTCGGCGGTGAGGACGCCATTGGGGAGCTTGATGTCAGGAGATTGCCTTGGGGGAGTTGGGGAGATTTGAGGTTAGATAAGGGGCAAAGGTTAAAATATGGAATAGGTGGCTTTGTTCATAAAAGCAAGAATTTTTGTTAAAGGCAGATTTCGCAGTTGGATCCTGAAACGTAGAATTTCTTGCAATTTGTAGCTTTGCAGTTAGATGTGTGAGTGTTAAGGAGAGACCTGGAAAATAGTGTAAGGGTTGGCCTCGTGGCGCAATGGATAACGCGTCGGTCTACGGAACCGAAGATTGCAGGTTCGAATCCTGCCGAGGTCGAATTCTACCTTTTTTTCTTGGAGGCTCTTAAGTTTTCTAATTTACTGTTTGGCCCTTAAATTCAACGAAAACTCGCAAAAACAGCCGTAAAGGAAGTTGTTTACGGAAGTAGCAAAAACACATTTTTAGAGCCGCTAAATCCCTAAACAACAACTTTGCAGAATTAGTCAGTGTAACCATTTTTGCAGAGATGAATTTCAGGATTTTTTGTTAATGACATTTTATTCAGCAACTGGCAGAAATGAAAAACAAGCGTGACGCGTCGAAGATTGTTTCCCACAACGATGCAATTTGTAGGTGTTTCAAAATAAAGAAACAAAGGAGCAGCAAGGCATCAGAGAACGTTTGTGGCAATAACATGAAAATGATGCAGTGGGAAAGGATAACAAACTAAAAATTGGCCTTGAATTCCATTCCGTAAACTGACGCGTTATCTCTAAGAAATAATAGGACATTTTGAAGCCTTTAGAGTTACCTGTTTCAAATTTTAGCGATTCAAAAACATCTGGAATAAGACCAAGTACATAGTTCGTAAAGCGTATAAAAAGCAAAAGCGAGGTAACCAGCTGTCAACACAATTGGCCACGTTCCAAGAAAACCTAAAATTTCAGGCTATTCAAAAGTACTTATTTTGATTCGCGACCTAAAAAGATTGCCATCAAAACAAAATTTCTGAAACGATTTCTAACAATTTGAAGCCAAAACAAAATCACCTTCCATTTCCTAAGGTTTCAGAAACGGAGGTTCAATAATCAGCGCATTTCGCTAATTCCCCGTCATAGCGATATCGAATCAGGCCACCAGACGACTACAACTCCGAGACTTAATTAGTACGTGTTGGCATCGGAACAAATGTATTCCAACATTCGAAAACACGAAAATAAAAGTTCAGAATCAAAGATGAAAACCGGGAGTGTTATGAGCGGCTTCGGGTCACGTGGGGGTTCTCAGACGCGTGTTTACTACGTAATCCACGTTTTTGTGGGTGCGTCCACACGAGCGCCTTTGGGAGGCACGAGCGACCGCCACCTGTGAGAGATTCAGAGAGGAGCACGGAGCAATTAGGTTCTCGTTACAACTGTCGGATTGGCCTCGAGGAAGCTCAATTAAAGTTTACGAGGGATGGAATCGGTTAGGAGGAGGTGGTGAACGGAGGAAGGGTCAACGATTAGGGCTTGAACTAGTCAATTAGTGGTTAACAAGGACGGCTTTAAGCTAGCTGATGCTCTCGTCCTTTAAAGCAGGTTTTCCCGAACCCAAAAACCCCAACCTCTGAACCGGAAGACGGAGCACTGGTCAACGATTGAGGTTTGAACAAGCCAAGAACGGTACCACGATCGGATGCACGGCCTAAACACTTCACAGAGGCACACATTATGACCTTTAGCAGGCTCTAAACTGGTCGTGAATCGCTCGCCCTGTAAACAAAGTCTACCCTAACCCAAAGTACCCTCTAAACCTCAATGACACACAATGGGCTATTAACTTGCAGATCCAAAGCGGAAATCCTCTGCGAATTCCTGAACCTCCACGCATAATGATCGAAGCACCTAAAAACCAGGAGCCCCGAATTCCAAAGCCTCTTAATGGGTTCGAAATGATTCCGACCGCCAAGCAATCAAACCGTCTTTCCCTCCTCTCTTCGTGGTTCTTCCCAAAATCTAAAACAAAAATATTATTCACATTACAATTAACCGCCAAAAATAGAATCAAGATAAGTTATACACATTTTGCGTGAGCACCGAAAGGGGAGGGCTGCGTGATCCACGCGGAATTCACAATGGGATGTTTCCGTGCTTCTTCTTGGGGTTTTTGAGCTCCTTCGACTCAAGCATCTTGAGGTCCTCGCAGATGCGTCGGCGAGTTGTGCGGGGTTCGATGATGTCGTCGATGTACCCGCGGACGGCAGCCGGGAACGGGTTGCTGAAGAGGTCGGTGTAGGCCTCCTCGTGCTTCTTCTGGTTCGCCTGTTCCTTGCGGTAGAGGATGCTGACGGCACCCTGGAATTAGGAGAGGTAAAAGAGGATACAAAATTAAGGATAGCTCACCTTAGCTCCCATGACAGCGACCTCAGCAGTGGGCCAAGCGTAGTTCTTGTCGCCTCGGAGATGCTTCGAAGACATCACGTCGTAGGCTCCACCGAACGCCTTGCGAGTGATAATGGTTATCTTCGGCACGGTGGCCTCGGCGTAGGCGTAGAGGAGCTTGGCTCCGTGGCGAATGATTCCTCCGTACTCCTGCGAAGTTCCGGGAAGGAAGCCGGGAACGTCGACGAGGGTGACGATGGGGATGTTGAAGGCGTCGCAGAAGCGGACGAAGCGAGCGCCCTTGACGGAGGAGTTGATGTCCAGGCATCCGGCGGCGAATTTGGGGTTGTTGCCGACCATTCCGACGGTGCGGCCGTCCATGCGCGCGAATCCGATGACAATGTTCTTGGCGAAGTCGGGGGCGATCTCGAAGAAGTCGCCTTCGTCGACCATCGACAGCATCACGTCTTTCATGTTGTAGGCCGCAGTGGACTCCAGAGGGACGATGGTGTCCAGGTTGGGCACGTCGCGGTCCCTGGAACAAGAGTTTGAGAATATATCGGGCAAAGAGAATCAAAATACCACGCGTCGTTGGCAGCGCGGATGGGAGCGGCGTCCTTGTTCGAGAGCGGCAGGAAGTTGAAGAGCTCGCGAATGCTCATGAGGGCGTCGATGTCGTTCTCGAAGGCTCCGTGGGCGACTCCGGAAACGGTCGTATGGGTCTTGGCTCCTCCAAGTTCCTCCTGAGTGACCTCCTCGTTGGTAACAGCCTTCACGACGTCTGGTCCGGTGATGAACAGGTAGCTGGTGTCCTTGACCATGAAGGTGAAGTCGGTGAGGGCCGGCGAGTATACGGCACCTCCGGCGCATGGTCCCATGATCACAGAGATCTGGGGAATCACGCCTGAAGCCGTCGTGTTCCTGAGGAAGATGTCGGCGTATCCGGCGAGCGATTCGACGCCCTCCTGGATTCGGGCTCCGCCGGAGTCGTTGAGGCCGATGACGGGCGCTCCGACGCGGACGGCTTCGTCCATGATCTTGACAATCTTGCGGGCGTGGACGGAGGAAAGACTTCCTCCAAAGACGGTGAAATCTTGCGAGAAGACGAAAACGGTGCGGCCCGAGATCTGGGCGCTTCCGGTGATGACACTGTCGCCGGGGTACTGTAACGAGATCAAGGGTTATTACAAAGTTGGACAAGCGTCGACTGACCTTTTCCTTATCCATGCCAAAGTCGGAGCACGTATGCTCGGCGAACATGTCGTATTCGCGGAAGCTCCCGGGGTCAACCAGCAGATGGATGCGTTCACGGGCGGTCAGCTTTCCCTAAAATCGCGCATTTCATCTACGATTCAAGTTCTAATCCTTACCCTGTTGTGCTGGGCATCGATTCGCTTCTGTCCTCCTCCCAGGAGCGCTTTCTCGCGGGTTTCATCGATGCGCTTGGCCACCTTAATGGTGTGCTGGATCGTGGAGCAAGCGCGGACTTGCTGTAAAAAGTATCATTCAAACACAAACCCTTTAATCCCATCTTACCTGACCAAGAATGACACCCCGCGAGGTGGCAAGCCGAGACAGTGAGAACATTGCCGGATCTGAAACCAAGCGAAAGGGTTAACTTCGCTCTTCTAAAACCTTCAAATGAAGCAAATACGCGATCGATTAAAGGCACGCGGCAGCGAGAACATAAAGGAGAAAAGAGGTGCTTGCTCGATGAATGCGCGATGATCTCCTATCATTTACCAGACTACACCGAATGTGTCAAATGCGTGGATGCTTGATGACCGTTGTGTCGAAGCAAAAACTCCCACGATTCAGCAAAAGCTTTTAACGTGTGAACGTTTTTTCAATGGAATAGAAGTGTTTCAACGTCGTACAACCACCTACGTCCCCAAAAACTTAACGTCTTCGAATCCCACAAAACCACAACTTCTCAACTCTTTGAGCGAAAACTAATCTTCATCAAAAAAGCGGACACCCGCACGCAAGAAAGACCCATCGATTTCTTTGGCCACACACATGCTCCACAGGCCGAAAAGATGCAAACAACGTCGGTGCGAACCCATACTCTCCGAAACTAAGACTGAAATGAGAAAATTGAAAAATCTGCCCATCGAGCAGAAACATTACACAAACTCGCTGAACTTCGAGTAAGCTCTCCGCGATGCCAAAGACAATCAAAGATCAGGACGCAACTTTGAAGAGCAAGGACCTCAGAAGGACGTGTCAAAATTCGATTTTCGGGAGATTTTACGGGTCCTCGGCGTCCTCAAAAATAACCCTCCAATCTAAAACACTTTCTGGAAATTTCCTGAGGTGCAAAGAAAACAATTGAGCTCATCAGTTTGTCTTCAAAAGCTGAAAACCAAGACAATATGCGCAAAAATTAAACGGAACCTGCAAAACAAGTGTCCCCTTTTCAGTCAACAAACCAGCTCCTTGCGATTCGCGATCACCCATCACCGTCGCTCGCGAAACGAAGAAACAGGAAAACGGGAAGCGCAAGGAAGATCGAAAACTCGCTCGCAACTTCGCCCGTTTCTTTCGGCCGCTCGCGAGAGTGGCAGGGGGCGCCGCGCAACAGTTGGCAGCAAGACAACTTTAGGATCGACACGTTTCGTTCCTCTACACCACGAAGGCCAAATCAGACATCAAACTACATTGGAAATTATCTGAAATGGAAAACTTTATCACTGTTGCTCTTAACTTCAATGCCTTGACACTCACTTCATTTTAGGCAAATCCAAAATAGAGACCTTCTCCGGACCACCCGTCATGATTTGGGTGCTGTCCATAGAGATAGAGGTTCCGGAGGAGGAACGTGGAGATCGAGCCCGAGGACTCTGCGCACGCTCTCGCAAGCTGTCGCTTCCGTCCGGCTTCCTGGCTGGAGGAGTCACGGCCTTCACTGGCTGACCGTCAAGCTTGGTCGCGGCGGTGCTGACGGTGGAGGCGTCCGAGGAGCTCAAGGTGCTCGAAGAATCCGATTCGCTTCCTGACGTCAGCGCGGCGGCCCAGGGTTCTAGTTTCTTGGCGTAGAAGCAGTCGATGTCGTAGATTTTCCCGTCGTGCATTACGTACTGGTCACCTAAAACATTGGTGTTCACTTTGAATTCGGAAAATCGGAGGTTATGTTCGAATATAGGTTCTAAGAAGGGCTGAATTTAAGCGCAGACTGGATAAAAACTCACAATGGAGGGGATTCTTGCAGCGTTCGCAGAGGAGGCAAGTTCGATGCCAGCGATTCTTCCCGATCCGGACGAAGGTTTCCATCAAAGGCTTTGTGCATCCTAAACATAAAATTGAATCCAATAACCAAATTTGAGAGAACTGACCGAAGCATTTAGGGTGAGTGGTTTCCATAAAACAGTCCAAGCACATGGGTCTGTCCCTGGCACCGGGACATTCGCGAAATTCGCGCAAATCGTTCCCGATGGGGACGTTACAGCGGACGCAGCTGAAGTGGGAGCGATGCCAGAGGCGGCGAAGGCTGTAGATCACTTGGCCGTCGTCGGCTTCAGCGTCGGTGACCGGAATTCGGCAGCTGGCGCAACGAAGTCCGTCGCGGCCTCGGGTCAGGCGGCGGCCGACGTTGATGGCGCCGTTGTTGAAGGCGGAAGAGGCGACCGAGGAGCTCGCGGGACTGGCGGAGGAGTCCGAAGTGAGACAGCGGCTCGAAGCGTCCAGCGAGAGCACCGTCGTCGGAGTATGGACGATTCCTTGAACCTGAAAGCGGAGCGAAATCAGTCGAAATTCGGAAATTCACAGAATATCGCAAAATTGCAGAAATCAAGCGACGGATTCTGCGGTTCGTCCTGACATCGCCTCTCGCTCGCCACCTTTCGCTCGCACGACGAGCGAACGGCGGGCATTTCAAAGCTTTGAATTTTGTGGAGAAGAGCGAAAAGAAAAACTGACCATTTTGAGGAGCGTTGAATGGTCCAAATGATGGCCGGTCGTCGGTCGAGACTGGACTGCGAAATGTCTGCGAGACGCGGTTACTGGGTCAGTTCAGACAGCTGTCCATTTTGCTATCAAACCCAACCGGTCGTCCCTTTCACTCGCGTCAAAAAAAAGAATATTTCTGCCATGCAATCTGTCTGAATCCCGGTCTCGACATATTCCTGTCTGAATCCCGGTCTAGAAAAACGTCGCCACCCCTCCGAAGGCCTTATAAGGCGGCTCCGGCCGCCGGTCGGTCGTCTCTCGTTTCGCCCTCTCACGTTCAGTGGTTCCCTCGGCAGGTTTCGAGTTCTGATGAATACAACCGAAGAATTTCCGGCGATTTACACTGCGCGCGATGGGATCTGGATGGGATTCGTTTTCGGCGTTGTGGTCATTGTTATCGTGTCCAGTTACGTGCTGCTCTTTATCGCACTGAAATGCCTCCGCAAGGATTTGGATAAGCGAAGGTGTTTTTGAAAATGATTGCAGTTTATGTCAATTATGTGTAGTTTCAGGTCCAACATTCAGCATGCCGATCGTCCTAAGGAAGAAGGAAAGCCTCCCTTCGACGGATATCCGGACGTCAGCGCTGCTGCCGTGGAAGCCAAGGATGCGACGAAGCCGAAGAATACGCGACAGAAGACGACCGACAGAGAGAAACCGAAGGAAGCGAAGACGGAGCGAGCGAAGGGCGGCAAGAGCACCACCATGACGCTCCAGAACATACCGCAGATGATCTCGCTCGTCGGGCGTTCGGATCTCCCCGTCGGAACCACCCTGAAGAAGAAGGAGCGAGTTCTGGCCCCCGCTGAACCCGTGCTGCCCGTTCTCAGTGAGTGGAATGTAAAGAAGTCGACATACCCAGTGGCTCAAGGTAATCGTGGGCTAATTTATTTAATTTATGGTTGGATTTAGATACGAAGCCACGAGTGCACTTCGGTCCTCTTGAAGTGGATTACCAGATGGCGACCGGAAAAGCGTCAAAGAGAGAATCAAGAAGACAGGAGCGCCGTCCCGTCCTGAAGGCCGTCCACACGCCGATTCTCGAGGATCGGAAGCGGAAAAAGTCGTCGGCCGTTGCTTCGACGCAGCGGAGAGAAGTCACAAGCACCCCCAAGACGAAAGTGGAACGACGCTCGCGGACGAAGAAGCGATCGTCCAAAAAAGAAACCGAATCTAAGTATGCGTTTGCGATCCCGAATCCGGCCTACTATGGTATCCACTTTGTCTGCTGAACTGAATTACTCCTCTTATTCCAGGATCTCCAACGTTCGACTTCACTCAACCGTCCCGGACTCCCGAATCTCGAGTTTGGGAGATGGAGCAGCGAACTCAGGAAACGCCACACTTTTATCCAAACCCCATCTATCACAGTACGTTGTCCAACGGTTCTACTCAGAATAAGCCTCAATTAGTGGATTCTACACAACCTCCAAGTCTTCCCAAGGTCTCTTGGCGCAGTCCGCGAACTCCTTTTGTCGAGCCCGAGCCTCTTCTCGCTGGTAAGCTGTTTTCCACCATGGTCAGGGCTAATCACACAATTTCAGAGAGCATTTCAACGAAGTCTTCGAATCCCTCGACTGCTCGCAAGGACTTTTCGGTCATCTCTGCCGGCTCACTCGACAGCGAGCCGATCCTCTACAAGTACGCGGATTCAGTTCATGATTCCGATTATGATCTCGGAATGCCGTTCTACACGTCAAAAGTGTGACAGTACAATTTATTTGTTGAATAATAAAGTTAAGTAGCGTAGTTTGCTTTACCCCAGAAGCCTTGATAGACCATCTGCTCTCCGACGGGAGTTCCAATCTGTTCGTAAACGTGCTTCTTAGGCTGGATTTCGGTCTTGATCGAGCGGGCCATGTCGATGCCCTGATTAGGAAGTATGAAAACGGTCTCCCTTGGACTTATGGGAAGTGGGCTATGACCTTGATCTCGATTGTAGCAATGGTCGAAGGTGTCCGGGTTTGAAGGCTTAGATCTATAGCCTTCGAAGCTTCGAACAGGTTTCCAGCTGGAGATGTCATTCACTGCTCCGTAGGTTCGCTCTGCTTCCCAATAATAGCTCTGATAGCCTGAAGCATCGACATATTGGTCCCTATATGGAGTGTAGTTCGAATACCCCTGATTGCCCTGATATTCGTATTGGCTGTGCTCAGGGTTGCCATGATAGGCAAACGAATTGAACTCAAGATTACCACTTGACCTGTCACACCAGGAATCCTGAGGACGGCTGGACATCGGCCTGGAATAGCTGCCGTGTTGCGTGACTGCCTGATTTCCCCGCTGATATGGGGGTGCACGGAGGTTCTGGTGAGCTTTATTTCTGAGCTTCTCGGTTCGTCCCTTCCGGACGTGGTTGCGAGGACATTCGCCAAAGTTGCGAGGATTGTTTCGAGTTTGAGGAGGAGCCATGGCGTCTTGGTTATGATTATACCTTCAAGGGTAATTACTTATATCAATAGATGCAAAGGGAAAGCAAGGCAGTTGTAGCTTTGGGGCATCGCTTTTGAATTTTTAGCCTAGGAATTTCCAGGGGAAATGTTACTGATCTCAAAAGAATCCAATACGATAAGAGCTCAAGTCGCCTACCGACCGCTCGGCTTCGATCTTATTCTATCCAATGACCCATTCCACGTCGTTTCCAAACAGCCGCTAAAACAACGGAATTTTATGCAAATTCAACAGGCAATCATGCACGGTTGAAGAATTGTTCACCGTTCGAAATCATCGTACGTATACCAGCAGGCCCCCCTTCCCGGATATTCCCCCATAGGCTGTCTAGAACGCTCAGAGTCTAGATGAGCACCTCATTTTGACCACACCAATCCACGAGGAATGGTCAGACAGCTGTCACATATGTAATCGATGTGCATGTGGCCCATTTGCGCAGGCCGCGCGGATTTGAGTTTCAATTCTGGGGGCGCTCATACATTTATTTTTGGTCGCATCGATTCTCGTGATCTATAATAGCTACGGAGCTGCAGTTTAGTGCATCGTGACTGTCACGCCGAGAGCTTTCAAAAGAGCATACGCTTGCTACCAGGCGTGCCCAAAAATGTGGATTTCCAGAAGTCGATTTTATCGCGTTTTGTTTCTGACAAAAATTAGCGACCTCTCGGACATTTTGGACATTCTGCCTTTTATTTTTTATACAAGCCCTATCTCGAATAAGTGAATCCGTTACTTTGTGCAAAATGATCTGGAGATAGAATGTACTATTGGATTAGCTCCCAATGCCATGTGTAGCCAGAAAAGGTCACGGGTTCGAACCCCGCCTCAGCCAAACTTTTTTGTGTGAAGCTCTGTGGCTTTCTAAGTCTTTGTCTTAGAATGGATTCGCTGTTTATTAAGGTTATTTCCAAGCGTGTCTAGATTTCAAAGTATCCCAAGTGCTCAATATTTCCGAGCTTTTCCAGATTTTAAATTGCACTTTCAGATTCAATTTAGCCAGCCCATTCGGCTTTCACCAGTCGGTTTGCAAAATCAAAGCTAGCAATGTAGGCGCCTTGCAGCGGAGAAAGTAGACTGGAGATGCGAGGTTGCAATAGGCTTAGGGGCTACCGCAGAAGAATACCTTTGGTTTTTGCGCCGAAGGCGACTGGCATCGGAGATAGTAGGCTCGAGGCGGCCTCTTCCGCGCTCGTATGCAAATACCGATCCTAGCAAACGTATGGAACACTCTAAAAGTGCAAATGGGTCACATACACATCGATTCTGAGGCAACTGTCCGACCGCTCCCCGCAGATTGGGGTGGTCAAAAATAGGTGCCCCTCCAGACTCTGAACGGTACAGACAGTAGACAGCCTATTGGGGGAGGTTCGGGAAGGGGAGGCCTGCTGGTACAGGGTGGGCCAAAAAAGGGTCTGGAACGAGCAGGTGTCGGGTGTCTGGAGCGAATCATTCGGAGCACGCGTACTGCAAGAGAACCGGTCAGAATCCTGTCCGGATTTGGGTGGAAAACGGAGTAAAATCGTGTGAAATTTGGCGCTTTTCTTTGTGATTACTCCCGCAACTAATTTCACCGGCCGGCGCGGTGTCTGGAAAAAGGGTTTTTTTACCCACCCTGTCCCTAAAAAGGAGTTGGGTTAGACAGCTCCGGAGCGGAGTCATTCAAGCTCACTCCTCCTGGTCTAGGCTTTTTTTGGGCCACCCTGTAAAATGAAGAGCTGTCTGAAAAACTCATTTTGAAAGATCGGGTTTTGACGACCGATTTTTGTAACTCAAAACCGACCAGTCCGCTATGTTCCGTCCGCTCAGAAAGCTTTTTTCTTGCACTTTTTTGTCTGTTGTGTTAATGTCTAGTCTATTTAGGCATGTCTACTCTCGCATCGTTTTTCCTCGCTTCATTCCACCCTCTTTTCATCGCCGGAGGCGGTTGCTCTTTGATCGAAAACGATGTCGTGTGAAGAACAGAGCTGGATGCCGAGCGTGGAAACCCTCTTTGCCCTCCTCGCGGCCTCCATCTTCGCGAGTCCCTTCGTCGTCTTCGGATGCACGGAACGGGTCTTCCGAAACAAGCGGAAACGAGTCGTGGGCGCCTCAGCCGAGTCGCTCTCCAACAAGTCGATCCATTCGAAACGCATCCGGAAGCTGGACGTCACTCAAGCTGAAGATGATATCGAAGAAGCGCCCGCCGAAGCCGCGCCGAAACCAACCGTTCCGAAGGAAGACCCAGCTCAAACCCAGAAGAGTTCCGCTGTGAGCAAAGACGGCTCGAGCGCGAAGGAGTCGGCCGGGAAGAACGAAGGCGGTGGCACCTGGGCGAAGGAAGGCACGGTGCCCGAGAATTCGAGGCCGAAGACGAACGAGAAGGAGACGTTGGACGTGAAGAAGACGCTTGAGGCCGGAGCGAAAGAGCCCGAGAAGCCGACTCTTCCCTCGGACAAGTCACAGGTGTCCAAGCACAGCGAGTCCGCGCAAACCCAGCGCAGTTCCGTCTCCAGCAACAATCTTCCCTCGGTAAGCACAAACCTTGCCAACATTCACTTCAATTCTGCTTTTCAGAGCAAAACTCAAAACAGCGTTTCGGTGAAGGATCCAAGTCGCAAGATCGAAGGGACGCAGCTGGATCCCTCGACTAGAGCGAACACTTCTCAGAAGACACAGGCGGACGGAACGCTGAAATCGCCACTGAACCCTTCGAGGAAGATGCCCGTGGACTCCAAATCTCCAGCGAATCGAACCCTGAAGCACCAAGATGCGCAACATTCGGAGTCGAATTGGTCCGGCAAGGCGCAGAAGTCACACAAGATGAAGGTGGAGCCGACGCTGGCCAGCTGCGAGAAATAAGCTTCTTTTGAGAATTTTTATGATTTTTATGTAATAAATTGAATTCGGATGCTGCGTTTGAAGCGATTATGGCAGAGTGGCATTTACGGTTGAAACCGACCGGTCTTCGGCACCCGTCCCCCGAAATGGCCACTCAATTGATTTCAAAACAAGTCCTTAAGAGCAGACGTCTGTTCGGTGATTTCAGGGTCTGCAGACGGTGTGGACTCCGAGTCAGAGCATTGATGAGAGTTGATGAAGATCAGAACGACGATGAACGGTCGTATGGTGATCGCGCTCCTCCTCAGTTCCGTCGTCGGAGGCGCGTTCTCCGCCGAGCCGCTCGGTAACTCCGCTTCCTGTCTGAAGACCATCGGAGCGGTCGAATACGACTATAACCTCCATGGCAATCCCGAAGGCGCTCGAAACCTCACTTGTTTCTTTAACCAGGTAAGCGCCGTTTCGACTCGAGCGGATTTTACTTCGTCCTCTTCAGAGCGAGTCATGCTATAGCTTCGTTCCCCTCCACTCCCCCAACATGGTGGAGTATGGATGCGGCAAGATCGACGTGGACGACCTTCCGGAATCCTGTAAGATGTCGGCGGCAAATCCACCGGAAAACACTTGCTGGGACAAGGCGTTCCACAACGGTGAGAAGGGGAAACTGTGCTGCTGCATGGGCGAAATGTGCAACGTGCCTTCCAAGGTTTCGAAGGTGAGACGGAGCTTTCGAGCCTCATCTTAACTTGCTTAATTTCAGATCCTTCCTAGAACGACAACCACTACGACGAACGTGAAACCGATCGTCGATCTACCGGAACCTCTCGTAGTGGAAAGAAACATCACAGCTGTATCCAAGCAGGAGGAGGAAGGAACATGGTGGAAAGTTCCCCTCCTCATCTTCGTCGTTTTCACCCTTGTTGGAATCCTTGTTATAGTGATTGTGCTCATCTTCGCACTCGTGAAGGTAAGATTTCACCGCAAGGTCTCTTCTTAAATCCTTATTTATAGGTCAAATCGTACCAAAAAAAGCAGGCGCAACTCACGAAGGACGTCGGGAAGCAGCTGGAGCAGCACGCGAAGGAAGTTTTGAATGAAAACCGCAAGGCAACAACGAATGTTTTGCGACGCTTCTTGGAGAACCAGGCGGCGAAGAAGGCCCAGCGCGAGAAGATGCTTCAGCAGGGATCGCAGCGGCTTCTCATCTCCAACATCGAACCCCCGTCGATCACACAGCAGCCGAACAGCTCCCTCGCGGAGCCAAGTTCCGCCGAATCCGCTGCTCCGAAGTCTTCCACGTCGTCCGTCATGGGCTCCTTGACAAACGCCCTTTGTTGTCGATCTCCTAAGGACCAGAGCGGCGTCGCAACAGCCAAGGCGAAGTCTCCGGAAACCGCTCCGTCGAAGTCCAGCGTAGGAAACGCGAAATCGGATGTCTCGCTATCGAAGATTCCCAAAGTGCAACGTATTTAAGAGATCCCGATTTTTATGGGTTGAAATAAATAATTTCTTTTTTACATTTGATTCAGCAGAACAATCCACTTCGCTGATCTTGCAGCAGCGCCAGCCAGCGCTTCCGACGGACTTCAGGATCTTCCGAGAGCTGAAACGTTCATGACAAACATAAGACCGGGTGCTCACATACCTTGGGATGCGCCAGTTCCACTACCCTTTCCTTGGGTCGCTCGATCTCGGACGGCTTCTCTTCTAGCGCTGGCATGGGCCTCGAAGACGGTCCGTAGATCGCCGTCTCGTGCTCTCGCTGCTTCTTCTCTGCTTCCGAGAGGCCCGTTCCATCTTTGCGGACTCGTCCTCCGGCACCTCCAGCGGTGGACTTGTACTGCGTGGGTTTGAAGCCGCCAGTTTCCTTGTCGATACGCTCGATTTCGCGCGTTCTTTGGGCTGATTCGGCGGCCGAGAAGGAATATTCTGAATGCCCGACGTAAGTTGAGTTATTTGATATCGTTTGTGTACCATTACTTCTGGCTTCTAAGCTGCTCGTGGACGCCGATGCAGCTGTTTCCCGGAGCGCTTCGTCCAGCGAATTCTTCATGCGATTCTTCATCGCTTCGAGTCCGCGGGTGGCGCTTCGGGAGGACGAAGATTGGCCTTCGTAGTCGTCATGATGGCGGCTGGAATTAGTTGAATAAGATCAGAGGAACAAGGAAACAACTGAAATCCGAATTGAGCCTAAAACGAGCCTCCGAGCTTACCTCGAATAGCTGTCACGATCCCTGGAACGTTCCCTGCGGCTTCCTTTCGGCGATCTAGATCTTCTTCGTCCCATTTCGGCGCGATTCTGCAACAATTCTGCAGCAAGATTTGCAACAGCCGTGTTTGCGAAAATAATTCACGCCAAGGACAGAAAGTTCGCACGTTCGTTCCATCGCGATTTTGAATTTTCGCGCTCTCCCTTGGACCCGTTCGCCTCTTCAATGACCTCAAATTGCTCCTTAGCACTTCGGAAACGTGAAGCACTCGAAGAGTCAACAAAGCAACCTGAGAATCGAGCGAAAACAAACTGAAAACGAACGGTAAATTTGTATATGGGTCTCGGCACGAGGTCGGTCTTCCCTCCGATACAGTAATTTTGGTTTGCTTAAGCTCATAGGTTCGCGCACGGTCCTAGATCTCCCTTGGGCCCTCGCGGGTTCGATCCCGGCCTTCTTCGGCCTCCAACCGGCCGCCGATTTTCGGAAATGGCCTCCACGCCGCGTTAGGTCGCCGCGCTTGTCTCGATTTTCGATCTCGTCAGCGTTCTAAGCGTCTTTGCTCGGGCCGAACGAACGCCGCCTTCTTGGGTTCGCTTCTTTCTGCCTTCAAAGGCGTTCTTCGGCTTCTTAGCAATCTTAAACAGCGTTTTTTCGATCCGAACGCTTTCGCGAACTTCTATTTGTTGCAAAACAGCTTCGGTTTTCGAAATTCACTTTGCAAATTTGAATTTTTCTTTAGGAAATCCCGGATGTTCTTAAGTTCGGTTTGCGATCAGCTGCTGTTTAGGGACGAAACTGGTTCCGATTGGGGCGCCGTTTTGGGTTTCGGGTTTTATGTGGTGATTTTGGGCTGCGAAAGGTTGTATGCGGTGTCTAGAATCGATTCGGTAGGTTCTTGACGGAAAGAAATTTTGTTTTTGCTGTTATTCTCGTTGTTACACACTATATTCAAGGAAACTAAGCATTTCGAAGGCTGTATTCAGTGAATAAAGGCTGACGCAAGTAGTATTCACGTTCGCAAAATTCAGAATTTCATTTTCAGTTAGTTTTGTCCGAAAACGTGATTTTAGGCCGTGATTTAGGTTGCTCTATACAGCTTAATTGCTGGATTCTCATAATTTCTGTTGAATATTAGAACTATTCAGCAGCTGAACTCCTGTTGATGTTCTTGGAATGGACGTGATCTATTTTAGAGGCACTTTATTCGCGCTGATAACCGCGATATTTCTATTTGATCGATCCTAATTTTCTGTCCCAATTGCAGATCAAAAATGGGTGGAAAATTCCGCCACCGCGTAACCGGCTCGAAATACAAAACGCGTGTCCCGAAGGGGATGAGCTCGGAGAGCAACCCTACGAAGAGCCGCTACCGCGAACAAGCAAGAACCGCGCGCTTAAATGGCCAAATCCCGCTGGTGGCCGTGGACGATCAGTTCCCATCGGTCAGCGCCACGGAGCTCAAGAACGACCTCGTCATGGAACAAATCCCGCTGGACGCGATGTCCCTCGGAAACGACGAAGCGCCCGAATCTTCGTCCAACTTCAACGACGCCCGCAGCACACTCTCGAACGGAACCGAACTAACGCACTACTCTGGATTCACCACCTGTACAAACCCTAACTTCGATGTCGTGCATCGCATTTGGAAGTGAGTCTTTAAACTTTGATTTGCTTAATTCTAATTCCTCCATTTCAGATCAGGATCTAACCTCCAAACCGACGTCGTTGCCGTCCTAGCCGCCGTCTCGGAAATCATCAAGGAGCAGGGGGGCACAGAAACCGACACCGAGTACTACGCAGCACTCTTAAGCGCTCTGGAAAGCACTCCGAAGGACGAAACTGAACGCGTCGGTGCCACCGCCTATCTCCTCAGCCTGATTGTGAAGAAGATCAGCAAGGACGTTCTCCAGTCGACTTTTTCGCAGACCTGCAAGGTGATTTCAAGGCAGAGGGACGTGAAATATGTTAGATTTGCAGATTTTGACGGACAAGCTGGCCGAGCAGTACCAAGAAGAGAACGCCGCTGCCTTGAAGAACATTATCCAAGTCCTCGGATTCGTCCTTCGCGCGCAGCCCATCTCCATTTGGCAATTCGCCAATAACAAGTAAGAATTGCCATCTTATGTACTAAACTTACGGAACATTGATTCAGGAACCTCCTCGTTTCCATCTCCCAGTTTGTTATGCACGAGAAGCCTTGGGTGCGGACGATGGCCCGCCGAGTGGTCCGCGCGATCCTCACCGACCCGGTCAAATCCCTCGATAACGGCCTCCACCCCTGCGCCAGCTCCGTGGGCAATTTCATCGCTTCTCGCATCGAAGACATCGACGACACCAGCGCCGCCCGCATGCTTTGCCTCCTGGAAGGAACTCTCTACAAAATGCCCAGCGAAATCTTCGGCCGGATAGCCGTGTCGATCCTCAAGCTGACCACTCGACCCAACGGCAGCCTGAAGTGCACCGCGTTCCAGTGCCTCCAGCGCACTCTGCAGCTCCAACCCTCGGACGTCGTTCTGCCCGTCGCTTGGAACGTGGAGTTGATCCAGAGAATCCGCGAATGTCCTCCTCCGACCAATGACGTCGCCGTTTGCGCCTACTGGATGCAAGCGCTCGCCGAAGCCCACGTGTGCCTCTCGATGAAGGACGCGCAAAAGTCCCGCGAAGTGATCCCAGAAACGATCGCCGCCATCGTGAAAATCTTCGACACCGCCAACGACGCTCTCGGCAAGGTGGCCACTTCGATCATCGGCCGTTTAATCGACTTTTCCGTGAAGCAAGACGGTCCCAGCGGCGTGATCTTTCTCACGAAGTTGGGTGAAGCCCTTACGCTGCCTAACGCCAGCATCTGGAAGTACGTGCTGAAGTCGTACATCAAGATGTTCGAGGTGGTCGGCTCGGTTCTTGTTGGCGAAGAGCTCACGGCTACACTGAAGACCCTTGCTGAGCTCAGGGAGAGCGATGAGTGTTTCTGCAAAGGAGATCTGGATATGGTAATTATGATTGATCTGTAGCAGTCCTCTGAATCTTGTCTTTTAGGCTGTCGGAGCTGCCGTACGCCACATTGGAGTGCCGACCGTCCTCTCGGCCATTCCTCTGGATATCGACGTGACCTCCAAAGTTTTAGCCACCCACTTCCGCCGCTCCTGGATCCTCCCGGTCCTGCGTGTCAACATCCAGCGCGCTCCTCTGGCCTACTTCATCCGCGTCTTCTTGCCTTTGGCCTCCGCGATCCACCGTCGACTTGAGTCCATGGAACCCATGACCCAGCGCCTTTACACGATGATCGAAACCCAGATCTGGGATCTGCTTCCAACTTTCTGCTCCTCGGCCAACGATTTCGAAACCTCCTTCAGAGAATTTGCGCCGGTCCTCGGAACCGCCATCAACGAGCGCACGGATATCCGCCTTGTACTCCTCTCGGCCCTACGATCTTCGCTACGATTCGCTCTGCAGCCTGACGCTCCAGCCGAGCGTCGTGCGGTCATGGAGAGCTTCGCGAAGAACTTTCTTCCGATCCTCTTCAACCTGTACGCCACCGCTGACGACGAGCACCAAGACAAGGGCTACGACATCAACGGCTGCAGGCTGGCGGTCTTGGAAACTATCCGCCTTTACGTAGAACTTGCCTCTGACGAGCTGCTGGAGCGCTTTACGAAGGCCGCCATCGACAAATTCAACGACGACGCCAACTCTCACGAAGTGAAGCTCTACACGATGGATATTGTCGCCGCTCTGTGCGGATCTGCGAACGTCGAGTGCCTCAGCAAGATCCTGACCCTCGTCCATTCCTTCTTCGACCAGCGCGACAGTGCGTTCCAGAAGAAGGCTTTCCGTGTGCTCGAGGAGATCATCAAGCGGCGTTCGGAAGCGGTCGTCGAGCAGTTCTTCATCGAGAACGCTGCCGTTCTGGACAACGTTTTGTTGTTGGGAGTCGACTGCATCGCTCCTCCCGCCCGTGCTGCGCTGACTTCGATCTACCGCTACGTAAGCATTTACCTAGTTTTTCTTGTTTTACCTATGTTATTCTAGGTCATCGCCGACTTTGAATCCTACGACGACCTCAAGAACTTTGTCGCCAAGGTCATTATCCAAGTGGTGCTTTGCCTGGACAAGGACAACAACCGCCACACTCGCAGCAACGCGGCCAAGGCTTTCCAGGACATCTGCTCCCGCCTCACCGAGCTGCGTCCCATCGACGGCGAGATCATCAGCTCTCTGGACGCCGTCGTGGCTCCGATCTACGACCTGGTAACGCCGATGGCCGGCGACGAGAGCGAGTGCACCATCAACCTCGAAGGTTCTCGCAGCTCCCTCGTGGCCCTCAACATCGTGGCCCAGAAGTTCATGCGCCTCCTCAACGCTTCCGCCCTCAGCAAACTCGTTGCCCATGGGTGCTCCTGGATTAACGACGGACGTCCTCCGGTTCGGCTTCTCGCCATTCGTCTTCTCCGAATGCTTGTCACCAAGATGCCAGCTTATGCCATCTACCAGTTCAAGGTTAGTATGCTTTTCTCATTCACATTCACCAATCTCTAGGAAATCATTCTGCAATCCACCTTCGGCCAACTCACCGCCGATGTCACCAATCGCGTCAGAAAGGCAAACCGCCTCCTTCTTGAGGCACTCGTACAGCGCTTCGGAGGCGCCGAAGTTTCGCGGAACACGGCAAAACCCGAGTGGCTGAAGCAGATCAAGAACATCGAGAAGGCCGCTCGAAGGAAGGTGCGCGAGGCGAACGGCGGAGGTGACGCCGATATGAGCGAAGACGAGGACGACAGCGACGACGGCCGCTCTGGAGTGAGCAACGCTCGCACCGCCAACGCCGATACGATCCTGGGTCTCCTCGAGGACTCCGACGAGGAGCCCAGTGACGACGAAACGGGCGGTCCAGCTGGCATGCGACGTGCTCCCAAAACCGCTGGATCGGTGTGGCTCCGCGAGGGAGACGACGAGAACATGATGGACTTATTGGACCAGAAATCGTTGATCGAGAAGGTGACCACGTCGAAGCCGGTGAACCCCGAAGACCGGAAGCGCAAGGAGATCAAGCTTCCCGAGGAGTTCAAGTTCGATAAGAAGGGAAGACTGGTCATCGAAGAGATCCTGGACAAGAAGCCGCTGGTCAGCCGCAAGCGACGCGCCGGCGACGACATCGAGGATTCGGACAACGACAGCGACGCTGGAAGCGAGGACAAGCAGGACGACAAAAAGGTGAGATTGGACGAAGTCGTTTCTTTGACCTACTGCCATGCATTTCAGTCGGTGGCCAAGTCCTACAAATCCGGCGGCGTTGGAATCCATCGGAAAATCGGCGGTGGCGACTCGCGCGCGCAGCAGAAGCCGAAGTTCTCGAAGGCGATGAAGGTGAAGAAGCCAGGAAACAAGTCGAATCTCCAACCATACGAGTACATCCCACTGAGGAAGCAGAAGAAGCGAAAGAAGGCGTAATCGTGGTGGCGCTAACATTTATTTGTTCTTTTCTTTTTGTTGATTTTGCAAAAGATTTTACTAGAACGGAATAAGAAAGTCTGGTTTGAGCCCAAGGGCACGTTCCCTTCGCTTGCCTTCTTGGTTTAGCTTTGGTCGGGTTCTAAGGTCGGTTCTTTTTAACGGATGTTGCGCTGCGTGAGGCGCTTCGCAACCGAAGCTTCCGTAACCCGGGCTTCTTCGCGGGAGGCCTACGCGGTTCTGGGGTTGGAAGAGGGCGACGAGAACGTGAAGGAGAGGTTCCTGAAACTGGTCAGGAAGTACCACCCGGACTCGGCGAACGTAGAAGCTTCGGCGCAAAAATTTATCGAAATCAAGAAAGCGTACGAAGCGATTTCGCGGAGTTTGGAGGCGAAGCAAGAAGAGGACGTGGACGAACTCGTGGAGAAGTCGATCTACGACATCCGCCACGAGGCGCCTCAGCACCGGCAGTATCTCGAGTTCGAGGGATACGGGCTGGGCACTCCGAGCCAGCGCCACAAGCAGTACCAGCAGTTCCGAGTGGCCCGAGCGGCCGAACGCGCGAGCGAGTTCTTGATAGACAAGGCGTGGAGTCAGGACACGTTGGTGGGTGGATTTGAGGTGAGTCTGTGATTCTGAAAGAGGAGTTTGCAGCATGAAGACGAGAAGAACCAGCTGGTTTCAAAGGGCGTTTCCAGAGCCGAAGCCTACTATGCCAAGAAGCAGAAAACCACGTGAGCCATAGGCTTATCTCTTTGACTCTTAACTCCTGATTACAGTAACCTGATAGATCGAATGGTGGAGGACATGATCCAGTCGTCGATGAAGCAGGGAAGTTTCCGGAATCTGAAGGGCGCCGGGAAGCCGCTGAAGAAGGACGACGCGAATCCGTACATCGACGACATGGAGATGCGCATAAACAAGATCTTGATCAAGAACGGCTTCAGCCCGCCTTGGATCATGAAGGAAAGCGAGATTCGCGACGACCTCGCCTTTCTTCGCGAGGAGATCCGCCTGGAGAGGGCCATCCATTTGCAGCTCGGCGAAAAGGGCAATTTCAGGTGGAATTATTCCGTTGAACGACTCAGGGCGTGTATAGCGAAGGTGAACAAAGCGATCCGGGACTTCAACTTGATTGTACCGATGCTGAGCAGGCAGATATTCCCCCTTGATCCCGAAAAAGAGCTTACGAGGGCATTGGAAGAAGTGGAAGCGGCAGGCGAAAATTCGAAGTGGGCGAAGAAGGCGCGAACGATGGTCGAAAAGAGGGATACGGTAGCTGTTGGAGGCCACGAAGGAAGCGTTTTCGCAGATTTCCTGAAGGAGCTGGGGAGATTTTGGAGGACGAATAGGTCGTAGGATGTGTGCAAGTGATTAGAAATAGGTGTGCTATGGGTATTTGTGAATAAACTGTTTTAAACCTGTACATTTTATTCCTGAGTTTGTAAGAGATCGAATTTGAGAGGTCACATGATGCCATTAATCTTGTAAATCAGGTGTCCTTCTGACCATTATTTTCCTCTTCAAGGAATTTTCGCATCTCTAACTTTAACTGCTCGAAATCTTCCTTCGATAATAATCTCCTAACGGTTTCCAGAATCCACTTTTGCTTGGCTGAAACACTAATCTTAGACTTAATCTTAGAACACTCGTAGACTTCTCCGTGCTCGTCGACCGAGTTTAGGAGGTGGCGGACGATCGGAATCGCAGCCTTTTCACCGCAGCCTTCAAGTTTAAGTTTTTTTAAAGTTTTTTAATCACAGCCAAGTTTTAGGCTAAAAAACCCGGCTGTGACTACGGTAATTCTACCATAATCCAATGAACTCACTTCATCGGCTGCCAATCCCAACAACGCCCTCGTCCACGCCCAGCAGCCCCTTTGTTCGTGACGCAACATCTGGATCTCGTCGAAAACGGCCACGTCGAATCTCCTCCTGCTTGAAAGCATCTCCACCGTAGACGCCAAATGCGCCGAGGATCGTTCCCTGTGAGGGGATTCGAACCCGAGAGCAAAAAGTGGGAGCCGGGGGCATAGCCACTCGGCCAGACAGGTGTTGGATTCCGTTGTTCAGTATCGTTACATGTTGGTGAGGGAAAACCAAAAACGGCCGTTTTAGGCCTTTTGTCATTTTGCACCGCAAGTAGGAAGTCCACGTTGATGAGCGCCTCAAACTCTACCAGTGTGCGAATTTTCAGCCCGATCTGAAAGTGTCACCTTTGACACCCGCCGTGACTTCCCCCCCCCAGCGCCACCACTCGTAAGCGCCACACGTAAACGCTTCGAAAAAGATTTTTTAGTGAAACGACCTGGGTGGGCTTGTCACAAATTTAGCAAATGTGTGAATGCGGAGGTGTTACATATGCAAGACACGCTCCCCGACTTCCTAAACCTTAACTACCTCAAAGATAACACCAGAGCACAACCCTGACCTTGAAGTGACAAAACAGCCTAAATAATACGTTTATTTATAAATTTCACATTAATACATCGACGGATAGGTCCACTCGTGCTGGGGCACGCCTGTCTCCTTGATCGTTTGAGGAGAAGCCCACTTCAGCGTGTAGTGGGGTCCTCCCGCCTTGTCGTTCGTACCTGGAAATCAGCTTTCAAAATGTGTCCAAGAAAACGAATCTTACCCGACATGCGCGCTCCTCCGAAGGGTTGCTGGCCGACAATGGATCCGGTGGACTTGTCATTAAGGTACAAGTTTCCGACTGCATCGCGAAGCACGTCCTTGGCCTTGTAGAGGAAGTCTTTGTCCTGGGAGTACACGGCTCCGGTGAGTCCGAAGGGGGTTGCGTCTTTGATCGAGTTGAGAACCTTGTCGGCTTCGTTGTCCGGGTACACGTAAACGGTGACCACGGGACCAAAGATCTCCTCGGTTAGAAGCTTCGATTCGAAGTTCGTGACCTTGATGACGGTCGGCTCGACGAAGTATCCCTTGGATTCATCGCACTTGCCGCCGAGAACGATCTCCGCTCCGTCGGCGCCCGACTTCGCGTGGTCAATGTATTTCTTGATGCGGGCAAAGGCGATGTCGTCGATCACTGCCGACATGAAAATCGATCCGTCACGAACCTGAAACCCGAGAAGTCAGCAATGACCTCGATCCAGAGGTAAGCTTACATCGCCCTGCTTGATCTGCTTGTGGAGCTTGGCCATCTTCTCCTTCAGCTGTGGCCACGCACTGCTAGCGACGAACATCCTCGAACAAGCGCTGCACTTCTGGCCCTGGTACTCGAACGCCGAGCGGATGGTTCCGGCGGCCACGGTGTCCAAGTCGGCCGACTTGTGGACGAAGTGAAAGTTTTTTCCTCCGCATTCTAACAATGAGAATTCGGATAAACTGATTTACTTGTGCTCGCTAACCTCCGACAAGCTTGGGGAAGCTGACGTAGTTGTCGAGGTTTTCGGCAACCTTCTTCCACAGGAACTTGAAGGTCGGCACGGATCCTGTAAAGTTAATGGCCGCCAGGTGCTTCGATCCGGTGACGGCGTCGCCGAAGACGGGTCCGTCCGAGGGAAGGAAGGAGATCACTCCGGGCGGCATGCCGGCCTCCTCCAGGATCTGGTAGATGATGTAGTTGCTAAGCACCGCTGTATTGGAGGGCTTCCACAGGACGATGTTTCCCTGGAATAGATTAGTTTAGATTCAGGCAATAAGCAGGAATATGAGTAACCATCAGCGCCGGAGCTGACGCGAGATTTCCTCCGATTGCCGTAAAGTTGAACGGAGCGATAGCGGCCACAAATCCCTAAAATTCTTTAAATAAAGCTTGAGAATCGCAGAGCTAGGCTCACCTCCATTCCTCGGTAGATCATCTTGTTCGTGGAGATCTTGGTGCTGATGGGTTCGTACTTCTCGAGGCCGAGGGCAAAGTACGCGTTGAACCGGAAGAAGTCGATGAGCTCGCAGGCGGAGTCGATTTCCGCCTGGACGATGTTCTTCGCTTGACCCAGCATTGTCGACGCGTTCAGGGCCATGCGGTATTTGCCGGCACACAAGTCTGCGGCCTTCAGAAGAATCGTGGCGCGCTCCTTAAGCGGCGTCTTTTCCCACTTCTCGCGCGCCTCCAGGCCGACTTCGATCGCTTGCTTGATCTGATCCGAAGTCGCGTAGGTGTATCTGGCCAGGGTCGTCTTGTGGTCGAAAGGCTTAAGGCACATCAATGACCACATGCCAGATAGATGACGGACTTACCATCACTTGACGACGTTCCAGGCTGTTGGTGATCTTCTCGGTTCCGATGCGCAGCGGGACGTCGATTGGTCCCTTCGAGTACTCCGCGAGCATTTCTTCGAGGGCGACTCGCTCAGCGCTTCCTTTCTTGTATTCCAGGATCGGTTCGTTAGTCGGCTTCTTCATGAACTGCTCCGAAGTCAGTACACTGGAGAACAATTTTGTAAAGCTGAATTTCAACATGGAATCGTTTACCTGAATGTGGATGACGAACGGGCATGAAGAGCTGTGCGTCGCAGCACGGTCTGGTAAAGCATCATCTTTACCTTCTGAAACAAAAAAACGCTACTTAGAAAGTTTCCTTGAATTCAGGTGGAACACGCAAATAGCGCCCAAGAAACGTGAAAATGGGAAAGTGCGAGCGCTCCAAAAGTTTAAAATGCTTTACACAAACAGGGACGGCCATGTCCATCGTGGAGATACCATCTATCACTCGGAAAGATCAAGGTCGACTCACGGTCTTTTCAGGAATACTTGTAGGCGAACAGAACTTATCAGCAGCTTCCGGACAGGCCGCCGCTAATTATCGCGTGATTTCAGCTTCCACAGCACCAATTTTGAGCCTGACAAGCGCGCACACACACAACGACATAACATTGAATTAAGTGAGTTTCAGCGCAGAACAGCGCTCGATAGGCACAAACAGCGATCGGAATGGAGATAATGTAAGCAGCGGCATGAAGACGCAAGCGCCACGTCAGGGAATCTTTAAAAGTTGCCGAGTGGCGGGCGACAGAGGCGCCTAGGAGGAGACACTGGCGGTTTTGACTGTCCAGACGCTAGACGACCGTTCGGCAACCTCTTCATCGGCCAGTGTGAGTGTGACCGTGAAATAGACAGCGGGGAAGCCAGACGCGATGTCTCAAACTCGGATCCTTCCTTCATCTTCAAGAGGCGATGAAGCGGGTGAGCGGTCTCGGTCGGGTCAATGCTTGGCGACGCGCGGTCTGAAGGAGAGCCTTCGAAGTGGCCAAGCGAGCGGATGTAAACAGCTTCGCAGGTCCTGAAAATACCGAATCCATTTAATTAACACATAACGCTTGAAGTCGCGAAATTAGCGCCGAATTTCTCGGGAAATATAACGGCGGCGACAAGCGCAGTCTCGCTGCCACTCTTAACCCCACCTCCCTTTGCAAACAACATGGGCTGAGGGCTTCCCCAGACTTGAGTTAAAAATCGATATTCCACGGCGCGTGCACTTTTTTCCCACCTGCGTGCCGGAGGAGCGAGTGAAAGAGCTGCGACGATGAGGCTCGGCTTCAACGCGCGGCGAGGGTGCAAAAAACGAAAGAAATGAGCGAAAGAAAAAAACAAAATTCGAAAATTTGCGGTTTGGTGAATGGACGGCGGCAACGGATGATGCAACTGCCATTGTTGACAAAGGCGGGTGGAACTGATTCACCAAGTCATGAGAGGGCAAGACAGCGGAGAGGATCGTGAAGACGGAAGAAAGGGGGCACGAAGTCGGCGAAATCGCTCTTCGAGAATCTCAGGGGCATCGCTCCACTCACTCGCCGTTTCCAAAAAATTCTGCAAATTCGAAAATCTTGAATTCGCGCTGGGACGAAGCCCAACTGCCGATCCTTCCTATGTTCGTCCGTACAGAAACACTGCAGATTTTGGGCCTCGGCGATGACGCCGGAGCGGTTTGAGGGAGGGAGCAGAGGAGGTCTGGTGATTTTGTGGTTTTGTCTTTGAAATTCTGGCGATTTTGTGCGTAAAAACAGACAGGTGCACGCCGACCGACCGCTCTCGTGGGCCAGAAGAGTAGCGAATGACGCGTTTTGGAAGGGCAGTTTTCTGGTTACGTCGAATTTTGTCTGCAGGCAAGGGAGCTGAAAATGATGGTTTTGGTTCGAACGCCACTTTGGTTGGTTTTGCTCAACCGTTCGGTCGGTTTCCCCTCGTCCGCTCCAGTGACCAACGTAAGCTGCTAGAATGCGCGGCGGTCTGACGTGTTGGAAGAACGCCTGAATTCAATTTGGGTGCAAATGGCCAATCGCCTGCTTGATTTGTATCAGTAAACGCCGTCCGTGTAGAGCAAATCGGCGCGGTTTTTTGTGGATTTCTGTTACGTAGCTTGCTGAATTTCGTCTTTTTTCAGGTGAAGCGATTGGCGACTGTGTACAGACTGCCTGCTGACCCATCGCCTTTCAGCTGACGAACCGCCGCCGTGATGTATCCCAACATGGCAAATTCGTATCAAGCGAACTCACGCCCCGCTGCAAATTTGCATAAACAGCCGCAAGACGCTGGTTTCCAGCAGCTGCATGGCGCCGGTTTCCCGTACCCGCAATGCGCAGGTTATCAGCAGCCTCCAGCCGCCGGTTACCAGCAACCTCAAGCCGCCAGTTTCGGACAACCCCAAGGCACCGGCTACCAGCAGCTCTCACAGCCAGTCAACAGTGCTATTGAGAACACTAACAGTATGACTAACTCCTTTTCTCAAATGGTATGTTTGTTCTTTTGCTGTTTTTTGTTATGCATCATTTTAGAGTGTCGGATACCAACAACAACAACCGCAACAAGGGTTTGGATACCAGCAACAGCAAAATTCCTTTGCTCAAATGGTATCTTTCTTGTTTAATAATTGTTGTTATGCATTAGCATACAGGGTTTCGGCTACCAGCAACAGCAGCAGCAGAGCAGGTACGTAGACTTGCTGCAAGAAAGGAATGTTCTGCAAGTTGGGACTAACGAGAACACAATCACGTTACCGAATGTGGTTGCGAACCCTGGGGAGCATTGTTCGAACGAGTAATTTGATGGATTTCTGATCGGTCGCTCATCTAACTTCTACAGAGTGTTTCGTTGCACGATGAGCGGAATTCCGCAGTCGCAGGAGCTCTTGAAGAAGTGCCGTCTTCCCCTTGGATTGACGATTCAGCCCTTCCGCGACCTTAAGCAGTTAAACGTTCTACAGACGCCTGCAATCGTTCGCTGTCGTTACTGTCGAACCTACATTAACCCATATGTGTATTTCCCCGACGGAAGGCACTGGAAGTGCAACCTATGCTATCGCGTGAACGATCGTAAGTTTTGGATTATGAAAGAACATAGATATACATGTGATATTTTAGTTCCCGATGATTTCAACTGGGATCCGGTTAGCAAGTGTTATTCCGAGCCGACTAGACGTCCAGAGATCAAGAATGCAACCGTTGAGTTCATCGCTCCCAGTGAATATATGGTATGTTTAACAATCACCATTGGCTCGAGGGCATTGTTCTCGTTTCAGGTTCGACCCCCTCAACCGGCGATGTACATTTTTGTCCTGGATGTCAGTGCTCCTGCCATTGAGACGGGTATGCCTAACGTTTATGGTTCAGCTGATGTGAATGTGACGTTTTACAGGTTATCTGCATGCGTTCAGCAAAATGCTTCATGAGTGCCTTGGCCTCCTGCGCGGTGATGAACGAATGTCCATAGGATTTGTGGCAGTCGATTCCGCTGTCCACTTTTACGAGTTCGTTGACAAAGAATCCGAGCCTCGTGAACTTGTCGTTGACGATGTAGATGGTAGTTTGCGGTCTGTGTCACATTTAATTTGTCTTATTTTAGACATGTTCCTCCCGGTGAACTCTGGACTGTATGTTCCCTTAAAAGACTACAGAAGTTCAATTGAAAAGTTTGTTCTGTCTCTTCCGTCCCTTTTTGAAGATACTCAGGTTTCTCAGAACTGTCTTGGAGCAGCTGTCTCGATTGTGAAAACCATGATTGTAAGGACCAGCGACTCTTATGAATACACATCAAACTTTGATTCAGGCAGAGATCGGTGGTAGAGTCACTGTCATGCAGGCTTCTTTGCCAAATTTGGGACCCGGACAGTTGGAGAGCCGTGAAGACCCCAAGCAAAGAGCTGCTGCCGATATCAAGAACTTGGGACCAGCCACTGACTTTTACAAGAGTTTCGCTCTTGAATGCACCGGTAACCAGATTGCTATCGATCTGTTCTTACTGAACTCCCAGTACAATGATCTGGCCACCTTATGTAAGTTTTCCACTGTATTGAGCTTTCCACGTATGTCTTTAGCCGACATGTCCAAGTTCAGCAGCGGAACTGTGTACCACTTCCCCAATTACCACATAAACCGTAACCAACCGGAAGTTCTTCGCTTCAACAATCTCCTGAGGCGCTATCTTACGCGCAAGATCGGATTCGAAGCCGTCCTGAGGATCCGTTGCAGCCGCGGTGTGTCGCTGCACTCGTTCTACGGAAACTTCTTCATCCGATCGACCGATCTTCTGGCGCTGCCCAACGTCAATCCCGACTCCGCCATCGCCGTTCAAGTTCAGCTGGACGACAGTTTGGAGGGAACGAGCTGTGTCTCCTTCCAAGCGGCACTGCTCTACACATCGAACAGGGGAGATCGGCGAATCCGCGTCCACACTTTGTGCTTGCCAGTGATTGCCGAATACCGTCAGCTTTTCAACGCCTTCGACGTGGAATGCACCATTTCTCTGCTGGCGAAAATGGGTGAGTGCGGTAGTTACTGAATTCAAGTTCATTGTCCAACTTATAGCGGCAGATCGAGTGATGAGCGGAAGTGTGCTGTCCGACTCGAGGGACGCCTTGATAAACGCTGCCATCGATGCTCTGGGAAGTTATAACCGCTCGGTCGGTCACTCGTACGTGAACGCGATCCGGGCTCCTCCTGGCCAACTCCGTCTTCTTCCGCTCTACATTCTGGGACTCCTGAAGCAGAAGGCTTTCGTCGGCGACGGCCGCACCGTGAAGCTTGACAGTCGAGTGGCGGCCCTGCTCATGCTGAAGAACGCACCGTTGGAGGTGATTTTGCTTGAAATCTACCCCGCGTTGTACGCAGTCCACAGCATCTGTGAGGTGAGTGCCGCTTTGTTGACGTCTTCTACAAACCATTTTCCAGTCCGATGATGAACCGATGAGACTTCCCCTGACATACGATCGAATGAGCAGGGAAGGCATCTATATTATGGATACCGGATCGTTTGTCTACTTATATGTTGGAGCAGCCGTGGATCCTGCCCTTCTCCAGGACATTTTTGGAGTGCACCACTTCTCTCGCGTTTGCGAAGACTTAAGTATCCCCCTTTGTTGTAGCCAATTCAAGTTTGTGTTTTCAGGAAACGCCCGAGGTGAGAGGCAACGCACGAAGCCGGAGGTTGGGAGAGTTCATCCGCTCCCTCGAGAAGCGCCGCGGCCTTTACGCACCGATCATCGTAATCCGGTATTTAAGAACGCCTCGCAACTTTGGCCTATTTCTTGTGATTTCAGTGAGGACAGTCCTACCCGTGAAGCCTTCACTCGTCACCTCATCGAAGACAAAGTCGACTCGTCGCACAGCTACATCGAATTCCTGCAGTATTTGAGGACCGAGATACACCGATAACGTTTCCATAACGAATTGTATTTAATATATTAATAAAATGGTGCGGGTGAAATACAAAAAAAATGTATAAGTCCGAAGGCGAGTGCACATTATGTACACGAGTGTACAGCCGACAGTAGTAATGAGACCAGAATTCATCAAATTTTGACCCTATTTCGTAGACCATTCAGGTCGTGAGCGCTTATCTCGGGTTTCATCTGGGATGAGGCGTTCGAATCGAAATTCATTCGATTCCTCGAAATGAATATTAGCATCCTGATAGCGATTGCGTTCCTCAAAGGAAACTTCGCCTACCGTCTCAAGAATTTCGGCCTCGAGGAGTCCGATTTCGTGCCGCGCGTGTGCGCCGAGAAGATCGACAACGACAACCCCTTCATTTACGTGAGTCGACCCTCGCATTTGAAGGATTTTGAGGTTTCGAGTTTAGGAGGCGATGTGGAAATCTGCGAAGGAGATCAACGACAAATTCGACGATAAATTCCTTCTGCTGCCGCTCAAGTCGATCCACGCGAAGAGGAACGTTTGCGTGGCAGGCCACGAATATCTGCTCGAGTTCGACCTTTTCCAGTCGGATTACGCCAAAGTGGTTCGTTTTGAGATCATTCCTCCAGGGTTTAAACTGTGTTTTCAGGATTTAACTTTAGAGGAAGCGAGGGAGTTGACGCTGGAGTTGAGCGAAAACAGCCCCGTTCTGCGATGCAAGACGAATCTGTACAAAGATCCGTTCGCCGATAAGGAACAGGTCGTGATCGATCGGTGTAGGAATGTTTATTAAGTTCGGTTGGCGAACAAAAGATAAGAATTGGGTTTTGTGTGATGATGGCAATCTAAGAACCGACCGCTTAGCGCTCTTTGATCCTTGAAATGTAAAAGTTCAGTGGATTCAGACACAAGATTGAGGAGCAGATTCGTTTGGGCTCCCATCAAAGGGCGGCCCATTTCCGCTGGTCCGATGGAAGCCGAGCGGTCGGTCGGCTCTCGAGCAGAAGATCCTAAGCAATGCCGATCGATCCGATTCCAACTCACGCCTCCTCTTGAAAGTCATGCTTCTTCTCGCCAAGTGCCAACGTTCGCATCGCTATTTGCGGTGCTTAACTCCATATAAACCCCTCCTCGCCAACTCACCTCGTAACACAATATTAGATCTCTCCGTGTTCCTGAGCTCTCATATTCCACCATCATGAGTCCCAAAACCCTTCTCCACACCGCGCCTCTGGTCACCGTGCCCTCGAACTTCTTCTTCAACAACGGCTCGAGCACTTACACAACAGTTAAGAAGCCCTTTAAGGTGTCTTATAACAAATACGTGTCTAATACTCAAAAAAATACGAAATTTATCCAAAAACCCTTCGCGAAGCAGAACGGCTTCGTAGCGAAAAAGGTTGTAAATGGCGTTGTCGGTCCTCAAAAGCCATTCATTGGCTTCGAGAACAAGGCGAAGGACGACGACTTCCGAGCGATTGAGTGCTCGAAGGATGTCGATCTGAGAGCGAGTCAAAGTGAAGCTTTTGGCTGCCCGTTCCAGCGGATGCCGCGGCCTTCGCTGGTCTTAGGTGCCCACACCCAAGTTGGGAAAGTAATTCCAAACATGATTCTAGCCAAAAAGACGATTTCTCCTAAATTAAAGGGACAGGGAAATGTCGGGAAACGTTCCCCGCCCATGAAAAAGTCGCCTCTCCGCGGTCATCAGTTTTCTCTGCCCTACATTGCTTCGAGCGCGAGTCCAAGCATGCGCGCTCCTCTCTTGGCTACACCGCCGATGAACGTCGCTCGCCAGTTGCCTACGCCTCCTAAAAATTCCGGAATCCGGCAGGAGAACGCACCACAGAGCCCGCTTATATCGCCCTCGACCGGGGAGTCCAAGAAGCCGGTCGAAATTCCGCTCGTAAGTGCGAAGGAGCCACAGAAGACCAAAATTCCTTTTGACGTGAACCTCCTCCTTGACATTGTCGCTAGAGGCGATTCTCTCGATAATTACTGCTTCCACTAAAAACCAATGTTATTTGAAAATAGTGAACTTCCAATAAATTACCAAAAATATCGCTCCATATCACCCTTTTTTAAAATTGTACTCATACGGGAAATCAGCACATTTATTAGGCCTTATGACCCATAACGTAGTCGCTGCAGTTGGGTGCTCCGATTTCGCCGGGTTTGGTGACGAATTCTGAATTTTTCGGTCCACTTTCACCCAATTTCGGTATTTCGGAGGGCTTCGTTTGTTCTTGCGTCGCTGAAATCGGTATTCAAGTATAGAGAACGAGCGATTACACTCAGTTGGTCCTCAACTTGTGAGTGGATTTGAACTCTGGATTGGATTTGGATTGGAAGTGGATTTAATTTACCTTCAGTCTTCGTCGTCTTGGTAGTTCCGTCTTTGTTGTCCAGGGTCATGGTGTCCTGCGAAAGGCGCCTGAGAAGAAAGCGATTTTTTGGGCAAAACAAAAAAGAACTCACTGGTCCGCTTGCGTGGGATCCGTCGAATCCGGTGCGGCGAAATCGCTCGAGTGGCAAGTCTGCGAGAGGGAAATCCGGACGGTGTGCTCCACGACGGGCTTCTCGTTCGCGGAGGAAGTAGCGAGCTTCTTCTTCCGCTTCGCCTTCGTTCCCAAGCCGTCGCAATTGCACCGCTTCACGGTGCAAAACGAGACGAGCGTGACACATGCGAAGATGTGCCACAGCAGCGATGATAGCGCTATCCACGGTATGGACATTCTGAAATGGAAATACAAGCTGCAACTAGGCCACACACACTCACCTTGACAATGCAACCACTCACGACCGCTTCACATGAAACTCGAAACAAGCAATGAAAGATCAATCCGCCGCCGGTTTCTGTGTTCGCCGCGTCTAGACACGCCAGACGTCTGAAAACAAGGGCGAACGGTCAGTCTCAAATTAGTCGTCTGCCCTGACGTCTAGACGCTGTCTACAACCATCGCGGAAGCCTTCATAAGCAACGTTCGATTCGGTCGCGTCCTCCTTGTTTCATCGACTTCAGCGCTCCAACGGCGCTCGCGCGTTCGCGGCTCCCGAGATAATGCCGGCGAAGAAGGTTGTCAAGACGACGTCTTTGGAGGAGCAGGCGAGTGGAGCGCCGAAGGCGACCTAAACGACGACTCCTTCAGGATTACTACCACGGCCTGCTGCCACGCGAAGACCTAACCTCGCTGCTGAAAGAAGACGGCGACTTTCTGATTCGGACCGCGGATGCCGTCGCCGACCCGCGCGTAAAACAAGTCGTTGTTTCGATCCGCTGCGCGCCGCCGCCCTCGAAGGACAAGCCGGCGACGACCACCTCCAGTTCCAGCTCCGAAGAAGCTGATGTCGGTTTTCGTGGTTTTCGGCATTGCTTTGACCGAGTTCCCTTTTCAGATCAAAAACTTAATCGTGCAAGCGAAGGGCAAAGAATTCTTCCTGGAGACGAAGGCGTTCAAGAGCATCGTCGAGCTGGTCAAGTTCTATGTAGACTCAAAGACGCCTGTGATAAGCGGTACCGAAGTGATCCTCAAGCGTCCGATCGCGCACCAGTCCTGGGAACTCCGCTTTATGGACATTACGCTCAAGGACAAACTCGGCTCGGGCGCGTTCGGCGACGTCCACCGCGGCCTCATGAACATCTCCGGGCGGAAGCATCCGGTGGCGGTGAAAGTGGCCCGCGGCGACAAACTGGACAAGGAGAAGGCCCGCGAGATCATGAAGGAAGCCAGGGTGATGCGCAAGTTCCACCACCCGAACGTTGTGAAGATGTTCGGCGTCATGGTGGAACAAGAACCCTTTATGTTGGTCATGGAACTGGTGCGACCACATCATAGAAGGAGTTTTCAAGTTACTTGTTTTAGGTCAATGGCCCCTCGCTGGACAAATACCTGAAGGACAACATAGGAAACGTCTCCGACCACGACAAGATCCACAAGATGTGCGCCGCCACCGCCTACGGCCTCGAATATCTACACAGCGTGAAGGTCATCCACCGCGACATAGCAGCCAGGAACCTCCTCTACGACCTGACCAGCACCCTCAAGATCACGGACTTTGGCCTGAGCAAAGAGGGCGAAACCTACCAGATGCACACCACGCGGATGCTTCCGGTCAGGTGGCTCTCTCCCGAAACCATGGAAACGGGGATCTACACGACCAAGAGCGACGTGTACAGCTACGGAGTCGTCGTCTTCGAGATTTTCTCCGACGGGTTCGAACCCTTCATGGGCATGAACAATTTAGAGATCCAGAAAATGGTCAGTTTTTGGAACCGCCTTAAATTTAATTATAAGTTTTGTGAATTACAGGTTCTGAGCGGAGGTCGCCTCGAAATGCCGCCCCTATGCCCCGAAGAACTGGGCGAAGCGATCCGGCTAGGCGCGTGGAGCCAAAAACCGGCGAAGCGGTGGATGATGAGCAAATTCGTGGAGTTCTTCGAGAAGGAGTACAAGACCGTCGCCCCTCAGGTCACCCCGAAGAAGGAGGCGACGCAGGCACAGGTGAAAAAGAACAGCAGCCAGATGTCGATGTCGGGAGAAACACTGGACGAAGGTGCGACGGACCGGAAGGCATCAAGTTTGGTGCCAAAGAAGGCGGTTCCGAAGGCGGCGAAGCCGAAGAAGACGCGTGGACCCGAGAAGAAGGGCATCTCCAAGAAGTCGAAGAAGTCCCAACTCGACAAGTCCACGAATTAGGAGAAAACGGGATTGGAATGAAGTCGTTGGCGTTTTTATTTTGACTCCTTACTGGATGGAGAACAAGTCAGGAGGATGTGTGCTTCAGGCGTCATTTCTCGTCCATCGTCCATTCTGCTCTGCCGCCGGCAAATCCCAAGCGGATCGTCGGAAAGCTGATGCCACGGAATGCGAGTCCTAAGGGTCACGAATGCCTTCGCCTCGGCATCGTCATTTGTTGCAACAAGGAAATCGACAGTGTGACCTACAATTTGGAGGCCGAAGGCTAAGGAACTTGCTTCAGATGCCAAGCACCAGATGAAAGCGGCGAAGTGCCCCGACGGATCCAAGAGCAGCGAGAAGCCGTTCAGAGAGTCGTGCGAGGACCTCATATGCGGACCCAAGGAGAAGTGCGTCCAGATCAACAAGCATTTTGCTAAATGCTGTCGATTTAACCAAGCGAAGTTTGCCACACTTTGCCACACAAGCTCGACCATGTTGGATTTAGTGGCGGGTGAAAATTAAACATAAACTACAACAATATTACATACAGTAAATGACTAAAATAACAGAACTCGATCTCCCCGCAGCCTCAATAATGCCCGGATGGGTGCACTCCTGGAAATAGCGGCTTCTCCGGCGGCGGAGAGCTCATTGCGGTGGGTCCGGAATATCCGAATGATGGCCTTGGAGGGAAACTGTAGCCCATCGGGTACCCTTTAGGTTGTCGTTGGCTGGCGATGGAGACGTTCACGCTGCTGGCGGCCTTGCGCGGGATGCACGAGCGTCCTTGTTGGCTTGGAGTATCCGGAATGTGGCTGTTGACACAACCCCCATTGAAATCTTCTGTTATCCTAAATCAGGAAATGAGCCTTGGGAGATCAGTCGATTTCTTACTGGGTACGGAACAAAGGAGCAGGGAGGACGTGTGCTTCAGGCTCGTTTTCGTCCGCCGATCGAGTCCAAAGACGTCGCACGGGTCGATTTTCGCATTCCTCAGGCTCGGGATTCGTTGGAATGGTCACGCTTGGCGGGGGGTAGAAGAATACCTGGAATGGCTCTTTCAAAATCATCATTTTAAGTCCAACATACCTCTCCGTCGGATCTGCTGCCCCCTGCCAGTTCCCTCTTCAAGTGACCCAGCTGCCAGACCCTCCGCTCGAGGGCGCGGACTTCCTTCTCAAGCTGTCGCTTTTCCACTTCCAGGCTCTTCCGCGACCTCTCGCTTTCGGTGTAGAGCGATAGCAGTTCTCCCGTCTTGATGCTATTCTCGCTCCTCAGTTCCAATTCCAGCGTTTTCCGCTCAATTTTCTTCGACAATTTAGCGTTCTCGTCGACTGCCATCGCCAAAGCGGTCTCGGCTTCCGTGAGCTTCTGAAGGGTTTCCTCGAAATACTTCTCAAGTGTCCGCGCTTGGCATCGCAGTTTGGCCATTTCGAGGGTGCCGTCGAGTTCCCAACCGTCCACTTCCGACCATCCGCTGCTTCTGGATGCCACGCGGAAACTAGATTTGGCCTTCTGAACATTTGAAATATTAAAAATCCCGAAGCTAGAGCAAGCTGACTCACCTCATCGAGATCCTTGACAGTATTTTCGAGCTCGATCTTGTCCTGAGCTAGAGCCAGCAGCTCCTCGGCCTGGTTACGGGCCTTTTCTTTCAGCACGGCGACCTCTTCCTTCAACATCTGACTGCTTTCCTCGGCGCAGTTCTTCTCTTCTTCGCGTTCTAGGGAGATCTTCTCGAGCTCCCGGATTCTGTCTTCGGCCGCCTTCAGCTTCGCACGTTCTTCTTGGAAAAGCGACTTGAACTTCTTGGTTTCGGAGCCTTCAGAGACGCGGTGCTTTAACGCGGCCGCCTTCTGCTGAAACTGCTTCTCCGTTTCTTGTCGTCTTGCCTTCGCGATCCTAAATGCAGCCGCTTAAAGGTTAAATTCCTCCTTGAACGAACCTTGATTCCTCGAACGCCCTCTTGGAGGAGCGTATGCGGAAAATGGAGAACACGAAGAGGACCAGCGGGATCGGGACAACGAAGAACGCAAAGAGGCACCAGTCGTCAACGTCCTCGAAGATCGGCAGGAGGCGCAGGAGTTGAGAGGCTTCCACCGTCCAGGATTTGGAGTTCTGAAGATGGCGCCGCAGGTGGCCGGACAAGGTTTCCCAGGTCGAGTTCATCTGGAAACAGCAAAATTGGGGTCAAAAGTAGGAAAATCGAGGAATTTAAGCGCGAATTCTCTAATCCTATTGGGCTAATTAGACGCCAGTGAAGATCGCGAATCGGTTGAAGCGAACGTCACTTTCGACGATAATCGCAGCGGTGAGCGGTCGTTTCTCCCGCAGCACTGTTCCCTCAATCGCTAGAGCGGAAACCAACTGACGTTTCAAGGGCGCTCTTCGCGACTCCAACCCACAATTCAATCGAAGCACTCAAGATAGTGAAAACCCTGAAATTCGCCATCGCCACCGCTGCTCTTCGTCTCCCACCGATCCTCTGTCGTCCACGTCGATTTGAATGATGTTTCGGCGTCTAGACACTGACACGTGGTCACAAGCGTGTCTGAAACGAGCGTCCGCTTCGGAGCCGATATCCGACAGCGCTCAAACTCAAAATCGAAATCGAACGTTCAACATTTCGGCAACAGCGGCGTTCGTCGGGTCCCGCAGCGATTTGCGTGATACGTTCCAGTGCCTGTAAGTTTCAGCCATTTCCAGCCGATTTGATGGTTAGGAATGTACCCTTTGATGATGTCTTCGCCACCCCGACGAGCTGTCCTAGAACGACGCAGTTCTCCTGGCAGACTTAGATTCTGACAGGATTTGATGAAAAGCTGGCAATGGAGGAGAAGATGAGCCAGACAGCAGGAAACATGGATACCCTTCTACAAATAACCTACCAGCCATTTTCGTCTTAAATCTCATCAGACGAAGCTTAAACGACAACAGCCTGTCTAAACCGCGACCAATCCGTTGTGTCTTCTGTATTTTATAGTTGTACTGACCGTGCCACTTTAGCTGTCAGTGGCAGAGCGTTTGTCTCGTAAACAGAAGGTCGCAGGTTCGATACCTGCAAGTGGCATCTTTTGTGTTTTGCGTATTTGAAGTGTCTGAAGCTTTTTGATGCTTATATCGTTTGTTGTAGATATTCAGCTTTCTTACCACCAGGATTATTCTCTCGGAGTGCGTGTAAGCCAAATTTTCATGCTCCATTTGAAGCATATTTCATTCAATGCTTTCTTCCAACCTGAAAATCCTTCACAAGTCCACCACGAAGCTTGTCTTTATTTAGTTCACTGCTTAAATTTGCCATCAAAACACCGATTTTGTTCTCTTTCAATTATTTTAACCAAATCACGATCCAAAGAAAACGGATTTCTTCCACTCTTCTTTCTTCTATCGCTTTATCCACATTCTTGCAGATTTCGTTTTTTCCCACTTCTTTTCTTCCTTTTTTCGACCTGAAATTCATTTTCAACTCCCCCGACGACATCATGCTCGACGACCCGGACACCTTCAATTCCTCTGTTCTGATATGCATATACACAGTGACACAGAATAGAACAAAATCGTTTATTTCATCATTTCGAAGAGAAAGAGAGATTTATTAAAGTTCCAAAAGTTCACAAAAGAAGTTCTAAATGATAAGTTATTCCAAAAGCGATCCAAAACGTTTCTTGATTTGAATCCAAAAGTTCCAAAAGTTGACCGAAATTCGAGATTACGAAAGCACACAATACTGCTACAGTAACCGAAACGCATGCTTTGGAAGGTTTTGTGTAAGTAAGAGAAGATCTGTGCGAACACACGAAGAGACGCTTGTGACTGAACCCAGGGGTGAGGACCGATCCGCGGAGAGCGAAAACCACAAAAGCGAAGAAAAGAGACTTTGAAAAGTGGAAGAGAGGAGGGCTATGGTCTCGACACGATCTAAAGAGGCGACATTGGATTACGGAACCACGGACAGTGGACGGGAAATACCTCAAAAACAATTTGGAAGAAGCCGAAAGAGGAGTGCACACCTAGAAGCTACGGCGGCGGGCAAAGCTTGATCGATTTTCGGGGAATTCGGATCAAGGCTGTGCAGGAAGCGGGTTTCTGGGTGCGTGGCTAAAACGGGTTAATAGACCCACAAGGTGCTTGGCTGGGAGCATACCTCAAAAAACGGTTATTTCTGCTGTTCACACATGCCTTGACGCACAACCGAACCGAGAAACGCGTTTGCAGTGCGCCTTGAACACGAAATCCATCAAGCTTCATCTCACGATTACGGTAGAGGATTACAGTAGCGTGCTTGGGACTTTGGAAACACAAAATGTGAGTCGATTGAGAGCACAAAAGCGTTTGGGGGAGCGGCTAAAGCACGAAACGACGAGGATTAGAGATTACTGTAGTTAGGTTACGGTGGGTACCTGGGGCGTGCTGTTCCCGAGGCTTTAGGAGAGAGTGCGAGCGACTGCGGTGTGGACAACGGTCGAAGCGTTTAATAGATATCACGGTATTACGGTAGGTTGGTAGAGAGACTGACTGGAGGGAGATTGGAAGGGTTTCTCGAGGAGAGGGCTCTAAAACACTCTTTTGAGCAAAAACGCCTTCTTACGATTCTTCAGAGAGCTTCCGAATCGAAGGTCGGCAGAGAGGAGAGCAAAGTCTCAGGTCTAAGCGATCCAGGGGAGAAGGTTGGTTTGGATTTGGAGATTGGAGGGAGCAGAAGATGGTTCTGAACAGAAGACCATGTCCTAATCGAGGCTTACGAAGCAGAGGCGAATGATTTGAACAAAGAGTCACTTTGCAGAGGGGCGGATAGGTTCAGATTGCAGATGGAAGATTGCGGATGAAGATCTGAATGCGGAGCGATTGTCCCGGAAGGTATTACGGCGGCGCAGGCGGTTTGAAGAGGGAAACGCGGCGGGTTTGCGTAGAAATGGCCTCGAAGGCCTTGGAGTTCTAAGCCGTTTGGTTGAACGGAACGATAAGCAAATGCGAAACTCTTATGACGATCTTAAACGGGAGATCTGTGAGTGTGCCTTTGCCTGGCTGTCCCTTACCGTATCTGGCTTGAGTGCGGCTCTGGTTGGACTCCTTGCGGTTTGATTAGAAATGGTAGGGGGTGGCCTTTTTGTAGGGGGTGGCCTTAGAGTGGTCGGAATGGCCTTCATATCTGTAGGGAGTGGCCTTAGAAATGTCGGGGGTGGTCTCAGATCAGTAGGGAATGGCCTAGAAAAGGCCATATGTTTTTGCTTAGGTGAGTTTTCTGCTCAATTTGCGTGTTGCTTCTGAAGAAGACCCGTTTGGCGACAAGTGAGCTTACGGCTGCACATGGTTTTGGCTTAGAAGGCGAGCCCGATCTCCGCTGTTGTGCTTTGGGTGCATCCCGAATCTTCGCTTCCCGGCAGCCTAAAGCTGTAACACCTTGAGACGAGTAGCGTCTGCGGCTTTTTGAGCTTACGAGGCTGTCTTCGTAATACTAAAGATTCGGTGAATCTGTTAGTTCCAAGCTGTGGAGACTTTGGATGGCGGCTTACCATTTTCAGGTTGCTCGCGGCTCTGGTTGGATACATTGAGGAGCTTTGGATTGAAACGATTAGCATTAGCAACGGCCTTAGATTTTGTCCAGGAGTTTCTTCGCTTCTGAAGGAGAACCGATCGTGTGTTACGCGAGCTTACGAGGAAAATCTTGTCCCAGGAATGGTTTGTATGGTCTCGGTCTGCTTCCCGGCTTCCTGGCTTCCCGACAGCATGAAGCTGCAACACCTTGAGACGAGTAGCGTCTGAGGGTTTTGGATCTTACGAGGTCTTAGCTGCCTCCTTGAATAAGAGCGTTTGTTCCAGTTTCAAGCTTTGGATGTCCATTTCCAGGTTGTTTGCGGCTTTGGTGTGACACCTTGTTTACACTTTCCCAGCTGACTCATGAGGCTTAAGCTTAGATTTCGGATTTCTGGAGCGGAGGCCAAATTCAGGCGGTGAATGCTTACGACGAGTGTCGCGTGGAATATCAGAGAAGTGCGCTTGGCTAATCAGAGCTTTTGAAGTGTGGATTCCGGCGGCTTTTAGACCGATCCTGGTCCTAGGCGAATAGCTGTTTCTGCAAACCCAACTGCTTAGGTCTCTCTTCTTATTCCTTATCTTACCGTTTTGATTTTAAGTGCGGCTTTGGCTTGACACCTTGCGTTTAGATCTTAGGATATACCAGCTTGCCAATTTTGGCGCATCAATTTTGATCTGCTCTCCACGATTGGCTTTTCTCGTCTCTTTCGCTCGCAGGTACATCTCGACACACAATTTCCCTTCCCGGGCTCTTCTTCCTACAATCTCGCATTATCCGCCCGCTCCTTCTTTTCTCCTTACCACAACTTCTTCCTCGGCGGCGTCTTCCCAGCGTCATCCCACTTTTCCTCCTCTTCCCGTCCTTTCTTAACAAGGCTTACGGTAGGCAGTGAGTCCGCGGCGAAGTAGAATTCATGCGCAAATCTGAACAATCCTGAGGTTCTCCCATTGTGTTCTTACGAGTGGCGCTTTTGGGTGTTTCTTCGCTTTAGGTCTACTCGAACTCGTTAATGTCTTGGTGTAGGATTATGGTAGTGCGGCTGTTCAGATACATCGTGACACGTTTAGAGTTGAACTGAACGAGAGATAAGCAAATGCAGAGCGTTCCCACTTTCGGAGTCGAGTTTGTGGCTGTGGGTGCGTTCTTGAAAAGGGTACGGTAAAGATACGGTAGCTGAATTTGTACTTTACCTTTCGGTTCTGCCCTCGGGGAAAATGTAGATTTTCTTGAGATTTTTTCGAACTATGGGTCTTACAGATGGAGGCGCCCGACTACGGTTGGTAGCAGTTTTCAAGGCAAATTTCAGAAAGGCGGATTTCGGTGATTTCAAGAGACGAAACATTTGCGGATTTGACCGAAACGAAGCCGAAAGGTGTTCACGGTAGGTCGGTTGAATATGGAGGCGAAACAGAGTTGAAAAAGAATTGCGGTAGAAGATCCTAGCAGGCGAATTTTGAAGTCGAAAGAAGTCGAATTAGGCCAAAAGAAGAACGGTACATCCCGGCGGGTCCCAGCTTCAGTTGTCCTTCCCGACGATCCTCGGCGAAGCGACGCTGCGTCAGGCACGAATCCAGGGGTACTGTAGGCAGGCGGCGGCTCGGAACGACTACGGAAGTGGCCTTAGCTCTGGACTGCGCAGCTTCCCACGAAAAACGGGCGTCGGACCAGTATTGCGGAAGTTGGTATTGTGCGGTAAGAGTACGGTAACCATCGGATGCAGTTTTTGCGGTAAAATCCCCATTCTTGCTTCCCGGCGCTAAAACGATTATTCCACCCTACCTCGAATTTCCCATTCAACTTCACAGCGGCGAAACACTTCTGATAAAAACGGCAGAAATTCGGATACGGTAGACTTCAGAACTCAGGGAAGACCAAAACTTGAGTAGCATCTACGCCGAAAATTCCAAAAGTGGCACGGTTGATTGGCTTTTCAAGGAGCGGTCGATTTGGATACGGTAGAGGCACATCTTGGATCAAAAATTGTGGACCACATTGGGAAGTAGAGGCTACGGTGGACACCGCACATTATCGGAAGGACATCTCGGAAATTCGATTCGAAATTCTACGGATTCGACTTCTCGATGAGCCAGAGGACTAAGGTAGATCGCTTGCGCTCGACTGCTGACTACGGTTGGACTATGATACTTCAGCGGAGGACTACAGTAGCAGAAAACGGAGACCCGAAAGATGGAAAAACGGTCGCAGAGATTCTTGAGGCTAAAACGCTTTTAGAACCCAAACTTACGAAATCCCAAATTCGATTTTCAGATTTTTGGATTACGGTAATAGAGTTTTTTCTTCTGGAACGAAAGTTACGACGACGCACGCGCCCGCGACGACCCAAAACGAATTTCTTCTTTGGAACCATCACGTAAAATCCACATTTCCAGCTGCTGCGCACATTTGACACGGAAGGTATACGGTAGGCGACCCGGGTTACGGTAGACGAACGCGAAAAACTTCTCAGGGGAACTTCTCAGACGGACTGACTCGCACAAGATTCCACAATTGGGTTACGGTAGTTTTAGGTTTCAGTTTCAGTCCGGTTTTGTTCTAGGCGAGATGTCGAAGGATGGAGTTTCTAACCGCATAAAATCGAAAAAGATGCTTTGCGCGAATTGGTTAAACCGCATTTTTGGGAATTACCTGAAAATCGAGGCAATGTAAGGAAGAGATTACGGTAGGATACGGTTTAACGCGAGCAAACGCGAAAAGGAAGGATTTCTTGAGCAAATATTCAGGTCGCGATAGCGGATAAGAACCGAAGTAAGATGGCATAAACCCATTACAAATGATATCGCGGAAAATAGCAAAAATCAGATGCCACAAGTTTGATAATTCAGGTTTAGATTTCAAGTAACCAAATAAATTAGATTTTAGGAATAATGAAATTGACGTATCACACAAACCAGGTAAAGGGTAGCCAGTTCAGGTTGATATAGATTTCCAAACGAATCTGTTTTGAGTGTCACGGAGTAAATGAAAAATTAGGGCAAAACAGACTCGTTAAAGTATCGAGCTAAAGTGTAACAACTAACTTATACTATAACTGGTACAAATTTCAACGATTAGACCGGGATCGAAGTGAATAAGGCTTTGATAAGAGGATATAAATTGCAAAGTAATTAGATTAGATTTGAGGAGTAACGGAATTCACAGAATCCAAGTAAAGGGTAGATTCACGCCATTCAAAGTTGATATCTCCAAAACCCAAAAAACTGTTAAGTAGAAATAAATTTGAAGCGCAAAGTCAAGAAATGAGCTAATCAAACGAAATGACCAAATTAGAATGAATTGGGCGCACGCTAAAAGGCAATAATTAAATAATGGTATAACTGGTACAAATTTCAACGTTTAGACTGGGATCGAAGTGAATAATGCCAGAGTTCTTTCGTAGTTGGAAGGTTTTGGCTTTTGATAACTGCCATAGAAGAAGTAGTGACATGTTCAAGTAATTTTAGGAACCATACCAAGCTTTGAAATAGCTAAATTGAAGGGTTATAAACAGAGAACAGTATCGATTTCCATGATTCTAGAGCGAAATCCACAAATTATGTTAATAGGAAAGATGAACTGGATAAAAAGGCATAATTGAGCATTAAGATGAGCATAAACGCAGAGAGAACAGACCGGGTAAAAATAGTTCAATTTGGCAAGTAGTTTAAAATGTGAATGTGAATTCCGAAAGAGTTAAAATGATAGGCGCCGAATAATTTGAAGGCTGTTGGATTTTATAAAGTAACCGGAAGGTAGAGGTAATTGAAATTAACCAAATGCTAACAACGGAATAGGTGAAACGGCTCATGAATATATTAGATCTGGTACGACAATTTAAGGAATGGCCAATTAGTGAAAATGCAAAATAAACGGAACTGGGACGAATTGAATAAAGCCGGGACATGAACTAAGAATTTAAGGAATCAGTGGATACCAAGAACAAGCAGAACAAACATAAAAGTCTAATTTTGCCAAAAAAATTTTGGGTTTTTACGGAATTTTCCCACCCTCCCTCACCTGACTTTTGGTCGTTTGGTTTGCTTGTTCACGGAAAAATAAAACTTTATTCAATTTTTATTTAAAAACAGAATTTTGTCGTTTAAGCAGATGCTGATGTTGGGAAGTTTGAGGAAGGGAAGTTAGAATTAAAGTTGGTAACCTATTCAAGAAGATTTCTAACGTGAGCCTAAATATTAATTTCTCCAAAGAGCTGTTACACATTTTAATTGAATTAAGGGGGCTGCAAAAGATTTTAAAACATTAAAGACTTTGTCAAACGAATATTTAGAACGCTTTTTGGCTTAAAGCTCATTGTTAATTTTAAAACACGGTTCGGTAGATATCTCAGATTTAAATGTGCCAATACCGGTAGCGACGATGCGTGTTGGAAAGAAAAACAACGATTAATCAAATTTGAAAAATTGTTACGCGATCAAGCTTTGTTCCAAACACGACCACGGAAAGAAATAATTGAAGTTCGCCACGATCTATTTTCGATTGCTCGCTTTCACCCACGTGTATTTTAATTAAATAATCGGTATCAATTGTAATAAATTTTCGGCGTTTACAGTTCAAAGTGAAACTTAAAATAGATGTTAGATTTGGAGTCAAAGAAAGTCCGAATTTTTTTTGATTACACGGAGTTTGATCACACGCAAAATCTTGATTACATTGGATTTTCGAGGAAGGAGATCAATCAACATTGAGGATTAATTCAATAAAAGTTCGGTTTGTAAGGAAATGCTTTTCTGTTCTCTAACAGATCGATCCTAAATTTGAACGATAAAAATTACATAATTAAGTTGAGCATGGTCCGTGTTAAGAAGTCAGAAGTCCTTATCTTAAAGATGAAAGGCTGGTTTATGTTTGATTAATGGGTTCTCATTTCGAACTTGGCTTTCTCCAAACATACAAGAAACATCAAATTTGCCAGTTCCATTTCCGTGAGTGTTCAATAGTCCAACTTTGAAACCATGGAAAATTTCAATTGATAAACCACGAAAGTTACTAATGAATCAACATTATCAGGTTAAAAGTCCAAATAGTCCGATAGTTTCGTCTTGTTTTGAGTCATGAAGACTGAATTAATGTAAGTTCTTTAAGTTAACTTGAGTTTTAAAAATTTGTCTTCAAAACGAGAATTTCGTTCTTTTTTTGGAAAGAGAGCTTGGAGATCGAATTTGTTTTATGTGTTCTCGACAAATGAAAATTATACTCTGCCGCTCGCTTGCCTTCTAAACGGAAACATTGAAAGTATTTTTAATTAAGGGTTGATTTCAAGTTCGGATGCCACAAATGAGTTGTTTCTGCGTAGTCCAAGTTCACGATTTTTCTAGTCCAATAATTTGAATAGTCACACTAACTTTTTTTAATGTTGTAAGCATTATCTCAAGCGTTTTTTAAGCGAAAAATTTAAAAATTATTTGTACACATTTCCGTCTTAATAGACCCGTCCAAGGCCACAACAAGTCACCCAACGTTCAAAATGCAATTGTTTAAATGAGTTTAGATGGTTTAAATATATTGTTCACTCGCTTCATTCTTTCCCAGTCCTTTTTAGTTCAATTCTTAAATCTTACTTCAAAGTTGTTTGCTTGTCCAAATGTCCAAAGTTGAATGTCCAAAAGTTATCCGCTTCGTTTGAGTATAGTTTTAATACCATAACGTTGCTTTACACACTTAATTTGCATTAGTTCATTTCTGCACAAATAAAAGCACCTTAACTGAAATATTGACCAACTTGATTGACAGAAATTCTGACGTCGCTTTTCACATCTACTATGAAAGAGTACATTTCGGGCAACATTTTTAGGCAACACGCGATTCCTATTTCACTTTCAAAAGCTGTTTTCAACGTATTTACGCAATGCATTTTCAACCTATTCCACTTAATAAATCTTCATAAACGAAATTTTAAAAATGTGGTGAAACAATCGAAAAAATCAAAAAACGTTGTAAAGGTTAATGGGACCACGACGTGCTATTGTGTGATTAGCATTAGAAAACTGAAAAGCCACAAAAAGAAAAACCATTTCTTATCTCTAGCTACGTATCAGTGCTACCATTTCACTTGGTTTTTAGGTATTTTCAAGTCCGGTTTGAGTCCCTTGTAAAGTCCATCAGTATCCTAGAAAAATTACGAAATTCCAAAATTGCGACTTTAACAATCGTATTTAAATAAATATTTTTTCTCACACGCAATTAAGAATTCATTCAGTCATTGATGCTTAAACTTCCCGCCAACACGTCTTACCTACGTCAAAAGACCTCATTACTACTGTAATTTTTTTGCTTAAATGCTCATTCTAACATTACATTCCCAAAAATAAAGAGTCCATCTCAAGCAACATTTCTGATTCACCCCTTTATAAACAGTTAACTTACACGGCACGTCTTTGCTTCCTATTCTATTTTAAATCAAATTTCATAAGCAACTTTTGATCTTAGTTTAAAAAGAGGACCAGCAGAAAACAAATTTATAGAAAGCTTAAAGTTTAAAGGAGGTGCAATTGCACTATTTATAATTTGATGAACTGTTAAGTATGCTTTGGACGCCAACTGCGTCACACAGAGCTATCGTTTTTTGCGTTCATATCAAGTCTTTTATTAAGTTTTGGTTTTTGGGTAGTTTGAAGTCCAGTTTTAGTCAAAAAATAGTACACAATTTCATGGTGGAAAGAACCGATAAGATGAGGGTTCACGCTTGTTTCATATTCGCTTGATTATTGGATATTCTAAAACTTGCTTTCGAACACTGTTAATATTTCGTTCAAGTACGGTATGCAAATTTACCTATGAATTTGGAAGCTTAATTTCTTAACTTGCGCGCAATTATTACTTTTCAAACTTCTCGCGAACACGTTGTCAAATCATCTAATAAACGTCACTATCCCTCTTCCTACGGAAATTAAACTGCCAGTATTTGAGGACTGGTAAAGTCGTTCAAAAACCTTCAAAAAACACGTTGTTAAGAAAATCTAATGTAATTGGAAACAGTTTTTGAAGTATGTTTGTTGGAGTGGAAGAGTCCATGGTTATTGTTGGAGTTGAAGAGTCCATGTCTACAGACTTTGACGTTTTTGACAATTTTGCAGCTTTTAACAAATTTACTCCACCTAAATTGTTCTAGTCTACGTAATTTGGTGTTTAGCCCTCGGATAAATTCACGACCTTATCCTAAGTATTGCGGTAATGTAAATTTGATTTGAGTATTTCAAGTTTTTGGTAATATCTTGAATCTTGAATATTCGCGTCAAATTTTCTTAAATACAATTTAGAAAGTCACATCGTTTTTTTGTTTTTAGACGTTACCACGTTAATTTACTTTGAAAGTTACTTCTGTCCACAAATTATCAAAAAGCTCGCACGCAATTTGTTGTTTGTCACGGTAATGATATGATTCACGCTTCGCACTTTCAACTTTGCTTGGTTTATTGCACGAAAAAGTTTAATGTCCTAAATTTTTTATGTACTAACACGTATACTAACACGTAACAGTACTAACACGTGTCACGGTATTTTAAGTCTGTCGTTTAAGGCACATGATGTTAAATAGTCAAAATTAATTAGCTTACTTGTTAATGTTTTGTAATTTCACTCACACGAGATTTGAAAGTTAACTTTGAGTTTTTGAGTCCAAAATTTTAATGTAGTTGTGCTGCTTATCTTCGTCAAGTCACATAATTGCGTAAATGCATTTCGGGCAAAACCTCCTACGCATTTTTCAAGTTTTCTGCATCACAAAACTTCTCATCGCACTTTAAAATGCGTTCTTGCTCTTTTTAATTGATTTGGTTTACGTTCATTTTTTGAGTCCAACTTTCGAATAATGACTGAAACTGCTTGACTGGAATTCACTTTTTTGAGTGTTGGAGTCCAGTTTTTCTAAATTTAAAACGTTTGTTTTAGAGTTTTTAAAATGAACTTATTTGCACGCAAACAGTCAGACAAGTGCATTCTGGGCAACGTCTCCTACGCAACTCTTGATTTTCTACGACAAACTAAAAGATTGTTGAACCCTTCTCAAAGCATGTCTTTGTAAAAAAGGTCACTGTATCCTAACACTGGAATTGACTTGTGGTCCTATCCTAACAAGTACTGCGCTAAGCGACAATGCGGTAAAACATCTCCTACACAATTCTTAATTTACTACGATAAACACGTAATTAGTCTACATGAAAAGGTCTCCTAACACTCGAATTAGTTTTTGATGTTATCCTATAAGTACTACGGAAAGCGACAATGCGGTAAATGATTCAAAAGAGTAATTTGTTAATCTGAAGCTCAAAAGTTCGGAAATTAACACTCCTTTAACAACATCTTAAGTTACGCAAACAGTTTCTTAACGTTGAATCGCATCATATTTAAGTTTAAAAATTGATTTTCTGGAGTTAAGCAGAAAGAAGTTTATCTTGAAGTCCTCGAGTCCAGTTAAATTTTTTTGTTAAGCTTTCTATGAGTTTACTGTAGACGGTATATGAAGCACGAATTTAGGGTCGTAATTCACGCGTTACACACTCAAATCCCACGTTTTGATTTTGTATAAAACACGTTAGGACGAAAAATGCACTGTTCCTTTAAGATAAATTAACGTTTTTTCATTAGCTACGGAGGAGCGGTAAAAGCACCGGTAAAAGCGGTACAAGCAAGTAACTAGATGTTGCAATTTCATGTAGTGAAGAGTAACCGATTGACTAAGTTCGAAGTCACAGTACTCCTGACTATAATTTCATTAAAAAGCACTCATTAAACTGCTTTTCTAAACGCATTAAGGATTATGATTCACGCTTCGCCTTTTTTCATTCCACGTCGCAAAAACGTCAAATTTACCGATCAACTAAGTTTGAAATGCACGCGTTTACCATGAAACCTATAGTGCTAGGAAAAAGTTAAGCTACCTTCTAAACGCATTAAAGTTAATTGTTCACGTTTTGCCCTTCAATACCACGTCTTAACCTTGTCTAAACACGTCATTTATCCACGCCCGAACAAAACCTCTACTTCTCTGAGGTAAGTTAACGCTAGCAACTACGGTATGTCACGGTACAGTAAATCAGTTTGTCATGAGACTAATTGTGTTTACCCATTAATCCTTAAGCTTACGGTAGCTGACTTGCTTGAGCACCTGCTCTTTGATCGACATTCTTCCCACTACATCTGAGCATCACGCACTTCCTGGGGTTACGGTACTTGAATCGAGCTGCTCGCAAAAACCTAAAAAACGTTTTGACGGGCCATCTCCCCTTCTGAGTTACGGTATCGCCTCCCTCTAAAGATTATTAAACTGCTATCGCTCGGTGTCGCATCACAACTTGCATACGGTATCTAAATGAATCGTGGGTACACGTTACTTGAGATTACGGTATCTGAGAGTCGGTAAAAAGCTAAAAGTAGGTTAAAACTTGCTGAAATTGAAATCTAGGAAAATCTATTAGTCACAAACCTCGCAACGTAGTCAATCTTGGCTGCTTAGACGCGTTTTGGTTAAAACCTGCTTTTTGGATTCTTCTTAGGTCGCATCATTTTTGGCGTCTTCCGAATTAGGATTTTCCGATTTAGGACCGAACGAGTGAGGATTTTGGCCGAGATAAGAAAAGAGAAAAACGCATAGAAACTCGCGGATCAGGTCAAAGTCTTTATTCTTATTTTAGGCACTTTTAACTTAACTTCTTTAATTAAAGTATAATGTTGGAGTAAAGCACGCACCACATAACAAAAAAAGCTTAAAAACGGATCTTACACGGCCTTCCATTCTTATCTTAACCTTTATACGCTTGGCCACACTCTAAAACGACTCTAAACGCACGTGAAACAAAGAAAATCCAAATCTTGCGGAACACGGAGTCATATCGAGTGGATTACGGTAGGCGGTCATACGGTAGAAACTTGAGCGAGTCTTACGGTAGACTACGGAGCGCTGCGCGGCTTTCAAGGTCACGATTACGGTACTTCATTTGGGTGATGAGTCTTTTGGTTTGAAAGTCCTTCGCGGTCACATTACGGTACACACAGTACTCGAAAACTGCCTAATCAAAAAGGATACGGTAACCTGTCTGTTTTCCCTTTTTTGAGTCATTTCCAAAGAAGATCATGAAGGCGAGAAGGTGATCTGAAAAATTATGCTTAGGACTTAGCTTAGTGGAGGTGAGTAGGCTCAGGCTTAACGGGGTACTGTAGAATTGCGAAAATGATCCAGATTAGATTTTCATGCATTTTCAATAATTTTGTGCATATCTAAAAGGCTTCTAGAAACCGCTACAGGGACGCTAGAGGCTTGAGACCTACAAGGCCCGAACCCAGGAGACTAGACCTAGTCCTAAGGACCCTAGAATACAGTAGAAGGCCAAACCAACCTGAGCGGCAACTGGCCGCGCCGGAGTTATCCAGGCGTCCACGCGAGTCCGGAGAATCCAGAGGAGAGGGACGACATCACACGGCGGAGAGGAGCTGGAATGGTGTAGATCAGCTGCGTGCGCGCTTATATACGCGCCTCAGCCACGCCCCGAGTGACGAAATAGTCGCAGGGAGGCTGGAAAGACCGCGAAGGAGCGAGGACGCGCGAGAGAATTCCAGGCGGTGGAGACGCGTGCATCGATCGGTCCCCACACAAAGGCGAAGTCGCATCGCCGCCTGTGTTCTCCTCGCGTTGAGAACTCTTTCGCGCCGGACCAAGCCGACCGATCGACTCGTTGTTTACGAAAGTCAGACGCGCGCGTGCGAAAGGACGATTCGATCGATGGTCGCCACGCGGCGGCGAATGAGGAAATGCGTCCGGTTTCGAAAAGATTCTGGAAATCACGTGAGCATTGCGAAAATTGGGCATTTTCGGAATTAGGTTATGAAAGAGGAAGGAATAGCGGTGAGAGGAAAAGGAGAACTTAGGTAACAACGGTCTTAGCGGAAATAATCTCATAAAATCTAAGCACAGTTAATCTTAATTGGAACTCTATGAATTAATGAGAGAACTGGCGTTTGCGAGACGAAGGATTGCACAAATTCAATCAAATTTTCAATGCAAAACAGATAAGGATTTTCGGAATAACACAAGGGTGTGTCCCTGTCATGAATCAAGGATCACACAAAATTGACATCAAAATTACACTTTTTCAATGTTAAATTACCGATCTTGAGTGAGGACTAAAGCTCTTAAACCCTGAAAATTAGCAAGTTTTCACACATTACATGACAATTTATGGTAAAAATTGAATCAGAAATATGTTGTAAAATTCAATACACGCGTGCACTAGAATTCTTGAAAGATTGCTGACAAGTTTGCGAACTTTACGCGTTCTTTGCACACGGGGAAAAAGCGGTTAAGCGTTACCATTGAGCGTCGAGTTCAGAACGTTTCAATGACCGAATTATTTGTGTTAACGTAAAGCAGTCTTTTTGGTTGCCGGACGTCTGCGTGTCAGCTTCAGAACACGTTTTTAAATTCATATTTGTGAAATAAATTTGTGTCGGACGTGCTTGACAATGTTAAATTAGCCAACTGAATTAAGCAGTTTTGCTAATTTTAAAGAATCTAACTTAGCTCGGTAAAAATCTAAATGTTTCAAAGTATTTTTGTGTATCACTGAAACTTGGAGCTTATTCACACGGGAGACGCCACAATTTGTTTGTAACGTTAAAAGTTTATTTCTTGTGATTATTTTAAAATTGCTAAAACTTCATTTTTGCTTGTAGGAGTCGACATGTAGAAGACCAGATGCCAAAGTAGAAAACCGCAAAAGACACCGAAATGCACCTAAAAACTTCAACGATCTTGTTTTTTATATTTAGGCTATTTGAAAGCCACCTTCCTGCATTTTGTGCTTGCAACCTGCATTTTCTGCAAATACGTGCACCGGCAATCCTTCGCCTCTGCGGCTGTTTTCCTTTTCGTTTCTTACCGCTTGCCATAATCTTGTCAACATGTTTTCAGTTCTTTTAGCGTCTTCGTTTTTGGAAATCATAGATCGTCGCACTGCTCGAAAGCGTCGGACGCCGATTGTTCGCTGAGTGCTGGAGAAATGAGCGAAAAAGAGGCCTGACAGCACAAAAGGGTTTGCGATCGATAAAACGGAAAGGCGACACTGGTGTGACGTCGAAATTGAAGGCTGAAACTGGTTTTTATGGAGTGGGCGAATTCCAAGATTGAAATGCAGGAGAAGGAGAGATTAACGAGGAGGATTTGGCCGAGTAAAACGATATTTTTGAGCGTACAAAAACAACTCGCTGTTTTGTCGTTTATCAAAGTCCAAGACTACGAATTGTGAGCATAACAAATGTTGAACAAGATAAAGAATTCGAATCAATATGATTTTACTGATCTGAAAACAAGAATGCCATAAATTTTTTAGTTCGACCCTTTCCTGCCTAATGCAAAATTTTACAATTAAGAAGCTCCAATAAAATTTTTCAAAGGACTGCCATGAGGGAGTGCAATAAAACAGTGTCCACATTGAAAAAATTTCAAAAAGAGGAAGATTTGGTTTTTGCGAAGCAGTGTCCTCTCACAGTCATTATCGCAATTCCATATTTTTTTGCGAGGCGGTTTTCTTGAGATTACTCTTGACACTTGCTACTATTTGTGTGGCTCGTTCTTTACGTTTTCCAACGTATTTCCGCAATTTAATCTTCTTCATCAGTTCACAGCGCCAAGTTCGAATTCAAGTTTTTTGCAGGCCATCCTTCATAATCTTTAGTTTTCTTTCATTTTCTACACCACCTTAGTCATTTGTAACCCTTGTTTATCACATGTTTTCCTCCCCTCCAAATAGTACACTTCCCTTGGATCTTATGACATTTGTCACCTGACTCAACGTTGCTGACGTCACGCGCTCTTTCGTCACTCACCCATTGCGAAACTCTCAACGCACCATCGCCCTTCTTCGTTTCGGGACCCTCTTTTTCTCGCCTGAAATCGATTTTTCGCGCGTGGCGGCCGCGTCGTGCGGTGTGGCTATTTAACCGCGCCTCCGCCTTGTCACCCACATTCGATATTCTGTCTTCTTCTTGTGCTAGGAGTGCTTGCTCTCTGCTCGTCTCTCTGAATTGTCTTCCACGTCTCCACAGTAAAATGATCGCTAATCCACCGACATCGTTGCATCGTTTCCACTCTGCCCCACAGGAGCAGCAGAATTTCTTTAACCATCACAGACGTGGCCAAGCATTTCACAATGCAAAATCCGCAAAGAAATCCTGTGCGTTTCTGGCTCAGAAACGCGGAAAAGCCGCGCTGGCTGAACGGGAGTCCGCAAACATCCCGCATAACCTAAAGTCCATCCAAAAGCCTTTCAACGGGCCACAAAAGGGGGCTATCTACAACGGGCCTGTGATGAACGGTCCCGTGGTGCAGGGCAAGAACGGACATGGTCACGGCATGCCTAAGCAGCAGTTCACTAAGCAGCACAAGGCCGCGCTGCGCTCCAACCGCCCTCAGCAGTCGCCACCGATGCAACCTTCCACCTCGAAACAGTTTTTCGTCGACTTCCACGCGCCGCCGCAGAGACTCTCTTCGCCGAAGGATTCCGTCCGGTCGATCCCCACGACACCCGTCAAGGAGAACTTGGTGCCCCAGAATCTCCCGCAACTTCCGCCTTTTCGCCAGCCTCCGCTTCTTCAAAACTCTCCTCAGCCACTTCCCCAAAGGCATACGGTAGCCAAGGTAAACCCGGATAACAGGTCCTACCTCACAAACGGTAAATTCGACGTGTGGAATCTCGTCGAGCGCCTTGCCAAGGGGGAGGCATGGTAGAAAAATATGAATTGTAGATTATTACGCTAGAGTGATATCCTGTACAGATTGCTCGCCACTTTGTTGTACATATCTATTGCAAAGCCAAAACCAGTGCCTACACATAAAAGTTATTCTTACTGATCAGAGAGAAATCATTTGAAGTCGGTTTGTGATATGCGGTTATGGGAATGCGAATTTGTCTTTTGTGATTTTCGGTCTTTACTTGCACTGATGATATGAAAGGGCATCTGTCTGTGACAAAGGAAGAGAAAATAGGAAGAAGGAAAATATGTCATGCCTCGCATTTCGCATTCTGTCGTTATAAAACAATTTGGAGGGTCCATTTGAAGTCGTTGGTAAAAGAAGCCGATGGTTGAAGGATATGGAGTCGTTATTCTGTCTTTCGTTTTCGGTTTTTGATTGTTGACTTGGTTGTTGACTCGTTTAAGGACAATGAAGTCATAAAGGCATTACAAGAAATTCTTTTGCAGCCATCTCAGGTTGTCATCAAAATGTCGAAAAGGTCGTTTAAATCGTTAAAGGACTTGTGATTAGAGATATTGAGGATTTAAGAATGAAATTGTGCCGTTTTTCTTTATTACTTAGCTAAGCGTACTATTGAGCGAGGTTTCAGTTTGGCGCCTACAAGGAACCAAGAAGCCCGCAGCGGTTGCCAATTTTGCGTTTGCGGCACTGATTTTGGCGCCGCCGTGATTGCAAAACCGATCGGTCCATGGCGGCGGCGACGTACCGAACGTGCGAAACGCGTTACGGACAAAGATACGTGACAAACATGTTTGGAAGTTCTCCTTTAGTAAATAGGGTGGTGTTCCGTCCTCCATTGTGGTCTCACTTGCAAAGAACACTTTCAGCATACATCGAAATTTGAACAAAAGCAACTAAAGGGTGACGCGAAAAAAACCCCTGCGGGACCAGACAGGAGGGATGTGTCTGGGGCCGCTCATTTTGTCAGATCAAGTGTCCTGTGGCCGGTCGGCCAGTCGTCCACGCTTTCTCCAGGAATGCCGTCTTTTTCATCAATTTATCACAAACGAAGGACGCCAAATCGAGCCATTCTTTAATCACGTATAATTTTGTTGTTTTCTGTTAAAAAAAACCATGATTTCACCACTCGCTCGTGTTCCTTCGTGAATTTGTGACCAACCGATCCCAGGGCTCACGGCGCCGCAAAATAATTTTTTCCAGACAGCTCCCCTCTCAACCAGACACATGCTTCCTGTCTGGTTCCGCAGGGGGTATTTTTTTGTGCCACCCTGTACTTTCGAGGCAACTAAATGGTTTTATCGTTGTTTCTATTCTTTATTATGCTCAATTAAAGTGTCTTTTTTCGTTTTACCGCCCTAATCCGTTTATTGAAATATCACTCGCTTGCAGTTGTTAAATAAACTGACAGTTTTGCAATTTTTTTATTTCGTGATTATTCTTGTTTTCCACATATTTTATTACGAACTAGGCTGTGAGAAGAGTCTCTGATTCGCGACACTACAAGTTCGATGATAGCAATCGAAATAAATCAAACTACACTTGACCAATTCACATAAAGACATTCAGTTATTAGATTCTTCAGGCAAACAACGATATCTTCACGCCACCTACACATCCTCAGCAAATCGAACCTTGCGAGAGTCGCTTCTCACAACTTTTTCCGCTTTTTCCGGAGTGTACTTAAGGACGCTCACAGTCTTTTTCTCCTTGTGGATCAAGGCTGTTGCCAGAGTCAAGACAAAAACGAAAATAAGCTGAATGATGGTGATGAGAGACCACAAGCCGGTGGCAGTAAAGAGAGTCGCTCGCATCAGGTCCACAATCTCCGAATTAATCTCTCCTGGAGTCGAACGTTTAATGAAGAGGTCGCAGATCTCGGAGGGATAAGAGAAGAAGTTGAAAAGCATTATGAGGAGGTTGGAGGTTACTGTAAAGTGGAAGAGAGCGTTTACGGCCTGAAAGTAAACAGGGTTTTCCTAGCGTTGTTTTCTGATAGCTTGCCTGAGCGACAGCGTAGATTCCAAGAGCATAGACGTTCCTCCGAGCCAATCCATAGAATCCCAAAATAGCCAGATAGAAATAGACCTTACCGACGATGTTCAAATCCTCAACTAACTTATACGAACTCTTCGTCGGGCAGCAGAGGACCAAAAGGGCATTCAAGAGAACAGAGGTGCAGAGCAGTGTGTAAGCGGCATGCTAAAAACGGCATTATTTGCCTTAAATACAAAATCCGTACCTCAAAATAGCGCGACATGTGGACGGCGGCGGTGAACAATCGATATGAGTGCACTCGTCTGGTAGCATCACATGTGATCGTTGATCAAGGTAGGATGTTTTCGATTTCCAGGGAGAACAGATGGGTAAACACGCAGATGTTTAGGTGGTCGGATTACAAATTTAGGTATGGCAAGTGTTAGGAACGGGAATTTAGGAACGAATTCTGTACCATTTTGTAAAGTTCTAAAGCTCTCCTTTGCAAGGCTGAGATTTGATTCACTCTAATGAAATAACCACCTCCGCTGTAAATTTTGAACTGTAGGAATAAATCTAAGCAGGTTCACCGATTCTTTGTTTGTCTTCCCACAATAAGCTAAACTTTGACTTGTTTACATCCCTTTCTTTCTCGAACCTTCCACGTTTCCCGTAAATATGCCTAAAAACAGATTGTAAACAGGCTCTTCTCTGGCCACTCGGACCCTTCGCATCTCCCTCTCTCTTCTTCCCCTCTTTTCTCTCGCTTCTTCCACCGTCTTTCCTACAATCTCTCCTCGCAGAGGATCGTCTCATCCCGTCGCCCTTACGTGTGAATCCTTGGACGGTATGCCGCCTTGGGCTTATAAAAAGAAACACGAGATGTCTTCACTTGCTTGGAGTCGTAAACAAGTCGTTTTATGAGGGGAGGCAAGAAGTGGGGATGAACAGAATTGCCCCGCACAGAGAAAAATGTGGATAACGAAGGTTTGAAAAAAAATATGTCATAACTACAGACAAGAACGCAAAACGACGTGGCTTAGTAGTCTAGTGGTATGATTCTCGCTTTGGGTGCGAGAGGTTCCGGTTTCGATTACCGGCTGAGCCCAACATGGTTTTCCGTCTTATCCTTTTTAAATTGATAATTTGATTATATGCATCACTTTTAGCTTATTTCCCAATTTATAGCAGCCGAAACCTTGAAATCTAAGCACTTCTCTTATCCACAGCAATGCTAATCCTCAGCAGCATTTCTTCGCGAAAAAGAAGCGATGCCTTTCAACAATTACACTTCTTATAAGACATCATGAGATAAGGTTTATCTAAGACCACCGCCTCTCAAAAATGGCACCTTTTATTTCAAAAGGAGACGAAATGGCCGTAGTGCCCTACAAACCGCTCAAAAACGCACGTTCCAGGTCGCCTTCTGCGGACGCCGCCGCTCCGCCGGCCTCCCGCTTTCCTTCATCCCCGAAACTCGGCTCTCCCTCCTGTTCTCCTCCTTTTTATTCGCTCGAATCTCCCGACCGAAGCTCCGTCCGCACGTCGACTCCCTTCTGCAGCCCCATCCAAGGCCCCCTGAATCAGGGAAACTTCGGCCGTTTCAACTTCGGCTTCGGACCCACGCGTTGGCTCCACGACGACGTCATAAATCGGTTCTGCGATCGACTTCAATTTGCGATGAAGAACAAGATGGAGGGGATGCTTGCGATGCAGTACCTGGACAGAGACCCCGAGGACGTGAAGACGTGGATCAAGGGGGAAAAGCAGGTTCTCCAGGTGCTTCTGGACACTCTTCGGCACCACTATTTCCTAGTGGAATACTGTCCAGAAGCGAAGGAGGTTCTCGTTTACGATTCGATGATTTCGAAGTGGAACAAGAAGACCTGCGGAGTGATGAACAACTGCGTGATTAGGCATCTCCAGAGCCTCTTCGGACACCTGTTCGAAGACGAAAACGGCGAGCAGCAGAAGATTCCGGTAGTCGTGGTAAAGGATTACGAGCAGCAGAGCGACGGGTGGTCGTGCGGCTACCGCGCCTCCGTCGCTGCACTCCTCCGCGCACACGACGAAGACCCGAAGCAGTTCTCAATGAACCTGGACGAGGCCAAGAAGCTCATCGACCACATCGACGCAAACTCGCGCGCGGTTCTCGAGGATTTCGGAAAATTCGACGTCACCTGTGTGCGGATCCCCGACGAGATCCCGGATTTCAGATGTTGGATTCTGGAAGACGGGACGCTGGAGCACGAGCCGTTCGAGGAGAAGGACGAGAACGAATTCATGAGCAAATTTGACTCGGAGATCCAGGAATGTACCGACGAGAACGACTGGGGATCAGGAAAGAGCAGGTTTTTCCAGCATCGACTCCAAGATGTGCTGCGAGAGAAAAACAATCCGTGGGATCAGAAAGGAAAAACCGAGTGTAAACGGAACGTTTCGATTGAAGCTCTCTCGCTGGAGAGTCCCCAAACCCGAGAGGCGAAAAAGGCGCTGACTTGGCACACGAATCGTGGCCAGCACTCGCAATGGCATGAAGGTTTGAGCAAAGGGCACCGGAGAAACCTCGCGGAAGACGATTTCGGACAGCATCCCTACTTGTGGAGCCGTGGAAACGTCGAATTAGCTCCTGAGGAGAAAAAGTTGTACGAGTTGACTCCTGAGAAGAATGACGACTGGTCGGACACCTCCGATATCGATGAAGTAATTTATTCGAAAGAGTCGATTCTGTATCAGAAGAAGGCGATCTTACTGGCCGAGCGCGCCGAAGAGGAAAAGCGGAATCGTGAAGATACCCTCCAAATGATTCAAGATTGGGCTCAGACGGCTTCCAAGGACCGTTTTGATGCAATGGCCGAAGCCTGGACCACTGAAGACAAAGTCGAAGATGGCGTGGATACCTGCTTCGAGGACGAAGACCACAAGGAGAACGATCCGCCCACTCCGTGGCCGCTCTTCAAAAGTGACTCCTTCAAAATGCCGGGGATGAAGGCTCCACGGACGCCTCTAAAGGACATCACTTCTTCCAGATCCTCCGAAGACAGCGTTCTCAGGAACCTCCTAAATTCGCCGATTATCAAGCCAAGTCTTTCCAAGCCACGCCCCAAAGCGACCAACATTGACATCGGACTCGCCGGCGAGGACGAGTTTCCGCTTTCCCAGAATCTCGCGAACTTGGCGAAAACAAGTGAACAAGAGAAAGCGGCCGAGGAGGAGAAAAACGAGAGTTGGGAGAAGGTAAGCGGGAGGAGCGAGACGGCTGAAACTGAGAATTACAGGTTGAAGGCGGCGGAAGAGAAGAGCCTTGGACTATCGTCGGCAAAGCGAAGGATGAGTTTCCCGAAGGAGAAGACGGCGAAGAGTCCGGCGAAGCGGAAGAGGATGAGTGTGTGATGGTGGAAATGATCGTTTAGGAAATGGGTTTTATGTGAATAAATTTTGGAGTAGAGCCAAACAACTGGCCAGACAACGACAACAAACTAGATGAACCAATACGAGTTAAATGGAAGACGAGGAAAGAACACAAGAAATCACATCGGAGAATTTATTTGCGGGGGACGGAGCTCAAGGGTTGTACTCGATGGGGAGGTTCTTGCGGCGGACCATTCAGTCTCCCTGGAAACACTTGCGGTGCCATCGGGAATGTCGGTCCACTACAGCAAAAATAAACATTTTTTGCTATTTTGTTGTGTTTGGAATCAGGCCTGAGAGCCCGTCGCTGGCTGGTTGCGGCTGCGCCCTTCTTGGGCTTGTTTTATGTATCAACCTAGATCATGCGTGAAAACTAAAACGCTGTAAATTCCTCTCGTCGTCTGCATTATTTCGCACCAATTGTTCACCATTATTTCGCCATCGGCCGCGTTCAAGAGATGAATTTTTTGCGCAAAAAATCTAGATTTGTTACTGTTTCGTCGTAGGTGGCTTTTGGGAACCATCCTTAATAGATTGGAGAACGTTGGATGAGGCCCTCCTTACAGCAACGGGTTACTTGGGCACCGGAGGCACACCTCTGACCCTACGCCCCCAAAAATCGTCGATTTGGCGACCCCTCCCCCTGGCCTGTTTGGAATGTCATTTGTTATTATGTGTCATTAAAGCAAACGTATTCGGGAAGACCTTAAAAAACGAGTGCGATGGCTGTTCCTCCTCTCCAAGAAGTGATTTTCTCCAGCTGCTTCCCCTCACAAATCTCATTTTGACACTTTTACTGTTTTTTTTTCAACGTTGTATCTCCAGACACGTCATTCACAAACCACATATGTAAACATACACATAATCAGTCAATCGAGCAACACATATAAAAGAGAATTCTTGGAGCTTGGAATAAAAAAGGCGCGTAGTGACACAAAATTAGAAATTCTGGAATATGGGGGAAGCTCGAAGGCGGATGAAAGCTACAGAGAAAAGAGGAAAAAGAAGAGTAGTGAATATCGAAGAAGATCTGGGGGAGACGGGAACTCGGTTACTCGTAGACAAAGAGAAGATTCGCGAAAAGTGAAAAAGTGGAATTCGAGAAAGGTCGTTTCTTATAGAAATCTGAAGAACTGTTAGAATTCTTTGAATCGAGCGGTGTCGAAGAGGCTGAAAGACTACGCGGACCGCGAGGGCCGCCGGAACTGGACGCGGAACGATTAGAATTTTGTGCGGAAAGTGGCAGAGGAGGAGAAAGAGAGAACGAAAGACGACGGATTCGTTAGCTGAATGTCTGGAGGCAGTACGGAGGGTGGGTGGGATACAGTAGTTCTAAGCCACCACGTAGTGATGATGCTCGGGTTCGGAGGGCGCCTGCGACGAGTTCGAGAGGGTCCCACAGGAAGTGGAGTGCTTTATGGGAGCTTTGATGTTCAGATCGGTCATGTAGGTTACGGGCTCCTGCTGGGCGCGTTCTGAAACAGGCAACCGGGTTACGGTATCCATGCAGGTGGAACTGACACGTTGGGTCCACACGATCTCCTGAGTTCTTTTAGGGGGTTTATGCCTGGGTATTCCGACCTAAAAAAGGCAGATAACATGCGTGGATAGGCGTCAAAAGTTAGAAGAGATCGTGTCGGACCCAGAGCGAGAAGCGGACTTACCGCAGTAGCGCATGACTTCTCGGAAGCTGTATTGGGAGATGTCCACACGCTGGTTCGTCCACCAGTGCTGCCGGACGTCGTTGACCGTCGCGCGAGATTTCGGGTCGCGCTGGAGGAGCCACGAGAGCACCTGGTAGAGGCCCTCGGGGATGTTCGTCGGCAGGTCGATCTCGGCGCGTACGGTGTCGTTTACGGTGAGAAAAGGATTGTTGTAGAAGACCAGCGTGTAGAGCAGAACTCCGAGCGACCACATCTCGAGTTCGGGACCCCGGTAGCGGTTTCCGATAAGAACCTCGGGGCTACAGTACTCCATGGTGCCGCAGAAGGTGGAGAAGCGGAGGTCATCGCCGAAGAAGGCGGCCGAGCCAAAGTCGATCAATTTGCAGCAGAAATTCTGGTCGATGATCACGTTCTCGTCTTTGAGGTCGCGGTGGACAATGTGGTTCGAGTGCAGGTAGTTCAGAGCGCTCACAATCTGAAACAAGCTTCATAAAGGGGTAAAATTAGATTAAAAAGTACCTGGCGGAAGATGTAGCTGAGGAGCTGCTCGTCCATCTTGGGCTGGTAGTCGATGAACTCGAAGAGGTCCATACCGATGCCGAGCTTTTCAATCACGAGCTGGTAGTGGGTCTCGTTCTCAAACACGTCGAGGCACTTCACGATGTTTGGGTGGTTCAGGGTCTCCAGCAGATGCACTTCGATCGGGATCATTCGGTCGCCGCGCTTCCGGCTTCTCGTCCATCCGTCGGGGAGCACTTTTGCTTTGCAAATCAGTTTTGTGATTGCGAGGAGGCCCGAATCCTTGCGCGCCGAGAGGCGGACGGAGCCGAAGGCGCCGTTTCCGATTACTTGGAACGTGTCGTAGTATTTCGAGTACTCGCCCCGGATGGATTCGATGTTGCTGTCGGCAACGGTCACGATCGGTTCCACGGCTTCTTCCGCGGGGTCCTGCACGGACCTGTCGTGGTTGTTTGAGGGCAGGTGGACTGGGTCGCTCGGATTTCCGTTCTCCATGGCGGTCGTCGCCTCGTTCTCCTCGAGCGTCGGTTTCGGGTCGAAGAGGCCAAAGTCGGTACTTCGGTCGTAGTTGATTGTCACCGACCACAGCGCCGGCGTCCCTTTCACGTCCACGCGACGCACTTCGAATCTCACCGCTGAAAACTTTTAGTTTTAGGGCTGCTAAAATAGAAATCCACTCACGTATCAGATTCTCGTCGTTGTGCTTCGCGAGGCCTCGGAAGACGCCCTCCTTGATTCCTCCGCGCTTGCTGTCCTTTCTCAGGTTCTCTCCCAGGAACTGTGCAATCTCGTTCTCGCTCAGGAGGCCGGGTTCTGTCGGATCCTGCATCGGTAATTCGGGGAATACGGTAGCCGAGCTGGTCGAGGGTCCCTTGGCGCAGTCTTCCTCGTCCGAACACTTCGACGAGTTGTCCGATTCGATTGTATCCAGGCTGATTTTGGGGAATTTGGTGACGAGGTCCGAAGAAGATGACCGGAGGGTCTTGGCCATTGGAAGATCGAGACCTAAAAGGTGTACTGAATTCAGATAACAGAGGGTTTCTGGGACTTACAGCTATCGCTGGAGCAGCGGGCGAGTTCCGGGTCGCAATCTTCGCCTCCCTCGTGGAGGTACTCGTAGAAGGAGGGGATCATGTCGGTGATCTGAAGGCTCATCTTCCGGGACTCCTGGGGGTCTCGACCCGTCAGCGCCTGGAGGAAATTCTCGTTGAAAGAGTAGAGAAGGCCAGACTCGGTCATCGTCACCATTCCGTTCACGGCCGAGAGCGCACGGATGTTCACCACGAACATCTCCGGTTCATTTGCTGAAAATAAAAATTCTTAAATTCTGTTTTTTTTTTGTTTTTTTTTAAGTGTCCCTCTCCTGAATACCCGTGCCAGGAATGCCCGATCCCCCGTCAACCTGTGCCTCTGCGTACTTCCGCGTTGCAAAACTCTTCCTCCTCGTTCTCGGTCATCAAATCCACCGCTGTGGAAACATCAATCGGAGAGTCAACAGAGGGCACAAGGCACCGACTCTGGCTGATGTTAATCGATGGAACTGTGTTGCTCTAAGTAGTTTTTTGGCCGCAGGAAAATGTCAAAATTTAGAGCACAGAGAACGAGGAAATGAAAGTGGAGAAGTTCCTTTGGTGCTTGGAAGACACGAGTTAAATTGAATCTGGGTTGGGAAGCTTTTAGATTAATGAAAGGGGTTTTTGGAATAATCTTGGAAAAGAGATGTTTGGTTGAAGCTAATCTGCAGAATTCGTATCGCAAGCCCTTAAAAACTTACTGGAACGGTCACGTTCGGCGGTGACGACGGCAGTTATCGGAATCGAGTTTCCTTTGACCCCCAACGCGCACACGTGCTGCTCCAGTTTATCCGCCTGCTGGTCCAATTTTAACGCCGGGATCAGCTGTTCCAGCTCGGTTCCCAGAAGGTCTCGCATAGAAATGTAGCCGAGCAGCGAGGCCAGCGAGTCATCGACACGGAAGATTCGGCCCTAAAAAGTGGTTGAAAGAGATAGGAATGGATCCTAAATTTACCTTGGCACCCAGAGTGCACTGGATGTTGACCGCGTTGATCTGCTCCATGAGGATCAGCCATCGGCGCGCGGTAGTGCTTTCGTTCTGCGGATACCCGGAACGCTCAGTCAGCGAGCCGTTTGTGGGCGAAGAGCGCATCTGTTCGCTCGACGGCGTCCGACTCGAAGACGCGCCGTTGTTGCATTGCGTCGAGTCCTGAAAGAACGAAGAATGACTCAGCGAAGAATTCTTGAGAGGAGACTAGAAGGATCGAGAGAGGAAACAGGTTCGAGTCTTGTGACAAATAACAAACCTTTGATAGCATTCCTGAGAAAGCCGGAAGGGCAAAAAGGGGTTTAGTGGACTTTTTATGGAGAGTGGGCAGTTTATGGACTAGATCTGAGTAACACGAAGCTGTGAGTCATGTGGGAGCGGAGGGGGCGGGAGACGATGATTTATGAAAACTGTTTACGAATTCGTGTTTAGATCAATGGTCGAATTCACGAGAAAAAATTAATTAGCCGAAAGGAACCCACCGCCATAAATCTGATTTTGTGGTCGATCTCTAATGGACAGTGCAGGCTATCGACCTAACGACGAACGAGTCGAAGGAATAATATTTTCGTTTTCAATTTTCGTCATTTAAAGATAGCGACTTTCCGGTTAAAAGTGCACAAATTCAGGTTTCTTTTAATTGGATGAGATTCGACTTGTTGCGGAAAATACGCATTTTTGTGTACTTTCTAGAGATATTGAAGCTGTTCTTCAGTTTGAACTGAATCCTTTTTTGGGTTTTAAAAGTGTGCTTTAAAAGTGTTTGCTGCTCTAAAGGGTTTTCAAAGTTTTAAATGGAAGTGGTCTTCCAATTTCCGGAAATTATCCGTAGCTATAAGAACCGCACCCGGGAGACCCATAAGTTGATAATCTAGTCTAGCCACCTTAGTACACATAAACCACTCCTACACGCGTCAGTTTCTCGTTTTTCCGACGTTGTTTTTTAGTTCTTGACGTCAACCCGAAAACATTTTGGATTGGGACATTTGAGCTGCTTAAACCCGCTGACCTTTTAGAACGCCACCCACATCAAAAGATTACAAAACAGGGAATTAATCAAGTGACGTTTGAAGGCAATAAATAAATTATGCGGACAAAATGCTTTTTAGGTCCGTGGGAGCAGAGGATCTCCGAATAATTGAGTATTTTGGAATTTGGGAGTTCAGAATCTTGAAGAGTTCAAAGAAATTTGAGGAGCTTTTAAGTGAATTTGAGTTCTTATAAATTTCTGTCATTTTTACGCACCATTTGTTTGCTAAGATTTATCTGAGAACTGTCTTCTTTTCACGAAAACCATGTTGACTAAAGATTAACGTTTGACCTCTGATTTTTTGATTGTTCTTCAAAAATCGCTGGTCTTCTTTTTTGCATTTGAACAAACATTGGACCCAAGATCAAAAATTCGAAGAACGGTGTCTCTAGTTTCCTCTAAGCCACCCGCAAAAAAATGAATAGTTCATCTTCAAAAGCTCCGCTCGAAAACGCAACATCAAAAAGAGCAAAACACAATCACAAAGCCGAAATAAACGATAGCACAACTCACTTCTTGGTCGTTGTTTCCGTCCCGCTCGACCATCGCGCACAAGTAGGGACTGTAGGCAGCACACGTGGATTTGCTCCGCAGAGGCGGAAACGGGAGTGCGGCCGGCGAAGGTATCTGCTGCGTCGACGTAGAATTGTTTGCCAAAACGGCAGCCGAAGTGGGGGAGGGCTGCTGAGCTGGCTGCGGTGACGACGTCACACTGAAAGAGGAGACGCGATGAAAAGACGCACTTTTCGGCAAATAGCAAAAGACGGGCGAAACTGTGCCTTGCACGCTATAAACAAAAACAAAGTGCTTCCTGAGTTGCGAGCGAAGGAGGAGGGAAGCGTCCCTGGGGACTTCCCTGTTTTGAAATTTCGTTTTTGTAGCCAGAGGTCAAAAGAACAAAAACAAGTGCAAAGATGGAAACGCGACCAGCCGTGAGGGATGAGGAAAATGGGGAAAAGTCCTGGGAAATCCGGAAAGGTCATGGTGATAAAAGTCGGAGACGACCTGCCGACAGACTTTTGCACTTTGTGGGCGAAGATCGATATAATACTCAGTTTAGGTGATGTTTGGGAGAATCGTGGAAATGAATTTGTAGGAAGGCTGGGGTGGCTTTGGGGGTCTACTCCAAAAAACAGTACCAAAACCAAAAATAAATACGACACAAAACACGAAAATCCCAGATTAAAATAGTGCTAGGCATGTTTGGCTTTCAATCTACCACTTACAATAATTCAAGGCTCCCTAAAAAGCCACTGCCGTGTATACTTTTTGAACTCATTCCGAAATCCGTTCCTTCGCGTCTAGTCTTTCAACTGCGTTTCCCGTTTTGACCCGCCCAAATTTGTCATTCAACTAACCAAGTCTAACACGTCACGGACCCATTGACACTCCCCTACGTCCTCCTACGCTCCACAAACCTTTTCCAGATCTCCAAGGCACGCGTGGAATCAATTGCGAAATGTTTTAAAGAGGCTCATAATCGCTAAAGAAAAGACGAAACGCGTTCCCATCTCCACTTTCACGTCATTCCGTGGCCGACGGATCCCGCCCGATCTGCGTTCTAAGCGTTCTTCGAGTTTCTAATGCGCAACAACGTGAAGTGACGTAAATGGGCGAAAAGAAAAATAGAGAAACAACGTCGAGATTGTGTTTTTCTTTGGTTAGGTTTTGAGAAATCGGACGCGTAGTCGAGGAGTGCGAATAACAATTAAATGATTAGATGGACTAGGATAAAGTGACTTATAGGAAAAGGGCGTGAACTTTGACTTAGAAACAACAGAAGACGGCTAATTACGTAGGAGACGCTAAGACAAAAACAAGTGGAAGAATTTGGAGGGAATTCATTAGATAAAAATGTTAAAAACAAGGTGAGTCATGGATCAAGGATTGGATGTTGCCTAAAGGGGCAAGAGAGGACCTTGACGATCAAAAATTGAACGCAGAAAGTGGTTTAAAAAATGTAAACCAAATAAAAGGAAACCCGCCACATAGATGCTATCAGCCAATAAGATCACTAACTGCCCTCGCCACACAGGAGGACAACAGAAAATAAGGAAGCGGCCCGAAAACATAAAGAGTAATCTACCGGGAATTGGTCATGTGTCGTCTGGACACCTTTACGCTCTAAGAGAGAACTGCCTACAAACAAGTGACATTGACTATATTCAAGAGTAACTTTAGGAAACACAACTCAAACCTAGAACCAATACTTAATTTTCGCGACGTAAGCACGTGGCTCAAATCTAGAACTACCAAACAATATCCGAACGCGCAAATCGATGGAAAAAAACACATCAGCTGCGTCGTTCGTCCACTCGCTGACCAGCTGGCACACAACCGGCCCTCGTCCACCCGCTTCAATTGTGAAATTTGTTTACGTCGTCGTCCCCGCGGTGTCCGTCCCATGACTCAGGAACTGCTCCTGTCTTTCTTCTCCCTGGACCGCGCTCGGTTATCTCTTCAGAATCCGAACGCCAGACAGCGCGTAAACAATCGACGTCTCACTGGGAACCGGTAGTGGCGCGCCGCCGTTGGCTATTCATGAGAAAAACTCCGATTCTTTGCCCTAGATACAACCCGTAAACAAACAGAAGCAGGTGTTGGTAGTTTTACTCATCAAGCATTCAGCACTCCAGGAAGAAAGCCCGTTTTGCTGGGTTAATTAGGAAACGGGCAATTCTAGAGTAGGAGATAAGGACTCTGAGGACGACAAGCGTTTTCGCGAAATTCGACGAGGAAGCGCTTGTAAACAGCCTTTTGCAAATTGTACGTTTAGGAACACTCACTTGTTATTACAATATTAACTAATCCGAGAACATGGAATTTAAAATGCTCTCCACAAAGCGTCTTTGTGCAAAAGCTGCTTTTGTCCACGAGCGAATTTCATGTTTACGATACCACACTCTAAACAAAAACAGAAAATTGGAGTCATTTTGAGAACGCATGAGATCGGTGCCAGGAGCACTTGTTGTGAGAGCAAAGAAAACGTTTTGAGGAGAGGAGGAAAATAGTAATTCAGTTAGTATCTGATCTCGGAGGTTCGGAGTATTATGAATATTTTATGAGATCGAACTACGCGAATGCGCAAAAAAGAGCTATGAAGATATCGTATGATGGAAGCGACAAGTAGCAAGCAGCAAAAAATGGGTTTGGACACTCAGAAAATGCAAAACGACCACACAAACAATGGAAATATAAAAGACTTGACAATAAATTTATTAGTTCATTACATTTTACGGTCAAGATCGGCTACCATCAAAAATTTTTGCCTATCGCTTCTATAATAAAAGAGAACTGTTTGTGGTTCTGTTCGCCAAAATTTTCGGGCGACCAGAGACCGTCGTCGACGAGACTATACCTTGACTGAGTTCAATGTTTTAACACTTTTTTTCGCTTTTTGGAGTAGTTTTTGGACGTGTGAGGCCGTTTGCAGGCTTACTCACACGTTTCGGTTCGGTTGCGGCATGCACTAGCTAATCGCAGTTTTACCGTTTGTAGTACTGTTGTCGTTGTAGTCGTTGTTTTACACCACTACCAACGCGCGAGAGTGCTTATAAAATAATAAAACCGTGCGTCGAGGAACGAAAAATTCCAAGTGCACGAAGAATTAGTCGCAGTATTGTAAAATTGAAACACGCTTCACATGCCTGAAAGTTGATTAGCTGACACATTCATCAATCAACACATATTGCTGTCATGTGAGGCTGCCTTCAAAAATTTCTTAAATTGGAAGACGATCCAACCAAAAATATTTTTAGAGTTGAAAAATGATTGTTTTAAAATTTAAATTGAATTAAAACAAAGCCTTATGATGGAAAAGGGCGACAAGCATCCAAGAGCAAAAAATTGGTTATGGATGATCAGAATAGGGAAAGCGTAAAAAAATAAAAACATCAAATTATGTACGCAGAAATTTCAAGCTCGAAATGAAATGCCGTCAAAAATTTTGGATTGCTCAAGAGCATCGCAAAAAAGAGTCGCAATTTAGTAAAATGAAAACACGTTTTACATGCTTAAATCAATTTGACAACGCATAATTTTCGTTCATGGATGGCTATCGCCTGAAATCTCTTAAACTGTAAAACACTGCCGGAAAATTCCGGTAACATTATAAGATCGAAATTGAGATAGTCTTCAGCGAAAATTAAAAAACGCGTAAATTTGAAAGTCAACATTGGCTACCTGCAAAATCAGGAAAGAAGTGATTCTCATTCTTACGGAACCTTTGATAATGTAAATCCAATATGAACTGAATCATCCTTCGATCTATATCCGACCCAAAAACTAAAGGAAAAAGGTTCCGTTCCTATCTGCGACAATCTCCAACATAAGAAAAACCGCTCAAAACCATTCGAGTGCGTTCTAGATAAAATCGAGGTCCAAAGTCTCCTCGTGCTGCTTGCAGTCGAACCAAAAGTCAATAAGAAGAAGGCGAGTAGAGTAGACGCCAACTGACAACGCTGTAAACCACGAACAATTCGCTGTAAGACCTTCGGCGACACCCACGGCGAGTTAACCGCGCGAATTCGGAGACAGTTACGAGGTCACTCCCAGCGCTGCTATTTTTAGCAAAATTCTAGAGGGGTCTTTTCGAAGGGGATCGTGTCAAATATTCAGATTGTGGCCTCACGAACGCACGTCGAACCAGTTGGCGCGTTCCCGAAAGTTGGCGCATTCCCGAAAGTGGACGCTCAGCCATTATTTGCTCTGACCCCAGCCAGCTTCGGGCGGGCGTCTGGTCCCTTTTTCGAGGCCGAATTTAGTTTTCCCGAACGCGGCGAGCGCAGCACTAAGCAAGCTAAGCTCGCGACGGGATCGTTAGTATCGATCGTGGCTGCACGAAGAACGCCGACCGACGCCCGGGGCACGCGAATTTGTGGTTGCGTCGGGCCGCCGCCCGCTGCGGGACCGCCGTCTGCGAGGAGGCCGCGAGGATGCAAATGACGAATTAAGGGAACCCTCCCAGACGGGATTCTCGGAATTCGCTTGTTTGTGGCGTGCTCAAGTGTGCGGTAAACAAATTTCAAAATTGGTAAACGGAACGAAATTCGGCAACGAAAGACGAAATTTTGCGTGGAAATGAGTTTTGAAAAGGTTCAGAAAGTGGAAAAACTATTCTGCTTTGATGTGTCAACAACAATACGGAAAATGCAGTTCAAACATTGTCAGTTCTTGAAAGAGCTTGATACTCGACACCAAAGCATAAGACGAAGGACTGTTTTCAGGGGAACAAAAGTTACGTATCAAAGTAAATCATTTTTTAAAGAGCGAAATAAGGGTATTGATGAGAACCAAAAAGGAGGACGGCCTCAACGCGACGCCAAAAATAATTGAAAACCAAAACTTCAATTTGCTTTGTGAAATTAAAAGAATTGTAACCAAGTACCAGTTAGGCAAACCTTTAAAAGCATGTTTGAAAATCACAATTAGCGAAATCTATTCTTAAGATCTGGCTGGATTTGTCAACAACAACACAAAAAGTAAAAATACATTGTTTAAAGAGCTTGAGAGTCGGATAACCAAAACGAAAAGGGAAAAAGTGAAATGTTTGATTGCAGAAATAGTTAGAAAAGGAATGAACAACCTTGTCGACGAGGCAAAAAATAAACCAGTTCAAATCCACACAGTTGGAGGGCAACTGGGTGCAATTAAATCGAAAGCTTCAAATTTTGGTACCAAATTTTGAGTAGTCTCTAAACCTTCAAGAAACCTTCACCAAATTTTGAGTAGTCTCTAAACCATCAAGCAATTAGCAAATCTCTAGCTAATCTAACAACACGCTTGCAGTTTTTCACGAGTATCACTGCAAAATATCCTCCAAAATGCACGTAGGACTGACGTCGTTTGTCCTTGTGAACAGAGCTCCGCAGAGGCTTTCCCAGTGGGCGCCTGTCATTCCAAATCACAAAAAAGTTAGGTGGAAAAAATTACGTGTAAATCAATTAATAAACTAGATAAGCAGAACCCCAAAACACTGGAAGAACATATATTTGTCATTCATGATTGTGTTTCATGATTCTGTGATCTCGAGAAATTTAGAGAATTCTCAACTTTCAACTAAACACGATCATCCACGCCCTATCTACGCACAAATCGGATCGCCATTTACGAAGTCCGGAAGCCCGGTCAGTCAGCCGATGACATTTAGATAATACAGCTGGATCCACTAGCGCATCTTCCGCTCCCAGCAGCCTCCTCCGCTCGCCCGGCGTCCGCGATCAAACAGATCACACACACGACGCCGGCTGCAAACGGGTTTCGATTTTATGCGCCGGCGCCCGGGGGCGCTGTTAACGGCCGAGCGGGGGAGTCGGCGGAAGAACACAAAAGGCACGGCTACAAACACAGGTGGATCTGGCAAAAAGCGAATAAATGAATTTGAAGGAGTGTGCTAGAGCGCTGCGTGACAAAGGGACTGTTGGGACGGTGACGTCGACGGGAGGCGCGACTAGGTACACTCGACCGCGGAAACGGCAAAAGAGGATTAGGAATTGGAATCGCACGAAGGCCGCGCGACTGGTTTGTCTTGGCCAAAAGCCGAAGACGAAAAAGTCGTGTCTAAACGGATTTGAAGTGTTTTGCGAGAAACCAAGAACCAGAGTGATGTCAGAAGCGCGAAAAAAGTAACCCACTTCCCTATTTCGAAAATCCCAGTCCCACCAGAACGGTCCCGCGCCACAAAACAGCCGTGCTTTTAGCCTAAATTGTTCCGCTTATGTGACCGAAGACAACATCGGAAACTGCAGAAGCAGAAAACCATCGTCCTTCGAATGCATTTTAAATGGCAGACACTCGAAGAAGCGGTTCTTTTACGTAAACTCACGGACGTCGACAACAACGTCGGTTCACGCGACCCCGGAGAATTCTCCCAAGTCGGAAGTCGTCGATCTGTCTGCTTACAGTTAGGGACACTTGAAAGACGTGTTTATCCAGTGTGAGCGGAGATCAGCTGATACGCGCGAAACAACCGATCGACGTCAAACAGACCGAAACGAAGAAACCAGACGGGGAAAAGAGACGAGACGGCCTTTAAGTGCTGAATTCAATTAAGACTTTGGGCAAAGCAGACTGACTGACTGACAAAACAGACTGGCAGAGAAGAAAGATATATTTTGGAGTCTAAAAATCGGAGAGTTCCAGTTTAAAATGAGATGAACCCAAAACGTCCTTATGCCCAGTAACCTGTACACAAAAATTAACGTTGCATAAAAATACTATTTTTGACGCAATTACGCACGCAAAAGTACTACAATGTCCGTCTAAATTCTGAATTAAATTTCCTTTTAAATTTAAACTTTTTGAGCAAAGAAATATCAGCAAGAAAACACAAATTGTTGAGTTCAACTTTAGGACAACTCTCCGAAACTTTCAAACAACGCCATACATCAAAACCTGAACTCAAACAACTTTCAAATTTAAAAACTGCAGGAAAATATAAATTAAATGTAAAAAAAACCTTAAAAGTTTCATAATTCTGGGAGGAGCCCGTGCACAGCAATCAAACCTCGTTGAATTTCGCGAGCACCAGAATCGGAAGCCCTATTCATCTTGATAAGCAGGAAATGATCAATTCAAAACTGCTGTAAACAAAATAAAAATTGAATGTCGACAGTGCATTTTTCAGTTTTTAAAACCAACGAGCTCAAGATTTTCTAAGTTTCAGATCATTCGAAGACACCTTTCTTGAATGCTGATTCAATTAGTTCGCAATCTGCGACTCCATTCAAAGAACATCCACAAAACTTGGCCTTTCGAATCTAGAAGCCCTTCAGTACAATGCCATAAATCACACGTTACCAAAAACCCAGACAGAACAGCCACGCCCTCAGCCTGCACCCACTCCTATTTTCGAAAATCCCAGACACCACAACGTGTCCCAGCGTCAAAAGTCGGCAAAAAGCGTCCGCGTGGTGCACACAAAACTTGAGCGGTCGATTGCACCGCGTGCAACTTGACCGCTCGCCAAAAAATTTGCAAAAGGCCGCGACCATTTTTTGCGGCTCGGGCGTGCAAACCGTCCTCCGACGTTGTTCTTTGTCCTTTACACCGAAACAAAGCGTCGATGCGAATCTTATTTATGCAAAACGGGGGGGGGGGCAGACGCAGCGCACTTCGGCGACGCTTTAATGTTTTTATGCGGTCGACCACGATGGAACAAACGCATGGATGAAAAATGTGAAATATGATCATTGTGAGTCAGAGCGGGTGCGAAGAACGGATGGCGACGCAACGGAGGACTAAGCGGCGTTGAGAAGGATTGGAGTCGAGGATTAAAGGGGTTTGCGGAGTTCCGATTGGTGTAGCAGAGATCAGAGGCGAGAAAAAAATGTTTCGGTTTGTTGGAAATGTTAATCCGATGGGACTGAGAAACCAGATATGTTTTGTATCGCAAGAGAAGGCCGTGAAAGCAGTCGCCAAAAATTTGGACCTAACGAAAAATTTTATGAAAAAATTAGTGACGAATCATCCTCTACTTATCGACAATTAGCCGGTACCGAGACTTGCGAAAGAAAGAGACGCAATGTGACAAAAATTACAAGAAGTTACAAAGGATCAAAATTGACAGAAATCAGAAAAATTCGTTGAAAAAATTGGCTTGTAAAAACGAAGAATTCCGGATGTCCTTTCAAAAATTACGAAACACTAAGAAACACATTTGAATTGAAAATAGGATAAACTATGCAAATCAGATAAACTGCAATGTGACCATATATCAAGAGTAGGAGCAAAAGTGGACAACGAAAACCGGCAAAAATTTGGAATTTGTAAGAAAGTTTAAAAACAAAAAGACATTGACAATCAGCCGGAAATTCCGAAAATACGAATCTGCAAGGTGACAAAAAAGTTACTAGAATTTAAAAGTTGTGTCAGAGAGCACTCAGAAAAATTGGTAGAAAATTCAGTTGCACGTGAGCAAAGATCGCCGGACCCTGTCCAACAATCAAAAAGTACTTTCGCAGTAAATCTAAAAATCGACAAAAACGAACGATGATTACAAATATTAATTTTTGGCTAGATTAAAAATTTTGCAGCGCAGTAGAATGTAGGATACTGAGGCCCCGTTAATAAAAACATAGCACATCTATAAGTCGCCGAAAACAATTGTTATTTTTAAATGATAGCTTTTGAGTTTTTGTAGTACAGCACAGATAACGAGACTCTTCACCAAAAATGTGATATGATTGGGCATTTGTGCGTGGAATACGGAAAATGTGAAATTGAACCAAGTTGTAAAGCAGGCAAAAAGACCAGGACAGCTCCCGAATTTCATCGACAAAAAGTGTATCTTATACGAACAAAAAGCTCAATTCCACGACGTCGGCAAATCAGAACAGAAAACATAACCCCAACAAACCCATCCAATCCAAAATAAACTTATCTACGTGCGCTCGGCACCCGGAGTACCCACAGCACCTTTTCTTCACTCGCGTCTTATCTGGGCGATTCTTATTTTAGCACCAACACAACATCACTTGACTACAGAGTGTCAAACTGCACTGATCACCCTCCTCGTCACTCCCTGACTCCCCAAATCGAGATGACATTTTGGTCGGGGTTTCCGGGAGAGGCCTCCACCTGGCTCTCGGCAAACAGGCTGCCCAGGCGGTGAGGGGGCTCGCGGGATGACGGAATGCGATTAAAAAGAGGGCAAACACGCGAGAGAAATTGCCGAAAAATGTGCAACTCTCGGGTCCAAGGTGCAAACAAACATCACTGCTTAACGGAGTGTTTGTGCGAAGTTGAAAAATACGAAAGGAGACAACGAGGAGAGGAGAAAAGAAGTGAACGAGGAGGGGAGTTCTGTTTAGGAGGAGAAGGGAGAGGAGATAAGGAGAGGCAAAGAAGAACGGACGAAGTTAATTATGGCCTCGAGGGAGGTGTAAACAAAGAAAAAGGTTCGATTTTGCTGTTATCTACTTTGGGCAGGTCGTAAATACAGGATTATTGGGTGATTCGAGTGTGGAGCCATTTGCTGTTATGAAAAATCAAAACGCAATGTTGAGAATCGGATAAATCAGGAAAAGAAGCTCTAACGACAAAAATGAGTACTTTCGCAGCAAGCGAAAATATCCGAAAACCAAAAGCTTTGAAATTTGAAGAAGCCAAATCAAACATGTGTTATCACAAACTACAGGCTCTTGCCACCCAAACCACAAAGTTCTGGATCACACATCAACTAAAATGCAAGGAATTCGATGCACAGAAAAACGAGGAATGTAACTGCACTGGACGACCAATCCACCATAAACCTTCGAAAATGGGTCCAAAAAATGGAGTCCGAGAACTCGTTTCTCTCAGAGATCGCTCCACAACTCAATCAAAGAACGGTCTCATCGACTTCCTCTTCTCGGTCGCGTGCACTTATAACGCGATTTCCGACACCAAGAACCACAAATTAAGCTTTAATCCAAACGGACTGCAAGTAGCAGAGTCTCGTGTGAGGATTCGTCTACCATTTCATCGACGAACTTTTGATTTGGGAGAAAACAAACAAAGAAACGACTGCAATCAAGTCTAGACAGTCAGTACAGACCTAAACACGACTTCGGATCGATCGCGTACCGGACGGAAAACAGCTGACGGCGACGAAGGTGACCCCGATTTCCGATTCACGCCTGACGTCAGCTGACCTCGATGGGAGACGGCGGACGTGGAGGAATTCCGATATTTTAGGAGTGCAAAAAAGGAATTCGGTGCGAAAATTAAGAAGAAAGTGCAATCAATTTGAGAGACCGATCGCGGAAGACGGAGTAATCGGTTGGAGCCGTTTTGGGTGGGAGCGGTGGCGGGAGGAGCGGAGAAGATAAGGATTCCATGGGGAGGAGGGGGGAAGGGTTCAGGTGGGTCAACGTCCGTGATAACATCGAGTGGCGCCCAGTTGCACTCCTCACTTCAGAAAAGAGTTCTCCGCAGTTTTCGAAATGATGACGTGGAGCAGCGGCAGTTGGCAAAGGGTTTGGTGTGATCTTTGTTACTGAGGCGTGTCGGAGAGATGGGTTTGTGTGCACCGAATTTGTAAAAACGGTGATGTTGAAAAATGGTTGTGAGAGGGAGAAGGCTTCTGCTATCATAAACTATGCTTTTAGAATAAATCTTCCAATTCTGAAATCAATTGCGAACAACAAGTTTTTACAAACAACTCAGAAGCCACAATTAACCGCTATGGATCGCACCAAACAGCAGCGGTTCCTCAGCTATTTTTTGGATGTATTTCCATAGCGGGGCGCGTTGCCAAAAAACCATTGACGTGGCGCCGTTAAAAAACAAAATGGCGAAATCGAGGTCCAGAGATCAGTTATGTAAACAGAGCGGTTCGGGGTTCCTTGGCCGCGGTCTGTGGCCAGTTTAGGAGGTTAAAAGCCCGTATTAGCAAAGATCGTTGATCGCGCATTTAATTTTTAAGGAGAGCACTCGTGAATGACGCCACCAGGCTTAAAATAGCACAAATTTTTGTTTATTTGGCATTTAGTGATATTAAACCTTGGCACTTCAAAGAGAGTTTACGACTTTACGGACCTTTTAAAAATGTTGTAAAATTTGAAAAAAAACCGGAACACCAGAATATTTTAGGAGTGCACTTGTGGATAGAGCCGATTCTTCTACGGCTGCAAATTAAGGTTATTGTTACCGTGATTACTCTTAAAACACGAAGTATGGCTTGCTCAAATGCTTGTCAATGTCCAAAAAACTTTGATCGCGTTTTATTGGAGATGAGAGAAGCAGTTCCAAAGAATGCTCTAATAGACTTTATTTGAAAACCCAGTAGCACCAGTTCCGAAAAATGCCGAACCTTGATCCGTGACTCTCGCACCTATTTTAGCTGTTTACCCCCAACTTCGCTCGTCTAGACAAACTAATTCCATTACGGCTTTATTCCTCACGGCTCAGGCACTAAATTTGATAAGCATAAAATGTACATGCACACATAAAAAGGAACATTCCGAGCAGAATGTGCCGCCAGGCGAGTTCGGGAAAATTCCCATTTCCCGTCTCGCCGTCGCTCGGTGCCGTGGTGGCGAGACTGCATCGCCGAGAACAACAAAAACAGCCTCCGAGGACTAAAATGCGACAGACACGTCGAAGTCGTCCCGGGGTAAACACGTCCCGCCGTTCTCCCGACCAAAAAGACGCCGTCTGCGCGTCTGCCGACGAAAATGGAACCTCCGAACGAAGTGGAGGAGAGCGCAATTAGGTGATTCATCGCGGCGGACGAAAATGGAGAAGTTGAGAATAGTTAGATTAGGCGGCGGAACCCGTTAAGTGGCGAGAGAGGCGAGATGGCGGGAGCGACGATGGCAAACAGTCGCTGGAATTTGCAAGTGGGTACGTAGGGAGCCGAAACTTTGTTAGCAAAAGTGGGAAGATAATTGTGGAGGGGAGAAATGTTGCAGAACCATTGCTGGAACGGATGCCGTTTGCGCAATGAAATGGCAGTGGAAACTGTAGAAGAGATGGGATTTGAAAATGTGCCGAAAAATTGATTTGGAAACTGATTGAGGGCCAACTGCTTGTAATATGCTAAAATTTATGACGAAGAGAGGACCGAAAAATGACAAAAATTATTCTTAATGCTGAGGAACAATTAATTCTAAGTTCTATAGAAGAGATGGGATTTGAGGATGTGGTGAAAATTTGATTGTGATTAAGAAAAGGCAAACTGATATGCTGAAATCGTGGAAGATGCCAGAGCTGACAAAAATGGAGCTTAAAAAATGTTATGAAAGCTTTACGACGAATTGAAACTGAAAAAATTGCCTGCAAATCGTGTTTGTGATGTGCTAGAAATAACTTTGCAATGGAAGGAGAAAGAAGAAGGCAAAAATTAGGTCTTCCAACATTAAATGGTAGTTCCAACTTGGAAGGAAAATGTAAAAAGGATTGATTTTGAAATTGAGACAAGGCCTTTGCAGAATTTAACAAAGAGAGTAGTGAGAGCGAGCAAAAATTACGTTTAAACAAATTAAAGCTTCAAGATGCTGCATAGAAAATATAAAACAAACTCGAAAAACCAAAAATTAAAAATGGTTTTGGAAATAAATGCAATGCCACTAAGCGGCTATCTGTAAACTGTGCTCCTGGAAGAATTTTTGTGATGCGTTAGAATTTAAGAGAAACGAAGAAGCGGGAAAAGACACAAATTATGTTTTAAAGATGCAATAGCTTCACAGCGTGATGCGAAGTTAGCGCCGAGTTGACGCCGATTTTCAAATTAGTTTAACAGAAAATTATTCAAAAACAGAAAAGGGTTTGGTGAACACTGCAATTAGATTGTTTAGTAAGGCCTCAATTGAAAAATGTCAAACTGTTACTACTGCCAAAAGTTATAAGTTGAACACTTAAAAGGATAACGCCGCTTGCGGCCAAAAAAAGTTTTACGGTTTGCATTTAAGGTTCTAATATTGCTTTTGTTGTGGCGAACAGCGACGGTCAATCTAACCTTTAAAAATGCTTAATCAGTGCTCAGTGTTCTCAGTTTCTCAGTTCCAAGTTCCATCAAAAATAAAACTTATCACTAGAAAAGATTTTCCTGAAATCGTCGAAATATCCAAACTCTACAAAATCTACCAAAACCCACGTCCGAACTGACCCACACCGTCATAAACGCCGCTCCCATCCATCGCATATGCCATTCGGCCGTTCATAAATAAACAGTGTCGCCTCCGCCAAAGAACGCATAACGCAAAAACGTTTCCGTAACAGTCGGTGCAAGCGAATATTCGCATTTCTCATCGGATCCTCATCGCTCGTGCCGGTGACCATAAATCCTGGGTGGAAAGAGTCACCGACAAATTGAGAGTGAGGATTTGGAACAGAAACGGACACAGAATTAAGAGGGTTCGGACGCCGGCCCGGAATGGCGAGACTAGAACATGGAGAAAAGAACGTCTCAGAGATCGCTTTGCACGTGGTCTATTTTTGGTATGTGATGTATGCTAGTTGATAAGACGATTTGGGGGTGAAAGGAGGAGAGGAGACCGAATTAGAAACGCCGACATTGGGGAACGAGGAAACAAGGATCAAGGGAAAATGTGGGAAAACTAAAAATAAATAAGCGAAAAAGGGAAAATAATAAAAAGGGATGAAAAGCTCACAAACTGGTTGCTTGAAAGGACGCGAAGTGCCACCGCAAAACATGGAACCATTTGATTTTGAATTGGTTCCAATGAAGATGTTTGAAATTTTCAGTTAATTCTTAGGAATTATTAAAATGTGCGTCGCCTGAATGTCCAAAAATATGTTGAGCCAACTGTCTTGATATAAATAGCGTGTCGCGTCAATTGTCCAAAAATATCTCTATTCTCAACTTTTTCTCTGTTTTTAGCCTGCCCATTACTCCAACAATTCTCTGATCAAACTCTACCTGGGAAAATTCGCGTTTTTCATCGAGAACAAAATCTTGAGCAGAGTGCCAGCGTGCTGCTGCAAAGCGCAACAATAGCTGGTCATTTTGTTCGTTTTCCTGTCTCCGGCAACGCTTCAAGCTAATTCTATCGCCTTTGGCAACCGGACTTCATCTGAATATACGTCGTTCTGGGTGTCGGACACGTGAACGAGAACGCGGACAACGCGATCCACGTGAGGTTGACGCAGCGGAATTTTGTCAGTCAGGGTTATTACGATAAGGCGCTTAAACATTGTCAAGAGCGAGAATAAAACTTATAAGTAGATTTGACGCTATTAATAAGTGATTTATATCTGTTCTTGAAGCGTATTTAAAGGTACAAAAGCGGTTGTTTCATGATTTGATGCACGCAGAAGTCTACTTAATTTTTTAAGGGTGCTAAGAACATGAATCTCTTCATATTATGTTTCCTGTCCAAAGAAAAATCTGTCTAGACTCCCGCCAAAAAGTTTCTCGGCAATTCCTCATCGGACGCAAACAAACGCGCCAAATCCATTGTTTTCCCTTTCCGGCTTCTTTTCTCCTGCTCGCAATTCCACTTAACTCTTCTTTCTCCCGACTTTCCTGACGTCGGACTTGACGTGCAATCCGGATTCCACGTTTCAAACACCAATTCCAAACATCTCCGAATCCCAATCCATCACAGGAATGTTACACAGCTGATCCCGTTTGAAGGATGCGTAAAACGCAAAAAGTGGAGCGTTTCCTTTGTTTCAAAAAGTCGCCAAGCGCGAGCGACCTAATTTGGGAGAACCGAAAAATTGAGATAAAACAGCGGGGTTGAGAAGGGGAAGCAACCGACCCCGGACCGACGATGAAGGTGCACTCGGCCACGTTCCTCGCCTCCGCAGTCAGCGGATGCGCCCTCTTCTGCTGCCTTATTTCCGTTCTCAACATCTACTCGAATGTGCAGGCGATCTGGGATGAGTTTGACACTGAGATCGATGCTTTCAAGGTATTATTGGATTATGATAAACTTGACTGAGAATTCCTTTCCAGAGCACCACCGACGACCTCTGGAAGGACCTAATGACCCTCTCGGCCGGAGTTCGCCAACGTCGCCAGGCCTACGAGGGCCAGCCCCAGCCTCCGAGCCCCAACTACGAGAATCCCACAGCTCCCGTCCAGAAGCCCGCGAGCCCCAGCGCTCCCGGAACTCCGTCCTCCAACGGGCCTCCAAGCATTCCTCCTTCGCTCACCACCGCTTCTGGAGTCGGCGGCTGCCAGTGCCGCGCCCAAAACAAGTGTGCCGCCGGCCCCGCCGGACCCAAGGGAGTTCCTGGGAAACCTGGACCCAACGGAATTCCCGGTCAGGACGGAAAACCCGGAGTGGACGCGGAAGATGCGACGCCGGAACGCCGGAACGGAGGCGGATGTTTCCATTGTCCCGCTGGAGCACAAGGACCTTTTGGACCCCAAGGACGACCCGGAAGCCGTGGGATGGCCGGATCGAAGGGACAAGATGGAATGCCTGGACGCGATGGACAGCCTGGAAATCCCGGAGAGATCGGACTGCCCGGACCCCGAGGACCCGATGGACCTGTGGGACCGATTGGAGAGAAAGGAAACGATGGAGTTCATCCGATCGGACGCCCCGGCCCACGCGGAAAGCGCGGAGAACAAGGACCCGAAGGAGAACAGGGAGACCAGGGTCAGAAAGCTCCTGAAGGACCCGCCGGACCTGTTGGACCCCAAGGAGGTGTCGGAACCCAAGGAGCCCAAGGAACAGATGGACCTCAGGGAGACGAAGGACCCGTCGGACGTCCCGGAAAGGACGCCAACTATTGTCCTTGTCCGACCCGCGGCGAGGACAGCGGAGTCCACGGAAATGGAGGATATGGTCACTAGAAATTATCTTCCTTGGTTTCAGTATATAAAAAGATGAATGAAAGACTTAGCCTTCCAGTTTATAATTTAGCAGATGATAGAATGCATTTAAAGAAACACCTCTATGAGAACAATAGCACCTAAAATGAAGAAACTTTTAAAATGCTAAGCTCTCAAAAATTAATCGAGAAAACGCCAAGAACAGCTCAAAAACGAGCTTCAGGGTTACTGAGCATTTTTCCATCTTCCCATCTTTCGCAAGGTTTCAGCGGAGGAAATTGCAAACGTTTCGGCGCCAAACGAGAGAGAGGAAAAGATTGCCTCGGGCTTCGACGTCCTTGATGACGCAGCCGCCAACGTCGATATCGAATTGGGACTTATGAGAACGTGGTGGTGGAAATGGGGATTATTGAAAGACTGATGGGATTGGCTTAAGAAAAGAGAAAAAAGCGAGAAAAAACGAAACGTGAAAAGGAGATGATTCGGTTGGTCGAAGCGACGGTTCAAGGAAAGCAGCTGGAGGAGGAGGAATCGAGGTTAAATTGGAGCGCGTGATCGGCGGCCCGGGAACCGTAAACACGAAAACCGAGAGTTATGTTTACAGACCGCGGGGGTAAACAACAGTGCAGTTGGAAGAGCTATTGAAGAATTTGGTATAAGTAACAAACCAACCGAGTGTTAAGGAAGACTTTGTCGCAGGGGGTGCCGTAGGTCGACGAGAACACGGCGGAGCCCGTGCGGGAGAACATCTGAAACCTCGAAATAAAAGAAGTTCGCGCTAAGAAGAGAACCAAGATCGACTTCAACGATCTTAAATCGACTTCCCCACTCACCGAGAACTTCCTGTCCGGTCCACTGTCACGGAGCGTGGGCTCGTTAGGACTGGTTAACGGGTACGACCAAACGGAGACCGTAGACTTGTTTCCTGAGGCGTCCACAATGTCGACCTGAAACGAAAAAGCTGTAAAACGTGTATCCAGCCGGTGTTTATGTCTTGATCACCTTGGAACGACTTTGTCTTTTGCTCTTCGAACGCTAGATTGTCATTAATGGAAAAAAGCGTTCGCTAATTTGTGTTCACATGTCAATTTAGGAGGTGGAAAGGGCTTTGACTGTCCTTTAAAAATGGTTTGAAAAGTAAGTTTTAAAAATACACGTGGCACTCTAAAAACTGCGAGTAAAAAATACACATCTGCACTACTGGTCACTACTTCAAATAGTCATTTCACTGCAGAAACCAGCTCACTCCACTTGCACTGCTCTTATCAGCCGGATTTCCAAATCGCGCCACAATATGGAGTCGTTTGCTGTTTTGAAACCCTTTGGATGCCACGTATTTTTGAACTTTTGCTGACCGGCCGTCGGAGTGCGTCGCGTGGAAACCGCGCCACCTAATCGGCGCCCGATAAGAAACTGTTTCAGCGCGGTTTTTGAGGCCATGAGGAAACCGATTTAGAACGAATGATATGTCAGACGGTTAAGAATAGATACGTGAAATTGACGCCAGAAATATCAATAATTTAGATCATGCCCATGGTTCTTGAAGCTAACTTTGGTCATTTTGGGGGATAATTAATATTCCAATTGAATCCAATCAAAAATATTGTTTATTACGCGAGGCCGGAGGCCGCGCGGATTCGAGTTTCAATTCCGGGGTTACTCAACTATTTTTCGTTTTAATTTTGAGGGGTAGTTTGTAATCCAATCAAACTCACCGCTTTCCCGTAGACCGTCTTCATCCTCCCGTTATCCGTAAACAACGCCAAATGCAAATCCGCGTTCGTAGGCGTCTCCCGCACATCTCCAAACTGGTCAAAATTCTCCTTCTCCTCGTTCTTCTGATCCGTAAACACCTCGATCAGCTTCCTCCCAATCAGGCTCTCCCTCATCCCAAACAATCGAGATACGTAGTCGTTTGCGATCAAAATCTCGGTGGTGGCGGAATCCAGTGTGATCACCGCTTTCCGCCGGTGTTTCGTGGCGTTTTGGGCGGAAGGCGGCGGAGGGGCCAAGTTTCCGCTTTGGCTGGAAGCGAAGAGAATCGAGGGAGAAGGACAGATGAGAGCCGTAGAGGGCGGCCGAGGAGTGGTGCACATGGAGGTCATTCCGTTTATTGGGTGGTAGTTCATCGACTGGGTTGACATTGAAGTGCACACTTCTCGCGTGGATCCTCCGCTTGAGCGACGACGACCGTAGAAGGCGGGACCTGGAAGAGCCAGAGGATCTCCGAAATTCAAACTTCAAACATTTAATTTGGACTTTTAAAATAAGAAACTAACAAGACAAAATAAGTCGGGTTAAAGTGCTTCTTGGAATATGCAGTTCTATTCTTTGTTCCCAAAATTGTGAAACCTACAGTACTTTAACCACATGTGCTTCAACGACTCCCGAAAAATTCCTTTCCTTATACAAGGAAGGTAGAACTTATAGCATCAACCAAATTTTTCAACCAACTCACCCATAATGACAGGTCCATGAGGTCCGTCGACCTGCGGCCAACTGTTCATCGGAGTATTCATAAAGATGCTCGAATCTGCAAAATTCTTAATGAGAACCCTAACCGCATCTGGCTGTTTACGACAAAAAGACAAAGTCGCATTGCACAAAGACATTTTCCTAGACGCCGCGCACTGTAAACAACGGAAAAAATTCTAGAAAAACTGAGTGCTAGTAAACAGTAAAAATTTACGTGTAGGCAACAAGCTTAGCCGAGATCTCCGCTCAGAAAAGTGCTCGGACAATTTGGAGAATTTGAATTTTGAGGGAAACATTTAAAGTGAAAACTAGAGAAAACAATCCTTGGAATACGCGCGTAAGGCACACAAAGGAATACGTAGGTAGACAGCGACGTAACTCCGACGCTATTTATAAGGTGCGCATAACTAATGTCGCTGAACTTAAAATCGAGGAGGATTAGCATTCGAGCCTGAAAGGAGGCGGCCAAGATCGGAGATCTCCGATAGCCTCAGGTAAATACACGAAGCGGAGTACCAGGAAATTCCAAGGAATCGTCGTGCGCAGAACGCATAAATAATTAGCCGTTTTATCGCTTTCGGCGAGATCACGCAACGTAATGTTGTTTTCTGCCAAAGAGGACGGAAATCGACCTATGAACGACGTGGGTTTGTTTACAGAGATTGCGTCACGTTGCCAATACACGCGGGTCGGAATTTGGATTGAAATGAGATTCGGGTGGTGCGTGTGTTCAGTGGAATTTGGTTAAGTGCAGGGAGATAGAATAAGGGAGCATGTACTTACAAAATTTGGATTTTTGCAAGAGTGAAAAGGTAAAAAAGCCGATTGATATATCTGCAAATTTTGTGTATAATACAACCCAGTTGCCGAAAGGCGGCGGAAACCATCGCTCATTCCGAAAAGGAAACGGCGGGCTAACGTATAAACAATATCAATCACCAGGAGCAACATGGCGTTCTGTTCGAACTGATTTGCTATTAATGTACCAAGAAAGGTTTGGAAATGCAGCACTTTCGCGGAAGAAAGACGCAATTATTTTTGGCATTCGCCACAATCTGGAGCAAACCAAATTTAAGCAATCTTCCATAGGCAAACATGTGGCCGAAATTATTTGTTAAAAGCTTTGGAAATGAATTCAGAACTTTTTGGAAAATTGAAAGGGAGATCAGAGGAGTCGTTAGAGAAATCCAAGAACGCTAAATTTGCTAATCCTTTATAAACTAAAGGGGAATGATTCAAACATGTTCGTTCGTGCGTCACGAAATCATGTCTGCTGCCTGATTTGCGAGCGGCGGCATACCGTTGTTTCGCAATTGTGGTTTGTCGCACTTTCGCGTGCGGCGAGCGACGAAACGGCGTTTTGAACGCCGGTGGAAGAGCAACGGAGAAAATTTTGAGGGAGCAAACGCGGTTTAGATGAAATTTTAAAAAACGAAACGTCAAGAAAAGCAAGGCGGCTAAGAAAGAATTGAAACACCTCGGCCAAAAAATAGAGTTTCGATTTGTGATAGATATGAGAAACGTCGACACCCAAATGACAAAAATAAAATTTGTAAAGTCGAAATAAAAATATTTCAATTACTACGAAAACTGCGAGTAAGACAGTCTGTTGTGTTCAGAAATATAGTAATAGAACTTTTTTAACATCTAAGAATAGCTATAGCTAAAGAGGCCGTCGTGGTCCAAAACACAAAAATGTCGTTATTATATAAAAGTAATCCTTCAATGCAAATGCTCAATTCTTAAAATTCAAATGCAAACTGACAATCTGCATTCAAAATAAAAGGAGTCAAGTTTCCTCGTAATTAAAAATCTTCCAGTTCACAAGCTACAAAGAACAAAGGACAAACAACTCCGACTCCAAAGGGCAGCACAATAAATTTAACCTCCGCAAAATCCGTTTTTATCGAATTTCACGTGAACAAAGTCCACCGCCTCCTCGCGCCCTTCACACAATCTGCTTAAATTCTCAAAGGACAACCCGCAAAACTTCTCGGAAACCCTCTCCCGAAATGACCCCACCGAGGCAGGCCATTTGCCCGACCCTTATCCGGCACTCAAAAAGGCGCAACATGGGAGCGGCGGCACGTAGCTTTTTAGCGGGCCGCCCAACGGCGCTCATCCCAGGCGATCTCCTTGGATGCGGCGGCGACAAAGTCGACACGCAAAATTGGTGTTGCGAGCGGAGGCCGCGAAAACAGCTGATTGACCGGCGGCAGCAGCGAAGTGGGGCGCAGAAGGCGTCCCGAACGCTCCCGTCCACCCTTTGCTCCGCTGCCCTTTCTCGCACTCCCCTCGTATCTTTGTTATTAGGGCTCGAAATGGACCTAATATGGTCAAATGAAATCCAGCATTGCTCTCGAATCCTATCACGCCGCCTGACGTCATAGTGCAAAAGTGGATTTGGAGTTTTGCAGAAACGCGTGGGGCGCCGAAACGATCGATAATGTTTTGTTTTTGTCTCGCGCTTCCTTTGACGTCCTAAATGGGGCTGCACAGGAGGAGGTGAACCCAGAAGCCGACGGACGGGGGAAGGAGAGCCTCCTGGAACGCACCGGACACCGCGATCTCTCGTGGGCCGGTGTTTGTAGCCTTCGAGAGAAACATGTGATGCAATCACTCGTTCGGAAAAGGTCGTTTTGGAATGGAGACAAAGCGGTGATCTCTGGTGGAAGCGGCGTCTGTTGCTGTCTGGCACACGACGGGACAACAAAGCCGACGAGTGACGCGGCCAGAAGAATTAGTTTCGGGAGCGGAGGATTCTTGCTTAGGAGGATTTGAAAGCAGGAAAAAAAAAACAGAAGTGGAAGAACTCGAGAGTTGGCAGAAGGGGGAAATGTTTCAAAGTGTAGAGGCGAAACGAAAACAAGGAAAATGCGATGAGTGCGACAGGCCTCTGTAGCTTGAATCGGCTTTTGCAATGAAATTAGTTTTCCAGAGGTCACATTGGCCCAAGGAATTCTCGATTAGTACAAGGATTATTTTGGAATTGGCTGTCAAGGAATTCTACCCCGTTCTAGCGCTTTAGAGAATGTTCCCGAACTCCGTTTCGCGATAACCCGATCCATTTCTCAGCATCGCTCACATGACAAGAAAAATGACTTTTTTATGCATTAGCAAAACGAAAACGACAGGAAAGGAAAGTTAAGAATTGGATTCATTTCGCGAAATAAGAATTATCAGCTGTCAGCGAAACTGACAGTTTGGTATAGTTTGGTATACGAGTTTTGGTATAGCGAGCAAACGAGAGAATTGTTGTGAAATTGATCTTTGAGAGTTGTTTACAAGCGGTGTTTGGCGGATATCAGTGCGAGAAGGGTTTGTTTATTGGACGAAGTGGAACGGTCAGAGAAATCGCTGTAAATCGCTCGCTTAAAAATTGTAAAAAAGGAAAAATTTATTCAATTTTGAGAAAAGAGTGAGCAGGGGAATCTTACGCTACGAAATATCTTTCTCGATTCCCTGAAGCCTTCCAAAGCAATCAATGCAACAAACTTCAATGTGTCATCTTTCCAAAAATGACAAATTACGTTTCTTCAAAAACTTTCAAAATTGCTTCAGACCGGGAGGGACCCATATCCTTGAAAAGAAAAACATGTTTTCTCCTTAACGCTCGACTACTTTCATTCAAAAAATGCACGTCACCCGCAATTTTTCAGTTGCTCTGCACATTAGCAAAATACGAAAAAAGACTATTTTGAGGTTTCAATGACGTTGGGCTTGTTTGAGGACGAGCTTGGCGCTAGAAAGAAAATGAGGAAAAGCTGCCAATAAGCTGGAAATAAGAAAACTTTGGAAGAACGTGCAGTTTTAACATACAGTAATAATTCTGCTGTCTTCCCTTTCACGTTCAAATTCACCGACGCTTCCACAATTCAAAAACAAACTTGCACATTGCATTCAAAAATTAAAATTTGCATCAACAAAACTTTTGGAAAAATGAAATTCGCGTGGAACGCATTCAACACTCCCATCGTGATCGTTGTTGAAAACAAAATTGAAACAACAAATTTTGTGAATTTTCAAAATTTAGTTCAACATCATTCAAAGGGATCGTCTTCTCGTTCCCAAAGATAGTGAATCAAAAACCAATATTTGAGAAGAGCTGTAAATGTTTGAGCTTGTTTAAGCGGATCAACCCCTGATTCCTAGAATTCTATCCAGACAAAAAACAACAACAGCAAAATTTTAGTGTGCCAGCTACACACCAGCAAAAATATTTGCGACGTCTCAGCTATTCTCTCATCACTTCTACAGCCATGAAAAACACAGAAAACTTCTAACAGCTCCGTATTTATTCCCAGATTCAATAAGCCGACACCTTCATGGCATCTACAGACATTCCTAATATCCAGCCAGACAGAAGTAAACAAGCAGCATCAGTGCATTCTTCTCAACACGCTCATTTCTTAGCTACTGGCAACAAAAATATTTGCGTCTGCTTTAAAAAACACGAATTCTACAGAGGGGCGCCGACTCTTCCGTTTCCAAAACCGAATTCGCCCTTTTAAGCGAGAAAAGTTAACCACGCGCAAAACGTTACGACATTTGCGTGGCAAATTAGAGTCGCCGAGCGGAAGGATTTGCAATTGGAACCTTGCAGTAGGTGCAGGCGGGAAGGCGGCCCACGGTGATTAATTCGTATGTACGCGTCATTTAGCTCGGCTCAGACGACCGGAGATCTCTGGAACACGCTGGCACATAATCCGGTAAACACGCAAATTGAATCGAGCTAGAAAGACTTCGCGCGAGAGGAGAGGAGCGGAGAGTGCTCAGGAAAACGACGAAAAACCGACCTTTTCGAGTTAGGGCCGACGACATCTCGGGCGGATAAACGAAGACCGACGAGTTTTTGTCGGAATGGCCGGAAGCCGGAACTAGGACGGGCGAGAGGAGATTCGCGCCTGGGCTGATGGGTTCTCGAGTCATCTGGAAAAGAGGAACAAGGTTGATTATTGGGAGACCATTGGAAGGTTACTTTAGAATTTATGAAATGACTTGGCCAAAAAATAAAGGTTTCAATCTCTGCTTCAAGCATGTGTATAAGATTCTCTCGCAGTACCGCTTCAATCCACCACAAAAAATTAAAACTAAAATTTTATCAATAATTTGCGTTTTATTCGCTCCAAGCTTTACTCACTTCTTCTTCAAGCTACTGTGTGCAGCAGGGATCGGAAGGAAGCGTCCAAAAATACCATGCAATTTAAACGTAAACTTTAGCAAATATGGCACAGTTCGTCATTTTGAAAGAACCGAAGGAAAAGTACGCAAATTTAGATTTTAAAAACGATTTCTGAAAAGGGCTTCGATAAAACATATTCAAAAAACGTGTAATTGTTGTATCGGTCAACAATTCTAATTTGTGGACGTTAACGAGAACACCAAAAATTAGCACCTTTAAGGATTCCAGGAACTCTTCCTCCAAAAACATTGATTCAATTGGTTTGACATCTCAAGTAAGAACTAAAGAAACCTTAAAAACTCACACAAGCGGAGCAAGATAACTTTCCAACTTTCCACAAATTTATTTTTGAAGTTCAAAGGATTGAACGAACTCTTCCAGCAACACTTATTCAATTAGTTTGACCCATCAAATCAAAATCAAACTTTAAAACCTTCAAGAACCCCCTCAAGAAAATCAAATTTGGCCTTTTTGAAATAATGCTTGAAGTAAACAAATCGGAAATTCACGTGAATGGTCTTCTCCAAACTGCTCTTTTTAAGAAGGATCCAAGCTTCTAAACCGGAGAGTACTGCTTTTCAGAAACTCACACAAGTGGCGTAGGATATTGTGAAATGCTCGTTCCCAGTGAGGATCAAAGGCGCCAGTCGACTCTCCTCGTCCATGATGTATCCCACGGGCTCCGACATCTGACTCCTAAACGCGGGAAAGGGCGGTCGCCGGTACTAAAACAAGTACTAGTGTCGCTTCAAAACAAATCAGAATTCGAAAATCGAATATTCATGCGATCAGAACTGATTCGTCGCCACCTACCTCGGCCTCCTCCCCCTCGTGAATCTTTTCCATCATCGATCGCTTCTGAAATTGAGGCTAGAAGGAACTTTTCATTTGGCGTCGCAATTAGTTGGATGTCTTGATGAGAAAACCGCGAAAATACGAAGAAGAGACGAAGAAAATGATAATTAAATTCGGCGGCGGCCACATGTCCCGGAACCTCTGTGCTCAGAGCGATTTTCGAGCAAATAGTTTCCTTAGATTGATAAACGCCGGATCAATCAGGCGAATGCTTATCATTGACGTAAGAGGAGTGGCGCAAGTGCGTCGATCAAGGATTAGTCAGCCAGGTGATCACGTATTTTATGTTTATACGCTTCAAGGTAGCGTTTGAATTCAATGAAAAATAATTTTTGATCACAAACGTGTGGCTTACAAAAAACGATCTCGACATTAGAAATGTTGTACGAAGACCAGAAAATGGGAAATGGGACAGCAGAAATTCAAAATTGTTAGTTAATAAAAGGAAAATTTTGACTGCGAAAAACAGAAGGAATCCCAGAGAGCCTTGTTCTGTGATCAAACAGAAAACAGAACTCGAACTTATTTGCTCACGCATAAACGATTTAATACTCGATAGCTGTTTTCGCCGTCTGGTCAACCCCGTCTGGCATTCACTTTAACTCTCTTTAGTTAGTTAACCATGCGTTATTTGGTTAATGAGCGCCGAGGCTCTCCAAGTCCAACTGCTCAATATTGGACTGTTATTTTACATTTCAGCAAAAACAGGGAACGTAAAGTGATGGAGAAGTTCTTAAAATTGTAAATGATGAACTGTGCTCTTGGTGAAATAACAAATTTGGAAGAATTCGCCACAAAAAAGCGATAGAGAAAAACAAAAAAGAGAAGTGGAGAAGCATGGTCGAGAAGGTCTGCTGAATATTGCAAGACGAGTCTATTGCAATGCATTTTTGATAAAGTGATGTGAAAGGAAGTGAACTGAATGGAAACCTCAAAAGCGTTACATTGTGGGGTCACGTGGTTAAAAATGAAATCGATAGAATCATCAAGCAACCATTGAACAATCATGCTCGCCACTAAACGTAATAAATGGAAGCAATTTAAGGTTAGCAAAAATTTAAAGCAGCCAGTTCAGAATCTATTTATAAACTGAAAGCGCTTTTAAAATACAAGTCGATCAAAAATCCAAACACCAACATAGCAAGGGCGTCCGTCGAAAGTGCATCAGATCGCCTTGTGCTTCCCCCGACATCTCCCGTCCTCCTCTTTTACGATCAGATTGAGAACCTTCTGTGCCCTTCCTCATTCTTCAAGCATTTGCCAGAAACATTTTCAAAATATTTATGGAATTTCTCCAAAAAAATCACGTTTTCAAGTTTCAAAAACGTTCTAACGAGCTTTCGTGACACGTCCGAAACAAAGCGAAATATTCAAAAACACTTCTCATCTCCCTTGGAACGCGTTGGCCGCGGGAGAATTTGTCGCCTCTGAGTCACGCGCAGGCATAATAGCGGAACTGCGGGAGTCTGGCGACAAACAATCGAAACGCGTAATTAAACACGAAAAACATGTGAGTAAACCATCGAATCGAGTGGGAATAAAAGGGGAGAAGAGGAGAAGAAGGAACGAAAAATGAAGCAGTGGGAGGTTGGAAGGAATTTCGAGTGATGTAGTGGGCAACCTGTTTTGATTCGATTAAGTTGGGATTGTAGAATTTGAGCGACTCTTGAAAACAACGAAATTTTGGCACAATTCGACATTTAAATTATTTGAGATGAATCGCCGTTTTGAAAATTGATTCGAAGTTGGACTTTTTGAAATTAATTATCGTAAGGATTTGGAGTTAGCTCGGACTCTCAAAAAGGCGTTGTCAACTTAACTAAGGTAAGATTGTTAACATGAATTCGAGCAACCCCTCTAAGAAATTTAATGTTGATCGGAAAACACCAAGAAACATCTTCGAGATGGTTCAAAACGATCAAAAATAACTTTCACAGTAACTTTTAGAATTCAGACTTGAAAGAGATTCTGAGCGTTTTCTCGAAGTGTCAAACGGAAAACAAAAATTTGTATTTTGTCCACCGCTGTTTAAGCACGTATCGACCTGCGATTTCCCAAAACGCACTCAAAGATTCCTTCCTTCGCAAGCAAAAAAAACAAAAGTCACAGATCGAGTGATCTTCTTTGGTGCAAATCAGAGCAGAACCCGGAACCCGACCGCCCGCGGGTGTCACTGGGACGCTCTTCGCGTGGACACGCAAACATTTGCATCCATCGCCATGGGAAGAACCTGTTAGGTAATGCGGCCGAGGCACGCAAATATGCCCGTAATCCTGAAGCATTAAAAGTCGATTTCTAAACCGATCGACGCCCTCTGACGTCCCCTAAGAGCTCACAGGTGGAGACACACAAAAACCGATCCTATCAGAGGCGGCGACACAGCTGATTCACTTGAGGGGAACAAAGATCTCCGTCGGCAGCGCCGATGCCGCCAATCGATTTGCAGCCGGCTGCTAAGAAAGGGCGAACAAGGAAAGCGAAGCGAGAGAACAATTCGGGAGACGGGAGCGATTGATTGGGACGGAATCACGTGTGTTACAGCGATTTGCGGAGAATCGAGGCTGGGACAATTATTCTTCGTTAGAACACAAAAAACAGATGCAGGAAATGTCGCTTTGAAGGAAAAGAGCTAATAGTTCTGATAAGAAGAAAGATAGGTGTAGGCTAAGAATTAAAAGAACAGAAATTTCAAGACGGAAAACACGAAATTAAAAAACAAATTGAGCAAAACGAAGGAACAAAAGAGTTTACCGAACACCCAAGATTGAACAAACGGAAGCAAAAGTTGAAGGAGAAGAAAAGAAGGAAGAGAGTAAAAATAGCAAAGTTAGAACACAAAGCCAGATGTAGGCTAAATGTATAAAAGCTAAATGTATAAACTGCCGTACGAACGCGAACGACGCGAACCCAAAAATTTTTATAATATAACTTAAGTTTCAAGTTTAAGCAATTTTAACATTGAGTTAGAAACTAATGAGAAGGAAAGCAGAAGCAGCGAATTAAGAATCGCAAGGACAATAAAAATTAATCTGACCGTTTTTATTGAAGCCTTCCATATATTTGAACGTTTACAAAAATTGTTAAACAGGTTTACATTTTTCAGGTTTGCAAGACTCACTGACAACAAGTTTTAAAAAGCAGCTGAGCAAATCTGACGTAGAATTTGAAACGTGATGAAACCTATAATTTTCAACTTCAAATTTTGAGCAGCTTAACAAACGGAGTGAGTAGAGTTGTATGCGCACGTTTCAGCTATTCAAAGTAAAACCTTAAGTCAATTCCGTCACGATGGGCTCGATTGAGATTAAACCATTTGATTTTGCTAAAAAGTTTGCAACACACAATTAACCTATTTCAAATGCCCCAACGTTTCACTTTACACAACGTCTCATGTAGTTGCGTTCCGCAAATTCTCCTACTGCCTTTTAATCGGATTTTATTTGTTACGCCCTAAAGCAATAAGTGTCTTGAAGCCAGCAGAAATTTATAAAGTCTGTGCTGCCGCTCCAATGAATTATTCCTATGGACTCTTTCTCGTCCCGCATTCAAAAATTCATTTTTTCAACTCGCCAGAAATTCGTTTGTTTTTCTGAACATTCAAATTGATAGTTACCAAATTTCACTTGTAAAAGACGAAGTGTGTCGAAACAGAAATGTTCAAAGCCTGTAATCGTTATTCAATAGTGCAGAACAAATTCAATTCTCAGTAATGATAAAAGCAAAGTTCAGTTATCACATTCTAGGCGACACTGCTTTAGGTTCCGGAATTTGTGTTTTGTGCATTCTGGACCCCATTTTGAACTTGGGTGCCTTGACCAATCGGAACTGGGCCATTTCCAGTGTTTCCGACGGGCGACTGGGGTTGGTTCCACGAATTTCCAAAGTTGTTGTTACCAAAGATCCCATAATTGGCTCCTTGTTGTCCTTCCTGGTTAGGTTGTTGTACCTGCTGTCCTCCCGTGTTCGTATTCCAAGGGTTTCCGACCGCCTGTCCATTCTGATTATTATTGTTTGCGGGGTTAAGTTGGTTCAACCCGGACTTAAATTGATCATCGTTGTGATTGGTTCCAAGTTTGCTCCAAAGTTCATCTTGAGTCTTGCGATAAGCGCTGTTATCGGTTCCAAAACTTTCAAAGTTGTTTACTCCAATAGGCTGCGGACCGCTAGGGTTATCGTTCACAGGCCACTGGCCAGATACTAAAAATTAATAAATAACACTGCAATTTGAATTTCGACTTACCACTCCTAGAGAGACAGATGCCAGTGGAAGAGAGCAGCAGTACAAGGCAAGCAAAAAGCATGTTTTTAATACTAAACAGATCCGATATGGTGCTTTTATTGAATTTTTTGAACACCTATTCAAACAATTGCAGTGAGCGTGAGTCATTCTTGATTAAACAAAATCAGCAGGTGATCAAATAATTCTTTAAATTTGATAATGTAAAAACGGATGTTTGGAGCATATTTTACCGTTACCGAGAAATTGCCAAAGCTGAGCTGAGTCAGCAAGCACATTGGCCACCCTTTCAACCAACAACAAAAATTAAAGCATTTTGAATGTTAATTGATTTATCAATTGTCGCATTTCCGTGTGCGGCGCGCGACGAGGACTGTTCTGAGCGGCGTAGAAAAGCACTGAAAAGAATTTTGAGAAGCGTCGAGTTAACCAAAAAATCGCATCATCGAGGCGCGCAGCGTCGAGACTAATACAAAATTGAGTATTGTGAGGCGCGAAGCGCCGAACAATTCTTATTTTAGGAACGAATTTCCGCGCAAGAGCGCGCGGGCCCCGTTAGTTTTTGCGATAGATTAGAGAATTTATAGATTCAAGTCCACCGTCTGTGCATACTTATGTAATGTTCTTAATGGTCAAAAGCCCAAAAACGCAAAAAAGAAATTAGGCCTCACTGCACAACGTCACCAACTTTCGTCCTTGCCTATGTTTGTGATTTACAAAAAATAAAAATTCATTACACCCAGATCTCAACATCGCTATTTACATCTTAAATCGGTTCTTCATACAGGCAATTGCAGGCTCATCCTCCATCTTCTCCAAAGATTCGGTCAACGTAGAAATCTTTGCATCTGGTATTTGCTGAAAACTCCCGTTTAGTCTCCTGCAAAAATCTCGAACAAAATACCTCGTATTGGTCCAATAAAATCAGAGTGGGCGACGAATCGTCGGCGCAGATGCGGATAAAGTCGATCATATGTTCACAGTTAAGAGTCCGTGCCAGGAGCACCCACTTGTCTTCCACGTCTAGGATCTTCGCAAGGCGGAGGCGCGTGACGTAGTCGAGATAAGAAGCTTTATCGCCGAATTTTTCTAAAATGGTATTTTGGGTTCGATAAACGAGAGAAAGAGGTACCTTTGTTAAGCACGCTGCCCGACCCCCCCGGTTGGTCAGCTTCGTCCTCGCTCGACTCAGAAAATCTTTTGGAATCTGGCAAATATTTTCTGACCAAAGCCGCCGCGCTGCTCTCGCCTCCGTTTTGACTTGAGGAGGGCGGAATATCGTCTTCGAGCACCGGACACGACTTCACTTTCTTCAACCTGTCGCCATCAATGATGCGCCTCATTTGGTCGTCTTTCTCTTTTTCCGTCCATTTTTTAAGAGAGACTCCTTCTGAAAATTGCCAGTATGACCTTCAAAAATGCATCATTCAAATTACTCTTGTTTTCCTTGTTAGCATCAGCAGATAAATCTAGAAGACGTCCGACCAAATCATAATCACGTGCCTCGGCGGCGATTAGCAGCGGCGTTTGGCCGTCCGAAGATTCCCAGTGAATGTCGCAGTTACGCTAAAACATTCAATTTTTGTAAACTGAACAAAGAAGGTTGAGAGCAATGACAACCAGCAAGCAAATATTGTTCGAATGAGTGTATATTGGAATCTTCTGTAATTCCAGAAAACATTCGAAAATATGAGTTTTCAATTACAATGCAAAATGTGGATGAAAACTCACGAAAAACTGAAAACTGCCGCTGAAAATGTATTCAAAAGATACTGGTTGAAATAAAAATAAAAACAAGCATTCGTATTCATCAAGAAACGAGTTTGAAAATTACTTTGGTCGATTGCTTTCAATCATAGACTTTAAATTTTCGAATTTGCGTTCAATTTGGAGAAATGTGGAGAAAAGAAGTGCGAAAACAATAGAATAAATACTAATTGAGGAAGAAACGTGAGCAGGCGAAAATCAAGCAACTAATTGAGCAAGGAATACTAATTTCAAAAACTTCAAGAAGACCCAAAAAACTTTCAAAACGCTTTTTCAACTGAATCTTCACAAATCAATTCACGCCCAGCACATTTCTGAATTTACGACCTGAATAACCCCTCACCTGTAACAAACACTCGATCACATCGCTGTCGTCGCCCATCAGCGCGTACATAATCGGCGTGTACCCGTTCTTATCCGGCAAATTGATCAAACAGCCCTGGTCCAACATCAGGTCCACCAGGGCCAATTTCCTCCCCTTCACGGCCAAATGAATTGCAGCGTTCCCGTCGTTGTTCAGCAAACACCAGTTCACCGCCTCGCCGGTCTCCTCCAAGAGTTCCTGGTAGAGATCTTCCTCGAAGATCTTTGTCAAATAATGGACCGGCGTGTTCCCCAGATGGTCTTGGACGTTGACGCTGGCACCCGCTTGAATTAAGTAGTGGGTAGAATCTTGGTCGGAGGCCAGAATGGCTAAATGCAGGGGAGTTTCGCCGCGTGAGTTTTTTTCGTTCACCAACGCGTAAGAACCGTTTTCTTGCAGGAGGCGGAGGAAGGTGCGAAGGGCGAAACTTTGTTGGTTTTTCGCGGCAATGTGCAGGATTCTAAAAATAGATCAAAGTGGGTATTCGGCGCTTAGGGACCAAACTTACGAGCAGTTGAGATCATCTTTTTCGAAAAGGTTCGAGAAGAGGGGGCGCAAGAGGACGATCGGGTCACCTTCCTGGGCAAATTTCCGGATGGCGGCCATGTTGGTCGTGTTCGGTACTTGGTCCCTGGAATCATTGCCATTCTTCAAACTGGACAAAAGAAACAAGTAAGAAAACAAAATGATGTAAACGAAAACACCGACCGTGTCAAATAAGTCAGCTGGGCAATGGCCTTCTCGTTCTCGCTGTTCGCCACCATTATCTTTGTTTTTGTGTCCTCTTTAAAGTCCAACTTGGGAACGACCACAACCGCGAGCTGAAACAATGAATCAAGACAGTTGTTACATTGCCTACAAGCCCGACCCACCTTTTCGTGCGTCTTTGTTTGGGCCAACTTTATACTTAGCAACTCTGAACTTATCGCGATCACAGTGGACTGGGTGATGGCGAAGTTAGCGTAGATCCACAATTCGTCTCCGGCGGTCGCCTCCGAGCGACTTAATTCGATTTGAGCTCCCATCGAGATGAGGCTGAAAACAAAAACGTCAGCTGATCGAGGATGGGTCTGAGGATGGCCAGTGGAGTCACGTTTTTGTTGCGAAAACAGGTGATGAAACAAAGACGATGACGGAAAGGACAAAGAGATTGCAAAGGTTGGTTTCCGAACGGTTATTTCAAGATGTGGCAGGAAATAAATGTCAAAATGTTCAAACAGTAATTTAAAATTATGACAGTCACCAACCACATGCTCAGTTTGATATAACCAAATTAGAATAATGGGTACCTGCACCCTGCCGTCATCTATTCGACCCGAAATTGAACCAAGCTTGAACTGAAACGTCGGATTTCCCCGCCGCCCAAAAAAGTTAATTGAAACTACGCTTTCTAAGGATACTTTTGGCAGACAGTTTTCTTTGTTATACAGTTAGATGTAAAATTAAGGACTGTCATCTCTATTGTTGTTTGATACAAATGATAGCAAAAAACGCATTAGCTTTTGGCATTTTTGAATTATGCACTTTTATAACGACCGATCTTAACATACATTGACAAAATTTGTTGGTCAAAGCAAACCAACTTTTATGAGTGTTAAGTGTGAACGGCGGATTTCCGCACCGGCACAAATTCTAAATTCTATGAAAATTCAGCGATATAAGGACCACAATCAACAAGTACAGCACACTGTTTCGAAATAATGTTACTGATCTTCTGAATGGAAAATTCTCCAACCATTTATTCAACGACTTCAAAAGCAAACCAAATTTGCTGCTTTTGAAAATTCCGAAATCCATTTCTTCGATTCTCTAAGTTCATATAAAATCGTAAATTTGTGACAGAGACCCATCCACTTTCCCATTAAACCAACCAAATATTGCAACGCCGGACAATACACGAGGATGTCACAAATCAAACGAACGGGCGAAATACCGAATATCGATCAGGCACGGGTTCTTCCCAGTTTAAATGTGATCCTACTCGGCGGCAATGTTTGCGACTGAAGTGGTGGGCGCCAATGGATCACCGCGGACCGACCTCGAGCTCCCGAGCTTTACACTCCGCTCGCGTCACTCGCTCGGGCGTCTTCGCTTTGGTGTTTTTATACCGAATTGATTAATCCGCCTGGAAACTCGTGTGTCACCTGCGGTGCACCGGAACGCTTTAGTGCGATTGGACACTTTTATAGTTAGTGCAAATGAAAGTGAACAGGAGAGATAAACTGCAAACGCGTATTCAAGAAGCATAGCTTAACGCATGGAATACAACCAAAGGACAGCATTTAAGATTTCAGTATTAACTTCCAATGGCATCAAAATCCCATTAAAACGCGCAACCTCCATGAACAAACAAATTGTTGATTGAAATTTAAGAAAAGCGGATACTAAAACTTGCTTAGCACGTGAAAATACGTGTATGTGGAATCGAAGTGCACAAAATGAAATTTCTACTGGAATTGCGTATTTTGCAAAACAAAGAACGCTATATCGAATACCAAAAACTATTCTAAATGACCAAATGTAAACGGGAAATTGACTTACACATGTATACAAAAAACCGTAACCACTTTTAGCAAATTTGCTTATTCGCAGAACCCGGCAGCAGAAAAATTTAATTACTGAACAGGAAAATTGAGAATTCCGCTTTAAAATAATAGGCCTTTAAGCTAGCTCGCAAGCTTCGTTCATGAAAGGTTAACTTTAATTCTTACTAACAAAAATGGGACAACAATCGACATTCCCAAGCACCATAAACTTTAAGACAAGCCTGTGCTAAAACTTGGAATAAAGTTTTGAAGGAATACTAGCCTTGTCAAATCTAAAATATGCCTTAAACTTCACAAAGACCGTTCACAAAAAAAGTACGTTTTAATTCTTATTTACGAGATTGACATTATGGTTCACGGACCAAATAAAACTCTGCATAATACGCACAATCACAGGAATCAAACAAGATAACCATAACCGTATTTAGGAGGAATTTCCGGATTAGGATCCACTTTCCAGTTATTTACAATCTCTTCATACGTGGGAAGAGGGAGATTCTGTTGGGGGAGGGCGAACTTTTTCTCCGATCGCTTCAGGCCGTCGCCGATAGATGCGGCCGCAATTGCGATGTTGAACGAAGTTGGGTCTGAAAACAGCAGTTTTTAAAATACACAGCTGAATAAAAAATTAATTGAAGATTGCTTTGGGTGGGAAAAACACGACGTTCCACAAAAACCGTACAGATGAAATTAGACTATCCTCGAATATTTCCATTCAAGCAGAATTCTCAGTCCTCAAAACTCGTCAAATTGAAATTAAACTCCCTATAAATGAAATAAGACCAATTTGAAATAAGAGCTTCACCTCTTCAAACAGGAAAAAAACATAACAAGGAAGAGAACCACATTTAAGTAAAATTCCTCCTACACTCACCTTTTTCACCAGAATTGACCGAAGAATGCTCCTTCACGTGGGTCTTCAAATTGGTCTCGTACCGCCGCTTGTACACGAGCCTCAGAAGTCGGAACGAAAGCCATCCGATCGCCGCTGCAGAAAGCAGGAAAAGTGCCGTTAAGGAAACTACGAGGATCTCCATTCTCTCCGTTTCTAGCCGTTCTCGTCGACGGTGGCGAAGAGCAGAAGAAGGGCGCAGGATTGGGGAGGTCCCGGAATCGTGATCGAATTCAGTGCGACGACAAAGACGACGCCAACGACTCTTAAAGCGGCGAATCGGAGGTTTTGCGCAAAACAGCGACGAAACGGCACGAAAGCGATCGCGAAACAAAGACGTTCCGCTAATCTGCGCGTTTTACACTGCGCGAGGGGGTCAGACTGCGTGGAGCGGCAGGTAAATAACGTGCGGGTTATCGAAAAAAGACGACGGAAAAACGGATGTTTTGACGGGGCTTCCCGGAGGGGCGCGGTGGTTGGAGCAGCAAATATCGAAGATCAAGTTTTGTATGAAGTAAGGCGTGGAGAGCCGGAATTGGGAGAAGCGAAAGAGAGAAGTGCGAAAACGGAAAAGCGTAAGAAGATTAAGTAGTCACTGCAACGATCTCGAATATAGGCTTTTCCTGAATCTCATGCTCAAGAAAGCAGAAACAACATCTCCTTTCGTGTTATACACCATCTAAACATTCGGCCAAATACTAGAAGGCGCGATCGATAAATTGACGGAAATGGGAAAAGAACACGCGCTGAAAGTGAGGGAAACAAAACAGCATAGGATAAACGTGAAGTACCTTTGGTTTGCCCTGAAGCCTAGCTCTCCACCTTATATAGGCGAACCTTTTATTAGTCAAACGCTTCAAAAAACCTTGATCAATCGTTTGGTCACTTCTCTCGGAAATCAAAGATCCAACAGCGCAGATAAAACCTGTTCACCTTAGTTCAAACAGCGAACTCCAATTTTTTTATGTTTCAAACTTGAAGAAATCAAACAAAAAAGGTGCGAAATAGAATTGGAAACGTGTGAAAATGAATAAAAGCGGACTGGAAAAATTTAATTGAAGAGCGATTCTTACGGAAAGTATGGCGACTTTCGACTGTTTGGAAACAAGACACCAAAAAACTGGCAAATTAGCGGCAATCACAAAAGGGCTAACGTTCCATGATCCTGCAAAAATTCCCTTTCCCATCAAGATCACAAATATTAAGAACAAAACATGAAGAACATCGGATAAAAACATTTAAGTTCAGGCGTCCCAATCTCTTGTGCTGACGTTTTTGTGTCTTTGCTAAACTGTACCTTATGCGCGTGCACAAGGTTGAAGAGTATTTATTAAAGAGAGCAGTTCTTACAGTGGAGTTTAGCGATTGAATTCGTTTTTTTGTTAACGTCGTGTTGACGTAAAATTATTCTTTGGCGACAAGTTTTACTTAAAACAAGAAAGATAAGGCAATCTACGTGCGCGATCAGCTGATCTTCGAGTTCTCGAACGAGTAATCACATCGTAAATCGACGAACGCTAACTTATTAAGCTAACTCTGATCTTTGTGCACTAAAATCACTTTTCTCCACAACTAAACAATTTAATTAAAACAAATCAAAGGATCACTTTTCATTAAACATTCTCCGTCAACATAACTTGGGCTTCCCTCCTGAATCGACGAAAATGAGAAAGAGATCAAAATAACCATTTTTAATTAAAATAAGTTGTACTTCAGCAATTTAGTTGGAAAACATCATGAGGTCGTAGAAACCAAAAAGTACGCTTTTTATAAGGATTTGAGATCTTATGACAAATCGAAAATCGCGATTGCAAAAACAAATTTTGAAAAAGCTAGAGAGAATTTCTTCGATCCGAAATGTAACCATTCCACTCCGAAACTCATGTTTTTGAAACACTCATTTAAATTAAGTTTTACGCGGTTATTTTTTGTCGGGAAAATAGGCGAAACTGCCAAAACGAAAGCCAACAATTGAATAGTTCAACTAGTCAACTCGTAAAATGAAATCCGAAAATTAAAATCAGAAGAAAACAAATTTTCCAAAAGAGGAGAAATCACTCAGTTCTCTCGAAATACCATTAAAAACGAAAAATTTGCACAATACTGTTGAGAATGCAAGCATTCGCTCTAAAACAATTCCATTCCGCGAATCGACGAATCCAAAAACTTAAGCAACCCACTTTAAATGTCATTCCACAAATCAACGCAGCACACATTCTCTCATCACCGCCCTTTCACTTCACTTTTAAAGACAAGAAGAGAATTTGCGCGTTCCGACATCCCAAAAGAATTTCGCTTTTACACGCACAAAGAAACAACAGGACGAGCGGCTGAGAATCGCAGCCGAGCAACGAGTTCTTCGCCTTCCCACGACAAAAACTGGAGTGTTGTCGCCGGCCAGGGTGCAAATTATTTTGCTTATCAGACCGTCTTTGTGCGGGGCAAGCCGTCGTCGCCCGCAGCGCAAAGTGGCAACTTGCAAGCGGCGTCCGCCGCGGCCTCCTCTAATAATGGAACGACGGAGACCTGGGAAGGCGAACCGGTCGCCACTAACTAACGAGTCGATTGTTTGAAGAGACCAAAAAGCGATTACAAGACGACTGTCGAGGGTTACTGGTTCAGTAAATTTTGATTCGCAGAAGTCGGAGCAGAAGTGACGCGGATTGATGTAACCGTGTTGGAGAAGTTTACGAATTGAAAGTGTTAAACCTGACGACGGCGTAAGATGAGTGCGTTTTCCTAAACTAGAACAGGTTTCGGGTAGAGTAAAGAGCCGGGGCAGACCAAAGCTTGGAAGTTGGCAATTTGCAAGGCGGCGTGTTTTGGCCGTTCAGATTGGGAGAGAACGTGCAGAATTTGATAATTCGGGGTTTAATTATAGATTTTGCAGAACTGACAAGGAACTGGTTGCACAGGCATGATGAAAGACCTATTTTATGCATTGTAACAGGGAAGTGTCATGAGGCCTTTTGTATTCGTAATATGAACTAAACCAACAAGGAAAGAGCTTGGGCATAACAGCAGAAATTGGGGGTTGGTGAAAGGTTTCCAGAGCTGACAGGGAACTTAATCTGCACAGGCATGATCAAAGGCGATAGGAAAAGAGAAATGTGATATGTGATAGGAAAAGTGTCGTGGGATGCTTTGTATTACTGCCGATTGAATGCTAAATTGCTTGAGATGCTATGTTAAGCTATTCTTTCCAGCCGTAAGGAGCTGATAGACCTTAGAAAGGGTTTTACGTCCACTCTCGCCACCAAAAAGAAAACGGAGAATCGATCGAAACGTCGGCGGTGGCATGTTTACCGCCGCACGCGCCGCCGATTCGCGTGTGCCTTGTACACCGCTGCCGCGTTCCCACCTCGCCACCAGGATGGCCGAGTGGTTAAGGCGTTGGACTTAAGTTCCAATCGGAGTGATCCGTCGTGGGTTCAAACCCCACTCCTGGTATATCTTTTGCCCCTTTTTTGTTTGCATTGTCCAATCTTTGAATGGCACATTCTCACGTGTTGGGCGTGGTTAAGGCGTTGGACTTAAGTTTCAATCGGAGGCAGGAAACGTGTTTAAACTTTTTTTGAAAGCAGCCAAATGTTTATGCAATGCTAAAAAGCAAGAGAAAAAATATATACCGGGAGTGGGGTTCGAACCCACGACGGATCACTCCGATTGGAACTTAAGTCCAACGCCTTAACCACTCGGCCATCCCGGTTCAACAGCTGATAGCTGTTATGTTGTATTAGTACCCTCCCTGTATCCAAAACAGCCATAGCATTTTAACATTTTTGAAGTCACTTTGAATGCATTCTGCACAAGCTGAGCCGCAAAGAAAATTAAAAGAATCATTTTTAAGCTCTCGGCTCGTCTTCAACATAGAGAGCCCTCCTAACCATTCTCTGCCCATCAATCCGCCGCCAAGGTCACCTCGCATAACTGCCGAATTCCTCCCTTTCCCAAACGCGACTTCATACAAATCCAGGCCCTCGTGGCACTCGCTCCAACGACCTTGAAATCAGCCTCGTGCACACTTTCCCACATTTCAAAAACGCTTCTCTCCTATCACTTTTCTCTCTTCCAACCTCGCCTAAATCCATCAAGCTGCTCCCACCTCCAAATCCGGATTCCAGGATCGACTCGTCCCAAAATCGATTACGCCACTGCCTCTGCAAATCGTTGATTTCGTCACTTTTTCGCGTTCGCCTCGATTCTGCCTCAAAATGACCCTCGGTCATGGTTGATTAATGCCTCCAAAGCACCGATTTTCGTTCAGCTCCATTTGATTCTTGATCCGCGTCCCTTCCGCAACGGAATTTTCTTGTTTTCGGCTAAAATTCAATTCAAACCGATCTTCCAAATCTGCAAAAGAGGCTGCAAAACGGGTCCCAACGCGATCGTCCTGTCGCGAGCTTGCCGACGAGACAGCCTCCGTCGATCGAGACGCGTTTCTCGTCTTGTCGGGTCATTTCGTGTCTGGACGAGGGTCATTTCCAGCGATTCGAGCGCATGAGCCGGTCGATGTCATCCGACGATCAGAGAATCGGTAAAATGCGTCCTGCGCGGTTTGGCGACGAAACTGATCCGAAATCTTCGCTTTCAGGCCCCAGCGAGCGATCCGAAGCGCAGCCAAGCGAAGGCGACCGACGCAACGTGACCGAAACCGGAGTTTCGCAGGCGCCGGATTCGACTGTTGACCGACTGCCAGAGGTGAGCGAGGGTTTGAGAGAAATTGAAGGCGTTTTTGTAATTGTTTTGGGCCCAAAATGCGGATCGTTTGGGTTTAAGGGTGGGCGACAAACCGCAAGGCGATAAATCCTTCTTTCTGAAGCAGAAAAAGAATTCCATTTCAAAGTGAAATTTTGTGTGCTCCTGCACTTTTGATAGGATTGAGGTTCTGTATAAGCACGTATGTTATTCAGCTCACAAATGCCTCGCTGCTTCAAACTCAGTTTTTGAAGGCGAAAATCTCTTAACATGATCTGCAAAGACGACTGTTTTGTTATCTAATGATTAAATGTTACAATTTGCAGGTCTCCGTCGTCTCACGTCAGGATTTCTCCCAAGCTCCTCCGTCGTCAGTCGTCACAATCCAACAAAATCCGCCGCCGCGACGAAACTGGAATGCTCCCTTCAACCGCAGATTCGAGCTTATCCGCGACCGTGAGCCAATGTCGATGGTCACCTGCGGACTCGTGACCTCAAGTGTATGTCGGTTCGATTTCAACGAAAACGTTCTTTCTGCTTTAGAATATGCTCAAGATCTTCCTCCTCCTCTATTGGCTCCGGAACCTGGTCGTCTTTACCTGGAAGGATGACAACACTCACGGAATCTGGGCCGTCATCCCGATGCTCGTTCTCCTGGCTACATCTTTCGCCATCTGTCTCGAGAACCATGTGCTGCTCGTCCCGTTTCTTATCGCCACCCTTGTCTCCGGAGTCCAACACGTCCAGTCCGCAATCGACGTCATCTACAATTCGAACCAGAACGAAGTCAAGAATCAGTTCACCGAAAACCTGGTGTAAGAAACTTTAACGATTTATGTTGAAATCCTGTATTCGTGATTTACAGAACGCTCTCCTTCAATATGCTGATGTGGATCTACATTGTGGCCGTGATTATCACCATCTTCGAGGTCCAGCTTTGGTTCCAAGCTCGCGGCCGCATGCCGAGGATGATCGACTTGAGCAGCGAGATGCTCGACCCTAGCATCCGCGCCAACTCGCTCCGCATCCCGATCCCGGAGCCTTCTGATGAAGTGGCGCCGTCGCGGCCCTTGGAAAACCCTCCGAGTTACACGACCGTCATGAACGAAGCGCCGACACGGATTGCTCGCCAGACTTCCATCGTCAACACAGACTCCTCAGACGAAACGGCGCCTCCCAGCTACTCGAAGATCGCCTTCACGCGTCCGTCTACGTCCGTCTCGTGTCCGTCCACGCACAGACAGTAACCGGATCGAAGTAAGCGAACCTCATAATAAACGAATCTAATTCAGGTGCATCTAGCGTCCACTGTTTACTCCCGTTTTCGGTTCATTTGTTCGCCCATTTTCTGTTCCTGATTCCAATTCCACAAGGTGACCTCCTTCACCTGTTACGCAATTGGGTCAGCCATTGTTTTGTGGCGCTTCTCCGGTGTTATTTTCCGCGGGTTCGCGCCAGTCTTCCGCTCTTCCCGCAAGCGAGTGTACGCCGCGGATATGCTCTTCCCGGTGGTCGCGATTGTCACCATTTTGCTCTCGTCGCTGTCGATTATCAGCCAATTGGTTCTCCTTCCGTTGTTCTTCTCGCACACGGACGTCCTTCGCAACGATGTGCAGATACGAATGGATCGGTTTAAGGTGAGCTTAGCGATTGCTGATTTGCATAGCGCGATGGGAGCGCGTTGAATCAAATGATCTACAAGGTGGCCCAAAAAAAAGACTGGCCAGACAGCTCCAACTCGCCGCTCACTGGCCAGACAGAGCGGAGTCATTTCAAGCTCATTCGCGAGAAACGACCTCGGTTTCGCTAACAAGGCCAGCGGTTCGGTCGGCCGAGGGTGTCTGGCCAGTCCTTTTTTTGGGCCACCCTGTACAGATCGGTTTGCTCGGCCGGTCCTTGATGAGTCATTCCGATAATGAAATTCTGACTTCGAAGCGAGACACGAGACGGTTTGTGGCTGAAAAGGAACTTGAGGTGGCGCAGGGGATTAAACGACCGTGGAAGAGTTTCGATGTCTGAGTTCGAATCCCAGTGCCGTCCGTCCTTAAAACGACTTCTCAATTTCTCTTTTCCAGGATTACAATGCCGAATACGACTCCCAAACAAGGCTGATCCGAAACAAGCGCCAACTTCAAACGTGTCCTCCGACAGTTCCCGGGCCTCCCGGGCCTCCCGGAGACGATGGAATCGACGGCGAATCCGGCGACGATGGACCTGTTGGGAAACGAGGGATCGACGCCAGGATTATGATGCTCGAAGAACAGAAGAAATGCATCGTTTGCCCCACCGGACCCGTCGGACCCGTCGGAGTGCCCGGCCCGCAAGGTCTCCAAGGACTCAAGGGCGACAAGGGCCTTTCGGGGATGCCCGCAGCCGACGGAATCGATGGCGAAGTGGGAACCGAAGGTCCAGTTGGATATTCCGGGGAACCTGGAAAGCCCGGATCCAAGGGAACCGACGGCCGACCGGCGCCTGGAGGCACGGGTTCGCGAGGTCCGAAGGGTCTTAAGGGTCCGATCGGAAGAGCCGGATTGCAGGGATCCAGAGGAAAGCGGAACTTTGTTTACGGACCTCCAGGGCCGGACGGAAAGCCCGGAATGCGGGGATTGGATGGATTGGAGGGAAGCATCGGTGGGCGAGGAGAGCGCGGGCTCATGGGAGAACCCGGTGCGAACGCGAAATTCTGTCCATGTCCCCAGGAGTTGCAGAAGATGCAGGTGGGCGAATCGTCTTAAGCTTGTTAAATCCCGAAGTGTTCAAGGCTAAGAGAATCCAGAAATCCGAGAAACTTACGATGACTGAAGCCCCGAAAGCCGCTCCAGAAGTCGTTAACGCGGTTCCCAAAACCGTCCAATACGCCGCGAAGATTCTCGGGGTCCCACGCGAAGCGACGCCAAACGAAATCGAGGACCTCGACCTCCCGTTCGTCGTGAAAGGACCGTCGAAGGAAGCCACTTCGCTCTTAGAGCAGCCCGAAGTACTGCCGGTGACCGTACCCCAAGGCGCCCTCGACGACGATTCCTTGGATTACCGCCTGGAAGGGGAGACCACGGAAGCCCAGCCGACCTCCGCTCGAACGTCGTCCACGACTTCGAAGAAGCTGACGACCTCCTTGAAGACCCTCCCAACGCAGGCGTCAATTCTCGAAGAATCGGTTTACGAAGACCCCGATTACGAGGTCGAGAGGAACGCGAAGTTGGTTCCTCTGCACGAGGGATCCGTGCGAAGAGGATTCACTCCCTCGTTGACCACGAAGCAAATCGCGCTTCACGACGGCGACATGCACAAGACGGTCAAAGAGTTTACGGTAACATACCCGTACGTGCGGGGGATGGTTGCTAACGACCAGGCGATTCCGATGTCGACAGAAGAAGAGCCGCGGACGACGACGGCGGAGGTGGCGGAGGAAAACGACGTGACGGAGGCGGAGGACGTGGACATCGAGGAGGGCCAAGTTGGGAAGCAGAGCGACGACCAGGGCGAGGAAGAGGAGCAGGAGGAGGCCGAGGAATCCTCGGATTCCGCTTCGGAGACTACGGAAGCCGCGGAGGTCGCCGAGGAAGCCACCACGAAGCGCAGATTCGTGTACGTGACCAAGCGGCCAAGATTTAGGCCCACGGTCAGCATTCAGTGATGATCTTGTGCTCTGTTTAATCAGATATCTAATAAAATTGAAGAACTCTTGTGCAAGATTGTTTGTGTCCAATTTCAGAGCACCCGCTCCATCTATTTACCATCCAAACGCCCTTGACAGCATTTCCTATCAGCATTGCTCGACTTTTCCTTGAATTCATGATCGGCTTTTTGCGACTTTTTGGAACAAAAAAAGGGCTGAGTAATCGCATAAATTATGGGATTGGCTACCTTTAGAATCAAGATTGGGTTTTCCTTCTCACTAGAAAGTCGTTCCGCTCGGTTGCTGGAATTCTGGCGATTTTGGAAAACTCGAGCTTTGAAACCCAAAAATACTTTGATCAACCAGCCTTGCCTGCTAACGCTCACGTACGCTTTTTTACATTTCCGTGCTTCACGAATAGCAAGCGCAACATGCTAAAAAGAAGACTCACGAAAGGACGAACGTCAGCAAGGCTTTCCATAAAAATCACAAATCGTTCTTTCCAAGCGATCATCTGCATTCTGGTCTTATCCAAAGCCCTCTTCAGGTCTTTGTCACGTTCCAATCTCTCTCCGCAACTTCTATTTCGCCCCCTTCTCATACAAAACATCTAATTAAAAAACAGGCCCACTTTCCTCAATTACGTGATTCCCACAACATGCAATCTCTAATTGCCCGGAATCTCTCCTAAAAATAACATTCGGAGAACGTCGAAACCCGCTGATCTGCTGCTGACTCCCACTGTTTTCTCACTTGAGATTTCCACATACTTGGAATCTCGCTAAAAATGACCTGAAAACACAGTGAACTCGCCTTCTACGTCAAAGTCGGCGGAAGAACTCGCGGACATTCCCAGCGATGTTTGGGTTTAGAAGCGTTTTTTTCGCCTATGTTTCGGAGTTTTCGGGTCATTTCTAGTTAGACGAAAGTGACTAAGAGGATGTGAAAAGTTGGTTTTTGGTCCGCAGAATTTTCGTTTTTTGGGGACGAAGAAATCCTAAGTGAGTCCGACGGGGAGGTGCACTTTAAGAAGACGGTTGCATAAACAAGCTGATTCTATGCAATTTTTAAGTATGAGTCAAGTGCACTTTTGACAGGGGATCAAAAGGGAAAACAGTGCTCGTATGAGGCATTTTGAGAGCATACGCAAAACGGTCAGAAAGGGATTAATTATTCTATTTTTGCCAGAGTCAAATGACAGATTTTCTGTTTTTGCAATTCTTACCAGCTTTTGGAGAGTTTTGCTCGAAGCGTCGAACTTTCCACGTCTTCTGACGTTTTCAATCGAGTTGTGGGAAAACAAGTCAATTTCATGTGAATTGTGTAGTTTGTGAGGCGCATGGAAATTGTCTAGTTCGTCTAGACTTCGATCGAATTTTCAAAGAGGCGCACTGCGATGATAGGTGCAAGCCTGGAAAACCCTCTCAGAGCAAAATGGAACTACAGGCGATCAGAAAAGCATGTTGACCGTTAAAACATTCTATTGGATTGATTTCACAATTCCACAGTCTTATCTGTCTCTGTTCTAATGTAAACCAAGCAGATCAGTGAAAAGTTCAGATTAACCCCTCAATCTCGGTTGTATTCCCCCGAACGTTTCATAATAATTCCATAACCTAAAAAGCCTGTTTTCGGCGTCATTCCTTTATTGGGCCTAATTGTTTTCTTTCTCCGCTGGCGTCAATCGCCGGCGCCCACCTCCTCCGCTCTTCTCAAATCTACCCTTTTCGACGGACTCGTGTGTTATTTTTGGCCCCCTCATCCCGCTTCTCCCGTTCTGGTATTAATTAAAACATGTTGACAAGGACAGCTTCGCAATCTTTTGTTTCCTGGACACGTGCCTCACCTCCGGAAACCGTCCGCCGTGCCTCGCTCGCAACGTGGATCCAGTCACCCTTTTTTGATGATGTGGGCCGACGTCGGCGCAGACGGAATTCCAATTTCTTAATCTACATTTCTCTCGTCAGTCACCGAACGAATCTCCTCCGGCAAGACTCCTCATCCACATCAGCACATTCATTCACAACATCTTTCGGGTTCCAAACAACTAAAACAACACCACGCGCGCCGGACGAAGCGACAGGAAATATAAACTGTGGATGAGCAGCGGCCTCTCGTCCACGGGGATTTCTAGCCGGAAGCGGATCGACTCGGGCTCGTTGGCGGCCGCCTGGAAGAGGAGAAGCCCGCGTGGACAGATCACCAGAGTGTCGTCGTCCACCTCGCCGTTGTCTTTTCTGCAGTACTGTCTTAAGCGGTAGTTGTAGGTGAAGAAGTCCCGGCCGGTCATGATGTTCACGTGGGACTCGCACTGAAACGATAAATTTGAGTTTCTGAAGGGTTCAACAGTCGAAAAGAGCCCCTTCGACCTTGGGCCACATCCAATTACCCGATCTCTTGCGATCCACGATTACCCTTGGATCCCTTAATCCCTCTCCTCCGCACTCACCTCATCCTTTTCCAGTTCGATCTCCTCCATCACTACCAAAGTTCTGCCGGGAAACGCGACGAAACAAGTTTCGTTTTTCTCCGAACTCGTCAACGTAAGACTTCTTCCGTAGTAGCTGTAGTCTAAAGTTTCCTTGCACCCTAAAACGGACCTTAGATCACTGAATCCAAGAGGCAGACATACCAATCTTGTTCCTGACTTTGCTAATCTCAAAGGCCATTCCAGTGGAGGTCGAGTACTCGATAATGATTTTGGACCCCTCGGAGACGAACAGGGGCATCTCGCTCTCGCACATTGAAATTGGGTCGCTGCCTTCCTCGATGATCTAAACGAAGTGATCTTAGAAAATTCTTAAACTTCCGCCTTGACTCACCACGATTCCTTGAGGTTTCAGTTCACAGGCTTTCCTTAGATTGTGGAATTCCAGTTTTATAGCGTTATCCGGTCCGGAGGATACTGTAACTGTGCAGGGCACCGAGCGACGCGTCATCAGAGTACGGTATTTTCGAACGCTCTGCTGGGCTTCAAGATGAGTGGCGCAGGACTCTGCAAAGACAAAAAAAGGTCGGTCAGATGTTTCATTTTTAAAAGAAGGGCACTAAAGAATGGCACACTGGAACCCGAAGAGGTCAGATTTGGGTATATAAGGTAGTGGCTGGCACTCGCCGTTTACTCTTTAAAATCTTTTTGTATTTTAACGTCACAAAATGCGTCCGAAAGATTAAGTTCGAACTTTTGACGTTTACGGAAACGAGGTATAAGGGCTTATATGATAAGTTCGAATCCAGTGTGCAAGCGAAACAAAAGACTCACCGATCTTGTAAACCTCCGATTCTGCGAAAACGCAATAACTGAAGATTGACAATAGCAAACAGAAGAGTACGGCGCACTTCATCCCGAAATCTGAAAGGAGCAGTAATAATGAGAACTGGGATCTGGAAGACCGAGTGCACGCCCTAAGCTCGGATTCTACGAGGATCGAAGGGGCGGCCATGGCTTTTTACCGTAGAAGAATCGGGGCCCGCCAGGAATCCGGGAACGTATGCGTGGGGGGGACGGCGTCGAGCGGCCGTTACTCACACTATCGAGTACAAATCCGGCGTCCGATCCCTCCGTCCCTCCCCTCCGGAGCTCCGCCTCCCGTTCCCTCTCGGATTAGGCGGCCGCCTGACTCACCCGGGAGCTAGCCTTGCTGGCCACCGCATTCAACGGCACTCTTCTATTTAGGTATTGTAGCCACAGGCACCGAAACAACAAAGTGGCTGAGTCAGCGTGGGTTCCTGAATAAAGCCCTGGGTAAACACGAACAAAGGTCGCGAGAAAAGCGTTATTTGGAGGAATGGGAGGTGAGGTTTTTGCTTTGAGCGAAGGAATGGTCAGGACAAGTACGGTAGCGAGAGGAGGGTGAATAAGGGGCCACGAAAAGGTCAACTTGATAAGGAACACTGATTTGGTATCAAAACTGATTAGAGTTGGTCATAGAAGCAGAAACCAAACAGAACCAAGACTGAATCTTTCCTTGATCAATCTAGCAATGATTTCCCAGCTTACGGTAGCTCCAAATTTCTTTTTTAGCCCTGTCCCAATTAGTAGGTGATTTCAATTCACAAAAACGCAATATCTCATTTCTGCTTGGTTTTCGGGTTGCCATTTGAGGTTCTTTAGCATCATAGAATTTATAGCATGCATAGAATTCCACCCTAAACAAAGAAATTTGTTTGTCTGACATGATTTGGGTTTAGGTGCCTGTTGAGCTGGACTACAACCCGAACCATCCCTGTCGAGATGACAAATTCACAGAAGCCACTTAATTTAAACCATCTGATTTTGGCTCTAAATTTAGAACGCATTTTCTAAAAAACCACTTTTCTGATATCATACTACATGTATTAGCTAATACCACACTTACAAAAAGCGCCGGTGAGACCATAGACCAGGACAGTTGAGATGCCCCACATCTAATCTGTGGTCCACAATTTATGCAATTTTATAAGATGGCCAGGCTGAGTCAGGAACACAAGAGCTCTTGAAAGATTGATGTTGACGTGATATACATTATTTTATTTCCATAATCTATAGAATAGAGATACGGAAACATGTCTTCATAAATAATCGTTGTCAGGACATCGGCAAAGGCGTTTCCACCCACACCTCATCTCTCAATTTATACCTACTACATAACAGAGTTAGTGTGAAACTTGTATTTTCCCATATCACTTTCAATATGACTGAACAGTCCTAACCACATCCGTCCGCTTAAAGCACCAAAACTCAACGCCTAAAGGGAACGATAACATCCGCTTGTTTTGTGATTCCAACGTTTTGAAACGTGTGACGATTCAGTCAGCTGGTTTTTTGCAAAAGTGCCAAGCAATCGTAATTCTACGTTGCAGATTGCGGAATGCGGAAGCGAAAGGTTGCGGTGGATGCTTTTTACACTCAATTACACAACAATTTTGATTCTTGAAATTCAAATTTTCGACCGGTGCGAAATTCGACATTAACGGGCGATGACGTTTCTTCCAATTTCCCTTTTATGTTTTTTGTTTTGCTTTAGTACGTAATGCATAATAAATTCATACGCGGAATCAGCTCTTGTCTACTCTTCTGTTGCTCTTTTCGGATTTGCTGTTCTTTCTTATTCGGAAGTTTGTTTGATAGTCCTGGGACGTGCGATTGAAATTTCGAAATGGCAGCATTCGAGACCAAGCCGAACCTCTCTACAGAACTTGTTTTTGTGACCTTGGATACAACTGGCTGCAAAAACAGAATTTTGTGGCGTTGACATATGCTGACATTTGGGTACATGGTGGCTGCTACAAACAATTTTGTAGGTCTTAGGAAAATGTTTCAAGCGGGTATGACGCTGCACTGAAGCAAGCGAAAACACGGTTTTGTAAGAAAGTGGCTAGACGGGATGGAGGAAAGATTGTCGGATGTATGGAATAGGGACAGATTTGAGAGATTAGACTTGCGGAAATGCAGAGACAAAACGGATTATTCCATGAACGTCTCTGAAGGATGTTGCTGCAGGCGCAGCTTAACATAAAACACCAAAGCGCTGGTGATGTCATAGTTGTGTCAATTCATTTTTACGGAAATCGCTCGTCGAATATTAGGAAACACTAAGAGCTAATAAAATTAAAGGAACGAAGGCTGTAAGTGTTCTAAGAACGAAGGAAACGTTAAAGAAAGGTCACCCCTAAGAACCACCCTGATTAAAGCAAAGTTAAACATGACATAATCTCGGATAAGCGTAAATAAGCAATTAATCAAGGCGTAAACTATCGATTCTTAACCGGAAAAATTTTCTAGAACTACCAAGCTACCGTATTCCTCTCCCCTCAAATTTACAGTAATACAAACTGTAACTATATTTACGTCTTATTTGAATCCGTGTTGCTAACATGATTGCGCCATTCTTTCCCGCAACACGTTCCACATACGCATGATATCGAACTGTTTTTGTTGAAATTTTGCCGTTTTCAGAAATGGAATGTTTAACTCGTTAAACCGTCATCGAATCAAAAATTAAATAGTTGTTTCCGGAAAACTTTTGATTAATTGCATGATGAGTGCACTGCTAATTAGGGGAAGCCTCGGAAAAATGACGCTTGTAAAAGGACACGGGTTCAGAGTGAAGGCTGATTCATGAAAAGAGGTAATCTAACCGTAGCACTCTTTTAAAATACACGTTCGCCGTCAAATTATGATTCGAAGACCTCATGGCAGGGTTAAGATGCACTTTTCACAATGGATCTACGGGCCTTCCCCAATTCAAACCCACTCAAGTCCAAAGGCGGAAATGATATCACCAAAAGTTCTCTTTATTCTAACTTCTTTAATAATTTCCAAATCGAATTTGAAAAGTAGTTAAAACATTCTAAGGAATCGTCCAAGTCCGACTCGCACTCTACAAGTCCGACAGTTTGCGTTCAAGAATCAGACCTCCTAAGCACAAGGATTCCTGGCAACGTCATAGAAGTTCGAACAAAACCAAAACATTAATCTGCTCGAAAGACAGATAAAAATGCAGAGTAGGCGTTTAAGGAAAACGGAAGAAAAACAGGACGAAGCACGAAAAGTTCTTAGAACGAAGAACTGAGATGACGAATGCAGACGAAGATCTTTGGTGCAGTTTCGTTTAATGAATAAAATTTACATAAAATCGAGATTTATGGAACGCGCGACGTAATTAAAGTGTCGCGACTAGAATTTACGTAGTGTTTTGCTCCTGCTGGTTCAGGGATGATTAACCGAGACTTGTTTGGGTTTGCGTGTTGCAACCTCAATCGCCGCTCGGGATTAGCGCAAAAAGGATTTTCCGGGGTTCTGTAGTTTGGGTCAGCAAGAGCTCATCAAGGAACGCTTAGCGGAAATAGAAAAACTAAATGCGCCTTTTTAAACTGAGCTATTTGAAATTTGAAGCAGGGATACCCGGAAGCGGATCTGAAAAACACCGAAAAAGAGAAAAGCGGAAGACACGTTTTTGCAGGTTTCAAACAATCGGAAGTTTGGAATGTAGCCTGAAACTTGTTGAAATGTTTCAAGGCTACGATGTAGATTTTGGCTAAACTGAGCGGAACTAAAATTTGTGACAAAATGTAAGTAAATTGGAACTAAATTTTACTTGAATTGGGACCTTCCAAATAAAAAGAAAATCGACAGTAGCTATCCAATCGACAGCGACCTTCAGTAGCTCTCCCAAAATATCCCGGAAGTATTCTAAGCGCTTAATTTACAATTGTACCCAACAGTAATCCTAAATGCTGCCGTTAGTGCGTTAGTGACGTCGTCAACGTTAACTCCAAACACAAAAACCTGCAAATTCCACGAGTTATAATTGCCACAAAACTCAAAAGTATTTTTGACGTATTCGTGGTTGGTGCAGACCGGCACAAGTCGGTGTAATGTTCTTAAGTGCGTTTCAACTGCTGGAATCGAATTTTACGAGATGGTCAGGCTGAATCAGGAACATAAGAACTCTTGAAAGATTGATGTTGACGTTAAATAACTTAGAAGTGATTTAGGTTATCATATAGTAAGTCAGTGTGATGTCCTTAAGTGCTCCTAATTGCTGACATCAAATTTTACTCAGTGCATGTGCATACAAAGTTTTAAACAAACAGTTGAAACCTAAATCAAAGTCCTCGAGGAATCCGGAGTTTTTTGCAGTTTTGTACAAGTCAAAAACCAAAAAACACAATTTTTGCAAATTTACAAAACTAGACTTTGTTCTGGGCAGATCTCTGCAATCAACGCTACAATAAATCTTGTTTACCTCATGTGTGCATTGTGCTAAAAGCAAGATTAAATTCAAGCTTACAAAAGGCTGGAGTTTTTGTGGGATTGGGTGACTATTTTTACTACTTTGTACGTCGAGCTTGGATGTGCTTGCTTCAATGTACGGTAAATATAAACTATATCAATTCAAATAAAAAGCCTGCACATCCTTACCGTATTAGTTGTGGCCACTAAACTAATACAGCTCGCGCAAAAAGACGTTTTGCCATAAATTTTTGGAATCAGCGCTCATCCAAACAATAAACCTGAAAGTACAATGACGCAGATTCCTCCGCTCCACATGGTGTTTGAATTCAAAACGCCTACTGGGCCGTTTCCTGCAAACTCTCCAAGGTCAACTCGACTCCACGTCACTTCTTCCACCGCTCCTAGAAGCAATCCAGGCTGAGTAACGGATCGGCTAAATCACAAACAACGTTTAATCCTTGCGGGGTTATTTGTGGAAAATGTTGCGAGCGATCAAGAGTGCTTAGAATGACGCGAGAAGAGCCAAAACACGAAGATAGAACAAATGGAGAGAACCGGATGAGTCCGATTAGGACGTGCCACCCACTTCCACAATTCGAAAGAGTTCCTTGAATGGAGAATTAATGCGCGGGTCGGACGCAAGTCAGAATCACAATCAACGCGAGAAGTACTTACAATCCGATTGGGAAAAACATCATTTTGAGATGGGAAAAGGTTACGGTAGAAGTAGGTGGTGGTCGGAGATTAGCGGAGGAAGACTTGCAAAACAAAATTGAAGCAGCGCATGTTTCCAGTTTTGAACAAAACTCAAATTGCTCAAAAATAGGGTAATTAAAATTACGAACAAATTGAAAAACTTTAATCTGTTCTTAGCAGCACGAGGAAAACGGAGGAGGGGAGCGACTTTGAAGCAAAACAGAAGAAACTATCCGTGGACAGTTTAATTCCAAAAATCTGTTTTAAAAATAAAGTTTGAAATTTTTCAAAAAGACGTACAAAGCAACTTACAAGAGAACATTCCCAAGTGTCACGTTCGCTTGTTAGTTCGGAGATTCAAGAACTTGCACTTACTTACTGAGAAAAACTCAAATTGTTGTACAAAATAAAATACCTCTTCAACAGCTTCTCCACCACACTCCTCCCCAACAGCTCAACGTCCATACACCCTCAATCCGCGAAAAAACAAACGACTTCACCTGCATAAATCTTTCACACATAGCTACCACAGATCCAACGAAACCTCACGAAAATATATTGTTTCTGGACCGTAATTCTTATTTTCTGGGAGTCGTCTAGACAACAATGAGTGGTCACCGTGCAAGGTGATGTCACCTGCGGAGGAAACAGAAAACAGTTTATTTTGGGCAATCGGGAAACCCTTTGAGGTTTAAACACGTGCATGAGATCACTTTGTTGTTAGTGAGGCGAGTAACGATTAGAAAAGTGGGGAAGTTAATGTCGAGAGAACCTAGAAAGAAGACCTAAAGTTCAATCACCGAAGACATCACGATACTTTCTTAAATTTTGATTTTGACATGGACTCATCGCACCGACTTTCCAATACCGTATGTAAAAAAGCAAAATTTTCGTAATCTGCATACGCATATGAGGCCTAATAACTTACATCCTATGGCACACTCGTATTAAAGCCACGTCTAGACCTTTAATAAAAACTAAGATAGCTACCGTAAGCTTATCAGCTTGCTAAACAACCCGTCAAACGCCAGAGATAAGCGTCAAAACTACGTCCACACGCAGGCGGAGAGCGAACCTGCAAAGGCGCCTTATGGGAAACAACGCATGGGAAATTGAGAAGGGATCATGGGAAAGTCGGGCTCGTGCGCCAAAGATCCAAACTGTTTACTAGAAAAAGAATCACTCGGAAATAAGGATAATACTTGAGACCGCGATGTTTGGCCAATCCAAAATAAGATGAGGGTACATTTCAGATTGACGAGCGAAAGTGATTTTGGGCGATTCCATCAACGCCACCGAAAATTTAATTTGATAGCAACTTCAATCGTTTTTCTTGGTTTTTATTCAATCTGATGTTATCAGTTGGTTAAGCACAGGCTCATCGACGCGTCACCAAGATTTATGTTCTGAATAAGCAAACAAACCGCCAATTAAGGTAGGCGAAGCTAATCTCCAACTGGCAATATTGCGGTTTATGTGGGCTAGTAAGCGGATTCTGGGGAAAACATTCAGCAATTTTGAATCTGGATTGTGACGCTAGCCCATTGATTCATGACAAAAACACATCACACATTAAAATGCCTTCTTGAAAACATCACCAGTTTTACTGACTAAAATACTCAAAACGAGGATCTAAGAATTGAATCGTAAGTGGCAAACACTTGGATTCAGGTGAATAACAAAGTCGTCAAGTTACGTGCGACCCGGACTGCAAAATTGTAGTGTTTTGGAATTAATGGAACCCTTGAGCTGGATAGGGGGACAGGTAGGCTTGGTCGAAAACACACTATTTGAGAGAAATACATGTTTCCAGTAATTCGAAATGCCAGTTATTAAGTGCGACATTTGGAAGCCGAATAATTGAACGCAATTAAAGTTTATTGTAAGAAGTGATGTGTGTGGTTGAGTCATTGCATAGGCATTTAAAGGCGTTCACCCAATCATAAAAGGTTAGGAAAATAGCTAAAATGCAGCGTGGCACCTAAAACACAATTAGCATTTACAAATCCTGCAACACCGTGACACAAGTGACCGAATCGGAAACGTGAATTTGCGTCCAACTTTCAAGTATCGCTGTATATGACACTTCGCAACCGTGGACGAGTTTCCAGCGGCCCACATAATTAAATAGCCGCCGAATGACGCAGACAAATTATTTTTGTCTCTGAGTTGATGTGCTTGAAAACAGCGAGGATCTATTGAATTAAAAAATTTATAAAACGCAAAAAACAGCGAAGAGGAAGCGTTCGGTGGATTGACACACGTATTCAAAACACATGTGTTCGAGTATTCAAAACTCATCGGTCTGTGTTCGATTTGAGGCTTAAATGGATTACTTACTCGTGTTTCTTAATTATTCGAAAAGACAACACAAAAAATTCGAAAGTTGATTCGCTGCAAACAACTTCTAGAATACGCCCATTTTGAGTGAGTGCACACCTTTGATTGGCCCTTTCTAAATTTAAAAAAGCACAATTTTGCCAAGGCGCTGAATTGCTGAATCCAAAGATCCGCAACCCGAAAAGTAAAAAAAAACGCAAGTGGACCGTCTGTCTGCTAGGAGATTAGTGAATTGACTAATTCTTAAGTGAGTGACGTTTCCGTAAGAAAGGAAAACAGAGGAAAAAAAGACGTTTGGTGAAGGAAAAAAATGAAGTTGCGTGAAACGTCCGAAAATTCAAAGATAGGTGCAAAATTAAAAAAGAACGCGTTCGAAAATTATTTGAAAAACAGCCATGTCTGAAAGCAGAATTCTTCCATTAGGCTCAAACCCACAATGCCGGCAAGAAGTCCGTTTTTGTTGCCCACATCCTCTTTTTCTGATATTACGATATCCGAATCAAGTTTCTGTGCTTCCGAATCTGAAATCTTTAAAAAAATGGAATCTTAAAATAGGTAAAAGCTAATGTCGCCTGGAGGAAGCGCCTGGTTGTCGCCTACAAAAAACCTTAAAATAGCAAAATCTTTTTAACGCCAATTTCTAATTTTGGCTATTTGCATACAGCTACCGATGCATTTGATGTTTAATCGTATTTTTTCTGATTCACAGCATTGCTCATCTTGAAATGCGTAAGGCCGATATGTGTCACTTCCTTTAACGCCATAGCCACCCACCTATGACTGATTTTAAATGCGTTCCGTGTTATTCACCGACGTAAACAGTTTAAAAAAATGTTTTTCCTTGAGAAGAAACTGGAAAAGGTACGGTTGCTTTGTGCATTCTCTTATCAGTTGGTTCTGGCAAATTATCACATGCATGTTTGCCACGTAAAGTGGAATCTCCTTGCCGCATATTTTGGTCCAATGTGCATTGGCACTTTCCATCGCTCACACCAAAAATCGATGTTGCAAAAACGTATTACAATACGCACCCAACTGGGAAAACACTCCTGGACGTTGATTCTGGATTCCAGGACTTCGTCTCCTCCGCAGCAAGCTTTACTCAAACCACGTTGACCATGCTTCGTCAACTCCTTCTTGTGTTCGTCGTTCATGCTGCTTCCATGGTAGACTAAACGCTCGGTTCCACCGCAGATATCCAATAGGGAAGTTCAAATTCCCAGACATGATCACAGAAACGAAGATTTCAGTGTTCCCCGAACTGGTTTTGACTACGTTCAGAATTGCACTTCTCCGAAGCTCCGATCAATGGCGGGCCATCCCTAACTGTTCATCTTTATTAACGACGTTGACAAAAACATGCGATTTTTGAGAGAGAGAGAGCCATTTTTGCAGACGAGATCGCAACAATTTAATTTTTGCTCTTTTTAGAGATGCAGGCGGCGCCGACAGACGCGGCGGAGCAGAAGGAAGACGACCTCTTCTTTTTCGGGGAGGCCTACAGGGAATGCTGTGGTCGGTGCCACGTCGTCGTAAGTCATTTCAAATTTTAACATAATTTTGATGAGTTTAGACAGCCTGTTATGTCATGGCTTTTACAGAGCTGGCTATCCTAGCCACTGAATCTGTTTTCCTGTTGCCTTACAAGACGTTACTAATTTGTTACGGGAGCGTGAAATCTTTCTCGGTTATCAGAGCTATCACGGGAGTCTACAAGGAGAAATATTCCTATCTATGGCCTTTTGTGGTCGTTAAGGTGAGTCGAGAAGCGTCAACAATAGAAAAAATTAGGTTTTCCAGATAATCGAAACCGTGCTAAGTTTCCTTGTAGCAGTTCTAATAGCCACGTTGTTATTCTATCCCATCTCCGTTAATAATCGTTTGGTGTACCAGATCAGCCCAGATCGTAAGTTTTCGATTCAAAAGCTATTGCTGAATGTCATTTTAGAGAATCACTCGATTCTAACAATTCTTCTACTGATCTCATTCCTCTCCTTCAGCACCAACGCTTTATTCTTACGCATCATTTTAAAATGCCAACGCTACATTAGGAGAAAGTCGTTGACTGAGTATTTGCTACTAAGGAGACACATTTTCCATTCGTTCCTTAAACACTGATCTGTCTTCTCGCGAAATAAATATTGTGTCTTAAAATGATTAACGACTCACCGAGCCAAGTTTGTTGCACTCTGTCTTAAATGGTTGTGCGTTAAAGTGTGTTATAGGAGAACTAGCTAAAACTTGTAATTTTTGGCACGTCAAACAGAAAACTTTCAGATTCTGACTCTACGTGAGAAGCTCAAAACTAGACCGTAAATTTTTATTGCAATTTACGATCTGATGTTTTGAAAAAATAACAACGAACGACACTAATTTACCCACAAGGCTGAATGTGAGGACATTAAGCACGTTAAGGTTGAACCCAACATTGTGTTCTCGAGACTGTTCGATTTCCCCAAACATTAATTTATTAGTTAGACGGATGAAATAGTTAAGCACAAACTCGACATGGAGTTCTTGCAATGAAAACATCTAACGTCACAAACCTTTTGTTTTGAGAACACTGTAGTCTCACGGACTAGTAATATAGCTGTAGTTGCTCCATACACCGTAACAATTCGATGCTTAAAAATGCACTGAACATTCCAGGACATATTTTGCATTTTTTGTTTACGCCTGAAATTTCTACACATGGTCTTGTGTAATCAACAACGCTGCTTCTGATAGTTGAACAGAGCGAAGTATATCGAAGTAAAGGGTAAACAAGCTGTGCAAGGCCAAAACTATACGTGGAAAAGATCAGTTTAACATGCAATCGGAGTCCTATTACTGGCTTTTTATAGTTTCTGCTTTCCCGTAAAAAATGTGGGCTTAGTTGCGGATAAATTGACGTCAGAGCTGACTCTAATAAAGAATTTCAGTTGGCCTTTTGCTAACCTTTAAACGTTCTAAACATGAAAACGACGACCAGAGAGTTTCGTTGCGCTCAGGCTTTTCAGCTTTGATGTGAGCCGGAGAAATCAAACGGCATCTCAGAAAAATGAAACACGTTTGGCTCAAACTCGTCAAACACCGTTTCCCTTACCTAACATTTCCCATCGTTCTCTACTGTAATAATCTGACAGTAGAAATCACGCCATCAAGTCCATAAAACCGGCGACCTATGGTAACAATTTATAAGAAAAGCGATCGGCACGTCGAAGCACTCGTTGAATTCTGCAGATTTTTCAACTTGATAACAAAAATCAAAAGACTAGCGCCGAACGTAGCAGAGAATCGAGATGCTTAGATCTTTCGGTCTAACTCGACGGACCCCCAACGCTCGGCCCATCGCTACCGCTCGTCATATTAGCACATCTTGCTTCCCGACCGTCCATCTTACCCTCAGACTTACCAAAAGCAAATACGTCTTGAAAGTGCGCCGATAGTTTATTCGAGCAAGTGGTGAGTTCTCTGCATAACAGGAAATGCGTCCGCGTTTCCATTAAACTGCAGTGTAGGCAGCTTTCTGGTATTTTTGGATTTTGTTTTCAAAAAACTCAGCGAAGCTCTTACTCTGTGATGAGTTACCAGAGAACAAGAACACCCTACAATAATACAACTCCGGGATTTTGCTTTCCACACTTCCTTCCTCATTTGCTGCAAAAAGTAGTCTTTATCAATGCCAATTTTCATTCACTCTCAAGGAAAATTTTGAGGGAGATTTCCTGTTCTTAATCCTCCTCCTGACGCAATCAAAAAGCTCTTAAGGCAAGTCATGTTTCCCCACCTTCCATTTTCCGTTTTTCCGCTTTGTGTTTACCAAATCAGTCCAAAACAGCTCGAAACACGGCGGATGAAACGGCGCATTAAGCGTGCGGAGCGCGGATGAGAGTGCGGCCGGAGATCGGCGGAGAGGGGCGGTGCCTCCGGGAAGGGGCCGGCCGGTAGAAGCCTTTACGGTAGAAGGAAGAGGCCAGTCGCTCTTCGACAGATTCCCGAGAGGTTGCTCCCGAGATGCTTCTCACGCTCGTTTTCTGTTTCTACGTTTCTGGACGGCCGGAGCCTCGCACGCCCACAGATTAGGTGAGAGGTTCAGAGGACATGAAGACAGTTCTAACCCTTCGAATTCCAGAGTCCTGCCAGGCGGAGATCTCCGACCTGACCCCCTCACGGCACTTCCAGGCCTTCACCGGCCGCCGCTCGCTCTCCTGCTCCGCCGCCGTCCGGGCGCGAGAGGACCATGCGCTCAAGATAGTCTTCCACAAGCTGCAGCTGTCCTGTGACCTGAAGCCCAATAGCATCTTCGTAAGTCCGATATCTATCTTCAAGTCCTTAAACTTTCTTTTTCAGGTAGAGACAGAGGGCCAAACGCCTGTGGCCATGTGTGGCCGCGATTCAAACGTCTTTGTGGCCCCGGGAGGCCAGGCGACCATCCGCTACATCTCCGCCTCAGGCCTCGCCTTCGACGTCGTCGAGATGACCAACCGAGTCCGTGAGTGGGATGGAATCTGGCCCGTTTACCCTAGATTCTTGCAGACTGCTCCCAGGCCCTGACCTATAACCAATTCGGGCGTTCTCTGGTGTTGGAGTCCTCCAACGCCTCCTGCCTCGTCACCTTCCCGGGCCGCGTCCGCGTGGTCCTCGAGGAGACGCGACTCTCAGGTCCCGACTGCTCCTCCTCGGTCTCCCTCCTCACCGGCTCCAACTACTACACCTACGAGTACAAAGTGACCCGCGTGTGCAGACGAGAGGACCCGACCGAGGTGGTCGATAAGAAGATCCTCTGTCCTCGAGGGCTTCTGATGCTGAAGACGCCCGCCGGAGCGACAAACGTTGTCAAGTTCCGCGTGGAGATGCCCGAGGAGGAGGACGACAGCTTCCTGGTCTACGCCCTCGACTGCTGAGCGGACGCGTGTTGTTAGGGTTACTGCCATGGTTAGTTGTTACGGTGTAGACGGTAGATCGCAAGAAGTGGCTTCCCTGTGAACTCAATAAATTATTTGATGTTTAACTTCTGCGAAAGCTTTGCTGTTGGTTAACAAAAGACGAAGATCGAGGAATCGAATCAAGAAAACCCGAAGTCAAAATTCAAACTTTCAAATTATTTGATTTGATCTGGTTCTAAAGCCCTGTGTTCGAATTTATGGGCAGACACATATTGCACACGTGATCAAATCGTAATCATAAAATCAGCGGACTTCGGGAGTCCTTTTGTAAAGACGCAGTAGCAGTGCGATAACCGATCAAATCAGTATGAGTGACCATGACATTACACAACGCAAGATCGATGCCTTTTCATTTCCTCTTGATTACCTCACGACCCTTCTCATTCCACATGCAGCAAATCCCAATTTAATCAGATCACCTGTAATTTGTTTCAAATGTTTTCCATTGACTAACGCGTTCTTGTTGAAACCCGTTATCTGTTCCTTTCGGCATTTTGCACATAACTTTCCGGATACTTAAGGGACATTCCACAAATTTCTTGCAACTGCAACTTTTTAATTTTGGAGAAAAGGAAAAAGCAGTTCTGGTAATGAAACAACGTCTGCCACGCAGATGTCTCAAAACTGGCTGTTGTTCAAAATAACTTTTCCACCTGCACCACCTTCGACACCTTTTTTTCCGCCCTTTTTGACAACATCTCCCCATTGTTTTCAATCTGACTCACCGGCACTTCGAGAAAGGAGACTTAAAAGAAAGTTAAGGGAGGGGGGCAGAGGGGTTAAACTTGTTTATACATCTCGCGTGTTTTGCTCGATACAGCAATTGTAGACATTTGTGGTCGCAAGATTATGACTAACGGCTTGTGGTATTTTTCACGTTTAAGACAAAACGGAATTGAAGCGTCAAGAAACCCACGCACGACAAAAGCGGAAAAAGTGATGTGGGGTCCAGTTTGATAACTGGTGGATTTAAATAGGTTTCAATCCAAACATCTACTTTAATTCTTAACCACTCACAAACGTATTTCTAGAAGTTTGAGTCACATATGAGTCAGCTGTCTATCGTTTTTTGGTTTTCATTGCAGGAAATAAGTTTAGCTGAACTTTTGTTCTAAGAACCGTTGTGTAAGACAGAAAAATGAAGCCTGACTTGGAACATTTCCCGGAATTCGCTGCTTTCCTACGCATCTTTCGTGCTTGACACTAACGTCGACTTCAGAAGATAGACAGGATTCAGCAGAGATTAAATTGATGTTCAAGAGATGAGTCGACGAATAAACAGCTTGCGTTTTGTGTAGATTTCGACGTAGAGGGATGATCGTAGAAATGGAGTGGGTTGGATTATTGCGTGCATCACTGGAGATCTAGATGCGCATGTTATTTTTTAGCGCTATTTCGCTTTCACGAATGTCCTAAATATTGTGGAAGAGAGCGAAAATCAAACTGATACAATTTAACAATAAGGAAATGGATACTCTTGGTAGTACGTTAAACAAGTCCTTAGTGTTTTTAATCAAGCTGTAAGATTCCATTATTTTTGAAAGATAACAACGCTTTGAAATGAAGCCACATCGTGCAGTTTCTTCGTTAGTTGAAAGTTTGAATTTTGACTTCGGGTTTTCTTGATTCGATTCCTCGATCTTCGTCTTTTGTTAACCAACCGCAAAGCTTTCGCACAAGTTAAACATCAAATAATTTATTGAGTTCACAGGGAAGCCACTTCTTGCGATCTACCGTCTACACCGTAACAACTAACAACTAACCATGGCAGTAACCCTAACAACACGCGTCCGCTCAGCAGTCGAGGGCGTGGACCAGGAAGCTGTCGTCCTCCTCCTCGGGCATCTCCACGCGGAACTTGACAACGTTTGTCGCTCCGGCGGGCGTCTTTCAGCATCAGAAGCCCTCGAGGACAGAGGATCTTCTTATCGACCACCTCGGTCGGGTCCTCTCGTCTGCACACGCGGGTCACTTTGTACTCGTAGGTGTAGTAGTTGGAGCCGGTGAGGAGGGAGACCGAGGAGGAGCAGTCGGGACCTGAGAGTCGCGTCTCCTCGAGGTCACGCGGACGCGGCCCGGGAAGGTGACGAGGCAGGAGGCGTTGGAGGACTCCAGCACCAGAGAACGCCCGAATTGGTTATAGGTCAGGGCCTGGGAGCAGTCTGCAAGAATCTAGGGTAAACGGGCCAGATTCCCCCACTCACGGACTCGGTTGGTCATCTCGACGACGTCGAAGGCGAGGCCTGAGGCGGAGATGTAGCGGATGGTCGCCTGGCCTCCCGGGGCCACAAAGACGTTTGAATCGCGGCCACACATGGCCACAGGCGTTTGGCCCTCTGTCTCTACCTGAAAAAGAAAGTTTAAGGACTTGAAGATAGATATCGGACTTACGAAGATGCTATTGGGCTTCAGGTCACAGGACAGCTGCAGCTTGTGGAAGACTATCTTGAGCGGTGGTCCTCTCGCGCCCGGACGGCGGCGGAGCAGGAGAGCGAGCGGCGGCCGGTGAAGGCCTGGAAGTGCCGTGAGGGGGTCAGGTCGGAGATCTCCGCCTGGCAGGACTCTGGAATTCGAAGGGTTAGAACTGTCTTCATGTCCTCTGAACCTCTCACCTAATCTGTGGGCGTGCGAGGCTCCGGCCGTCCTTCACGTAGAAACAGAAAACGAGCGTGAGAAGCATCTCGGGAGCAACCTCTCGGGAATCTGTCGAAGAGCGACTGGCCTCTTCCTTCTACCGTAAAGGCTTCTACCGGCCGGCCCCTTCCCGGAGGCACCGCCCCTCTCCGCCGATCTCCGGCCGCACTGACTCATCCGCGCTCCGCACGCTTAATGCGCCGTTTCATCCGCCGTGTTTCGAGCTGTTTTGGACTGATTTGGTAAACCATACTCAACATCGACTTTGGTGCAAATGATGTGTTTTTTCCGAGAATGCACTAGAATCTCCTAAATCCAGCTGTCTCAAACGAGTCAAAACAGGAGCATGTGCAACTGACCTAATAACTACTTTTGAAAATATCAGCTTGGGAAACGCACTTTCTCTGATTTCCTAAGATTTTCAGGAGGATGTTGATGAAGCAAAAGACGCCATTTACGGGTTTGAGTCTTACAAAATGCGTTAAAGTACATTTACATATCACTAAGGCTGAACTAATTTTAGAAGCGGGGTTTTAAGAAACTGGAAAATGACATGGAATTAAAAGGTGACTCTCGGGGTAAATACAACCTTCCGCTTTGACGCAAAGTGTTGTCTAAGGGCAGGTTACGGATGACATCTTGTGCGTCGACATCCGCGATGACGTCATTCTTCTGTAGCAAAGGTCGGCGTTTTTGGAAGCGTCGGAACTTGGAAATTGCAAAAATGTCGCAGAAATTTTCTCTTTCGGGAGGTCGGCGTTTAAGCGGCGGAGATAAGAGAAGAAAGTGTGGAAAGGATGACGCGAAAAAGTGGCAACAGAAAGTGGAAAGTTTGGTAGGGCCAAAGTTCAATTACAAGCAGAAATAGATATCTATCTAAATAGCCACTTCAGCTGAAATGCAATTGTAGTCCGTCACTTCAAAAAAAACTTGAGCGCGTCGCTTTTTGATTTATTCTATCGCTCTTCCAAAAATTGTTTTGAATTTTGTCAGAATTTCGCTCTACTTTTCTAAATTGGAGTTTTCTAATGCGCTCAAATCAGTACATTTGCATCCGCGTCACTCTATACAGTCATACTCGTACACACTGAACAAACAAAAAAACTAGGCAAGACTTCGCGTCCAATCGTCGAAATTCACATGACTTTTACAGTCGGCGCATGACCGCTTATGAAGATGCTTTTACGTGGCTCTGACGCGGCAGACGACGCAACTGACCGATAAAGGTACACTAAATTGATCTCGCGGACACTACCTCATAGGATGCTAAAATTAGACTCCTGAATGTTGACCACGCGTCGTTTGAGCCGAATATCCGCTCGGGTCGAAGATTATGATTGCAACAAATGGTGAAGCCATAAATGAACGCTTTACAGTTGTTCGCGTCAGATACCAAAGTGCATCGGCTTAAACTTAGAAGCCTCTCCTTTCACCTCGTTCCTTACGTGCACCACATCATGCCACTTTCGCTCATTTTCGCTGGCGACTTAAACCGTTCTTATCACCGAGCGCCGCTAATTTCATCACAACGCTTTTGACCTTGAACTTTTGAACCCAATCAATGACGTAAAACCCACCTTGAATCGGTCCACCAAAATACGAACTTTCCGACCTTTAGTGCTGTTTACGTTCTCATTCATGCAAAATTCCTTCTCCAAATTATAATACGATCGAGATGAAAACAAAAGCCACGAACGAGCTAAATAATATTGTAGGACGTGTTACAGAGCAATTGTTGTCGCCGACGCTGCTCCAAAACCTCGTTTGGCTTAACATTTTTATAGCTGTGCAAAACCGTAATTACGGGGTTAAGGAAAACTGGAAAATTTTGTGGTCAGTGGGGATACGTACAAAGTTCTCAGAAATATGATGAGTTGTAGCCGTGTCCACGCTGTACAGCGTGTGTTTTGTGTTCGCGTTACGCTTTGAAACGCACGGTGTTTCGAATGTCACCATTAAGAATTATGATATCACACACTCTCTCTCGCTCCCCTTTCTAGTATCCTAAGTCATTCACTCGAGAATCATCTCTGTTTTTTTTTTGTTTTTGTCCGGCAGATGACACATGAAGCATTTTCCAATTGTCCATCAAATGCCGCTATATCATACTCTGTGATATTTTCTTTGTTTACCAGCAAAATTGCAATTTCGGCGGATCGAAAAAACAACATTTCTCCGTGACAACAAGGAAAAATCCGTTTTGGAAAATTTTGTGACTCATAAGCCAAAACCGGCGCGAATTCCGTAAGATCTCTGTTTAAGCCTGTATTTCACTTCCGCATGGCTTTTTTTAATTTTTTCGCGACTTAATATTTCAGAAGTTTGTACCTCTTTCACCCACGCACGGGTTTTGTCTAATTTTCTACCCTTTAGGACTTTGAAAAATCTATCTATGCACACCTGGGAATCTATTTTTGGGCAACTTAACAATGGGAACGTGAAGAACGACCTGCACTGTACGACCAACAGAAAAATCGAACATTTGAAATAAAACGGAAATGACAAGCAGAACGGAAGCCGAGGAAGTCGCTTCCATTCATCGGCGGACCAATTAGAACCTCGGAACTCTTACCTCCAAACTTTCTAAATTTTCGATTTACTAACGACTTCCATTCTCAGGGAACGCATCATTTAAACATTCAAAGTGGAAGTAACGTAACGAAAAGTCGTTTCCTGTTACCGTAATCCTCCTGCTTTCTAATTTTGCTACGTAAAAGCGGAAGCCTTAATTTTTAAATGTTTTCTCTAACAGGTGCTTGTAAGATTAAGGCTTAATGCCGACCTTTCTTAAAGACCACACGCTTTAGATCAAAGAATGGTGCAAAAAATTTAAAAAAGGAAAGAGATTGATTCTATGAGGCTGTTGGCGACCTCTTTGACATTTAGGTGAAGAGATGTAAATGGCAACATAACAATAAACAAGACGATTAGAGGTTAAGTGGGTTAGCGATTGAGGGGATCGAGGAGAGTGACTCTTACAGAAAGTTTACAGAAAGGTTGCAAAAGACAGAGATTTGTTCAGTTCTGGATTATTCTTTTTTTCGTGTGTGGGTTTCAATTCAACGCTTTATTCGGAAGTGTCGTGGGAGACGAATTTCCGCAAATTTCAGGAAACGTCTGAAAGGCTCTAAAACGTAAACACTCGAAGGTCAGGTGGGTCCGTGTAATTAATGAGAAAACGGCTGAACTTCTCGGAGCGAATCAAATGGAGTGAAGGTTTGCAAGAATTTTATTTTACAGAAGGAGCGCTTAAAATTGAAATTTTTGAGCTGTGTGTCATCGCTAAACCTCCAAAAATCGCTTGACTAATTCGTCCGATCCTAATCCGATCCGCACGGTCGATCACACTCCAAGATTCATTTTGATGAACAACACCAACATAAGCAAAGAGGATCGCCTTTAAGAAGGAGTGCGTATAGGAAGTTGGATTGACGATGAGGTCGATAGATGAGTAATTTCCTTTAAGCCCAAGGTGTTCTTTAGCCTTTCGTATTGCGTAATCGTGACTCAGGTTCAAGCATCAATCTAAAACTTAAAAAAGCTTAGTCACAAACGATTAATTACGCGTGAAACGCTTGTGTTTTGTTTCAAACGTCACCTTGCTGCAGAGATGACTCAGAATGTGGGGCTAATCTGTGTTGTAGATGTGGAACGATCAGGCGTGTAGCATAATGTGCTATTAGGCGCTTGACGCCAAAGATTCTTATTGAATTAGATTGTTTTGGGTCAGATTCTTTGTTTCAAGTGGCGAAAACAGTGACAAGCACGTGGTCTTAAATTAAGGCAAATAGGAAAAAATCAGAAATTTGTCGGGCGTGTGCGGTGGAGTAATCAACGTACAACGGAACACATATAGGAATGACACCAAAATCAGCTTCAATGTGGGAGAATTCGAGCATCACGTGTGCTGTTTAATACACAGTACATATCCGCGTTTCAACTTTCCAAATTAGTCACAATCTGAACTCACAGAACATAGACGAAATCTTCTTCTAGCTTCTTAAAAAACGACGAACCGGAAATCTCTCGATATCGACAAATAAGCTGTGTCCACGTCCAGCAGTCCGAACCGAGCGGAGAGCTTTTCTACTACATTTGCCTGAACGGCGACTCTGGAGAGAACCTAATTTACGGGACGCTGGAAGAAGTGCGAAAGATGCCGAACCTTCTTGTGGGCGGACGCATCGAGATTTGCAGGTCATATAATCCGCCATTGTTTCTTACGGTACCAGAACATTTGCGTCCCAGACACAAACCGGACATGTGCGTGTGGCCAGCCGATTCTCGCACGTTTTGTCGCATTTTCAAAGCGTTTCGAACAAATCACTGGGGAAAATGTAAGACTAAATGAGTTATAACGGAAAGGAAGGGCAAAGATATTTCTGGAGGGTCATGAGGTGAGGAATAACATCAGACAGAGACCCAGAGAAGCCCGTGACAAGCTGACGTACTTAGAACGCCGTTCGCGAGCGAGCAGCGATTGAGATGGGTCAGATTCGTGAGTCTTTGCGCCTCTTTCATAGTGCCGAAGGCGCCCATGGCGGCGAAGAGGGTCGAGGTAGCAAAGCTACCGATTGGAGCGCGTGTTCCTGAATCGCCCGAAAATCAGCCAAATCCAGGTCGCTTATCGCCCGGCCACCGCATTTGAACTTCCGCTGCTGCACGCATCTCCAAAGCTGCTTTCCCTCGCTGCTCAGCTTGTGCTGGACGTAGCCGAACCCTTCCAGGACCAGCGGCTTGCCTCGCGACGTGCGCATCTTTTCGGCCATTTTGAATCTGAAATCAGCGAAAATTGAGCTGGATTAATTGCTGATTTCAGATTCGTTCCCAAAGGCCACACGCAACCATCCACGCCATCATTCGAGACGCACATGTCTGGTTTGTGTCTGGGACGGTGTCTGGAACGCAAATGTCTGGTCACCTTTCTCACTGTCACTAGTTGTGATTTAAATTTGGATGACTTGTGGTGTTTCGGCTCGCAGTATCGCGTATCGTATCGCAATTTTGAAAATTGTATCGCATATCGCAGAAAAAAAAATATCGCAAATGCACAGCCCTGGTTGCGAGTTCTCTGTCTTCTGAAGGACAACTCCCGCTACTCGCATGTCGCAGGCGAATTTCACCTTGATAAATCATCTTTCGTCTAGACATCGCCGCAACCCAACCTCCGGCCAGAATCCGAGTCATCCCGGCGCCCACTCACTTCGCCGCTTAATGCAGAAATCGCCTCCAACGCACACTCATCTTCCGCATTGGCTCCTCTGAATGGCACCAATTCATTCTCCGTTTCCTCTCGCCCTCACCTCCGGGCGACTCATCGTTCGGCCGGAAATGATGCCAGAAACGGCCGATGCCAGAAACGGCCGCAGTTTCTTAATTACCTCCTCCCCGAACGACGCTCTTCGCCCAGTCCGAAGATGGCCCCAAAACACGGGGGATCTCATTGTCGGCAACCGAAATATTCTCCTGAAATTCTTGTTTTTTTCTTATTTTCCAAAACAACAACGGTTGTGAGCCAGAGAGCGAAGAACGAATTTAGAAATCCAATCCGGGATAACGCTGCTGATTCAGCTGGCCTTTGGAAGTTCCTTTTGTGGACGGGGGTTTCTGGATTCCGCTAGGTCAACACAATATCGTATTCTAAACGGTGAAATAGGAATCGAGAGCTGAGCACCGCATCGCCTACCCTCGAACATCTTATTCAGCTTGCTTCGGAGGCTTGTGGCCGCTTTCTGAGTTTCCGCTGTCGTCCCGTCTTCTTGCTTCGCTCGGCGGAGGACGACGTGGTCGTTGAAGCGGATTTCGTCGGGCGGGCCGGAGGAGAATCCAGAAGAGTCCCGATCCTCGGCGGCGGTCGCTGAAGTGGCTCCGTTTTCTTCGACGTCATCGCCCGATGAGGACCGGACGCTGCTCCGTTGGACCGCACATTTGCGATCGAAATCTGAAAGAAGAGCAGGTGAATTGCCGAGGAATCGGGAAAACAACGCTTGAAAAAGGGAAATTCGAAAATCGGCATTCGTGATCCGAGTGAGCGAGCGGCCGACGTTTCATGCCATCCAGCGGTCTTGAACCGAATTTCCCGCACATATAAACGTCATCGCCGGTCTCCAAAGGAATGAACTCACCTAAGCTGTCCTGGATGAATTCGACTGGCGTCCTCTTCTGCTCGGTTTCTCCTTCTCCGATCTGCAAATCCTCGAATTCGCGGCGCACTTCGAATTCCGCCTTCGCCTTCTTCTCCATTTCAGCTCCGGAGTTATCAAACGACCGACCGTTCCTTGAAGGAGCGGATGAAAAACTAAACGACGTCGAGTGTCTGCCAGACGTGCCTAGACTGTGAAGCATATGAACGAACCATCTATCCTAACCATCAGTGTTCAACTCCTTGCTCACCGGTCGCTCCCATCCCGAATCCCATTTGATGCCGTGAAATCCAGTCAAAAAGTCAAGTTTATTTCAAAATCATGGGTTAAAACGTATACAGGATGAAGATCAACAATAAGCAATACAAACAACGCAGAGTGGCCCTCTGCCGCGCTACTCCTCCATCTGGTGGTCGCCGTTCTCGTCCTCTTTATCTGCAACCAAATCCTCATTTTTAGAAACTTCTATCCTTCGCTTACCACTCTGTACTCCCCCTCCGAGGATGCGCTGTAGATTCGCCATTCCTTCGGAGGAGAGCTGCACGTCGTCAGGGTTCGTTCCTTCGCCGTACCACTGCACGCCAGCGTCCTCAAATCCGCCGCCGAAGTCGTTGAAAACCACTCCGCTGGACGCTCCGGGCATGTCCCCGACAGGCTCCTCGTCGTAGTCGACCTCCTCGTCCGACATGTCCGAGCAGGGATTCAGTTCTTGGCAATAGCACATCTGTTTATAGGCGTTATCCACTGGAATTGGAAGCTCAGGAAAAGGCTCTGAAAGAGGACTTACGGATGGATTTGTCGATGGGCACAAAGCGGAGGGTGACATGGTCCATCTGGTCGTCGTCCATCTCGCCGTCGCTGTCAGGTTCTTGGGGCTGGTTGGGAGTTAAAACGAGGTCTGAACAAGTCGTGGTCAAGGATTTCACTGGATATGACTTAAGCGGAATCTAACGACCCCATAGTGCTTTCCGCGATTCCCTCAAAGCTGACCTACACCCTCCAGACCCCAATAAAAACTCGAAATAAAGAAAAGAAACGTACCTCCTTGACTGGCGTCGACAAGCAGGTACAAGCATTCCTCCGGGAACGAGCTCAAGTCGCGCGATATCGCGTGGAGGACGATCGACGGGTACGTCAGCGTGAAACCCTTCAGGTTGTCGCTGGAGATCCACGCCACCGAACAGAAAAAAAAGCCGTTGTGAATACCAAAATCCATCCTTACCTTTCGGACACGATCAGCTTGCCCTGTCCGTGGCTGTGGTTTTCGACGTATAGCGCCACCTGCGGTTGCACCAGACGGACGTTCTCCGTGGGCTCCGTCACGGTGTTCAGCACTATCATCTCTGATGCTGAAAAATGATACACAGCTGAGATGAAACACAATAATCAAGAGAAATTAAGGGCGTAGAACCCAACCGAATTTCGAACACCCCTTCGATCTTGATATCTTCACATAACAACAAACAAAATCAACAACATAACAATCGGACTTGCGGCTACAGATCACATATCCATCTGCATCTCAGTGCGCTGTGTCTGCCGCTCTTCGCGTTTCGCAGTCCGAAGGAGTTTCTTCGCCTTCTTCTTGGTCACCAGGCGGCCTTGGACGATGTTCGTGGGATTGACCTTGTCCGCCTTCGAAGCCTTCTTTCGCTTGCCCTTCCTATAAAAGCAGAATGTTAACTATGCCAAGAGCTGCCTAAATTCTCACTTGAACTTGTCGTTGAATGGCACGTGGACGGGCATCTCGTGCTTCTTCAGCCTGTCGGGATTCTTTTTCTGCAGCTTCTCGCTAGTTTCCTCGGTTTCGTGTTCCCGCAGGATTTGTTCGTCGGTGACTACGGGCTCTTCCTGGGTTTCAACGGCTTCCATGACGGCGTCCACGTGGACCGAAGCCTCGGCGTCTTTCTTCTTCTTAAAAATCTTCTTCAAGCTCTTGTGGCTCATCTTCACGTTGAACTTCGCCACTCCCTTCGCCGGCTTCTTCACGCGCGCCATGTTTGCTGATTCTAAATCGTATGAAATGCACAATGGTTCGCTCCACAAACTCCAATAACAACATGATAAGAAAACATGGGATTCATAAGAGCAAACTGTTATGTAAAAATTTAACCAGAAAGACCACCGAGATAAACTCCGAAAACGTTAACAATAACAACAGGGGTAAAGCGATCCTTAAATGTTCTGGGCTGCTGCATCCTTCTCAAGTTGCGAAAGAATCTCGTCACGATAAGTGTCGAAGTCTCCGTCGATTTCCACAATGTCCTGGTCCTCGACGATCCAGAGTTGGCACTCCGTAGCGCGGATGAGGCGCTCGTCGTGAGTGACCATGAGGACACCACCGCCATAGTCTTCGATGGCTTCGGCCAAGGCGTGGATCGACTCGATGTCCAGGTTGTTCGTGGGTTCATCGAGGATCAGCATGTCCGGCGAGCCGAGAGAAAGCTCAGCGAGGGCGACACGGGACTTCTGACCTCCCGAGAGATCCTTGATCTTGACCGTGTGGGAGGGTCCGGGCAGTCCGACCATTCCGAGGTTTTTGCGAGCGGTCTAAGGATAAACAGGTAAGAATTTTGAAGGAGAATGAACAGCTTACTTGAGGGTCAATGCTGAACTTGGCGACCAGATACTCAATGGGCGACTGTTCTCCGTTGAGAGCCTCGTTCGAGTGCTGGTCAAACCATCCAACGCGGATCTGTCGGTGTATCCTGCACTCGCCAAGTTGCTAAAACAGGAAGTCAATTCGCATCATCAGAATTTCAACAAACAGGCTGAAGCTTCCCATAAAGTAGCTTCAAGAGTGTCGACTTTCCGACTCCGTTGGGTCCAACGATGGCGATTCGCGAGTCCATCGCGATACCAAAATTCACGTTCTTAAAGAGAACTTGGTCCTTGTATCCGAAGGTGACGTCGTGGAGTCCCATCACGGTTCCCGGCAGGTTCGAGGGCTCAGGGAAAACAAACTTGACCTGGTACTCCTTGATCTTCTTCAGAAGCTCTGGAGGCGGAGCGTCGTCGTCGAGTTCGCCCTTCTTTTTTCCGCCACCCTTCTTCTCTTTGTTGGCCAGTCGGCTTTTAGCCTCCTTCTCGGCGTCCTTGGCGCTCTTTCCGGACTTCTTCTGTGCCTTGATAAACTTCTCCTGCTCCTCGTACTTCTTCAAGTGCTCCTTCATCTGCTGGTCGTGCATCTTCTTAAAATTCGAGTAATTTCCCTTGTAGTAGTGCAGCTTCATGTCCTCGAGCAGGACCATGTCCGTGCACACGTTGTCCAAGAAACCTTGGTCGTGGGAAACTATCAACAGCGTTTTCTTCCACGACTGCAGGTAACTAGAAAGGGCGTTTCTTAGAGAAGTTCAGGAAGAGATAGGAACATACTGGTCGAGCCAGATAACAGCGTTTAGGTCGAGATGGTTTGTGGGTTCGTCGAGCATGAGGAGCGTTGGCTCCAAGAACAGGGCGCGAGCGAGCGAGATACGCATGCGCCAGCCTCCGGAGAACGAGTCGCAGGCCTTCTCCTGCATCTCTCGCGAGAATCCAAGACCGGCCAGGATTCGGCGGGCGCGAGGTTCCGCGGCGTCCGCTTTGATATCGCGAAGCTCCTCGGTGACCTCCTTGATGCGAGTAGTCACCTCCTCGAGCTCGGGACCGTTGACGTCGTCGAGCTTCTTCTTCCTCTTCCAGAAGCTCCGTGCGCTTTTTGTCCGACCGGAGCACGGTCTCCACGGCGGAGGTGCTGTCGACCTCTATTTCTAAAACAGCATTTGGGATCAATCGGAATAGGGTTAGGGCTGCCAACCTTGTTCACAGTAGAGGATATCTATAGGTGGAATAGCGGCAAACTTGCGTTGAGCTATGTGACGCAGGAGCGTCGTCTTTCCCATTCCATTGGGTCCGACAAGTCCGTAGCGATGGCCGGCGGAAATCGTCAGCGTCGCCTTCGAGAACAGCTGTCGTCCGTTGGCCGCGATGTCAAGTTCTCCACTTTGATGTCGTTCACATTCTCCTGAGCGGCCACTTGGGCGGCGGACATCGCTTGCTGGGAGACCGTGGCTTCCCAGCTCGTCGCTGCCTCCGATTCCGCGTCCCTCTGTAACCTATGAGTTCAGCACAAGTCTTGGATCAAGCGACTTACCGAAATGCTCATCGCCGTTCTCCTCCCGGGCTCTGGCTTCTTCCTCTTGCTCCACTTTGCCGCCCATCGCCTTCATCTCGTTCTTGAACGCATCGGCCTTCTTCTGCTTCCTCAGCTCCTTTTTCGTGAGCTTCTTGCCGCCATCTAAACGTCGAAACCTTTGATAATCTCGCTAAAACCGCTTTCGCTTACCTGAGATCTTCGCCTTCGACGCAAGGTCGGCGATCACCTCGTCGTCAGACATGATCGGACTGAAATTAGCATAATTGAGTCTATCGTGAAATCGAGGAGACGTAAATGGATAAAGTGGCGATAGAGGTAGATGCGACAACAGAATAAGCAACATGTTCAAATGCGCCCTATCCGCCTAAATAATACTGAAAATAGCCGTTGTTCGGACAACCTCCAAACGATGCGCTCGGAGTGGGGCGTGTGTATGAACATCCCATAAACTGACAACACAAATTCGAAGAAACTTTCGAAATCTAAACATGAACACATGGGAGGTCGAGTTCTCTTGATAGATAAGGTTCCCAGCACGACCTAAAATTCAAACAGCACCTAGATACTTCACAAGTTCGTTCAAACGACAAGAGCAACAAATGATTTCGACAGTCGACTTTATTTCGACCAGATAACAGCAAGAAAGGTGTGAGAATGGGTCATAAGGAGGACCATTGGGGTTATACGATGATGAGAAGATGGGAAGCTTGACTTATTTGGACATGTTGGTGTCGCCCTCTGGAGCAGCGGAAGCGGCCTTGCCCTTCTTCTCGAGCACGGAGTGGACGAAAGGGACGACACCGCCCTGGGCGATGGTGACCTGTCCCAGGATCTTGCTGAGCTCCTCGTCGCTGCGCACAGCCAGCAAGATATGGCGGGGAAGCTCGAGAACCTGAAAAGAACACGATAAATGGGGCACAGAAGAACAGACACTCACCTCAGCGACCATGTATTCGACGAGGGCGGTCATAAAGACGGCTGCTCCGACTCCGATGCGCTCGCTGTAGCGATCCTTCTTCAGGCGGCTCTGGAGGCGTGCGACGCTGAAGACGAGTCCAGCGCGTGTAGACTTGGACAGGTGCTTGCCACCCCTGGTTTGTCTGACCATCGTTACTTCTGGAAAAACAAGAAATTGTCACTTTCGAAAGACGCATGCGCACAATCAACCGAAAATGAAAAAAGCGCTCCACTTATGAACGTCAATTCCACAAGGCTATATTCGCTATATCAGACCTTAACATGACCCTTAACAGCACCGATGACCTCAGAAATCAGATAGAAGGTCATAAAACAGTGAATAGCAGCAACATTTTAGCAGTGACTTTCCCAAATTAAGCGGTTCGCCCGTTCGGGACAGTGATCAGATGAGATGGTTTTGGGACAGTGATCAGATGAGATGGTTTTGGCAAAACGAGTCACAAATCACAGAAACACACGAGCAAAATTTAGCAAATCCAAAAGCAGCGGCGATTTAAAATGGGCGAAGCGTCAATAAATCCAAATCCCACAATTACTCGAAATTCGACCGACCGCTCAACTCGAATCGGACTTCTGAGTGATCAGAGGCCGACGATGTCAACGGCGTCAGACGTCTAGGTCTACGGTACATCCGCGCGGGACTCTGAAGATGTTCGAATGGCGGCTACTAGTAAACGTCAAACGTTCGTCAGCGACGTGGCGACACGACGTAAAGGCAATGGTATAGTTCAACGCGCGCGCTTCACGCTCTTTTGGTGTTTTGAAGCGCGCTTCATGTCTGGAGAACGCGCGCGCCAACTGAACGACGCGCGAGCTTCAACTTCAAAAAACGCAGCAGCAAATCAAGATTTTGGGCGTTTTCTTGGTCAGAAGCGCATGGAGTTTGAAAATTCGAGCGGATTCAACCGTTTGAAGGCGAGAAGTTTCGACTGATACCAGATTCATGCGATCTGTAAAATTGACCCTTTTTTGACCCTGTTTTTGGCCTATTTTGATCGATATCTCGGCCGAAAATGAAAATCTTGAAAATTCCTTTTCATGATTTGAAGATCAGCTCTCTGTGCTCCGAATGAACCGCTATGCCCGGCGAATCAGACGTTCGAAAATCGACAGTTTCGCAAGAAAGTGGCTGAGATTCTGTCTTTCAGGACATTCAGAATGCGAAACTGATACTAAGTACAGCGAAAAAGAAGGCAAAACGCAAATTTCGTGCAGAAGTCCATTCTTTGTCAAAATACAGCGTCAACCAATGAAAATGCACCACGCGCAGAATTCATGCCTCAAACACGCGAAAACCCCACAGAAACCCCTTCATCCGGAAAAAAACGCGTCTTCCCCAGGTGATGAAGCCGGTCGAGGGGGGCTTCAGCATTCTGTGAAGCGCGCGTCATTCGTCGTGTGTGGCAAATAAAGCGCCGATTCCGATTTTGAAGCGCGCTTCACGCGCGCGCCCACTATACCACCCCCTGCGCTCCGCCGTGGGCGGCCGTGGCGCGCGCGTTTCAAAAATTCCCCAAATTTCTATGGTGCTAAGAGGGTTGTATAGTTCGCCACACGCGTTTTTACGCGAGCTAACGCCATACCAATTTGGCGAGATTTGGACGCGCGCGGAAAAAGACCATCACGACGAAACGCGAGGGGTTGTACAGTTGCAAAATGCCTGTACAGTCCGCGCGTAAAACGCGACCTCGACGCGTCATTTGCCACCCACGACGAATGACGCGTGCGTCCCAAAATGATGCAACCGCCTCCGACCGGTTGCATCACTCGGGGGAAGCGCGTTTTTTCGAAAACGGAGAGTAGAATAGCCGGCCAATCTTGCTCCCCTGGAAGATACTCTGACGCCCAAGTTCTTGCCTCAAGCGGCTTGCAAGCTTTACTTCGAAGAGCAGACCATGGATTCGCTTTAACGCCCACGGTCATGCGCCCATTCAGCCGATCCGAAGCTTCTGCAGATCCTATCAAAGCAGAATTCAATTATCGCCTATCTAGGTAAGGTTCAACTTGATCCCAAATCCGATTTGACCGCACTTTTCAGAGCGCGAAGAGTCAGTGAAAATTGTTTCGGCATAATGGTCAATCGGTTTCGGATTTTGCTTGCCCCTCTTCAAGTGAGCCCGGAGAAATCAAGACCTTGTATTAAGCCTGTCTTTGCTGCATAATATTCTGAGAACAAAAGGAATCGAACGCGGAGAAGAACCCGGACTGCCGGCGGACTTGAGCGGTGAGATCGCTGGGAACGCGCAGGAGACTTCATCAAGTTCTAGAGCCGCTTCCATGCTTGCGAAACAAACACAATTTGATTTTGCAAGATATTTTATCAATCCGCAAAGTCTTGGCGTGAGTATGGCATGTAATTGAATAAATGAATCGTGGTTTGAAACGGCCGAAAAGTACGATGCGACCGATGCAGTGGGAAACCGGCGCTCAGGAACGTCCGACGCGCGCGAAGCGAACTATACAGGGGCGTTTTTTCGCGCGCGTTGTTTGGGGTTCTCCGCGCGTTAAACGCGTGCCGCGAACTATACAACCCCCTTTAGCTTGAAAACGTGGAACTATGCCATTGCCTTTCGGGCGAGCAGTGCGCGGAGATTCGCGTTGACGGGCGTTGGAGGGCGCGGAGATTCGCGTTGACGGGCGTTGGAGGAGCGACGGAAAGAGCCTCAGATCCTCCCAGAAGGTCTTTTGCAAGTGTTCTGTCAACGAAAGGTCGCCGTTTGTAGAGATTCTACCCGAAATCAACGAGAATCGAAGGCGCTAAAGGGGGTTTTATAGTTCAGCGCGCGCTTCACGCATTTTTTGCTGCCCCTTCATTTCTGGAACGCGCTCGCGCCAACCGAACTACGCGCTAGCTGAAAATTCAAAAAACGCAGCAGCAAATCGAGTGCTGCGTCGGTGCGCGCGTCAAAAGTGGAGTCGTGTGTGCGCTGTGCTGTGAACCAAATTTATTTTGTCACACATCATAGGAGCTTTCAAATTCCCGAATTCCGAGTTCATTTCCTTGTTTGAAACACAGCAAATGCAGATCAACAAAATTTGCGGTGGAGCGCGCGACTTCGGTCTTCAAAATGGCCAAACACCGTCCATTTTTATCAGAATGGAACCGCAACCCTCAAAAATGCATAGCAAGCAGAAATCAGACCTCAAGCCATAATATTTGGGCTTTGGAGACCCGAACACCCGCCACTCAACCCTCAATTTCCAAAAAACGCGCCTTCTCCTGCCGGTCGGAGGCGGCAGCAACATTTTGTGACGCTCGCTTCATTCGTCGTGGGTGGCTTTTGGAAGAAGCTTATCAGAAGCTGTAAGATACGAAAATGCGATGCGAAATATGTGTTTGAACTGAGATATGTAGTAAACTCATTTGGATTCAGTACGGAAATGAAGGCAGAAAACCATTGAAGAAGGTGCTGAAGAAGCAGAAGAAGAAAGATGCGTTCCAGAACGAAATGAAGGCGATGGGCAACAAAGGGGAGCAAAAGGAAGAAGCCAACGGCGACGAGCATTTCGGTAAGTCGCTTGATCCAAGACTTGTGCTGAGCTCATAGGTTGCAGAGGGACGCGGAATCGGAGACAGCGACGAGCTGGGAAGCCAGTTCACGGTCTCCCAGCAAGCGATGTCCGCCGCCCAAGTGGCCGCTCAGGAGAATGTGAACGACATCAAAGTGGAGAACTTCATCGCGGCCAACGGACGACAGCTGTTCTCGAAGGCGACGCTGACGATTTCCGCCGGCCATCGCTACGGACTTGAGAACCCAATGGAATGGGAAAGACGACGCTCCTGCGTCACATAGCTCAACGCAAGTTTGCCGCTATTCCACCGAATATAGATATCCTCTACTGTGAACAAGGTTGGCAGCCCTAACCCTATTCCGATTGATCCCAAATGCTGTTTTAGAAAGAGGTCGACCGGACAAAAAGCGCACGGAGCTTCTGGAAGAGGAAGCCGCGCTGAACAAGAAGCTCGACGACGTCAACGGTCCCGAGGAAATGACATCGAGGCTTCCAAGCCGGAGTTCTTATGGTGACTCACGACGAGCGACTAATCTGTACCACGGAGTGTCAGCTTTGGATTGGGAAAACCGAAACATCGAGCCTCTCAACTATGATTCAAACGATTCGCCTGATTCTTATCGTCAAGAGGTCCTTAAAGAAATCGCCGAAAACGAAGCTTTTCTGAACGCTAATTACGTTTTCGCTAAATCGAATGCTTCAGCCAAGAACTTAAACAATTTCAAAACACACGAATCTAATTTTCGTAAATTTGCGGTTGGAAGAGTTTGTTCTTCGAGAATACAGTGTAGTACACCAGATGGGGTTCGCCGTCGCTGGTTTTGACCGGAATCCACCACGGCGAGTTGTCGGACATCGCAATCACGCGTGGACGGTTTCGGGAAACACCTTTGTAGGGCCAAATTCCTAGCCTAAAAATAAAAAAATAAGTTCCATTTAATCATTGCCCCACTAAATCTTTCCCTCACCTTTCGAGGTTCAACTTGCTCGTCTTCAGCTCCACGAGTTTCCCGAACCCCATTCCACGGTATTTCGGGTACGTGAACTGATGCGTGATGAATCCGAAGCCGTCGTTGTACTCGAACGAAACCAAGTTCCCTGTGGCGATCTCACGAATCCCCACGCTGGGCATCTTCTCGAGGCGGGCTTTCGCCAAATCCAGGTCTTCCTGGGCCGCGTAGAGGAGTTCATCGACGAGTTTTTGACCGTCGCGTTCTCCGTCAAGGTCGACGTATTCGAAACCTTCGGGAAGTTTCAGGTCGTTCTTTAGGAGGCGTTCGTTGATGGCTTCATCCATGTAGTACCAAGTGCAAGGCTGGTCGAGGCCATTGTAGGAGTGTGTGGCGGAGAGATAATTGCGGACCTGGAATTCATATTGTTAAAATGGTGTAATTCTGTTTAGGTTGCAACTCCTGCTTTGCTTCTTAAGAATCACTTCGACTGAAGGTCTAAACTCTATACTAAGCATCAGTTCTCAAGCACCCCTGAAATCGTTCATACTCCACAAACATGAAATTCTCCGACCTCAAAATGCACGGAACCAACCTCGAACTCTACATCGAGATTGCCTCCTACTACGTCGAATTCCTTACCACCTACGACTTGGACGTCCTTGAAGGAATCTGGGCGACCTCTCAAACTAACAAGTGCCGCTTCGAGCAACTCGAAACACAAAACCAAATCAAGGCGCTTCTGGAATCCGTGGACCTGGCCGCCACCCTTGACGAATCGTTGGCCTCCGAAAACGATTCTCCTCCCACGTGGTTCCAAAACTACGAAAAGCTCAACGCCGCTTTCGCCCAAGCCGAAGAAAAGGAACGAAACGCCAAAAACGTCTTCGCAAAATTGTTTCCTCACTAGATTTCACTTTCTTAAAATTCGAAATAAAATCTGTTCTGCTGCACAAAATCGCCCTCGACTTACCACATCCATAATTTCCACAATAGCGACGACTTCGAGAATTTCCTTAGAGCTTATGAAATCTTCCAGAAATCCCAGCGTTTCCAGAACTGCGTCACTAATGAGTTTCTTATCTGTGGAGGTAGTTTGAATGATGATGAAGGGTCTGAAACACATGCGTTATATCTAAAACTCACAATTTCCACTCACTTTCCATGCTTGTTATCCTTAACAGCCGCCCATACTTCGGGTTTGTCCTTTGGGTACCCAATCAGCCGCACGTTGCACTCATCCGCGACTCCATCGAACCAAAGTTTCACCGTCGCATAAACGCTGAGGAGGTCGGGGAAGATGCGGAGTTGGGGGAGAACCTTCTCAAAATTCTCTTGGCTCACTTCGAACGCCATTTTCTGAAACAAACACACTTCTCTTCACTCTAAACATTGAATGAAAAATCGCTTTAAAAAGAGAAATACGACTAGATTACGTACACGAGAGGCAGAAGGTCGAAACAAGATCGGTCGAAAGGGGAAGTGAGCGACTTTTTAATGACTTCCCTGTGGAGTGATTCTCGCAGTTCTCACTTTACAGCGCTCTTTCAACGAATTGATGCGATGTTTGATGTTACAATACAAGTTCGACTGTCGAATACGTCAAGGTTTGTGCATTGATTTGAGCCACCGACTCGGTGATCTAAACGTCTGTGCTCAAGACGAACATAAAAAGATTTAGTATTAGGGTACAGAAAAGCAAAGTGGAACATGCAGTGGAGACGAAATCACAAAAGAAAAAAGGAGCAACTTTTGCCACTTTACTACAAATTGCGAAATCAGCGCACACAAGGTCAAACAAGAAAAACCTTTTGCATTTTTTTACTCGTTGATTACACAGTTCACGGTAAGCCAAGATCGTCGAATCGCTCCAAACAAACATTGTTTGTACAAAAGGGTCCTTCTTCTGGATCGGACATCGACTTCAAGTGATCGCTCCTCGTCATCCGCCGCTTCATGTCTGTCGTCCTCAACTCAATTCCCCCATTTGAATCCAGCTTCTGCCAGATTTTCCAGAGAGAACTTCGGCTCCGCACTGCTCAAATCTGTTCCATCGCCGCCAACGCGAACTTTAAACTTCCCCGAAACTTCCTGAACGTGTCAGCCGCGTGTCGAAAATCTGTGTCGAAAGTGTCGCACCATTTCGCACGTTCGGTTTGCCATATTTTGGCTGTTTTCTCGACCGGGAGCGCACGGATTTCAAAATTTCAACGGATCCCGCCATTTGAAACCGAGAGCTATCGACTGATACCAGATTCATGGGAATCCGTGCGAATTTGTGAAAATTACCCTGTTTTGACCGTTTTTGGCCTATTTTGACCGATATCTCAGCCAAAAATAAAAATCGCAAAAATTCCTCACAGCGGACCTTGGTGCAAGCCGCGCCTAGAACTATCGCTTTAAAGTTAGCCAGTTTTGATGGTCAGTCACAGATTTCAAATTAAACGAAAATTCCCCTCACAACTTTGCAGATCAGCTTATCGCGGTTCAGACTAACCCAAGAACAGGCTAATCCGTGCTGTCCTGGTCCAGGATAATTGAGAACAAGATGGTCATAGCGGGCCAAATTTCAAATGCCTAAAAGACGGCCTTTTTGCACGTAAACTTACAAACTTGGCTTGCATTCTGGCTTTCTAAGAGCCGCGGTGCTTGTGCAGCAAAAATAATGGCTCCTAATTGTCGTTTGACCGTGATATGAAAGTTATTTGGAGCTCACATCGCCATTTCAACGAAATAGGCGCATCGGGTCCCGAAGCGAAAACGGGAGATTCGCCGGTCGCGATTTTGATAGCGCGCCCGTATAACATATGATAACACGACACACCGTGTGAAGATCCTTCAGTCTGAACATGCGATTTTCAAGGTTAGCGAGTGTTCAATCTGGTGGGTCCCGAAACGATTGACGTTGATTAGTAGGCGTCGATAATGCTAGCCTAATCGCTGTGCTCTAGCCTAAAGCGAAAATCCTAACCGCGCTTTCCCGATTTTGAATCTTTTCGCAAATTTTTGGCGTTGCGTCATTTCCTGTTTTCGTGAATTTGTTAGCTGAATACTAGTTGTTTGCCGCTGCGTTGCCTATTTTCATAGTCTTACGCGAATTTGTTTTGCCGATCGATTTGTGTCCTCAACTATGGTTTATCTGTTTTCAGAAAATGCGAGCAAGATCGAGAATTCTCCAAAACCGCAGGGTCGGACCCAGCGCTGCGACGATTCTGCGCCAGAAGCATCGAGCCGCAACCCCAGCCCGTGCTCTGCAGGGTTCGTCCATGAAGCTTGAAGCCGGATATCTTCGCGTGCGTCGTCAATCCGGATCTTCGTCCAACGCTCTGAAGGTTTTCCGTCAGATAGCCCGTGAAACACCGAAGAGAGGACCGGGAAGACCTCGCAAGCTCCCTCGAGCCGGACGAGGAGGAGGAAGGCCCCGCGCCGAGCCTCAAGTCGAAACCGTCGCCGCCGCTCCGACGGTTCTGCAGACGAAGCTGGATCCGAAATCGCCTCCGCACGTCCGTAGAAGTCCCCGGGTCGCCGGCATATTCGAACGTGCTCAAGCCGCGGCCGCCTCCCGAACTCCGGCGCCGGCTCGTGAGGAACCTGCGCCCGCAATGGAACACTCCGGAGCCCCGGTGATGTTCGGGGTTCCTCGCGTTAGGATGCCCACGTTCAAGTTTCAGGTATGTCGACATTTTAGCGTTTCTGAGATTCACTTGGACCTCTTGCAGTTGTCCGGCGATCTGCTAGCGGACCATCGCCGCCTGGAAACCATGGTGATGGCGGAGCACTTCGCCATACGCCAGCAGCAGTTGCCGGGAAGCGAAGGCCAACTCCTCTGCTCCAGGGTCCTCCGCCTCCTCGCCGAGTACCAGATCGCCGCGACCGAGCTCCGTTGAGCTCCGGTCAAATTGTTAGTTGTTGTTATGTTCACAAATAAATTTCTGTTGACAATAAAATGTTACGAGAAAATCATTTCCCTCATTCGTTTCTTTAAATATCACTGTTATGGTAACATACAATTTTTGTCGGGTATGTCAAGGACAAGAATGCTGGCGATTTGTCACAGCTTGCGTCGTTCAGCTTCGGTTGAAAATCCCCAAAGTCCCGGACTTCTTCTTCGTCTTCTCCAGGGGCGATCCGCGACCATTCGAGCTGGTGTCGATGCCATGAGCACGGCGGAGATCCGTGACTTCGTTCATCAGCTGGTCCAGCGTTCGTCGCTTCTCATCAATCTTCGCCCTGTTCTCCTTATCGACAGCTTCCAACTAATTAAGTGTTTCAGTTTTTAGAGAGAGATAGGTTTGGTTGGTTGGAAATACCTGATCCGAACGGTCCGCCAGCTTACGTTCGCGGTTAGCGACCTTCTCATCGAAAACGCGTTCCTTGTCCTTGCACCGGAGGTCGAAGTCCCTCTCCCACTGGCGCTGCTCTTGTTCCATCTGCGTGAATGGATCGCTAAATGGAAATCGTAAGTTTGTACTCCAATAACAGAGCTACTTACCGATCAGAAGAGCCTTTAAGCGTGTTCATATGGCAAAAGCGGAAGTTTTCATAATGCACATTCTTGGTCATCTCGATCAGATCCACCTGAAACATCCAGGAATACGTTGCTGACCCACCGAAAAACTGATAACTAACCAAGTTCTTGCGAATAATCAGGTCACGGAGACCGATGAAGTCATTGTGCGCCATGTTCTCGACCTCGACGACACCCCACGGGTACTCGCGCACGCGCATCTTCTTGCCTTCCTCTGTTTCGATGACGTTGTTGCTGCCAACGACGGCGAACGGGTAACGGCTGCACAGCTGATGGTTCTTGGACACCTCTGCATCGCTGACGCCCTCTTCCGGTTCGGGGAACTTGTAAATTTTGATGCCCTGCTTTTCGATGTCCGCGGATATGTTCCGCTTGAAACGCATCAGCTCAACGGTTGTCAGAGTGTCGGCCTTGGCAATAACTGGAATAATGTTGACGCGGTCATGAAGATGCTTCATGAATTGGACGTCCAGTTCTTTAAGACTGAAAAATGGGTGGTGAGAAAGAGATGAGGTTACCCATGAACGCACCCATGGCCAGTGGGAGCAATGAAGTAGAGGCAGAGGTGCACGCGGCGGTCCGGAATCGTCTGCTTGCGCTCGATTTTGGTCTCTTCGGTGAGGTACTCCGTGAAGCGATCATCAACGAATTTGATTATTGGATCCCAGCTAAAACAGGCTATTCAATAAGGTTCTGAGCCTAAACATCTACTCACCATTTGCTGTTGTCGACAGCGTCGCCAAAGCCTGGCGTGTCGACAAACGTCAAATTCAACTTGACGTCGTTTTCCACGAGGCGCACAGTCTTGCTTTCTACCTGGACGGTGGAGGGGATGTACACCCGCTGGTCTTCTGGAGGCGTTCCATAAACTTCCGTCAGGAACAGTGTGTTGATGAACGTCGATTTGCCAAGTCCGGTTTCTCCGACGACCATCAGCGTAAACTCGAATCCATTCTTGATGGAACGACGAAAGACTTGATTGGGGAAATTGGCGAATCCTACATAATCCGTGATCGTCTTTGTTGAAGCGTGCGACATGTCCATCGCTGCGTTGCTGCGGTAAGCCGATCGATTCGACATATGGCAGGGAAATGTTCCTGTACATACATTACATGATCAGCTATCACCGTAAACAAACGACTTACCATTCATGTTGTTGATGTCTTCGCTAACAAAGAATCGTGGACTGATAGGCGGAGGCGTCGGCAGCTGAGGTAGTATCGAATTCACTGAAATTTGAACTTGTTAGGTTCGCGCCAAAACCATTTGCGAGTAGTTGACGGTGGCGTCGGGTAGATACGATCAATTACGCGGGTAAAGCGCGAAGGCAAACTGACAACAAGAGAAACAATTGTTCGCGTTCTGCACTTTTCGAGCCACGGAGAAGAGAAGGAGGTCGCACATCGCATCATCCAAATTACCTTTATGCCATTTTGCTTGTTTTCGGTTACTGCGCTTCATCTTTGGCCATTTTACAATAGCAAAACAAAGGGATTCACAGTTCTGAAATAGGGGTGTCAGTAGCCAAATAGCATCGATATACACACGCAAATAGAATCAACCAGTTCGGATCATAAACCCCGGAAAGCAAAGAGGAACAACAGCGTCTACGCCAATCGTGGATCGGAGGGGAACGATCGTTGCGAACGCGTTAGGCGCTTTTCGATTCCATTCTCTCCCAATGACTCAACAGCCGCCGCAGGAGGGACCGCGCGTCTCAATGACAGTTCTTTTATTTATATGCAAAGACGCGCACAGGATGCCGCACACTGACCATCTGGTGGCGAGGGCGCGACTAAACCTCGATCATCCAAAGAAAATCTTGATTCAGCAAGTGGAAATTGCGCAGGCGTTCGACGAAACACGTTCCAGCGTCAGTAACGTTCCGAAAGGAAACATCCTGAAATCGCTATTTAAAACATCCCTTCAAAAACGTCGAGTGAATCACGGTGATATGGCGGCAAAAAAGCGAAACCACAGAGGAATTCACTTATAGCGTTTACATCTCGTCGTGGTGCACTTATGTATATGAATGTGATGCGCGACAGGTGCAAAAAACGCAGACAGTTCTCACCACGAGTGACAGTTTTTTGACAGGAAAGGCGACGTTCGGACGCTCTAAAACCGACAAATGAGGGAGAGGAGCCCTGAATGAGCGAATGCGAGCGCTGGTCCAGGGAGGCGAAACGCGCGGGGCACTCAAAAGCTGCTGCATGCAAGTTTTGCAAAGTTGCGTTGCTCGGGCTCCCGCCACGATAAACTCCCACTCGTAAACGTCAGACTCACCTTTCTGCCTCCGTGGTTGCTTCGACGAGGGGATGCGGAGGACGCCGTCGGTGGTTTCGCGGAAACCACCGCGTTCCTTGCTTCTGCTCCTCGCCGGCGAGAAGACCTTGTTGCATATCGAACGCATCATGTTGATCTGAATTGACGAGGTCACCGTAAACTTGGAGCGACCGACTCGGGCTTCACAGGAGGACAAGAATGAGCGACCTGGCGAACGAGGGTCTTGTGAAGCCACTAACCAGACGACGTAAGTCTAGTAGACTGAATCTTCGGTTGGTTTCATGTTTCTTTTCAGCATTTGCGAAGAGCCGAAGGGATTGAACTGGTCGGATTTTCGAGGAAAGCTTACTTCCAAACCCCAATGCTTTAGGGTCACTTGTTTGTGCTTTCCAGTGCAAGTCAAAAAATGTTAGAATCGCGCTCGTTTCAATGTTCCACGACTTTTCTGGGTTAGCATCGCTTTTGCATTTTTCGTTGTTTTGAGGGTGGTTTTGCAATTTGCGAACCTGTTACGCAGGTTTTGGACCTGTTTCACAGCATCTGGGTAATAAGTACTAAAAAGTGCCAAAAGTTCCAAAACTCAAATCGCACCACTCCGACAGTGCCTGCACCGGCACTGCCGGTGCAGGCATATGAGTGCAGGCTGCCCGGTCTAATTACCCAAGTTTGAGGTAAAAACTTTTCCAACTACTACTGTTAACTTCGTGTAACTGCGTGACCGGCGAGCCGCAGGCGAGCACAGCCGCGGCGTAAGCGCGCACTCTCCATCGTGTAACTGCAATAGGCTTCGTGTAACTGGCCAAACCAGTGCCAAAGGTGCTGGTCGGTGGGTAGATAGATCTTGACGCGCTGATTCCGAAGAATATGGGTTTTGTCGGCCAATGCGAGATCTAAAGTGCCTAAAATGGCATGTCTATAACGGGAAAACCGACCGCTCAGCAGCCGTCCCCAGGTTGAAATGGTTCCCGCCTGAGACTGAAATGGCTCCTGTTTGGCGCTGCAAGTTGCGTCTCGTCTGCAGTTCGCTCATTTCGCCTCGTTTTGGCTGGAAGAGTCGGTTGTTTTGTGTGAAACATGGCCATTAACCCGTCAAATGTGCTGCAGCTCCTTGCCTTGCGATTCCCTGAACATCAGAACACGAAAGAAGGCCTGGTAGTTCGTCGCACCTCGCGTGGTGCAAGGCCGGATATCTGGTGCTCATATTGCGTGCACCACTGTTGCATTGACCACACGATAGATCACACTTGTTAATAAATGTTGAATTTAGCGAGACGAGACGCAACTTGCAGCGCAAGACAGGAGCCATTTCAGTCTCAGGCGGGAGCCATTTCAACTTGGGGGCTGAGCGGTCGGTTTTCCCGTTTTAGCCATGCCCTTTTAGGTACTTTAGATCTCGCATTGGCCGACAAAACCCATATTTTTCGGAATCAGCGCGTTAAGATCTATCTACCCACCAATTTTCAGCTTAATTTGAGATTGACACTTGGGAATTTTCCCTTGTAAGCTTGGAATGCCCAACGGAGGTCTCGTTCGCCTTCCCAACCTCTCCCAAGTAGCCGCTGATCGGAGCTCTCGCAACGATTCTCCTGAGCGCATATTCGACCACTGCGTGGCTTTCTGTGTTCAAATTTCGTTTTGAAGTTTTCGGAGAGATTTCTTCTCTGGAGTCGGTTCAGTCCTTTATTTAGGCAGTAACAGGTTTCTGCGTTGTGTTCGAACGCTTCAAACGAGCGTTTTTCCGCTTATCGATTGACTTTGATATCAGCTGTTTACGCGAAAACCTGTCTCGTGGCTCTTGTAAATCCGTGCTCATTTCTTGCCTCATTTTAGGTCAAACATGAATCCAATAACGAATATCAAGAACCTCAACAAGATGAACGAGCGCGAGCTCGCGCTCGGGATAAACAACAAGAATTCCTGGCATCAAAAGTACATCGACTCTGCCTGGATCTTCGTCGGAGGCCTTCCATACGCTCTGAACGAAGGCGACGTCATCTCCGTGTTTTCACAGTGAGTTTTCGAGTTTTCATCGACCCAATCACGTAAACGTGTTTAGATATGGCGAAATCGTGAATATCAACCTCGTCCGCGACAGCAAGACCGGAAAATCGAAGGGATTCGCGTTTCTCTGCTACGACGACCAGCGTTCGACGGTCCTCGCCGTGGACAACTTGAACGGAATCTCACTGGTCGGCAGAATGATCAAAGTGGACCACGTAGAAGAGTACAAGGTGCCGAAGTTCCGTGAAAACGTGAACGAAGAAACGCTGAAGCTGTGGTCCGAAGGCTGCGCACCGAAGCCGATCGAAATTGCACACGAAGGAAGCCGGAGATCAGAGGACCGCGAAGAATCTAAAGCGAGGAAAGAGAAATCGGCAAAGAAAGCAAGGAAGGAAGAAAAGAAGCTGGCGAAGCAGATGAAAAAGGAGAAGAAACGGCGCGTGTGGGAGGAAATTGTTAATCTGGACCAAGGACTCGAAGCCATCGGCGTCATCGACGACGAACTGAAGGAGATCCTAAAGCAGCGTAAGGAAGAGAAGAAACGCAAGAAGGAGGACAAGAAGCGCATGATTCGCGGCGAGGAGATGGAAGACCGTTCTGGCATGAACAAGGACGATTGGAAGTCCGACAAGGGAGTATTCATGGATCGCGGATATGCGGCAAGTTCTTTTATAGGCGAATTAAACGGTTTACTTGTGCGCTTCCAGGGCGAAGAGTTCGACTACACCGAAAAATTCGGAAAGCGGAAGACACCGGAGCCGGAAGAACAGAAGTACAACGTGCGGCCGGACTTCGACAAGGCCAACTGGCGCGATATCGAGCTGTTCAAGCTTATGCGCGAAAAGGAACGCGAAGAAAAGGGCGAGAAAGTCGTCGACTGGAAAGACGAGGAGCATTATGTGCCGAAGCGTTTCGGCTGATCTCATTGGTGTTGCGCATGCTGTACATAAAATATTTATCTTTAACAGAGCTTCTGCAGTTGGATCAGCCTTTTCGTGACCCACACAGCCTCCGAGTCATTTCCGAACGCGTCCCACGCTAATTTGTTATTTTCTCTGAAATTTACAAAAAGATAGTCAATCAACAACAATTCATGTCTTCGATTGCCTTCGCAGGCCGGACGCTCGATACGCTGAAACAACTCGAATGAGGTTGAGAACGAAACGGTTTGAGGATACCGAAAGGATTTCTGGGACTGGCGGCGACAATCGGTTTTGGGGCTTCTGAATCCAGCGCTTCATAAGATTCCAACTGCTTCGGTTCTTCGCAGTTCTGCTCTTCCTTGTTCTCTTTCTGCGATTCGAAGCTAGAAGGATGACTGCTCGAGTCGTCCAACCGAGGGAACGATTTGTGGAGAGGCTTCAGTTTGCTCTTCGTGAGAAAGCTGGAACGAAAATAACTTTAAGAGTGATTTTTAAAGGTCACACTTATACCCTAATCTCAGTCTCTGGGTTGGGGTGCTTGTATTATTGAAGTAGGGACTGCTTCTTGAGAGCGAGGATTCCAAATTCTCCATTGAAATGTTCGAGGTTCTAAAGAAGTAAATTAACGTGGAAGAAGGTTTGATTTCCTACGTTTCCTGAGGCACACAATTCATCATGAAGGACTCCTTCAGAGTCTCCGGTTCCGGCTCGGTCTTTTCTTCCCTCGGCGTTTGAGTGGCGTTTCCGTACATCTTCATAAGTTCGTCCGAGCTCCACGGATTCCTGGCGGCGTTCTTCGGTTTCAACGGGTTCGGCTTCTTAGCACTGGATTCAGAATTCAGCTTCCAATCATCCAACGGTCGTTTCCGCGACGTCTTCACTCCTTCTGGCGTTTTCTTCTCGACTTTTCGAATGACCGAAGTCGACGTGAATGCCGTGAAGGAGGTGACCGCTTGCTCTTTGTGGTCAGGTTTGTCAGAACACCAAATCGACCAAGAGGGCAGCGGTTTGACAAGGGTGAATCTGTCCTGCATCGTCGATTTCCCAAGCGAGTCCGATTGGTTTCCAAGAGCCAATCTAACCGCGTCTTTGGGAGGCAGAATCACGCCCGCGTACTTGAAATCGTCCTGCTTCTGGGATCCACTTATAAACTAAAAAAAAGTTGTATTAACTCGCTTCTCTGAACTTTGGTATCTTACATCTTCGTCTTCATCGTCTTCTTCAGCAGCTAGAACTTCAACCGGATAAGGATTCAGCGGTTTCTGACATTTCTCCTTAGGATCAAAGACGATCTGATGCTCGAAAGTCCTCTCGGCGCGTTCGAAATCGGCGATGAATTCTTTCGACAGAAGAGGTTTCAGTTTGGGCAACTTTAAGTAACTGGGAATTCGAGGTAGAGTCTGCAATTAGTCGCAATCAAAATACATTTCTAAGCTTCTATTCCACAATTTTCAGGTCCGGATTCGTCGCTTTGCTGAAGAAGGTCTCTGCCTTCGCCAAACCCACTCCTGGCAAACCCTTCTGAAGGTAATCGCAACCCGCGAGAATACAAATCCGCCGGAACATTTGGAACGAGAAGTGCTTCTGAGTGGCATTGGAGACGCATTTCGGCAGCTTGGAACTCTCATAGATAGTACAAGGCCCCAAATCGTTGAGTTTGAAGACGATCCGCTCGCAGCCGAACGCAATGAGATCCGAATCTTCAGTAACGACGGTGTGGGCGAACCCAGCTTTGACCAAATAGGCCAGTTGGGCATCCGCTTCGTAAGGAGCCACGACGACGTCCACGCAATCGAGTGTTCTGGCTGTCTAAATGACGGAATAATTAAGGATTTATGGAATGCTCCTCACCAGGATGACCTTCTCGACCATCTCTGCAGTGATCGTCGACGAGGCGCGGAGGGCCTTTCGTGCTTCTTCCTTTTTCCCGGCGCGCATCAGTTCTTCCCCCAGCCGTTTGTTCTCTTCTCGGCGTTTCCTTCTTTCGTCGTTCACTTCCTGAAATTGAGTGGTTCTAAGACTCTGCTCCACCCACTCTGTTCTTCCACTTTTCTCCAGTCTTCTTTTCCTCCCAAACGAATTCCTGTTTTTACCTTTTTCGCTGGCAGCGGCCTCCCATCGAACACCATAATAACCTTGCAATTGTGCGATAATAACAGCTTCACATACTTTAATACATAACGCACATAGCTGAAACACCAAAAATGATCAAAATCACCCTAAAATCGTTCCACTTACAAATCCGTTTCTTTTCCTTGGGATAGGACGTCCATGCATCCCACGATTCCGCGATGAAGATGGCAGCTGACGTCGATGGCGATCGTTTTCCCGGCGAATTCTGAGATGTTTCCCTGGAAACAGATGCGAAATATGACCAGAACGCAAATGTAAACGAACGATACCTCTCTACAAGCGTTCTTCACGAACGGCAGAAGACCTGGGATTCCCATCGCTGAGCTTCCAAAGGAGAATGCGGGGACTCCGAGCGAAGAGCGAGGAGAATTCAAAAACGGCGATTTACCGCACTCTGAAGCGGTCAGGAGAAGCGTTTCGAGAGCCTGGGAATCGCATTTCGCAGCTCCTTTTGCGATTCAAGGCCTCCCAAACTCTAAATTTATGCGCCAAATCGATCTTTCAGCCGTTCCTCCGTACATTGCCACTAATCTGCATTTATTTTTAGACCAATAACCCGTAATCAAGTCATCACAAGCGTCAAATTCAGGATTTCCTATTGCCGACCACCAGCGGATGCGCCTCCGTTCCGGCCTTTACGCGGCAATCGCAGCACGTGGCGATGGAAATCGTGATCGGGACCCAGTCGCCGTTGACCTTCTTGAGGACATCCAGATTCCGAAAACGCTGTTGGCAAGCGCCCCATCCTGAAAAGAACTGCTTAGAAGCTTTGAAACGAGATTACCTGACAAGCAGAAGTCGTTCTCCTTGCACACGAGTTCGTTGACGAGGCGAGGAAAGTAGTCGGCCGGGAGCTGACGCCAGGTCCAGCATGCGGTGCAGAGGTTCAGGTAGTCGGTCTCTTCGCTTTCTGGCTCGCCGCGATCGATGCAGCTGATTACGAATCGCTCGCCTGAAACTGAGTTTTAGAAATGAAAGGATACTGTAACTCACCCAAAACGGGAAGGTCTGCCCTCTTTGCTTTGCGCTTCTTTCTTCCCAGGCCACCCAACCCTCCTAAGCCACCTCCCAAACCTCCTCCCAGTTCCCCTACAAGACCTCCAACGTTGGCACCTACATTTGCCCCTAGGTCCAAACCGTGATTTCCTCCACCTAGAGGGTTGCCTTGACCCTGTTGGCCTCCTCCGGCTAATCCTCCTATGCTCTTTCCCAATCCGGCTCCGTGGCTAGCGAGACCTCCGACTCCGCCATGACTTCCAAGTCCTCCTTCTAAACCACCTTGCCCTCCTAAGGCGCCTTGGCCCCCAAAAGCTCCCTGACCTCCAAGTGCTCCCTGGCCCCCAAACGCTCCTTGGCTTCCAAGGCCTCCTTGACTGCCAAGTCCACCAGAACTTCCCAGCCCTCCGTGAGCACCTAGTCCACCCTGACCTCCAAATCCGCCCTGTCCTCCTAAACCTCCCGAGCTTCCCAATCCTCCTTCTCCTCCGAAAGCTCCCTGACTTCCGAAACCTTTTTGTCCTCCAAGCCCGGGAATGTTGCTGAGGCCACTTTGAAGACCCTGAGCACCGAATTGCAGACCTGCAGGTCCTAGGCTTTCTGCTCCTCCTTGGAAGCCCTGAAAAGATAAATAAAGCTGGAGTAACTGGTCGATATTACTCACTCCCATCTGGCCTCCTCCCAACTGAGCGCCTCCTTGGACGCTTGCTCCGATTTTAGTTTCTATGTCGCCGACTTGCGCTCCTTGACCTAGGAATCCTTGTCCAAACTGTCCTCCTTGGCCAGATTCTCCAAACAGAGAACCGCCAGCCTGTCCAGAACTTCCAAATTGGCCTCCTTGGACTCCGAACTGACTTCCTCCAAACTGTTCTCCAGATCCGCCAAACTGAGATCCGCCTTGACCTTGCGCAGATCCAAACTGACCGCCTTGAAAACCTTGAAACTGGTCGGATTCTCCAATCTGCGCGCCTTGGAACTGACCCTGCTGACCTCCTAATTGTTGGCCTGCGAACTGAGGAGCTTGGCGTTGTGTTTCAAACTGGTCTCCGCTTTGGCCGCCAGAGAACTGCTGTCCTCCCTGGACGCCTTGTTGACCTCCTTGGAAACCATCTCCAGTTGGTTGTTGGCTTTGAGCCTGTGGTTGCTGGAATCCGCCATGCTGTTGAGAGACAAAACCAACTTGTGACGCTGCTTCGTTAGGAGAGCGTGCGAAGAGATCTTGGAAGGATACGGTAGCCGTGAGCGGAGGAGGGGGAAGCGGAGGCCAGTTGGGCGGCGGACGCGGTTCTTGGCCCGGCGGAGGCGCTTCCGTTGGAACGATTTGAAAAGTTCCGGAATCGGAAGTAGGTGCTGGTGTGGCCGGGGCTTCTGCCGCTGTTTCGGGTTGAACTGCTGTTGGTGCTTCGGCAGTTTCTGGAGTTTCAGGCTTCTCCGAAGCGGGTGCTTCAGCGGTGGGCGCTTCCGATGAAGGTGCTTGGTCTTCGGATTGTAGAGTTGAACCTCCTCCCCCCTCGGCGCTCTGTGCGGTTCCGGTGCCTTGCAATTCCGCCGAGCCTTGATCACTACTAGTTTCTCCTTGGCCACTTGAAGCTTTGTTAGATCCTCCACCACCCCCTCCGCCGGTAGATCCAAGTCCTCTTCCGTGTTGGGCGTGTTCTTCTGCCAGAGCCTGAAATCTAACGGTTAGCTACTGAAATCCTCTCCACACTCACTTCGTCAATCAATCCCGTCAACCTCGTCGGACCTCCTAGCGGATGCTCGTTCATTTCCTTAGCTCCAGCATCGATCATTTGCCTCACATAAGGCGCAATTGGTTCTGGTGGATCAGGGACCTACATGCATTGTTAAAGAAATAGCCAAGTGGATTTTTCGACCAACCGGGACTCTCCTCCCAAGCCTCAATCGCTGACACATTCCAGGATTTAAGCTTCCTTCGTCGGGAAGAGGAAACGGGAATTGTTGGCCCCTCTCCACAAGTCCGGACTTCTTCAAGCGGTAGAAGAGGAAAGCGGCGCAGTTTCGACATTCCTGGGATTCGCAGTTGAACCATCCGCGTTTCTAGGACAAAATTCGAATATGAAAACTAAACGATGGCTTACAATAACTGCGTCCATGGGGTCGCCAAAGGGTTTTCCGTCGAGCGTCAAGTCCACGAACGAGATTATCGCTTCGGGGATGTTGGCCGCTTGGAATCGGCTGTCGTAAGTGATGCATCTGCCGCTCCCTGGGAGTGTTACACAGGGACACTAAAACAAAAATTCAAATAAACCCGATTCCAAGCTCAAATCTCACCTGTTTCAACTCATTTCCAGCATTCTTCTGCTTCACCAACTCCTTAAAATTCAAATATCCCGGCTGTTCGTGCGAAATCGTATCCGGATCCACGTAAGCCACGTCGATTTCAGCTACATTTTGGGATAAAACGTCGGCCGAAACACGAGGAATAAACGCCAGAAAGAGAAAACTCAGAAGGGAGAACATCCGGAGAAGAGCGCCACTCGAAAGTGCATTTGCAGAAGCGGCTAATGGCGCGGTCGAAGGGAAGCCGCGGAAGGTGGGAGAAAACGGGTTTCTGGGAGGAAGAGTGATGCCGATTTCGGAGAAGGGAGGCTAATTGGAACCAATCTGGATTGCGGCTTCTGTGGCAAACATTGGAACACACGTGTGACCTGAAAAACAAAGAGACAATAAATATAAGATTGATTACCGTATCATTTACGCTGTTCGTGGAAATCGGAACTGATAAGAAACGCGCGCGCGAGTGTTCCATTCGTGGATCTGCATTTCGTAATTGAGACGAGGAAGACAGGTTTTGAGATGGAGAAGTGAGATCCTTTATCCTTTAGTGAATACATGAAGGAGAACAATTCAGACGTGTCAGTTCGTTCGTCACGAAATTTTCTAGACACGATGTCCCTGATTGAGGAAACGCGGGTTACGGTAGTGGCGCCATTTGCGTTCGCATGCATTTCGCCGTCGCCTTGATTTACGTGGTTTCGCGCGCCGTGTTGAGCGGCGGTCGAAGAGCAACGGTGAAAATTGTGAAGCTTCAAGCGCGCTTTTGGTGGAATTCGAAGCACCGAGATCTCCTTTAGCCGAGAAATTGCTCAAACGAGGCGCGTAGCGCCGAGGCTGTTGCAAAATATAAATCTATGAGGCGCGAAGCACCGAACCATGCTAATTAAAAAAAAAAATACTGTCGCGCAATAGCGCGCGGCCCCGTTAATATGGAGTGAAAATAAGCAAAAGAAAACCGAAAAATCCCGAAAGCCACACACGGAGATTCTGAAACGCATGACTTTATGAAACGTGAACCGATCGCTAGATCAAAAACTCGGACTCGACGGTTTTCTTCACGAATCCCTTCCGCTTGCTTGGCGGCACCATTTTCGGACCTTTCGGGTCGCCCGAAGGAACGTCGCTGTCTTGGAACTCGAAATGCTTCGTCAGGATCGTCGGATACTGGGGCACCGGAGAAGGACTCGTCGGGTTCTTCTTAGCCCCTTTCTCGCTTAGATTTCGATTCGATTGAGATTCCTTGGCGCTGCCACTGTCGCTGCCGTCGGCCGTGTGCAGCGATGCCTGCCAACTCCCAGTGTTCTTCGACGACGACTTCCCCTCCCAATCGTACGGATCCTCGAATTGCACACGTTTCTTTTTCAAAGACTCGATGAGCTGAAAATGAATTTGAAGGTCAAATTGATGCCAATGTAAGAGCAAACCTTCTCGTAAATGAATTTGTAATCCGGACGATCGTAGAACTTCATCTTCCTTATGTGGGCCATGATGGGCTGAAAACACTCCAGCTTGCCTCCTAGCATCTTCTCGTCGGAGATTTCCTCCTTCATCCGCTGCACTCGGTCGTCGCGGGCTTGTTTTGGCCACGGGAGTCCCGGGCCGAGGTCAATCATCGAATACACGAAGGCCCACATGTCGTCGGCGCGCGATTGCTCGCTTTTAAGGTGAATGTTGAGCGAGCAGTAGCGGCTGCTCGTTCCTCGGACTTCTGCCTGAAATTATTCGAATAAGAAAAGCATCAGAATAAAGCGCACAAACACGAAAACTAGAAAATTCGGCGTTTCTCAAAGACCACCCATGAAATTACCGCAACTTCCTTCGAAATTGACCTTCATTTCGGGGTTCAAAAACATAGCACACCCACTCACCTTATCCCTGGCCTTCCGGAACATCCACTTCCCGGTCTTCGCGTCCTTCTCCGCGTATCTCCGCGCCAATCCATAATCGATCAAATACAAAATTTTCGAATCCACGACCGTCGCCCCGAATACCATATTAGAGGGCTTCACGTCTCTGTGAAGGTACCCGATCTCGTGCACCTGCTTCATCGCGTATAGCGCGTGGACGGCGAGCCGTAGAACTGTGGCGTCGCTGAGGTGGGGGATCCCAGACTCCTTTTTCACCTTGTGCAAGTCGATTCCGCACCTCGAGATGACGATGTAGGTGAAGGCGGCCCGTTTCCCGGACGCGAACAGCTGCGGCGTGTGGGGGCGCGACGCGAGCTCCTTTAGGACCTCGACTTCCATCTTTAGCAGGCCCTCTTCGTTCGCCACATTGTTCAGTTCTATCTGCAAGAATCCTTAGAATTAGTGGACTTGAGACGGATCTGGAATACGCACCTTTAGAGCGACCGTAGTCTTCAACTCTCTGTCGTCGGCGGCATAAACCTCGCCGAAGGTTCCGGCGCCAAGGCGGTGCGAAATCTTCCACCGATTGCTCACCACTTTTCCACTTCGAAGAAACGGCGGATGCAGCTCTCCTGTAGCTTCTTTCTCGCCGGTTGGACGCGGCATCGACACTCAAAATGAGAATTTGAATTGACTGCGGACCGGACGGTCGCTTTTATGCATTGCGCCGAGTTGGTCGAGACGTCTGGGCGTCTTGAAAAATGCGGAAATTCATTTTCAACGGTACTAAACATGTTGAGCGGTCGTGCTGAACCCGGATTAGAGGTACACACGTGTAGGCCAAACAATTGAAATCTTGAGTTTGAGGTAACAGCCCATAAAAATATCACTAATCACCTTACGGTCTGAAGATCAGATTAGTGCAGGGAGACTCTAAATGAAGTGGAGAATCTTGAGGTTGGGGTGACAAGATTTCATTTTGGACTCAAAGTCTGAAGATCGGGCTCAGATTAGTGCAGAAAGATTCCACATAAAGTGGAGAATTTCGAACGGGAATTTGACGCGGTCGCCCGGTGTAATCAGGCGCGGACGCGGTCCAAAAAGACATTGTTGTGGGACGCATAAACCATAGACGATCTTACGTTTTCTTATTCTTAGGACTCTCGTATGGGCTTTTTCAGAGAATTACCGAATGTTCAATGTCAAACTCGGTTTATATTTAAGTTATCTCTTTCCACCCGACGCAACCTCATGAATTTGGGATTAATCGCTGAAGACGTTTGCCGCCGAGAAGGTGAACGGAACCCAGGACATAGAAGACCTCGATCTAAGGACCATGACGACAAAGACGCCTATCCATAAAGTGAAATGATTCATCAACGGTACAGAGGCTGGTTCAGAATCCGTAGATGAATCATTTCACTTTAGTCAATGCTGTACTGAAATCTTTTGCAATTACTTCCACGTTACCTGGTGTGTCTCCTGTGAATCCGGTGGCCGCAGCACGGTTTGCCGAGATGCTTCTGTGGGGTGTATCAAAGAGAGCGTTCCCGAAGAACTCGACAGCAACCTAATCTTAAGCACCGCTAAAAAAACTATTCTTCGTAGCGTTAGTCACGACCAGTCTTCGCTCATGAATACGTTGGAGCTATGTAAGTCGCATAAGCACTGAAACAAAATCTTTTTCTTCGCTTTCAGTTGATGCTCGCCGTAGAACAACAAAGCTTCCTTCTTAGTTCCAGGATGGTTCCCAATCGAAGATGCCGTCCTACAAAAAACACGCTTTAAACGGCGTTCTTCATTCTCTTCCCCAAGGAACTTTCAAGGACCCCCTGGATATTGACGCAGGCCCAACCATTTTTGCCGACAACGCAGGTGAACTGGCGTTTGATTACGTGACCGATAATTAGCCGGGCTACGTTTATGTATTAAGTGCAGCTGTGCAGTACAACGCAATCGCATATCTTGCAAGAGTTTCGCATGAGGGGCAAAAGTCTCAAAAATAGACTGCCGAATCGTTAAGGTTTACCGAACAAATACCTACGATGATCAACATAGCCGTATATGCCATTTCGCTGGTCTTCTAGAAGCGTATTTGCATGAATTATACCCTCCTGCGCTGTAGTTTGAAATTCCACCTGCAGTATCTGAGTAGTCCACAATCACTAAAATGGTTGAAGAAGCTGAAGTTAATTCAAAAGATGTTGGCGCGACTATACCTTTTACTGGCCGGCCGGTTCACTGCTGTTGCAGGCGCCCATGCTTTCCCCGACGCTGTAAATTTGCGATTATGCGGGATGGTTGGCTGTAACGCATGCAAAAAGTACTATTTCTATGAATGTGAGCGCATTGAAGCGCAACGGGAAGAGTACAATTGCTTGAATTGCCGTCCCAACCCACTTGTTCCACCCAGGCAAAACTATCTGGCCATAGGAACGTGTGGGTTGATTGTCTTCTATCAAACTCTGTTTTTAGTCTTGTCAACACTTCTGACGTTGTTGACAATTACTGGTCTGCTGTCAAAATTACTGGTCCGCATGTTTCGTAGCCGGCAACCTAACGAGGCCAAGGCGCTATCGACTTTTGCACTATCGACCGAATACGGTAACCTGACTTTAATATTACTTGTTTCTTCAACTTTTTCCAGACTCATCGTCGGAGCTGCCCGATTTTACTATATTTGAGAATTACGGGTGACGCAATATTAAACAACACGTATTTGAATCAGTTAAGATGAATTGTCCAAGCAACGAGCGACCGTGGACTACTACCTACTCCAATTTTCCTCTAACACGTCTGGACGTCATATTCCAGCTTTTCGATCTCTTCACACTCAAATGTGGAGAAAACTATTTAAGGAAGCTGTTGAAAACCCGCAGAGACTGAGCGTGAAGGTCGAGACTAGTACCAACGCGCATTGTGATACCCGCCCCTGCAACGTGCAACAGCAACCATTCCCAAGAGATCAATGGTTTCGTTCGAGACCATCCCTGGTGCTTGCCTATTGACGTGGCCGCTTGCGATTTGGAACCGCGCCACGCTTTCAACTTTCCGTTTTGTTCAACTGTAAGATAATTTTAATTTTTTTCGGATTTTGAGACTCTGTTTTAAGGTACACGGCAAAGGATTTATCCTAGAAGGTATCACAATGCTGCACCAAGAGCAAATTACCTCGTTTTTGCGCCTTGGTGCGTCACAGAAGTATTACGATGGCATGCTATACCCCCATATTTCCGATGTGACCGCACAGGACGACGCTGACCGAACTGTCGTAGTCTAAAGTCTTCGCTGCACTAACCCGCTGAATTAACAATCCCCAATGTCCCCAGCCATCCCCACTCTCTTTAGTTGTTGCCCAGTACTTGCCTTGAGCGGTCGTGCCGCTGCCTGCTTCCGCCGGGTAGCCGCCGCCCGTCCTCTCTTCTCACTCCCCTTTCCGTAGCTGCACTAATAAATGTGATGGTGACTTGAGTCTCCTTAGAAGATCACATAGCAGGATAACAGACTGTAACAGGTTGAAAGTTGGAGTGAGGACATCGAAGACCACCGCTACGACAGAACGAAACACTTGGCTCAGTACGAGACGAAGCACGCCTTTTGTTTTGCAGATACTTCGTCAGAAAACGCTTCCGTGTTTGTTTAAGATGTTAAGCCTTTCTGCTGTTTCAGCAAATCGTGTGGTAATAAAGTTTGTGTACTACTTTTACTAGTGTGAACAAACCCAGCTGCTTATACATGCAGTCCATATTTTCCTTCAGCACGTCTGGAACTGAGATTCCATTTCCGAAATGTGGAGTAAGCTATTTAAAAAGGCTGGAGAAACTCTGATCGCCGACTCTGATCACATGGCTGCCGCAAATACGTTTTATACCAGTTTTAGAAATTTACAGCTTCGATTCCACATAATTATCTTTCAGGACCGCGTTCGCGCCTATGCCACCGGGCGTCTGCGTCAAATCCCCCCTGTCCTCTCGAGTTTGGAATAACTGCCTAGCAAAAAATTTTTAATCATTTCAATTCATTTTGAACATTTTTCCGGAACTTTTCAGTCAGGGTTTCAGTCAACCAGGCCCATATCTTGGCCAAGAACAAATTTTTCGAAAGACTTACAGCACTTTGTTAGCCAACCAAGACTCACAGCAAATGCGATTATTAATCTTTGAAAAAAATTACCATAAAATTTTGGATTTCGAACGTTAGCTTCAATCCAAATGGGAACGCCAGTAAATGAATCTACTCGCCGAATCTGGTACAAAACTATCTTTCTATTAAAAATTTATGCCACCAGCAAAATGATTTAAAGATCAAAGATTTAAGTTTAGAACAATGAATTCTTCAGTTGATCTCTGTGCTGGATTTCCTGTTCCAAAATTTCCTGCCTCTTGTGCGCCAGATCGAGCATCTTTTCCAGATTCTTGTTCTGCATTTTTCTCATTTTGTTCTCGATTTTTGGAGGCTGCGGATTTCATTATGGAAGTCCGAGATCAACGTATCGCCGTCGTGGTGTTTCTTAGCTTCTAATTTACGCTCCAAGTCGTCCTGGGCGATAGAAGCCTCGTTGCACGATTTCTCGTAATCCATCAGCTGGCGCATAAAATCCCGTTTTTGCTCGCCGAGGGTCTTTTCGAGAGTCCAGTTAGCGCTCTGGAGGGCGAGGATCTCCGCGTCCTTCTCTTCGAGAAGCTCCACCATGAAATTTTTCTCTTCCTTGAGCTTCTCGATCTCAATCCTTGCGATACTTTTGCTTGGGTTTGAAAGCAGATTAGTGTGCTCCAGCGTGAACACCAAACACTTCAGTCGACCGTTTCTAATCTTCTCGGTTTTCAGGTTTTGCTCCGCCTCTTCCAACTTCTGCTCCAGGACGTCCTTGGACTTCAACACCTCGTTCAGCTCCATTTCCAGGACTTCCTTGGCCTCTCGAAGCTTCCGGATCTCTTCCTCCATCTCAGAATAGATTTCTGATCCAGTAACCAAGTACTCTTCGAAGGCTCTACTTCCATTTGAAGCTTCTTCTTTTCGCTCGTTTGGACCATCAGAAGATTAATGACCTCCACGAAGCTTCCGAAGGCGCTGGCAAAAGCGAATTGTTCCAAATCGAGGATCGCAAGCAGGAATTCGGCCGTTTTGGATACGACGACCTCTTCGAACTCGGAGCAGCCCTCGTTGGAGAAGAGTTTCTGCTCCAGGGCGGTGAGGAAATCGAGGAACTTCGATCAAGGAGACGAATTCCAGGTATTGAAGAAAGGTTTGGATGGCGGATATTTGGTTCTCAATGGAGGGATCTTCGAGATAAGCAGCGAGGCAGTGGTTGGCGTTCATCTTGGAAGAGGGATTGTGTAGAGTTGAGTGTGATAGTTGACCGAGTTTATATGGATTGAAAGCGATGCTTGAAAGCAATGCTTTGGGGGTTCGAGATTTGTGAGGAAGAATGCAATATATGAAAGTAATGCGGTAATTTTCAGGCATGAATCGATCGCATTTCACCAAAAGGACTTCGAAACGAAGTTTTTGAGTCGTTGAATCGGTTGAAGGATGAATCGGTTGAAGGAAGAGCGAAGCCAAAAGCAACTAACCTCCAGCTTGGAACCAAACGAAGTGAGTCATTCCAGACAACTCGGATCGTCCTCTGGATCGGTGTTGTCTAGCGCTTCCTCTCCCTGACCCTAGTAAATGAACCCAGACGAAAGCCTACCAGACAGACACGTGTACCCTGCTCGGTCCTCCCCAGTCTGGGTCATTCGTTCGCTGAAGAACGGCTGGAAGTCGGTTGGAACATTTCGAGATGTCGACGGCGCGCGAGGAAGAACTTTCGCGACTTTCGGCCACGACGGCGGTTTCCATTCCTGCGGCGGAATACGCGCAGCTCGTGGCGGCGCCGAAACCCCGCGAGTTTCTCTTCGCGTTGCAGACAGACGAAGACGGCGTCGTCCGCGGCCAGTTCGACGCGCGCTTCCCCGGAGGCTGCTGCTTCCCGCTGAAGCGCAACGTGAACATCCTTGTTTATCCCATTGAAAACGTAAGTTCTCTGTTCAGTTTTATATAAAAAGCCGAGCTTTTGAAATTCCGGATTTGGTGCCGAATTTGGATTCACTTCTTTGAAGCGACCGAGTGGATTCTGCTCCATTTTTAAATTTCGTCGTGTGTGTCAGCGGATTTCAAAGCGCCGAAAACCGATCGGCTGTTTTCTCGGTGTTTGTTTTATAATTTTCTGAGAGATTGATTGCCTGCCTTTCCCTAATAAACTCTTAAATTTGACGTTTTTCAGGAAGGAAAACACAGCATTCATGTGAAGGGCGAAGCCAACGTCCCCATGGAGTGGAACTACATCGTGCAGATGCGCATCCGCACGGGCAGCCGGAAGAACCGCATCATGACCGTCGTCGACGCGGACGTGTTCGAGTTTGGCGGCCGCGAGGACCCCGTCATCATCGACATCAACGACCCCCAGGTGGAGAAGTTGCGATTCGACATTCGCTTCATCCGGCAGATGGTCGACGTCCTCCCGACGTTCGAATTCGGAAACATCGAGCTGGACTTCAACGACGGATTCCCGAATCTACGCGTCCACAAGGAACTTTTGGCGCTTCATTCGAGCTACATGGGTATGTTGAGTGCTTTGCAATATGGCAATTTACGTAGGCCCAATTCAGCTCACACTCTTGAAGACGTCGAAAACGGGTCAGCCATCAACATGGGAAGCACGCCTCGCCACTGTTTCCAGGAAGTTCTTTACCAGATCCATCGAATTCAGCGACCCGTGTGGGTCGATTTCCGCGCGTTAACTCTTGGAGCTCTTACGTATCAAGTTGACACCGTCTTGGAATCCTTAGTTCGTCACTTGATCAATTACGAGAGGGTTTGTTCATGTAATTTATAACGTTTGATTGCGTAGTTTTCAGCTCAGTCTGGAGCAAAAATTGATTGAAGCGGCCCGCCTTCAACTCCTCGACGCGATCGGCGAGCTCGCCTATAAAGCTGAACAGACCGGCACTTGGAGCTACTTAGTCGGAAAGGGATTCGATGCTGCCGAAGAGCTTGGAGAACCCATTTACCACATGGTCATCTGCCCAGCCATTGTCAAGGTATGATCGATTCCTTAAGGAGCGTGATTTTACGGGTTGTTTTCAGGCAAAAGCAAGCAAGCTTGGAGATCCCTTCAAGGAGTCCGAGTTCTGCAACTACGACCTGAAGAACCCCACCGAGGCGCAGAAGAAACTCTCCTCGCCACTGATCGTCCACGGAACCACGCTCTGGATCAACCGCGGAGTCTTGGCTCTACTGGGCACCGAACGTTTCGGACGCGGAAACGACGGTATTTTCGATGGCTAAGAATCCTCCTGACAGTTGTTTCCAGGTGAACTCTATCCGCTGGTGACCGGCGTTCTGCAGGACGCCCTCAACACGTCCAAGGTCACTTTGGTGAATGCCTTGGAGGCGTTGTTCCACTACCTGTATCCCGGAGAGAAGACGATCAACATCGAGTTCGTCCGCCCGCTGATCGTCTTCGCCCATACACACCAGATGCAGAAGGTGAAGGAGGAGCTGGAGCTCATGCTGGCAGACGAACCGCCCTTCACGCCACAGATCCTTCTCGATCACCTGATGTACGCGGAGAACTACGGCCTCGAGAACCTCCGCCGAATGTGTCTCCTGCGCGTCGAAGGAAGCTGCCAGCCGATCGCCGCCAAGATGGTCACCCTGACGGAGTTCCAGGAGATCCTGAGCGCCCGGACTCGTCAGCAAGTCCTCGACCGTCACTGCTCCGGCTGGGCTCTGTCGTGGACCAAGTTGTGGAGCAAGTGAGTTCAAGAGTTTTTATTTGTGGATTCTAAGGTGACTTTTAGAATGCCCACAAAACGTCTCGTCAGAGGAGTTACGAACGAAGTCGGAGGACCGCGCCCCTGCGAACTCGAGAACGCGCTCCACACGTTCCGCTGCGGACAGTCGGATATGGCCTTCGGAGGACGCAGCGCAACGATTGGAGCTAAATTATAAATGATCTTAATTGTTTATTTAAAGGAAGGATTAGTTGCGTTAATTAATGAAAGTTCTGCTTCGGAACTGGGACATCGGATTTGGGTGGAGGAGAGAGGGAGGGATCCTCTCCCTCTCCTTGGTGTATCAGCCGCGAACAAATCGTCTCAAAAAAGTGTCGCACGTTTGTTCAGTCATATTTTGGCTGATTTCTCCACCAGGAGCGCATGGATCTCGAAAATTCATACGGATTCCGCCGTTTGAAGCCGAGAGTTATCGATTGATACCTGGTTCATGTGAATCTGTGAAAATGGCCTTTTTGGACCCTGTTCTGGGTCTCTTCGGACCGATATCTTGACAAAGACTGAAAATCTCGAAAATTCCTTTTGTGAAAGTTAATAACGCATAACATAACATATCCAAAGATCATGGCGATTGGTGCGAAATGGGCCGAGAATAAATGGAATAAAGTTCGCCAGTCTGGAGACGAAATGGCTTATTTTACCAAAAAATGTGGATTTCTCGAAGAATTTCTTTATATAACTTGAAGGTCTGCTCATTGCGGTTCGAATGAACCCAAGATCTGCGCAATCCATGGCTTCTGGCTCGCGCATAATTCATACAAAGCTTCCATAGCCGGAGCTCTGGCGATAGAAAAGTCCCGGTGCGATTTGGAAAGTGCCGAACTGCATGGCGTGACGTGCGAGCAAGTTGTAGAGCGAACACCACACTTGAGAGGGCCTTCGGTACTTTCCAAATCCTTCGATCAGCTACAAGTTCGAATTTGGGTTCAAAACGCAGGTACCAGAGTTGGATATGTTTTACTACTGCACGGCTCGCAACACTAACAAAGTGAGATCTTGCCGCGCTTTGTATGCGCCAATTCCGCGTCCATATTTTAAAGGGGGTTTTATAGTTCAGCGCGCGCTTCCGCATTTTTTTGCCGTTTTGCAGGCGCTTCATTTCTGGAACGCGCTCGCGCCAACCGAACTACGCGCTAGCTGAAAATTCAAAAAACGCAGCAGCAAATCGAGGATTTCACCTGCTGCCGCGGTTCGGTGCGCGCGTCAAAAGTGGAGTCGTGTGTGCGCTGTGCTGTGAACCAAATTTATTTTGTCACACATCATAGGCGCCGCGGTAATTGACCCAACGGACTAACAAAATATTTTGCAAAATTCCATCAAAATTACATCTCCGGCTTTCAAATTCCCGAATTCCGAGTTCATTTCCTTGTTTGATTTCGGTCTTCAAAATGGCCAAACACCGTCCATTTTTGTCAGAATGGAACCGCAACCCTCAAAAATGCATAGCAAGCAGAAATTAGACCTCAAGCCATAATATTTGGGCTTAGGATCCCCGAACACCCGCCACTCAACCCTACAAAAAAACGCGCCTTCTCCAGATTCCCTGTCGGTCGGAGGCGATAGCAACATTTTGCGACGCTCGCTTCATTCGTCGTGGGTGGCTTTTGAAGCGCCGATTTCCCTTTTGAAGCACGCTTCAAACGCAACTCGGAACGCACTTTGCAACTAAAAACACCCCTGCGCGTCGTAGTGGGTGGCTACGCGCGCGCGCTTCAAAAATTCCCCAAATTTTTACGGCATTAGCTTGGAAACGCGCGCGCGCTGAACTATAAAACCCCCTTTAAGCAAACCGAAACGCTCGACCGCGATTTTGACGCGCTTGACACACCGTGTTCCGGGATCCCGGGAGAGGAGCCCGAACGTGTGAACTATTCTGCAAAAAATGGATTTCAGTTCGCGTCGCTTTGGCTCTTCAAGTGGCCACGCGCGGACTCTTCTTCGATCGATCTCGCCGCGTCGAGCTTCTCGGCGCCGAACGCCCCAGCCACGGAATCACAAGAATCCAGCAGCCACAGCAACCACGGAACCAACGGCCAAAGCGCGGAATCGCGGGTCGCGATGATCGACGCAAACTTCAAGAAGGAGCTGAAGGAAGTGCGCGAGTGCGTGGAAAACCTTTACATCTACCAGGATTGCAAGGTGAGCAAGGCGAAGAGGAGCACGAGGAGTCTTCGTTATCTCGATGCTCGTTATCGCGTTTTCGCCGCTATCAGCGAATTCTCCCGTTATCGGTGTCGAACAATCGATCTTGCATTGAATCCCAATTTCTCTTAGAATTTCCGATTGTTTTGTTTATTTGTTTACGATAAGATTATTTCATTTCAGATCGGCCGAGGAACCTACGGCCATGTGTACAAAGCAGTTCCGAAGTATCCTGACCCCACAAAGCACCACCAGGTCTTCGCTCTCAAACTTATCGATGGCCAAGGATTCTCCATGTCCGCGTGTCGAGAAATCGCGCTTCTTAGGGAGCTTCGTCATCCTAATCTTATCAAATTGCAAAGGATATTCTTGAGTCCGACTGATCGAAAAGTAATCCTGCCGAATATTCATGTGCGTAACTTTTGGCTTGCTAGGTATGGCTCCTGCTTGACTTTGCTGAACACGACCTATGGCACATAATCAAATACCATCGCAGCGCGAAGCTGAAGAAACAAGCTGTGATTGTGCCAAAGTCGATGGTGAAGTCGCTGCTGTTCCAGATCCTGGACGGGATTTACTACCTGCACCAGAACTGGATCCTCCACCGCGATCTGAAACCCGCGAACATCCTCGTGATGGGCGAAGGACCGAGTCGAGCGCGGCCGAGTGAAGATCGCCGACATGGGCTTCGCCCGCATCTTCCACAACCCCCTGAAGCCGCTCGCCGAACTCGACCCCGTCGTCGTCACCTTCTGGTATCGCGCCCCGGAACTCCTCCTCGGAGCGAAGCATTACACGAAGGTACCAAGGACCAAAGTTGCTTAAACCTAGAATTCCCGTTTAGGCGATTGACATCTGGGCGATAGGATGTATCTTCGCCGAACTCCTAACCTCAGAACCGGTCTTTCTTTGTAAGGACGAGGACATCAAGGCCTCGAGTCCTTACCACCAAGAGCAGCTGCATAAGATATTCCAAGTCATGGGATATCCGTCGGAGGCCGACTGGCCCGACTTGAAGAGGATGCCTTATTACCAGAAGTTGCAGCAGGATTTCCAGCGCAAGAGGTACATGAATCACCGATCCCACTCCACAATCGAGCTTAGTTTCAGTTATGCCACGTCTTGCCTCCAGAAGTACATGGAAGGCCATAAGATCCGCTGTGACACAAAGGAATTCGCGCTCTTGCAAAAGCTCCTCACCATGGACCCGAACAAGAGGATTTCAGCTAAAGATGCCTTGAGCGACCCATATTTCTTCGAGGACCCGAAGCCGACAGATGATGTTTTCGCAAAGTGCGAGATACCGTATCCCAAAAGAGACTTTATCACTCAGGATAACGAAGAAAAGAACGCTTCTTCGAAGATGCAAACGGCGCAGCAGCACGGAAACCAAATTATGGAACCGGCGGCCAAAAAGATGCGAGGAGGACCCGCCGACACAACAGATGAACCAGGGTCAGGTGAGTGGAGAGTAGAGATGAAACCCGCCCGAAACTTTCGAGTACCGGAACCCGAAACCAGAAAACCCGAACCCGACATCTCTAGTGGAGAATCGAATTCAGGTCGCTTGAGTTTTTACTCTTACTTTTCAGTTCGACCCATCGATAAAAATGGAGATAAAGATGGAGATGCCGCCAGGTCCAGCCGGCCAACAGATGCACGGAGGGATGTTCGCGCAGGGAGGACCTCCGGATTACGCCACGGCGACCTCGCAGCCGATGAATCCCCAGCAGCCAACGACCTCGACCTTCGAAGAGCACCACAGGCCAGGAACCTCGTTCGGGCATCAATCGCAGATGATGATGGCGGGAGGAATGGCCGGAGGAATGAATGTGGGACCGCCGGGAGGACCCTACGGCGGGCCCCCCCTGGGCGGGATGTTCCAACAGCAGCCACAGATGGTGATGCAGCAGGGCCAAAACATGCGGCAGAACATAATGCAGCAGTACCCGCAGAATCACCCCCAGATGATGAACGGACCCGCGCAGCCGCAGATGATGAACGCGCCACCCCAGCAGCACATGATGCAGATGAGGCCTCAGCAGCAGATGTACATGGGCCCTCAGGGGCACATGATGCCTCCCCAGCAAGGCCAGCAACAGCAGATGATGATGCAACAGCAACAGTTCATGCAACAGCAACAACAACAGCAACAACAGCAACAATGGGGTCAACAAGGACGCTATTAACTTATGGTGTGTACAGGTGTGTAAATATTGTTAGCATGGTCTCCTTAAATAATGTGTCTTTTTAATAAATGCCTTAGCCTTGAAAACGAAGTTTCGAACTGACTAATCTTGACTGTAAAACGTTTATCCTCCGCGAAAGGTTGAGAGAATGTTTCGGACTTATTCCAGAAATTGTCATCAAACGAATGATGCCGAGCTACAAATCACGATTTTTGAGGAATGTGTTCGTGTAATAAGATCGAATTTTCGCGATACTTGGACATAGGCGAAAGCGAGCTATCATGAAACTACGGTACATGCACGATTTAGAGCTAGCTTTCAAACGTTATTTTCTACGTGTTTCACCTGGAATTGGAGCCAAAAACTTGACACTTAAAAATACCAACTTTATTAACGGATGCCGCTTTGGACACATCTTATTTATGTACAAACCTGTACTCTTGTCACAACTCAATATCTTCCTCCTTGTTGGGTCCATTGCTGTTGGTGCTGCTGCTGTTGTTGTTGCTGTTGTATGAACTGTTGCTGCTGCATCATCATCTGCTGTTGCTGGCCTTGTTGGGAAGGAATTATGTGCCCCTGAGAGCCCATGTACATCTGTTGTTGGGGCCTCATCTGCATCATGTGTTGTTGGGGCCGCGCGTTAATCATTTGCTGCTGCGCGGGTCCGTTCATCATCTGAGGGTGATTCTGCGGGTACTGTTGCGGGTACTGCAGCCGCATATTCTGGCCTTGCTGCATCACTATCTGAGGCTGCTGTTGGAACATTCCGCCCAGACCTTGGCCGGCGTTCATCGGAGGTCCGCCGTAGGGTCCTCCTGGCGGTCCCACGTTCATCCCTCCGGCCATCATCATCGGAGGCTGTTGTTGCTGCTGCTCGAACGTGGAGGTCACCGCCGATTGCTGTGGATTCTGCGAATGTTGCGAAGTCGCCGTGGCGTAGTCGGGCGGGGCTCCCGTGGCATACATCGCAGAATGCATCGGTTGACCTGGCGGCATCTCCATCTTTATCTCCATTTTTATCGATGGGTCGAACTGAAAAGTAAGAGTATACCAAGTAAACCCAAGCGACCTGAATTCGATTCTCTACTCACTTGACCCTGGGTCATCTGTTGCGTGGGAGGTGCTCCTCGCATCTTCTTCGTCGCTGGTTCCATCAACTGGTGCTGTGGCGCTGTTTGCAGCTTTGAAGACGCGTTCTTCTCCTCGTTATCCTGCGTGATAAAGTCCCGTTTGGGATACGGTATCTCGCATTTCGCGAAGACGTCGTCCGTCGGTTTCGGGTCCTCAAAGAAATACGGATCGCTCAGCGAATCCTGGGCCGTGATTCTCCTGTTCGGATCCATGATCAGAAGCTTCTGGAGCAGCGCAAATTCCTTCGTGTCGCAGCGGATTCTGTGACGTTCCATGTACTTCTGCAGGCAGCAGTGAACGTATCTAGAACATCGGTTATGCTCGAGAGCACCTCCTTTTAAACTCACGTTTGTCGCTTGAAGTCGTGTTGCAGCTTCGCGTAGTGGGGCATTCTTCTGAGATCCGGCCAGTCGTTCTCTCCCGGGTACCCCATCACATGGAATATCCTGTCCAGCTGTTCTTGGTGGTACGGGCTAGAGGCTTTGATATCCTCGTCCTTGCAGAAGAAGACCGGTTCTGAGGTTAGAAGTTCAGCAAAGATACATCCAATCGCCCAGATATCAATGGCCTGAAACGTAATTTGAACATAGAAGCTATCGTAGTTCAACGTGCCTTTGTGTAATGCTTTGCTCCGAGGAGGAGTTCCGGGGCGCGATACCAGAAAGTGACGACGACGGGGTCAAGTTCGGCGAGCGGCTTCAGGGGATTGTGGAAGATGCGGGCGAAGCCCATATCGGCGATCTTCACTCGGCCGCGCTCGACTCCGGGTCCTTCGCCCATCACGAGGATGTTCGCGGGTTTCAGATCGCGCAGCGACTTCACCATCGACTTCGGCACGATCACCGCTTGTTTCTTGGTTTTGGCATTTCTGTGGTACTTGATAATGTGCCAAAGGTCGTGCTCGGCGAAGTCAAGAAGAAGCCAAACCTGGAAGAAGGATTTTGAGATTAACAAATAATTTGAAGTGAGCTGGATTACTTTTCGATCAACAGGACTTAAAAATATCCTCTGCAGCCTGATGAGGTTAGGGTGTCGGAGTTCCCTTAAAAGCGCGATTTCTCGACACGCGGACATGGAGAATCCTTGGCCATCGATAAGTTTGAGAGCGAAGACCTGGTGAAGTCTGGCAGGGTCCGGGTTCTTCGGAATCGCCTTGTACACATGACCGTAAGTTCCTCGGCCGATCTGAAAAAACAAGTTTTATGAGAAGTTCATTAAAGAATTTTCTACAAAAGAGATTCAGTTTGCTTTACACTCAATTCGATGCTCTGCTTTCTTAACGATTTCGCAGAACAATTTCGTTTCCTACAAAAACAAATTGAAAAGCCAAAAGTACGCGTCGTTTGCATTTTGAAATATCCTTAAGTGAACTCTAAGCAGTATAGTAGTTTCGGTTTTTCTATCGTCCAATTCACTTACTCACTCGACAACCACATCCATTCGAATAATCATACAGCGTAGACAAAAGATGTTTTCTCTCAATTATTTTTCACTATTGGGTCGGACCTTAGCAAACAGGTTTTTCTGAATCAGGAGAACCGTACAATTTCACTGATACCAAAATGTCTGGGTGTGAATGCACTTTTTGAAAAATTTGACCGGTGAATTCTAATTAGAGGGTAAAATGAAGAACTCGGATGCACTTCAACGTCTCAAACGTTCAAACCAGACATACAGAACGGCTGCGCTGTCTGCAACGATCCATCCTATGTAAAAGGTTTCTGCGAAGCGGTTCTGCGTTGAAACTTTCCTTGTGTTGTTTTCAAGCTTATAATTGCTTAAAAATATGCAAAATTGGAATGAACGCGTTGCCTGTACCAAGACTTTTCCGACGGTGTGTAATTTTGCGGGGAAATCGTTAACAAACACGTTTAAAGCCAGAAGTTCTGCTTCAGACAGATACCTTACAAAACCCAGACATTTTGGTTTGAATAAAATTGCACCGTTCTCCTGATTCAGAAAAACATAAGTTTGCTAAGATTTGAGCCTCCAGTAAAAATACTCGAGAGAAAACATCTTTTGTCTACGCTGGAACATCCTGTAGAACCAAGTCCTAAGACGTTCTTGACCCTTAGCCTTCCGTTAACATGGCCCTTAGATCAACTTTAATGAAATATCTTCAAATCGACCTCCACCTGCGTTTTCCGCCTCTCGTCCGCTTTCAGGAAATCTCACCTTGCAGTCCTGGAAGGTGTACAGATTCTCGACCCGTTCTCTGGCCGCCTCGAGTTCCTTTTTGAAGTTCGCATCGATCATCCCACTCTTCTTCGCTGTTGCCCTCGAATCCTCGGCTTCTCTGGGCGCTGGATTCTGGCGCTTCCGTGGCTGCTGATGTCGGGACGTCGAGAGCATCGACGCGTCGAGATCGATCGACGTGTTCGTGTGTACCAAGTGGGTGGAAAGGGAAAACAGCCGAGCAGGGAGAAGATCACGTTCGGGGGAGAACTTCTCACGTTCGGACTCCTCTCCCTCGCTTGCTCTCGCCAATCACAAAGATCGGAGTTCGGCCGATGGGAGCCCGTCCGCCCTCCTCCCAGCCATCAAACAAAAAAACAAACAATCAATCGTCTTCGATGCCGCCTCTCGCTCGCCTCGCTGAGGATCATCTGGCAACAACAGCGGTGACATCGGCGACATGGACTCGGATCCGCTCTTCCGTCTTCCGACGCACCTCGCGCGGAAACTCTTCATTTTCGTCGATCCCAACGAGTATTCGGGCTTGAGGGCCGTGAGTTTGAGGTGGAGGGATTTCTTGGACTCCGCTTACGCGGAATTCGCGTTGAGATTTGAGTGAGTTCGTTCAGCCTCTGGGGGTGAGAGAATGTGGGCAGAGTTGTGGTTAGTCACGCAAAAGCGATATTCCTTGAAACATAAGCGTGGCACCCGGGAACATTCCTTGTATTTTTTCTTAAACCAACCTTTATTTTAGCGAAAAGCACATCCGCCTTCAGTTCGATCGTCCCTTGGAGTACCTACCGTATTACCAGAAGATCGTCTACAGCAATGGATTCGGTCATCAACTCGAGTCCATCAGGGTGTGACCTCTTTTCTGCTCCCTCTCATATTATTTCAGTACGCCCTTCCTGACGCCTCTTCATGGAACCCGACCACTGCGTGGCCTCAAAACCTCATCATCAGAAAACTCTCGCTGCATCACGTCGAAGTGGACTCGACCCTTATCGCAAAGCTCCTAAAAGTGCTCGGATCCTGTGGATCTCTCAATTACTTGACGTTGTTCACGTGTAACTTTGAAAAAGTGAGAATATCTTATTCGATGGCGTTTATATAAAAGGTCATTTCAGGCAAATAAAGAACAACTGCGAGATGCGCTTCACCTCTGCGTTTCTCGGAATCTCCGGAAGTTGAAACTTGACAACATCGCCGTTCCTTCCTGCTTAGGCCCTTTGATGATCGACCAGCTGATCAACGGGAATCTGCAGGTATCGCTGAAGCTCAAATCCTATAACAAAATCATTTTAGTCGATGGAAATTTACGAATGCCACAACGTCGACTTCCTCACGCTGCTCGGAACGTGCTTCAAGACCGACGGAATCCGCTTAAAGATCACATTCACGGTTTCCGGAGACATGGGCCTCATGTTCAAGCGGAAGCTGCTGGAACTCATCCTCGCATGGCCGAAATCAGCGAAACCCACGGAATTTTCCATAATCTCGCTGATCTACTCGGATTTCCGCGAAGATCCACTCATCGCGATCTCGCAGCAGCTGAACGAGGTCGTCCCGGAGGTCGAGTGGAATCTGCAGCATTCCACAAACCGGGACCTCTATCTTCGCCTCACGAGGTTCCAAAACGGAGAAATGGTCACGCAATGGCAGATCGAGTTGGGTGTCAGGCCGAGCCTTCTTGTCTTCATCAAGGACGTCCAACTCTTCCGCTGCGACCCGAATCAGCCCTCGGACATCTCTGGGAAGGTGACCCCCAAAACGTTCACGTCGCTTCGTATTTCGCCACCCGATGGATTCACGTTGGTCGGACGCGCGGTTCACGCCGCCTGGCTCAAGTTCTGCAAGGTCGAACCTTCGGAATTCATCTCCAGTGAGTCTGTTACCCTGAAACCGGACCTAAACAGCAACAAAAAGAAGGTGAGCAGATAAAGCGTTATTCTTAAAAGTGACTATTTCTCCAGGTCCGCTTGGAATGGGCACTCGTCCCTTCCAAAGTCACGAAAAACGTAATAAGTCCGAAACTTATTCTAAACGAGATCAAAGAATCCATATTTCGTACGAATTGTGAACTTCAAATTGAATAAATTAGCAACAATCACAGAGTCGAAATGCTTCAGAAGTTGATCTTGCCCGCGTCCTTGTACTTCTGGCACAGGGGATCCAGCGCCTTGACCATAAAGGGTAGCGTGGCGCGCTTGTAGTAGTCGCTGGCGATGCGGAGGTTACCGATCGCGGTGTCCACGAGGATTGAGAACATCGTGCCTCCGGGCGCGTCGTAGCCGAGCTTCACGAAGTGGACGTGGAGATGGTAGTACGATGGCTGGTAGTGGAAGTAAGCCTTGAGCTGGGCCGGATTGACGCCGTAGCGATCGCGGATCGCCTTCTTCGAGTTGGTCATAATGTTCTCGAGCAGCTCGATGTCCGTGCCCCGAAGATCACTACAGAAGTCAAGTTTGAAAGCCTGCTCAAGATAAATTCTTTTACTTACCGCACAGATCTGACACCACGACGGCGGATGATGGCCTGGCAATACAGGTTCTCGGGGGTCTTGCCGTCCCACTTAAGGTCAGGGTACAACTGGAATCCGTTCTGCTCATCGAGGTCCTCGAAGATCAGCCGATCTTGTTCAGATTTGTGTTCCAGGCAGTTGTACACCCACTGGACGCCGAAGTTGGAGGCGGTGATGTGGGGCAGAGTGATCTTCTCGAAGTCTTCTCCGGTTTCGGCGATCAGGAAGCGCTCCTGCGCACGATATTTCAGAATGTGCTTCTCGTTCGCGGGGAAGATTAGGGTGGACTTGATAGCTGAAAGGAACAAGGGTGAGGAGCGATTCTAACAAGCAAACCGTTACCGTTAAGCTCCGGAGGGATCTCCAGCACGTAGTTTCCGTAAACGTCGTTCTGCGTCAGGTGATTCAGCTTCGAGCTCGTGATCCACTTCTCAGCGTCGGCGCCCTTCTCAGCAAACGGCTGCTTGTCGCAGATGAGGATCGCGTTCTTGCCGTCCTTCTCCAGGAGCACGAAGATCGACTTGCGAGTGCTGTCGCTGTTCAGCACTTCCTTAAACTGAAATTCTTTCAAGTCCGCGAGACTGATCTCTTGGCCATTGGCGGCTTCGCATTCGGAAGGCATAGCTTAAGCACAAGATTTAAAAGAACACAACATTTTAAATGACAGAAAGGTATTTCAAGGAGTGATAACTCGCCTTTACGCGCCCAAGTTTCAATAAATAATTTATTTACACCATTATGACAACATAAATTATCCTCATTCCTCAATTTAATACACAGGCTTGTATTTCTTCAACTCCACCATTATATGGTGGATGTTGATAAGCTCGCTCTTGACTGCACACTCGTTGAACGCCTCGTGTGAGAGGACCTTCGTGAACCTGTGATAGTACTGCACCAGCTGCGTGAAAGCAGTCTGGAGGATATTAGTCCCGTTTTTGAAGTTCGTGAATGACGTCAGGATCTCTCTGTTGATCGCATCAATCGACTTTTTCCAGTCGGCGCTGAAGGCTTTCACGATGTCCGTGATGTGGCCCGAATTCGCGTAGCGAATCAGCAGCTGTGTGTGCGATTGCTCCACCAGGGGCTCGCACTCGTTCACGAACGCTATCAGCTGCCCGAAGTAGGGATTGAGCATCTCCTCCACGTAGCTGCTAATCTTTGTTTGTTGCAGTTCCCAGAAGCTCGTGCGTTCTTTGGAGTCCGTTGTGACTCGCTCCTGAAAATGCCTTGTTAAAACGCTTAAAACTGAAGAACGCTTACGTCAAGGATGTTCAAGATGACGTCGTAGTTGTTGATGATGCAGATGAGTCTATCCTTCCTGGAAGAGAGTTGGGACGAGAGCCGGTTTAAAAGCTTCTCGATCTCCGTTTGCTGCCTCGTGAGGTGCTTCTGTAATTGGTCAACTGAGGGCACTCTAAATGACACCCTGGATCACCTGCAAATTAGGATCCATTGGCTTTCCAGACAACTGGCAGCACACGAGCAGAGCGCACGTAAATTCAGCGTATCTCCGGATTACGTAGTGCGGCCGCGTGTCCACTGGAGTCGCCAACTTCTGGACGTCCAAATTCCGCACGCTCTCGTTGTGCATCAGCATCACGGCCTCGAATCGACCCCAAAGGAGCCTCAGGATGCTGTCCCAGTATCCATCGATCGGAGGCACTTCTCGCTCCGACATCAAATCGTAATATTTCGAACAGAGACAAATGCAGATGTAGAGCGAGATGGCGTCATAATTTATCGTTATCTTCTCTTGTAGGATTTTCTGAAAACCAGAAATTCAGCATAATTCTTAAGCTACAGGCACCAACTAGCAGATGGGTAATCGCCTTGCCCATTATCTGGGAAAAGAGTTCCACGGTGGACTGCCCGGTAACCATGAAGAAGTCGGCAATGAAAAGGAACTCGTGGCTACAGTGGTCCACGAGAGCGTACTGGATGCTCCTGAAGAGGCGCTCAAACTGGAATCGCTCGTTCGCCTGCTGGGCGGCGTGGGGGACGATGAGGGGCGCCATGAGGTCCAGCGAGAGGAGATTCTCTCGAGCGCCCAGGGAGAAGACGGTGGCGCGGTTGCGAACGTGAGGTTTCATCGAGAAGAAACTGCCGCCGCCCTTGACGTGGTCTTCCGCTCCCAAAAGATCGTCCTTCGTAGCGCTGTCGACCATCTTAAAGAAGCAGATTAGGAGCGAAAAGCGCAAAAATCGCGAACTTGGAGTTTGAATAGCCTCGAGGCGTAGGTCTTGAAGTACGAGAAGAACATCTTGCTAACGGTGTCCATGTATTCGTCGCGGATCTGCAAGAGAAACGAAGGTTAAAGTGCGCTTGTAGGAGAGGGAAGACGTCAGGTCGACTCCTAAGTCAATCGCAGTTCTGTCCTCTCGTCAGACAGACAACCGTGTATCGCTCGTACCAGCATTAGCCTCATTCTGATCAGTTGTTCCTTTCGAGTGCGGTCGTGCGCTCGTCAGGCGCAAACTTCGACCTCTTCTCAAATCTTCCGTTAGAACCCTTCGTTCGAAGTTCAAAGAAACGCAATCATGGGTAAATTCTGCATTTACTCCCGCCCGAACATCATCTTCTCCTTTTCAGAGAAGATCATCGCCCTCATCGCATTTACCCTGCTGGCTACGCTTGCTCCTCTGATCCTTTGCGCGGGCAAGAAAAAAAAGAAGCGCCGTAATAAGCGGACAAAAACGCTGAAGCAACAGGCTTCCTCATCCGGCGCAAAAGTAACTACGAATTTAGAAGCTATATTTTTTCTGTATTCCTTTTCAGGCATCATCTAATAGCAGGGACAGCAAGGACAGCAAGGACAGCAAAGACAGCAAGGAGAGCAAGGATAATAGCATCGACAGTAAAGAAGGCACGCAGATTCGGCAATCCAAACAGCGAACGATCGGAGTGCAATCGGAGTACCTCCCCCAGCCGCCCTCCGCTCCTGCCGTCCCCACCTCCAAGAGCCCTGTCCCGAACAACCAAGATCCTAGCGACCCCGCCGACGGCCACTACGAAGACGTCACCGTTGGATGAAACCAACAAAGAATTTGTGAGTTTCTGTGCTTAAATGATAAACGTTAAATTGTGAATTACCTCACGTGCTACTTGGCGGTCGTTAGCCAGGAAAAATTCGTAGAAGAAGCGGTTCTTCAGCAGCGCGTTCTGGGGAATTTGATAATTCGTCAGGGGCTTCTTGAAGAGCGAGATCTTCATAAGCAGCCACTCGCGCATCTTCTCCATCGCCTTGCACTTCAAGTTCTCGATGACATCGTGGACGTCGCCGACGGCCTTCGCTTCCTTGAATTCCTGTGCTTTCAGGAACTGGAGCTTGTGCTGGAGCTCGTGTAGTTGCTCAAGGAATTCGCGTTCGTTGACGTCCCGCTCGAGTATCGCTCTAGAGCAGAAAGGAGGTAAAAACGGTCGAATAAAGATCATACTAACTGGATCATAGCCGGAGGAACGACCATGTCGTCAACGAACTGGCTCAATTCGCCTCGAACTTGCTGCCGGTTCTGGAGCTGTTGGTTGATATCCACGGACTGCTCCTGCAGACGCTTCATATCCGACGAAATCGACCCCAGCTCCACAAGGAATCCCGAGAGCATACCTTCAAGGCGCTCGAAAACTTCGTCACACTTCGTGATTTGCCCGTGGAGGTCGACGAGTTTGTCCGCTTGCTGAATGCAGTCTTGAACTGCTTCTTGGTTGGCCACCTTCAGCTGCTCGTCGATCTGCGCCGAATACTTGCGCAGATCGAGGCCACTCTCCAACGCGGAACGGACGATTTCGTCGTCGGCCTCCAATACGTCTTCCAGCGTGCTCGGAGCCGCGTTGCCGCTCGAGGCTGTCGACGTCGTTGAAGTCGGCATCGCGGCGCCTGAAATAGAGATCAGGTCAGGACTGAACGTGAACACAACGCGTGTCAAATTCACAAAATAATCAAACGCGTAGGATTCAAGAACACGTTTAATATGGCAATGCTGATCCACATGATCATCGCGTGACACGACCTCGTCTAGACCAGCCAAAGATGCACTCCCTGACAAAAACTTAGACCGTGTCTGATTCGGAACAGCTCCCTCGCGAACTTCATTTTGATCAGTTGTTCGTTTCGAGTGCAGTCGGGCGATCCCTAGATCCGACGAGCAGACCTCTTTTCAAACCTCCCGTTAGAACCCTCTGTTTGAAATTCAAAGAAACAGACGATTAGGGGTGAGTCGCCATTCTTGTAACTTTCTAATCTCCCCCTTTCAGAGATGATCACCGTCCCAATTGCGGTTGTTTTATTCGTGGCCACATTCGCATCGATCGTCTTCTGCAGCAAGAAGAAGTCGTCCGTAACAGCGCCGAACATCACTTCAGGAGCCGCGAGTGTAGCCGTAAGAACCGCTTATTCTTGCAGTTCTGAATTGTCCGGTTTCAGACGCCCAAAGAAGTAGTGAAGTCGGAGATGAAGCCGTCCGCTCCAGTGACTCCCGTGCCGGGGGCCGTAGGACGATCGCAGGTTGGAGAGATGGACGCCGCAGATGGCCAGTACGAAGACGTTACCGTTGGATGAAGCCGGAGAAGCAGATGATCCATTGAGGGTTTCCTGAAAACGATTTGTAAGCGGTAAATGAAATATTACTTGTACGAACGGTTAATCGCGCTCGTTTCGCGTCACAAACAAGCTCAAGGAACACGTTGAGCTCCTTACGTTGCAGAGTCCCAAGTCAGAGCACCAGAACGCAAGACTTGGAAAAGAGCTCAAAATCGAAATTGCGCAGAAGCGGCGGACGTGCACCATTCTAGGAAACGTCGCTCTACAGTATCTGAAGTGGCGAGAATCAAGAATTTCGTGGTTGGACGAATTCGAAAATGGCGAGCAAGCGCCGAATTTCGAATTCGTTTGCGTTTGCAGAAGGCGGGCGACGCCTTGAAGTCGAAATCGTGATTTGTCGCAGATGTGGTGTGATTTTCAGATCGGATCACTGGTATTTCGAGAGACCACCGCGTGGACACGACGATCTCCAGGAAAGCGACGCTTTGAAACCATATCAGCACCCGGGAAATCGCTATCGTCCCTAACGTTCGGAACGTTCATTAACACCATTTCACGGCAGTCATAGTTTTGGATACGCTTTAATCAGCTGCAGCCAATATTGCTTCAAACCAACGCTGCTTCCGAGCGAAATCGACTCAGATCGCTTACCTCGGACCTTGAGGACGTGTGCCGAAGTCGAAACAGCGTCGTTTTGCCCAAATCCGTCGACCTACGGGCCTTGTTGATGCCCGAAAGGAGGCACTTTGACCATTCTCCACGTTCCATTGGATCGATTTACGACGTGTGTGGTCCATCGGCTCGGACCGCTGTCGCGTGGCGGGTATTTCGAAAATATTTGATGTTGCTTTGCGTTCTATGATGCGCCAAATCAGATGTTTCATAAATTTGTGATTTGATTCCCGTGTGTCCATAACGTCGCGCGATAGAGGTCTAGCGTCAGTTAACGTGTTCCATTCCGTAGATATCCGTTCAGCTTTTCCTTATTTCGGCTCTTTTTACAGTTACGATGAGTGCAAAAGAAGCTCAAGAAGAAGTGGCAGCCGAAGAACCTCAGCGCCGGAACGCCGACAAGCGCGCAAGAACGTTCGACCTTAACATTATGGTGCAAGAGTCCCTCGCACGATTTTCGGATAGCAAGCCGGACCCGACCGAAGCATCTGGAAGTCAGGATAAGGTAACACTTGTCGATTTTGAGCTTGGTTTGACGTTGCTGCTTAGGAACCGGAAACGAAGAAAGATTCAGAAGCAGAGAGCAGCGACGACGAAATCGGCCCGGCGATGCCGCCCGGCTTCGTCGTGGACAAGAACATTTTCGCGGATCCGACGGAAGCGGCAGAGGAGGACGAGTTCGAGGACGTCGACACTATCAGCACGGCCGCACTGATCCCCACCGCGTGCGAAGTCGTCATGACGCATGGGTCGAAGAAACCGGTAAGCACAGCAGCTCCTCCACTCCTCGATTCTAAGGCCGATCTTTCAGGTGACAGCGATTGCCTTGGATCAAGCGGGGTCCAAGTTCGCGACCGGCGGCGTCGACTACCGCATCAGCATGTTCGAGTTCCAGAAGATGGACTCGGCGATGAAGTCCTTCAGGGACTTGACGCCCTGTGAGAGGTAGGCAGTGCTTTGTCTTCGACAGATCTCTGATTTTCCAATTTCAGCCATCCCATCCACTCCCTTGCCTACAGCTCGAACGGCGAGGACCTGTTGGTTGCCAGTGGCGATGCCATCATTAAGGTCCTCGATAGGCAAGGGAAGCAAAAGTATGAAACGGTCCGAGGCGACCAATACCTCGTGGACTTGAGCCAAACGAAGGGCCACACGAGCGGCGTGAACCGCGTCATCTGGCACCCGTTCCGGAAGACCGAGTTCATGTCCGCAGGCACGGACGGTTCGCTGCGGTTATGGAACACCGAGGAGTACAAGGAGATCACGAAGTGCATCAACAAGCAGAGCAAGCTTATCAAGGTCCGCGTAGGTGGTCATAGAGCCAACCCCACCACATGTTGCTATTCTTGGGACGGAAAGCTGATAGCGGCCGGATGCCACGACGGCTCCATCCACGTGTGGAAGGACGGCAACGTGTTTGTCAATACAGCCTTCCAGAACCGCCGAGCCCACACTGGACCTGTGACGTCGCTCCAGTTTTCGCCGGACGGAAAGCGGCTCCTTTCTCGGTCAAGTGAGTCGTCTCAATCCTCTCCAATGCTCATTTATCTTGTTTTAGTGGACGGAACACTGAAGATATTCGCTCTAGAGAAGTTCAAGGAGCCGCAGTTCGTGGTGCAGAACCTACCGAACGAGTTCGCTCAGTAAGCTTAATTTCATTTGATCTTTGGATTCTTATATTCGTGATTTTAGAACGGATTGTGGATTCAGTCCCAGAGGAGAAGTGGTCTTCACGGCCACGTCGGACTGCAACCGGAAGGGAGATCACGGCACGCTGGTCTTCTTCGACGCCGTGACGTTCGACAAGGTGTACCAGATCGACTATCCCGACGCTGCGTGCATCCGCGTGGAATGGCATCCCAGGATGAACCAGATCCTAACGACGTTCAGCGATGGATCTGTCAAGATCTACTACGATCCTGAGTCGAGCTTCCGCGGAGCGCTACAGTGCGTCAACCGGCCTGTGAAGAGGGCGCGCCAGTCGGAACTGATCAGAGAGGAATTCGTCTTTTCACGTAAGACCACATTCTAGGTCTCTTGGGTACTAATTTCCTTTTTCCAGCGTTGGCCTTGGACATGTTCCAGCCACGAGGCGAGGAAGGAGAAGAGAAGGAAGTCACGCCTTGGAGGATTCGGCGGTACCTCCGTCAGAAGGACAACAAAACGAAGCCCGAGTTCCGGAAGCCCGCGGATGGACCGAATTCGAAGGCCGGAGTGGGTCCGAAGTTGGCGGCCGCCGGAGGAACCCTGCACTCCTTCATTGCAAAGGAAATCGGCACGAGCCGGAACAAAGACTTCCTCGCGGACACCGACATCCGCGCGTCTATCCTGCGGCACGCCGACGAGGCCGAGGCCGACCCGCAGTACATCACGAAGGCCTACAGGAAGACGCAGCCCGTCCCGATTTTCCAGAAATCGGTCGTCGACTACGAGGACTCCGACGAAGACGAACTCACGCCCGTTTACAAGAAGCCGAAGACCACTCAATAAAAGCGTTTGTGAATCAATAAGTCGGATTTTGTCACGTGTGTGGGGCCGCACACGTCGTCTTCAGCTCTCAGCTGACTCGTGAACTTTGGGACATGGGTTCGATTCAAATGCGATCATCGTTTGATGTAAAAGAGAAAGGAACGAAAAAGGAAATTAGACCAAAAGGTTTACCGGGAGTGGGGTTTGAACCCACGACGGATCACTCCGATTGGAACTTAAGTCCAACGCCTTAACCACTCGGCCATGGACATTCCACATCTCTCTCAAGCCGCTTATGTCGCCATCATGGCCGTTGTAAATGTGGCAAGTTTAAACATAACTGCTGGAAGCGAATCTACGATATGACGAAGTTTATCCAGCACATAAATAAAACACTAGCTATTGGAGTGAAAAAATCGATCGTGGAAGAGTCGGCGCGCCCTCCTAACGACCGCTTATTCTTCGCTTCTTCATGTAATCGACGAAGCGCTTGAAAACAAAATGCACAAAAATTAAGATTCCCATAATGAGCAGCTCTTTCTTCATGCTTTTCAGCGTTCTCACGTTGTCCATCAGCGATTTTGCTTGGCCCATGACCTGAAAAAAGCTGAATGGTGCAAAAAATCTTATTTTGAAGATGCTTACCTGGCTAAACTGCCAAATGACGTCCAGCACGCCGTCCATGATTGCACGAATTGTTGTTTTGATGTTTAAGAATCAGGTTTACGGGAAGAAATGTGCGTGAATGGGTGCAAAAAAATGCCTGAAAGAGCGCGAAGCGGGGTGAGAGAATGCGCCGTCGTGGGTGCATTTGATAGCAGATCGTGCAACTGATAACGCAACCGATTGCGGGGGACGACGGAAAGTGCAGAAATGACCCAAAGAGGACGGTGGCTTGAGCCACCTTACAAGCATCACCTTCTTCAAATTATACCCACTGGCGTTTATTCCTTCCGATCTCCTCCACATCCGCTATTTCCTCTCATTTCTGCATCGGCACATGACGACTCGCGTTCCGAGAGGATCCAGGACGCAGGATTTGGAAGGAGCACACAAGGTTCTCGTTGACGAGCATCGTCGCGGCGGAATTGTCGAATTGGCCACAGTAGTAGGGCGCCGAGAAAATGGTGACGAGTCGCCGGTTGGCGAAGAATTCGTAGCCGTCTTGGACAACCTGAAAACGTTGCAAATCAGTACGGTTAACAATTGAGAAGGGTTTATTTTGAACACTGCATTTGAAGAGATTCGAACAAAGACTCACCTGGTGAGCTCTGGCGACCATGTCGATGTCCAACTCCTTCGTCATGTCGGTGAGCACGTCGGCGCCGAAAGTGACGGACGCTCCGCGCGCGTTAGGCTTGAATCCGTTGAGGCCGAGAACGGGATCCGCCCAGAGAAGGTCTTCTGCCAGGGTGCCTTGGATCGTTTCAAGCGGTCTCGGTATCTGTCGCAGCTGGTCGAGCGACTTCAGCGACGGCGGCGAAAACAAACAATCAAACTTTACCACAACTGAAACATGGCTAAAAATTTACTATTCCTCCGTGCATGCAGAGAATCCGGTCGCCGACGAGAGCCGAATATGGCATGTAAGAAAACGCGTCCTAAAGTTCCTCTTGAGTTGTGGATATACGAGCTAACCCTCACCTGGAAAGCCTGCCAAAGCCGGACACTGTAGCGCCGCATGCACTCGTCCAGGAAACCGTATATCCGGTTGATGTTCGAACATTCGTGGTTACCACGAAGTAGGAAGAAGTTGAGCGGGAATCGCAGCTTCAGGCAGAAGAGCAGCGAAATGGTTTCGATGTTCTGACGTCCTCGGTCGACGTAGTCGCCTAGGAAGAGGTAGTTCGTGGATGGAGGGAAGCCGCCGCGGTTGAACAGCCTCAGAAGATCGCCATACTGGCCATGGATGTCGCCGCAGATGCGCACGGGTGGATCGAGTTCCAGGAATGCCGGCTGGCTGCCAAACATTTCTCTCGCTTTTCCTGAAAAGAGTAAAGATGAAATGAGTAGGAAAGCAAGTACACCCACCACAGAGCGTGATTAAATCCTTTTCGGTAATGACTTTCGTGAGGCCCTTATCGCTTTGGACCACCAGCAGGCGCTTCAGGAGATCTTTCACAAACGCGTTCCCGTCGCTTGAGGCCCACATCGCGGCCGGCCGGTTTCTTCAGTGAAACGAGGCAGAATGAAGCGGAGGGGAGTTCGTGTTTGGAGTCTAGTGATGTCTACAGACTGGAAAACTTCATTTAGAAGAAGCAGAGGTCGTGAAGACGTCAGTTTTGAAGTCCTTATGTCGAAATCCGATCGATTCATGCCTAAAAAGGCAGCATTACTTTCCCATAACATCCTTCCCCTCAACTCTCAATCCCCAAAGCGTTGCTTTTAAACATCGCTTACAATCCATATAAACCCGCTCAACTCCAGTATCATTACACTCAAAACAATCTCTCATTCAAGATGAACACCAACTTCGCTGCTGATCTCGAAGATCCCTCCATTGAGAACAAAATCTGCGCCACCCAAACCTTTCTTCAATATCTGGAATTCGTCTCCTTGGGATCGAAGTTCCTCGATTTCCTCACCGCCCTGGAGCAGAAACTCTTCTCCAACGAGGGCTGCTCCGAGTTCGAAGAGGTCGTCGTATCCAAAACGGCCGAATTCCTGCTTGCGATCCTCGATTTGGAACAATTCGCTTTTGCCAGCGCCTTTCGGAAGCTTCGTGGAGGTCATTAATCTTCTGATGGTCCAAACGAGCGAAAAGAAGAAGCTTCAAATGGAAGTAGATACCTTCGAAGAGTACTTGGTTACTGGATCAGAAATCTATTCTGAGATGGAGGAAGAGATCCGGAAGCTTCGAGAGGCCAAGGAAGTCCTGGAAATGGAGCTGAACGAGGTGTTGAAGTCCAAGGACGTCCTGGAGCAGAAGTTGGAAGAGGCGGAGCAAAACCTGAAAACCGAGAAGATTAGAAACGGTCGACTGAAGTGTTTGGTGTTCACGCTGGAGCACACTAATCTGCTTTCAAACCCAAGCAAAAGTATCGCAAGGATTGAGATCGAGAAGCTCAAGGAAGAGAAAAATTTCATGGTGGAGCTTCTCGAAGAGAAGGACGCGGAGATCCTCGCCCTCCAGAGCGCTAACTGGACTCTCGAAAAGACCCTCGGCGAGCAAAAACGGGATTTTATGCGCCAGCTGATGGATTACGAGAAATCGTGCAACGAGGCTTCTATCGCCCAGGACGACTTGGAGCGTAAATTAGAAGCTAAGAAACACCACGACGGCGATACGTTGATCTCGGACTTCCATAATGAAATCCGCAGCCTCCAAATCGAGAACAAAATGAGAAAAATGCAGAACAAGAATCTGGAAAAGATGCTCGATCTGGCGCACAAGAGGCAGGAACTTGAAACAGGAAATCCAGCAGAGATCAGATGAAGGTTCTAATGTTCTCATGATTCCATTTTCCTCGTGACATAAAATTTGAGTACAAAGATAAGTTGTTCCAAATGGTTCAACACCTTCACTCCCACTCGACTTCAATTCTTTATTACAACAATCAGAACAACACGAAATAACAATTAGCCACAAATTCCGTAATCCCCGTCGTTGTCGTCGCTCATATCGTGGACTTGGGCGCGCTCCATCGCCTCGTCCACCTCGGCCAGCTCGTTGGCGTTCCCGAGATTTTCGCGCTGTGGCCTTCCGCGGCGTCCTCCGAAGCGGCGCTTCTCGATCTCCTTCCGCGCGAGCACGATCCTCGCATGTTCGGCGTTCTTCAGGAGATGGTTGTGCAGCGAGATGTTCTTCGCTCGCAGGGCGCCGTACATGTCCTTCAGGTCGACCTCCCGGGCGTCGCGGATCACGAAGTGGTTTCGGGCGACATCCATCCAGCGCTTCACCCTAATGGGCTCCTCGGCGATCCCGGTATGGTTGCGGTACTTCTCGTAGTCGTACATGATGAAGGCGGTCACCTTGAAGACCGGAAGCAGCGTGTCCGAGTAGAGCCACACCATGCCAAAGATCTGGTCGCAGGCGCCGTTCTTGCAGCACATCTGGGCGACGTCCATGCTGCCGTGGAGGCTCTTAGGCATCTCGCGGGGCTTGATGTTGACGCGCGTCCAGATGTCCCTGTCGAAGCATGCGTACTGCTGCTTCGGGAGCTTCCTGATCTGGGTGCTGTCGCAGATCTCCGTGCCGCATTTGATGCACACCAGCTGGTACTTGTTCGACTTGATCTGCTCGTCCGTTTGCCTCCGCTGCTCTAATATGCGCTCTGCTTCTTCCTTCATTTCACATCGTTTCGTGTGGATCTGTAACAAGTTGATGTTAATCTTGTCATTTCTAGGTTTCTGCTTACCATGCGACTGAGCACAGAGGCTCCATATGACTGCAGATGCTCCATGCAGCGCTTCATCAGGTCTTCCTTCTGCACGGCGGCCATTTCGTTGGCTTCGATGCTTCCGTCCAACGCCAGCAGCACTGACTTGCTGCCTTTGGCACGAGCACGACCTCTGCGCTGGATCAACGTCTTCTCGGATCCCGTGTTGTTGTACTTGATGATCAGGTTACACGTGCTGATATCGAGACCTTCTTCGGCGACGGACGTGGCCACGAGGATGCGGAGGACGCCGTGGTTGAAGTTCTCGATGGTTTGGCGTTGCAGGTATCCCGTTTGGCCTCCGAGCGCGGAACTCTGGTTCGCACTGGTAATGTAGCCGGCGTTCCTCTCGCTGGTGAAGTACGGGATCTTCTTGCAAAGCTCGTTCATATAGTCGCAGAGCATCTCCGCGAACGCGCGCTTCTGGACGAATATCAGAGTGCGCGATTCGGGAAGCGTGGAGTACTGTTCGGTTATTAGCTTGTTGAGCCTCACCAGAATGTCCTTCTTGCGCTCGCAGCCTTCGTCAGGGTAGGTGCAGAGGTCGTTGCATTTCACTAAAGAGGACTCAATACAGAAACGATCTGAAGGACTTAAAAACATACATCTAAACTCCCTGACCACTCCGTAGGTCTCCTCGGTTTCGGTTCGCTTCATTTCATCACAAGCGCGCAGAAGGAACTTCTGGGCGTACCGCATCGGCAGAAGATCGTTGTACTCCAGGGCCAGCTGGTACTGCTTGAGAATCTCCAGCGCCTTCAAAAACTTCGTCTTGTGGGGTAGGCCAGGCACGGCCGTGATGCGCGCTCCCAGAGTTCCAAGAAAGTTCTGGTAGCTGAAGGAGTTTTTGTCCGTCGGGAACTGGTAGTCGAACTAAAGGCCAATTAGATCGTAGGATACAAGAAATGCTAAGCTTACCAATCGTCCTTGAAGCTGCTTGTTCATGTGGAAGCGCTTCACCTCCTTCTCCAACTCTTCCTGAAGTGCCTTCATGTTCTTGTGGATGTCCTTAATAAACCTTGACTCGGTAAGCCGGCTGGCGCGTTCGATGATGTCCAGTGGAGGCACGACGTGCTTGTTCAGGTCGTCCTTGGAACGGCGCACGGTGGAAACGGCTTCGGCGGACAGGTGGACGCAGATCTTCAGCATGTGCTGCATGCAGTTTTCGATGCTGTTACTGCCCGATCCTACTCCGACGGACGCGGTGAGTCCGATGATCTGCGGCTGGGGTCCCTGGGTCTCCTGCACCATTTCCATGAGAAGCTTGTAGGGGTGCTCGCCGTCACAGTGGTGGCATTCATCGAAGACGAACATCGTGAAGTCGGCGACGTTGAGGCGATCCGTCTTCTTCGGGCTCTTGAGCATGTTCAGGAAGAGCTGCGGAGTGAAGAGCGCAACGTCGCAGGCGAGCGCCGTGTAGGCGCGGAAGTCGGCCGTTTCGGTGCCGCAGAAGCCATTAACGGTGTAGTTCAGGCGGAAGTACACCAGCAGCGCGGTACACTGCTGCTCGACCAGCGGAATCGTGGGGACCATCATGGCTACCTGGAATTAAGACTCTTGTGAGACGTAATACATAAGAACTCAACAAACCCTAGCAGGTTTTCCAGCCACCTTCATCTTGTTCAAGTGGTCCAGCATGATGTAGGACGCCACGACGGTTTTACCGGCACCAGTGGGAGCGCAGATGATCGTGTTCTTGCCGGTAACAGCGATCTCCACGAGCTCTTCTTGGTACGAGCGGAGGGCTATGTCGATGGGCGGAGGGATCGCGATCTCGAACTTCGGCATGTACTTCTCGAATTTGTCCTTCGGGCGGAAGATAAGGTCCTCTTCGGATGTCTTGTAGATGTCGTCTTCGTTCTCGAGGCCGGCGTCCGCCTTGATCTCCTTCGCACGTTGCTCTGCTCGGAACACGTCTTAAAAGGTGAGTTTAGATGAGATTGACGAGAATTCAGGTTTACCAATGGTTCCAGCGTTGTCCGGGTCGATCGCTTCGGCCAGGTACGCGTGATAGGGGTTCTCCCGAAGCACTATCAGGAAGTGGCAGTACCAGTCGCCCGTGACGCAAGTGGTCAGGTTCTGCGGCATCCTCCGGATCATCTTGCAAGCGAGATGATTTAGGTCGTGTTTCTCTGAAATATGCAAGATTCAATTTCCCAATCCAGGATGGCAGCTCCACATACCGGCAACCAAGGTCATGGCCTCCTCGACGACCGGCGCATAAGCCTGTCCAAAGTGCTTCCTGAGGTCCATCGCAAGTTCGTCTGGCATGATGAAGTCGCACAGGCACTCGACGACCCATTTTCCTTCGTCCGGACGGCAATAGAACTTTTCGATGAAGAGGTTCCTGGAGAGCTCTTCGTAGGGGTACACGCGGCCGTTAGGGTCGACCCATTCCTCCATCAGGTACTCTTTGAACAGCGTTGGATTCTTTTCCAGCAGCTTCTCCAGCTTCCAGATGTTGTCGCGGTCCCGTTCCATGATCCAGCGGAAGACGTATTTCCGCGCGTCGCTGGCTCGTTCCTCGTCTTGGAACATCTCCTCCAGGTTTCCGAGACACGTTTCATCTGAAAACGAAAGAATAGAACCTGGTTTTGGTAAGTTCGAGCTTACTAAAGATTCCGAAGCCTCTTGCGACCTGGAAGGAGAGCATATCCTTGATTTCGTGAGCGTAAAGGCGGATGTGTTCCTCCGGCATGCGCATTTGAGACGCCATTCTGCGTTCTCTGGAATCAGGAAAGGAAATATAAGAATTCTCGGGAGAAAAGCGACGTTTCGCGCACACAAAGGGTGGGTGGGAAACAACCCGCATGTATTTAAGGGCGGAAACCGAAAAGAGGCGAAATCCAAAGGCAAACCAGACTTTCCGCAGACGCTCGAAAATCAAACTCAGACGGCAAATTCGACGAAACCGACCGACGGTGGCCTGTTTCGAAAGTCGCAAAGTGATGCAATTTCCGTCTGGGAGACGCGCGAGTCTCAAACTTCGATGTTTGAAACGTCGGACGTTCGTTCGCTTGTGTTTCAGCTGAAACACAAGCGAGGCCTGATCAGGCTTCGCTCGTCGTTTTCCGCGAGTCATTTTCCATCTGTTTTTGTAGTTTTTGTTTTTGTACTCATTTTGAATAAGTTCAGGGACTTCATGTGGAACGGCATCTGCGACGCTCGATACAAGCGCCTTCGATCCGAACACAAATCCGGCTGGTCAGCCAAGTCCGATTTGACGGCTTTTGGTGGTTTTGGTGATAATTGCACTTTCAGATCGACATGCGCCTTCCTCCAGACGTGACAGGTCTGCCGACAACCGCCAGTGACAAGAATCGAGTTTCATTCCAGATTTACATACAATCAAGTGACCCATTTCGAGAATGATTTCTATGGGAATGTGCACATCACCAGAAAAGCATCACAGAATACCCATAATCAGAATTTTTGGGGCGGCGGAGAATGCTAATGCCGGAAGAAGGAGTGCATCACGCTTCTTCGGTTCACGAGATACTGCGTCATCGCCTTTTTCCGGACGTACTGCTGGCTACGGTAAACGACGGTGACGATGAAGGCGTTGAGGACGAAGAGGAAGATGAAGACGAAGAAGAAGAGGAACGCGACCCCGATCGCGTGGGAATCTGGAAAAGAAGTTGAGAGAATGAGAGAGAGGAGAAGAGGGGTCACCTTCGAGGGAACGGTACCTCCACCGAACCGCTTTGACCAGAAGCCGGCGGCCGGAGGATCCGAGCATCACCAGCACTATGATGGCTATGGCAGCGATTACACAGAATAGCGTTTCTAAGGCCTGACACAGATGGAGATTAAGGATAGCAGCGAAAAACTTACCTTTAAAACCAACAAGGGGAAGAAGAGATAATAGCGCTCTTTGAAGAGTCCCACGGCGACGCACAAAACGGCAGTTAGCGTGGCGGTGTAGTTGATGACCATGACCGCGTCGACGGAGCCGATTCGGTAGGTGATCAGGAAGAACTGCGCCAGGATGAAGGTCAGTTCCACCAGGAATACCAGTTTGCAGGCGGCCTGAAGGGGTGTATTTTATGACCTTCCTCTTGAAGATAATTCTGCTTTTTTCTGGCTTTCCTTCGAATTCCATCCCCAACAGTTTCGTCAAACTTTAAGAACTCACAACGATGTGCAGGCGACCGAAACACGCGCGGTAGTTCTCGCCGAAGAAGAAAAGCTGCTCGTCATGGTGGTGTTGCAGCACCTTGGCGTGCATGCCTGAAACAGCGACGGCTGCATTGATTCCGATAAGCACAAAAGACACGAGAAACACGATTGTAGCCGATTGGGAATCGATAGATGTGATAGGAACGCGTCTTCGAATTCGTCACGACTTGTCATCGGCGGCGGGGCCGCTCGCCTCCCGTCGGCGGCCATGAGGAAACAACAATTACAGCGGAGAAGCCTGTCGCCGGTCGGCGACACGTCGACGCTCGGGACAACTGTCTGCAGAAGAGGAAGAAGAGGACCCTGAAGGGAGCGGAAGGGTTCCTTGGATCCAATTTTTAAAAGTCGCATCGAGTTTGGAGTTTTGATTTCAGTTCAGTTCAGAGTGAATGGGCGTTCAGTTTGAAAATTGGGTTCAAAGCTTTTGAATGGTTTTGACCATCAGAGAAAGGAGATTGAAAAAGAGAGTTGTTCGTTTTGAACACGGTTTAACCCATCTTATGTAGGTTTTAGTTTACACAATCACGCACTTCAAATTCACAAGAACGCAGATTCTTGTGTTAGGTGTCACCGAAAACGTGTCAAGAACTGAACTGAAAATACCACTTATCATTCAAAGAATCAATCACGGAGACGACATGTTTTGTGTGCCGGAGAGGGAATGCGTAAACAGGGATTCCAGGCATTGTCCGAAACTTGAAAACAGGAATGCTTTAGTAGTTTCTCATGAGATGGTTTTTCGACTAATCAACAGTTCGATAATTTGAGGCCCATTACACACGATTAAAATCTGCAATTAACACATAGAACTGCCATTAAATCAATCCCATGAAACTCGACGCTCGTCCGTTTATCCATCGGCCCAAAAACTCTCAAATTCGAACGTATTTCACTCGTTAATGGCGTCGTTAGGCGAAAAAAACAAAAGTTTTGAGAGAAACATCAGCTCAACTCCTAAAATATGGACGTATTGAAGTGCGACCATCGGAATTATCCGAGAACATTTGGTGTGGCAAGAAGCGACTCAAAATCGCTTGTCGATCTAATTGTGCGCCGTTTTTTTCCTGCCGAGACGCAACACATCTCGGTGATTTATGGACGAGGCAGATGGATGTTTCTTCAGTCGATGTTCTCTAGGTGAAGGGCGGAGGAGGCCGCAGTGAGGGTAGGTCGAGGAACGCCATCGTGGGAAACCTTGTTTTTAGAGCTTGAAAAACTGTTGTATGAAAGCCGTAGAATTTGAGGCTCTTGGAAGTCAACTGTGTTTAAAGCATAGACTACACGTAATTTTAGATTCATTCAACGTTCTTCAATGTCAAGGCGAAAACGCAGAAATTGAAGCCAATTGTGTCGCTATTAATAAACTGAACTAGTTTAAAGAGTCACAACCTAGCCTGACCCACAATTTTATTCTTAGAAACTAGTGAATTCAAGTAGTTTCGTTCCTACCTACCTCTAATACCTCATCGAAAAATGCTAACTCTAATAAGAAACTTAACTAACGTAAAGATTCAAAACCTACTTGGCAATGGGAAACAGATGAACCCCATTTGTGTCACTATTGTAACAGATGAAACCCAAACCAGTGAAACCTCACTTACCTAAATCCGCCATTCGCACATTCTTCTTCTTCCTCCACGCTCACGTTCACTTTGAGAAAAAGGAAAGATTATCCCAAACCCAAACTACGTTCATATCGTCAAAGGACGAGATATAAATGTCCAGCCTGTCATGCCTCTGGTAAACAGGTAGAACCTTTTAGACCGCTTAGCGCTTAGAAGACAGCTAAAAATGGAGCCTGACGGGTAGGGTCGACCGGTCCGCCCTAAAGCGCTGGCCACGAATGATGCGTCGTGCCGCAGCGATACATGGCAGGGGGATGCCACGAATGGTGCGTTGCGAGGTTGCGTCGAACGCATGCGGCGGCGGGAAAGCGTTCGTTGCCACCCTTGCGTCAAGTCATTGCGTCGCCGGTACTAATTTCTCCTGAATAAGCTCGATTAGCTTGCTTAAGTTTTCGCCTTCTTTCACTTTAGGACTGAAAGGGTGAGAATTAATGCAAATTAAGCACAAAGCATTTCTATGACAAACGCTACAAATTCACGCGACAGGCCAAGGAAATGACGGAGAAAACAATGAAAACCACCACTACTGCAAAACATAGGTTTTTAAGCCAACGTAAACGTAGTAGAACCCTGCCAAGGTCAGCGAGACTACCGTAATCCTCGAAAGACCAAATTCGCTGAGAAGAAGCTAAAAACGGTTAGGTTGAAATGAAGCCTACATGGAGAGACACATGAAGAGCTACCGTAATCCCCGAAACCGTCTCGGCAAAGTTGGTGAAGCTGGCGAGGCTACCGTAACCTTTGCGGGGACCGCATTACGAGCAGAAGCCAAAATTGACGGTGACGACGTCGGCCGTAACCCTCTCGAATGCCGAGTTTGGCGAGGAGAATTCGACAAGACTACCGTAACCCTCTCGGAGATCTAAATTGGCGAGGAGAAGCCAAAATCGGCGGTGCTGACGTCAGCCTGGTACCTCTCAGAGGCCGTAATTTTCTCGAGAGCCAAAATGGACAGCACCGATGTTGGAAAGGCTTCCGCCGTATTCTTCGCGAGAACCGAAAACAGCAAGGAGACACCGAATTCGGCGAGGCCGACAAGTGCAAGTTAAAAACCCGATTCTTGCACGTATTTGCAGAAAGCTATTTCATTAATTAAGAAATTTAAAAAGTTCTTTGGGCTTCGGCGGGGTTCGAACCTACGACCCCAAAACTTATAGTCCGCACGCATACAAACTGCGCCAAACAAACAGTGTTTCTTATTTTTCTGATTGTAAATACATCGCCACGGGCCAATTCTTGGCACTTTTAAACGCGTTTTTAAGGCGTTTTTGGTCAAAATGCAACAAAGTGACCTTGACCACGTTGTTCAGCGTGTCGAACACTACCAGAATTGAAATTCGCTTATCTCGGTCACTGACCACTTTGAACCTTCCATTGTAAGAAGAATTCTTGTCAGCGTGAGGCCTCTTCAAGTGTTTTCTCAGGTAGCTGTTGGTCTTAAACTTCGTTCCGCAAAATTTGCATTCAAAGTTCTTCTCGTTCGAGTGCGTCAACTCGTGCTGGCAGCAGTTCGCTTTGTCCGGGAAGCTGCGCTCGCAGATGGAGCACTAGAAGGGCCTCCGCATGTGGAACTCGAGGACAGCTTTGCGACTGAACGTCTTCTGGCACAAGGGTGACGTTTCCTGGGCCGCCCAGCGATTCGTTGATCTGCCGCAGGGAGTGAAACCGATTCCGGAGATGATTCTTCGAGTTTTGGCACTTCCGGTGAGGTTGGCGGGGTTAAGGAAGACCAACAGGAGCCACCTTTAGCCGATGGGGAAGCGGTTATCTTGAAGCCGCTCCGGCCGCATAAGCTTGTTGAACGAGGGACCAAAGTTGGGGATTTTGCTGCGGCGTCGTCCACATGAAGGAAGCGCAGAAGGAAAAATTCATGTAAAGTAATAAGCTTCTTTACGTTCAGGGCTTTTATGCTGAAGTAGGTGCTGCTAAGGATCGGTTTCAGAAGATCGACCGACTCTCCCAGCACGGACTTCCGGGAATGAAGCGTGAACAACAATTCGCCTCCTCTTGTTTGACTGCTGTAAATGTTAACTGTCTAGACTCTTTCTCAACTGGACCATCATTTCAGAGTTTCCTCCAACTGCGGACCGGTCGTTTCCAATTCTTCATTCGCCAATCCAGAAATGTCTTCGCCTCAGAAAACCAGTATGTGCTCTTTTTTAGCTCTTTTCCGTCCTCTCACGCCATATTTCAGACGTTCAAACTCCTCGCGGAACCTCGAAGACATCCACGGGCAAAGTTCCGACTCCGCTGCGAACTCACGCGTCTTCCCCCGAAATTGGTAAAACTCTTCGTTTTCACATTAATCAGATTTTGCGTTTTCAGAATCCTCCATGAACTTATCGTCGACCTTCATCACCTCCCCCACAGCGCTGGTCCCCGCAATGCACCAACAATACTCCAACAGTTAAAACATTTATTCGCCGTTTTCAAAGTTGAATTATTTGCATTCTAGGTGTATGCAACACTTCGAGAACTCAGTTTTCGTCATTTCCCAGCGAATTGACTCCGCATGGACACAACGTGGGGAAGAAATCAGTATGGGTTTCTTTGCTATTCCCTCGGAATTTGAATTGCATCTTTTCGAAGACGATGTTTAAGAGTTATTTTCAGAATTTGTCGAGCTCCGGGTCGCCAACGTTGGAGCCGATTTTTCCAACTGCGTTCACCACTCCACCACGAACTCCGCGAAGCAACCACTCGAGAGGTAGGTGAACTGAATCCTTCAGGCTCCGAATTCTTGGTTTCAGGTGCATTTGCGACTTCAGGAACGCAGTATTCGAGTATTCCCAGTCCAATCAACGTGCCGATATCGGTAATATTCTAGTTTTGACCCCCTTTGAAGAGGATATTACAGTTGCCAAGTTCAGATTTTTGGTTTAATTTTCACCTTCCTTCCAGACCCCTTCGAAAACCGGTTCGGAAGAGAGCGATTTGCCAGAAAACGCTTCCGAAGTCAGCGTTTCTCCGCAGGCGTCCGACGCCTCCCGCCCGGATCCGCCTGCCACCAAAACTTTTGGTATTGTTCGAATCGCCGCTTGCTTCTAATTTCTTTGAATTTCAGATCGCTCTCCGTTTTATGAAACCACGAAATCGTCGCATGACACAGCCGTGGCCATGAGTCCTTTCAGGCCTCCACTGAAGCCGATGGTGATGACTGAGCGCGACTTGAATCGCTTACAGCAGAAGGCGATAGAACACGGCATCAAGCACCGCACGGAGTCGTCCTGTCCAAGCACGCATTATGCGGTGAGCGCGTGGGTGAACAGAAAATTGACTCCTGGATTAATATGTTAAACTTTAGTCTGAGTATCCGAAACTGGCGATTGAAGGTCTCTGCATATCCCTTCTCCTCGCGAGATCTGAATCTCCTCGAGTCCGCCGCCCAAGCGGACGGCGACTGTCCGGAATACAAGAAGGAAGCGTTCCAGTGGATCCGGCAGCACCCGTACTCGCTATTCAAGGACACCGAAACGACGGCGAAATACTACAAACTCGCTCTCCACGACACTTACGTGTCTGTCAAGCTTGTTCTCGAGGTGACAAGAGATCTTCAAATTCTTATTGAAAGCGCGAGTTCCAGAGCCTCGATAAAATGGTCACCGGCGGAATCATCACACACGAAGAATTCAAGAACAGCCCTGACATTGCGAAGCTGAAGCAGACCTCGGGTACCGCGCAGCTCTCAATCCAATCGGTGTCGACGCTTGTGAAAAAGATCGTCCGCGACCGAATTGTCAGCGCACCGCGCTGATCAAGTTTTTACTGTGGAAGACGCTTTTTTGAAGTATTAAAATGTTAAACATGACAGCCTTGTGATTCGACAGCTACACGTCAGCGTCAAGGAATCCCTGACAAGTGTGTTCTGTGCCTCTTGGCAAGCAGACCTTCGATTATAGACAGACACGTGTACTGTCAGGCAAGTTCAGACATCTGTTTGTTGAACATACTGTCTAGATTCCACAGAAGGCGATTCTTTTTGTCAACGCGGGTTGTGCTTTTGAATCGCTTGTCAAAAAATCAAAAATTCTCAATTTCCGCCGTTTTCAGATGTCGTCCGCCGATTGTGCGTTTGAAGATGGCGAGTTGTTCTCTGAAGAGGCGCCCGAAGAGATTATCGAACGCCTTCCGTGCGCGTATTCGCCGAGGACGTCGATCCGCTTCAAGCGATGGTGGCGCGAGCGCGTGAACGAGAACGAGTGGAACCCGGAGAAGCGGCGACGGCTCTCCGACTTCGTCGACGGATTCCAGGTGAGACCGAGGATTGGAAGGATGATCGCAAGGTTCGTTATTTCTAGGAACCAGACGATAGGGACCAGGAGCTTCGCTTCGTCGGAACGACGAGCGAATCTGGAAAATTCGTCTTCATCGCCAAGGAACTTACGCCGCAACCCGTCGATGAAGAGCCCGAGCCGCTTTGTCCCAAGCCGCCTTCTCCTCCACGGCCCACTTCGGATTCGGACTTCCAGCCTCCGCTGCCTGTGCCTCCAGCCTCCCGCTCTACTCCCCAGAAGGGTTGGGTGAAGCATAGCGAGGACGACGGATGCTTCTGCCATATCCACTGCAGCGTCGGTTCTCGTTCAGTTCATGTAAGCGCTGTGCTTAAAATGCGAATCTGAACATTCTTTCAGCTTGCAAAGAACATCTCGAAGTACGCACTTCGACGGGAATTCAATTTGCTTGTGGAAATCGATTACGAGCAAAGGAAGCATCTGAAAGAGCGAAAGGACCACTTAAGGTGGGGTGATTTCGCTTTATTGTTTTGAAAGATACTTAAATTGAATTTTAGGGAGCTGAAGGCGATAGTGCGTGACACGGAAATGAAGGTCGAACGCCTCAAAGCGACGCTCAACTTGTTTTAATTTATTGTTCTGTGTTCAAAATTCTAATTATTAACGTGTACTTGTTCTATAAATTCAAATTCAGAGAACGGCGACGAGAACCAGCCGCTCAAACGCATCTGGCGATTGCGAAATGATGTTTTGTTTCATTTTTAGACACGTTCTGCCATCTGTAATTAACGTGAGTTCTTCTTTCCAGACGCCATGACCTCCCAAAACCTCACGACCACTCCTCCACATTTCGACTCTTTTCGATCCTCGCAGTCGGTCGGTTCCTCCTCTCGCTCTCACCTCTTCTGATCGCTTGCGTTTCAGATTTTTCACTCCCTGAACAGATGAAACAACGCTTCAAACGATCTGATGGCCAGGATCACGCTACAAACAACTCTTCGCTGCTTTTAGGGGGAACAACGTAAGCTCGCTGTCTTTGGCGCATTCAGGTTTTTTGTGATTTTTCAGAACGGAAACGATGACCCGTGCACATCGCCACCAAAGGCCGATCGATGGGTCCAGCTTCTACACATGTATGTCGTGCATATGGGAAGAACCTGCAAAGTTCCATTTCAGCAAACTTTCCAGCGTCGACCATCGTGATCATGGTGATCTCCTTCATGATCGTCACGCTCCTCATTCTCGGCCTTTGTGGGGCTTCCGTTTTCTTCGTCCGCTACTTGACCAAACGCAAAGGACAACGAGAGTTACAGGAGTACCGTAACGCCCACCCTCCGCCTGTGCCTTCCACCAAGGAGTTCGATTTCGCCTTGGATATGCGCTTGAAATCTATGGAGAAACTTATTCCACAGATTCCTCAAGGCGTAAGTGGTCGTTTTGTGGCTTTTCTTGATGCTTTCGCTTTAGAAGAAACCCACGAAGATCGACGCCGGACCCAAAGACGTCGCTGGGATTGTCAGCTTCTTGGCAACCCGCAAAGTTCGCGACGAAGCCCTCGAATTCAGGTCGCCCAACACCGATGTCGTCCTTGTGCCGCGCACTTATCAATGTAATCGGAGATATTTTACTGATGTGAGAGATATCACCGAATCTTTAGCTGCTGAACCTATAATTGCTTCGAATCCGTTCATATCGAGCGTCAGAGCGGTGAAAGCGGTTCACCCAGTGACTCCGGTGGTTGCTTCGTTCGCGCCTATCCAAGAACTGCGGACTTCCGAATTGAACGAGGAGATTTCCCGAGAGAAGCCGAAGAAAAACGTAGGAAAGGTGGCGAAGAAGAAGCGGAAGACGAAGAAACCCAAGAAAGGGTAAGTGAGGGCCAACTTTGTTAAATGAGAGGCGGTCATAGGAATAAATAACAATTTGTCACTGCTCTTCTCTGTGGCTTCTACTCATTTTCGCGTTTCAGAAACAGTATCTGGAAAAAGTTGAAGAAGTCGACCAGTCCGGAGACCAAGAAGGAGAACGCCGAGAAGACAGCGTTGAATCCAAGTCCCGACGATGCGAAGGAGAACTCCGGCCAGGTTTCCGACTCCCGGAAGGTCAATCGACGCGTCGGTTGGAGCGACGCTGAACAGCGGCATCAAGTCATCCGCAAGCAACAGACTCATTTCGTCTGATTTTGAGCGTTTTCGTATTTTGTTGTCCAAATCCATTCTTGTTCGTATGATTAGCCGGGAATGGTCGTGTCCCGGCGCGGCGTCTTGGTGGCGGTCTCTTTGGCCTACGGAATCTATAGGGTGTCCCAACGTAGACCGAAGAAGTTTTCCGCTGATTATTTTTCACTGATGCGGAATCCTCTCGAGGGCCGAAATCGACAGCGACTATGTTGGAAGGGCTACCGTAACCCTATCGAAGACCGAACTAAGCGAGGAGAATCCGACAAGGCTACCGTAGCCCTCTCGAAGGTCTAAATCGGCGAAGAGAAGCTGAAATCGGTACACCCTGTACATCGTCGCGACGACTTCGGCGGACACCAGTAAAACTCAGCGCTCGCGGGAACTCCGAAACCAGAGTGGATCGGTTGAATTACGACGGGAGCCAGCGGGACGCAGTGGTGAGTTCTGAGTCGGAAATAGGATTCAACGGACATGAATTTCAGCATTCGCCTTCGCCTCCCAGGTCTTAGAAATTGATGTATGGATTTCCCATGAATTTGATTGCGCCAAAGTGGATTTTATGCATGAAGATTCGCGTGATAAGCCGCTCTTCACGCCGCACCCATTCACACACACCCTTTCAAAATATATCCCAAAATTCAAATTTTCTTCATGTTTTCGACCTTCCATAATGGTTGTCGAGCTCTTCTCGCCTCCCTCGTGTCCTGTCCAGGACTTCAACACGCTTCTTTGGACTGTTCTGCCCAAGATCGTCCAAGTAATTTCTTCTTTCCCACCATAGTGTTTCCTTTCACTTATTTCCAGGCTCTGAGTCACTCCAAGACGTTCTGCCAAAACTTCCAAGGCTTGAAAAACTGCGTTCTGCGGCACGGCGGCAAATGGCTCCTCTTCACGGCGATCATCTTCTTCGTTTCAAGGCAGTTCGCGGCCTATCTGGAGAAACGCCACGGAAATGGGGTGGAGGTGGAATAGCCTCCTGTTAGTTTTGTTTTAGCTTGGTTCCGTGCGAAGAGATAAATATTGGAGTTGTTTGATCTGAAACGCATCGAAATCATAAGCTGCATAATCACGCACAAATCGCTCGAGAACAATGCGTTTCTGCAAAGCCAAGGCCACACGCAACGAAGCCGGTGCAGACAGTCTGCTCTCGCTCGCTCCTCATTTGACCACTTCGCGTCGCCCCGAGCGGTCGGTCGTCGCTCCTCTGCGATGCTCCCGAAGACTCGAATCTCCGCCGTTGCCGGCGCCATCCTCGTTGGCGCAGTCGTCGGCTTGGTTTTCGCCTATCTGAAACGCGTTCGAAGGTGAGTCCCTCTTTTCCGCCATCGTATTTGAATCTGTTTTCCCTGAAGGCCCCACAAGTCTAAGCGTCCGCTCCGACGCCGTTCCACCTCGGTCAGCAGCAGCGGATCCCGAAGCAGCGGAACCACGCTCGGCAGCCCCGACCCAGCTCCCGCGTCCGTCCCGAAAAAACAGGCTCGTTGATTTGTTTATGCGGATTTCGCAAATAAAATGCTCCAATTATAGGAGACGAAGCTTGTCGAGGCCACTACGGCGTCTACCGAAATCGCACTGGCGCTCATGCCTGCTGTAGCGCCCGTCGCGGCGGCTCCTGCCCCGGCCGCAGTCCTTACGGAGGCGACCCAAGCTCATTCCTCACTCCAAGCGGAATCAGCGCCTGCTGCTCAAGCCCAAGCGACTCAATCTCCCGTCGCAGCTCCTGCTGAGGTAGCGCCAGCGCCCGCCGCTCAAATCGAAGCGGCTCCAGCTCCCAACGCGATTCCCAAGGAAGCTCCACCTGCGAGTGCCGCTCCAGCTGAAGCGCCTCCAGTTCCCGTTGAAGCCCCAATCCAAGCGGCGTCAGAACCAGTGGCCACTCCGGAAGACTAGGTTTGTTTGCATTTCGTTTTAACCCCGAAACTGAAGATCTATTTTCAGATTTAAACAACGGATGTGGACGAATTTCAGCATTCGTCGTCGCGCTAGCCTTAGTGTCGAACCAGTGTAATAATTAAATGAACTCGTAGTGGATTTTCAGCAGTTATGTTATGTGCGTTTATACAGTTCGTGCCTCACTGTTGTGGCGAACCTGACGTGCGATTGTGGAAGCGACACGAAGATCTCCGACGACAGATTCGAAACCGTGAGGACGCTAAAGGCCGTGACCCTCATGATTCCGACGACCTGCACGCCCATGGACTGCGAAGAGTGCAAGCCGTAGTTTCAAGGCTGCTGGTGCCGATCGGTAAGCGTAGCACTCGTTCTTCAATCACAATTCTCCCTTCCAAATCAGAAAACGCCGTCGGGTCTTTGCGAAGATGCCCACAAGCCATGCCTGTTGCACGACAACATGGAACATCTGGAGCACTTCAAGCCGATCCTTCACGCGATCATGTACGCGCAAATCCACGCGAAGATAATTCACGAGCTCGATTGCAACCACTCGTTCATTGAGAGTTCTTGATTTAATTAGAATGAACGTAACAATTATGCATAAAAGGCGTGGAAATAAGAAATCAATCTCGGTTAGTGACAGAGTACTGCGGTGGGTTGGACAGAGAGATGCTATGACTATGATTGTGATAGATTCAGTAAACGTTGGATTGGTTGATATATGTACAAGTGAAATGCTTTTTAGAAATCATATCAGGATGGCTTTGAAGTCATTCTGTAGCAGCGGATCCCACCTGCTCGGGGATCGGAGATCCTTCGGCTGGTGTCGAAGGATCCACTTGCTCGTATGCGCTGGTTTCCGTGAATTCCTGAGGAACCGGCGCTTCGGATTCTGGGATCAGCTGCTCAGAAGACGATGCTTCGGGAGGAAGACTTTCATCCGTCGCCTGCGACGGTGGTTCACTTTCCTGAACTCTATAACTCCCGGCGCTTGGCGAGGGCGCCTCCTCCACTTCCTCCACAGGAGGTCCAAAAGATTCTGACGCGGCCGGCTCCGGAGCAGCTTCAATGGCTTCGGGAACGACCTTTTCTGTTGCCTCTGGCGACGGAACCGCACTTTCTATGACTTCTTCAGCTTTGGTTTCAGTTTCAGTACTTGTCGATGGGACCGAAGGCTGCGGCTCCGAAATCGTTTCAGTCAGGGGATAACACTCTTCCACTGGCATCAGAAGCTCCGCTGTGGGAGGCACCACTTCAGGTGGACTCGTCTCCGTGGCCTGCAAGGTCGCCTGCTCCTGTTTAGGTTCCTCTGAAACTGAAAACTTAGCTTAAATTACAACGAATGTTCTGAACTCACTGTCAGCAGTGGCTTCAGCCGAACTCTCCGACTTCCTAATCACAATCTGCGAAGAACCCAACGAGGCGGGGATCACAGTAACCGTCCGCCTCTGTTCCGAGGGCTTCAACCCCAGTGGGGCGACGACGTTCCGAACAACAATCGGCGACGCCCCGGAACCGCGCTCCGAAAAGCTCTGTTGAGGCTGCAGAGCCGTATACACAACGCCGTGTTCTGAAGACATCTGCATCGGAGCTCGGCGGATGATCTGAGGACCTCCAGCGAGAATTCGAGCGCCCGAAGACGATGAATTGTGCCTTGCGATAATTGATCTGAACCCATAAACCTTAATTTGATCTCGATCCGTGTCCTCACCTCTTGATGATCGTATTTTTAGTTACGTAAGCTGCAGAAGCCGGAACCTGTGCGGTCACGTAAGCTGTCGGAGCTGAGCTGGTTTGCTCGTTGCCGCTGCTCGAAGGCGCTCCCTCGGAATACGCTGGCGATTTGCCGCCCTTTGCGGGAGAAGAAGTCGCGATCGGAGTCGAAGCCACGCGGGTTACTGTACCCCCGGGTGTGACAAGACTCGCGATATGTGGGCCTTGACCTTGCTGGGCCGACGATGTGGAGCTCCCGCCATCCGAGGACACAGAGGAAGCCCGACCTGCACAAGGCACGTAATATTGTCTGTTCGGGGTTGTGTATACGGCGGTTCCTTGGGCTACGACGGTAGATGACTGAGACGCGCTTGGATTCGGCTGCACGTAGAGGCGCGTTGTGCCGTTTGTGGATCGAACGAATCCTTTGGGAACGCCACCCGTTTGGGCGTGACCTCTTAGAATCGTCGATTTGACACCTTCAGCTATAACAGAAGTAGCGTCCCCGGTCGATACGGTCCGTGCCCGCTTTATAAACGTTCCTAAAAACGCGTTTCGGTAAACAACTCGAGAAAGCTGCTTATACCAGGAGTGATGAAATGCGCAGTCTTGACTGGCGTTGGTGCTGCATAAGCAGGTGTGGATTGGGACGGCGAAGTCTTCGTCGACGTCGGCGCGCTCGACTCCACGGACGTCGAAGGAGTTTCCGCGGATCCGTTGAAAACAGCGCTGGGTTGGGGAGGGAGTCCTCCGGGGCTCAGCATAGGAGCGGTGACGGAATGCGGGAACGCGCTTAGGCTCGGCGGTGAAGGCCGCTTGGCCGTCCTTCGGTCCGGGTTTCCGCGAGGAGGCTTCGGTTTTCCGGGAACTTGAGGTTCAAAGATGAACGGCTGGACTCGAGCGCATACGCAGGTCGAGTTATCGCGCTGAAATCGGTTGGTTCAGGTTAAATTACTTGAATGCTTGAATGTTCGCCAGGTCCCAAGACAGCCCTCCTTTGGAATTCCCCTGATTCCCAACTTACCGGTTTAGATCTCTTTCTCCGCTGCTGCAGCTTTCCTCCAACGAGTAAGCTCGCATTCGATAGGTATTCTTCTAAACGACCTGATTCAGAATTGAGTGCATGTTCACACAGCAGCTACCTGGTGGGAACGGAGGGTCGTCGCTAAGCAGTGAAACCGAATTCCTCGAGCATCCCGGCTGCTCGTCGCTCGTATCGTGCGAAGCCGGCGGACTTTGACTCGCGACGACTTCGGCCACGACGGATTCTATCCGCTCCTGTTGAGTGAGCGCTTGTGGATGTGGCTCGCTGTAAGCCACAGGCTCTTCTTCTTGGTGGAACGTGCCGTTGACACGTTCTGGGATAGCTGCCGCGGAAGCGGATTCCGGTTTGATCTCCGCCTTCATCGGCGAAGCGGTGAATTCTGGCTTCACTATTATCGGTTCGGGGATGAAAGGAGGCGTCACTGTGGGAGCGATCGAGATCGATTCGCTCTTGGGACGACGGCCTGGCTTCCGCTTCAAAGGCGTGATGTTGTACTCTTCTCGTGTAGGTCTTCTTTTCAGAGGCGTCACGTAAGGCGACGGCACAACGGCCTTTTCCTTCCTTGTTTTGGGCCTCGTGCTATCCAAAGCGATTCTTTGAGCCGCTTCGCTTTCAGTCGTCCTAAGCAGGACTCGCATAGATTCCGGCACTAAAAATTGAAGGTCAGATGTGAATAATCAAAGAAAACCAACCATAAGGAACAGCAGGAAGTTCCGTCAGTTCCCGAGCGAGATCCTTGCTCTCCAGAACAGATTCGTTGTGCTTCTCTGCGAGTCCTAAAAGTTTATCCGCAAAGGCCATTATACCGTCCTCTTCGCCTCCACCGTTTTCTTCTTTTTTGATGTTCTTCGTCTTCGGCAGCAGCTCGAAATCGTTAGCGGCGCTATTCAATCCTCCGGCGCTCCACTGGCTGAACGTGTCGTAGTGCGGATTCAACGTTTCCGAAATCTTCGCCAAACAAGGATCGTTGGCAGCTCTTCGCATTTCGGTGCTCATTTGGGTCTCCGTGAAACTAAAAAATTCTAATGGACAACACGTTTCAGAACCATTCTTCTACTGCAAAATATTCCTAACGTGATTCAGAATCTTCTCGCGGTATTCGCTAAGTCCTCCTTGGGCTCGCATGGCGGAGATCAACGTCGTTAGGGCTGATTGTTCTAAAAAAGGTCTTTAGAATGATAATTCGATCGACAACTACCTAATCTTCGTAGCATGTAGATGCAATCTTCAGTATTCCACTCGTCTTCGTCTTCATTCGGCGAAGCGACGCCGTTCACGCGAGTTGGGACCTCCATCGTGGGCGTTCGTTCGCTTTCTTCGTCTTCTCGTGCTGAACGTCAAATAAGATTTTTCATAACGGCCCAAGCTATTCTGCAATGAGGGAGGCAAGGTTAAATACAGATGAAAAATACGAGAAAAGTTTCGAGTTGTCACGGGATGCGAAACAAGAGAAATGGCTCGAAAAATCGATGCGGAATATGTAAGCTTGCATCACACGAAAACCTGAAAATGTTGTAAACTTCCCGCAAAGCAGTTAAATGAGAAATGGTCAGATAGGATACTATATCAATTCTTATCCAAACCCGGTTAAACTGCGTTTTTCGTATTCTAAATGCTCAAAAACGACTGTACAAATGTTTTCTTAAGAACCGCTAAAACAAACGATTCCACACTTCCATGACGTCAGAATTCGCCGTTTTCGAGCTGCCGTATTCCACCAAGCGCGTTGTCGGTCTTTCACGCAATAATCCACCCCAAAACCGCACAGAATTGCTTTCAAACGCATAAACAGTCCGATTCCTAGCAAAACCTCAGGAATCCGACCGCTCCACTTCACCCAAATGTCCTGGAATCAAATTTCCAGACCCACTTTTGCCTAACTCGAGGTCTAGACCGTCTTCCGAAATGAAGAATCACACTGGGGCTTCATCTGTCGGATTTCAAATCGACGCGGGTGGTCGGCCGCCGCTCGCTCGCGCGCGCCGTTTGGCTCGCAGCCAACCGCGGTCGCGGTGCGCGGGCAGCTCCGCCACAGCCACACACGAAAACGGGGCTGCTACGCAGCCATACTTTTTCGAATGTTTGAAAGTCGCCGGGTCCCGCAACGATACCGTATCCGTAGGCGTCGCCCCTCCAGTGCAATGGCGAATTGTCGCTCGGATTTCTTGTTTTGCTTGAGCTGACTCCGTAAGGAACATCGAGCTCCAACATGAGGTTAGTTTTACGTTGATTTCGAACATTTCTGCATCCGAATTTGCGCGATTCACTGGATTTTGTGGTTTTTGTGCCTGCTTTCGTCGAAATGTATTCTGCTTCTTTCTTGTCCGATCTGTGATGCGCGTTGATCCTATTCGTAGGTGACTGTGCTCAGTGGCGGATGAGTTGTGCATCTAAATTTGTTAAAATCCTTTGGATCTGCGTTATTTTTTGTCCCAAGTTCACAAATTTAACCATGCATTTTCTGATTTCGCACATTTCAGCAACCTCCGACTGCAGAAGCGTCTGGCGGCGGCCGTCCTCAAGTGCGGTGAGGGAAAAGTTTGGCTTGATCCCAACGAGGTAAACGAAATCTCGAACGCCAACTCCCGCCACAACATCCGTCGTCTCGTCGCCGATGGACTTATCATCCGCAAGCCATGCGCTGTCCACTCCCGCTACCGCGCCCGCTTAATGATGGAGGCTCGCCGCAAGGTAATAACTTTTGAGTTTCCAGCTTTTCCTTATTCTTTGCTCATTCTAGGGACGTCATATGGGAACCGGTAAGCGCCGTGGTACCCGTAACGCCCGCATGCCAGAGAAGGTCCTCTGGATCCGCCGCATGCGCGTTTTGCGCCACCTCCTGAAGAAGTACCGTGAGGCCAAGAAGATCGACAAGCACCTGTAGGTTTCTCATTTATTCTATTTTGATCTTCCCCCTCTCCGGCTAGTTGTGTTGACGACAGCGGCTAGTTCTGTTGTTGTCCACTTTTGCAAAACATCGGTGGCTTATCAATTAAGCATGTTACTGGTTTGCCTGGCCGCAAATCATTGAGCTGTGTGGCGCCTACGGGATGCCCGGCTCGCTTTTGTATATTCCTGAACACTGTATAGTCCCGTTGGGGCATTGACTACTAGTGCAAACCATACAAAAGACAACTCTGATCCTAACCAAGTTACTGATTCTATGTGTTTCGATCTAAAATCTTATGCTGTTGTTTTTAGTTACCACGACCTTTACCTCCGCGCCAAGGGAAACGCCTTCAAGAACAAGCGCAACCTTCTCGAATACATCTTTAAGAAGAAGGCCGAAAACCTTCGATCCAAGCAGCTCGCTGAACAGGCCGACGCTCGCCGCCAGAAGAACAAGGAAGCCCGCAAGCGCAGAGAAGAGCGCATCGCCGCCAAGCGCACGACTGTTGAACAGCAGTAAGCCTGCTGGATTGTTTGTTGTTGAAAATAAATTGTTTTTATTTGTCATTTTGCCTCTTCTGATCCGCTCGTTTCTTCTTCTATCTTCGAAATGTTGGTCGATGAGTTGTTGCCTGGGATCGGGGCGACGGTTGCTATATTCGGGTTTGGCTGAAACGAAGTATGTGAGTTTATAGGATTGCGATTAAAGAGCATGTTAATCTGGGTTTATGAACACGACCGGTCCGCGATGCTGGAAATTGTTGAAATGAGACTTGTCGGATCTGGTTTTCAGACTTGAAACGTTCGTCTCTGAAGCTGTCTTGTTTGGGTTGAGGAAATGCGAGACCAGACACGAGAAACGCAGATAAGGAAGTCATTCATTCCTCTTCTGACGTTTCAGCGGTCGGTCGCTGCTTCGGTGGGGATCGGGCGCATCGCAGGCGCTTTGTGAACTGAACTTCATTCCGCGGATCAAGCGGACCACCGAAATGGAGCGAACTAACATGATTGCACCCTGATCTTCTGCTCTGGAACAGTTAAAATTGCTACTTTTGGCTCAAATTGCTCCCAAAAATCCTCAACTCTCTCTAGCATAACGAACCTTCAAATAAGTGTCCTCTTGAAAGTCTCTCGAGGACGGCAGGTCGATGAGCCTACTTGCGGCATAGGGGAGAACGTCGTAGCCGGACTGCTTGATATCCTTGATGATCGCGTTGAAAGTGATCTTGATCAGACCTTGTGTCCGCACTCGTGTGGCTGAAAATCAACTTTAAGTCTCCAAAATCCCTTTCCCCTTCACCTTCTCGACCTTCATGAGTTCCCACGATCTTCGGATCCACGAATTCGGGTCTTTTCCCGGTCAAATAGCCGAGAAATTCTTGGATTTTCGTGGACGCTTCGGGGACAAACATGGGAACTTTTCGTTCGTGGCTGAAAACGAGAACGTAGGACGGCATTTGGTCAATAATCACTCACGTTCCAGGCGTCGTCGGCAGATGTACTGCGCCGTATCCTCGAATCACATCGTTATTGAAGAAATCCGGTCCGTAGCAGCTGAGGACGATTTGCGGCCAGCGATGCGGGGAAGTCGAGGAAAACGTGGCTTCGATCGGGAGCGAGAGTGTGATCCTGTGCGAGATTTCGCCCTTCTCGCACGTGGAGCTGATCGCCTCGTGGACGCCGCCGATCTGCGACCAATCGGGGCCGAAGACGTAGGAATACTTACAGTAGATGCTGTTCACTGCCGGGAAGTCGGCGGTTTCGATTTGGCCGGTGATCATGAGCAGGAAACTCGAAGAGGTCGACGGCTGGGCCATCGCTGGGAGCGCAAGGCAGATTTGGCGTATAGGGCTTGCACGCCTTGTGCAGCACCCTCATCGCCCGATTCTCCCGCGTCGTCTTGGCAACGTGGAACGCGCGTGGGCGAGCGAAAGGCGGCTTGCGGTGGCCGCTGGATGTTCGTGTGGCTTCAAGCTTTAAAGGCGACTTTATTCTCGACGACGAAGACAGGAAAAGCAAGAATTCGGCACAAGAATTATTCGAATTTGGACGATCTTGGACGAAAGCGGCTAGGCGCAGTTGAAGTAGACCGCTTGCATGTTGCAGAGCTTTTCGATCGGAGTGTAGTCTTTGAGTTCCGAGGACTTCTCGCGCTCTTCGACGACGTTTTCCAGGTCGAATTCCTCGGCGTCCGAATCGATTTCTGAAATTATGCAAAAATCAATGTCTTAGAATTAATTAAAAGTTCAAAGATCGTAGGACTGATTCCATCTCTCGGCCGATTTCCAACGTTGTGCAACAGTTGCGCAATCCAAAAAACAAGCAAAGAAGTGAGTCAGTCGTCCCCTGTTTACTTTGAAATTTCGGCACAATTGCACCACGTTGGGCAGCCGAAAGGTGCCTTGCGGACTTGTTTTGCCTCGCTTCAAAATGGCCGAAATTTTGAGGGGTCGTATCACACAATTTTCTCACCTTCGTCCGACTTCAGTGAATCACAAGTCGATTTGGAGTCGTCCAGCGACTTTCCCTCGGAATCCGTCGAATGGACTCCGTTTGGCTTTGAATCTTCCTGTTTCCTCTGCTGCTTCTTGATCTGAAAATAGCTCTAGCTTCAACACTTTCCTCATAACGGATCTCCCACCTTCGCCCTCTGGTTTTGGAACCAAACTTGGACGACTCTGACGCTGAGGCCGGTTTCCTTGGCCAATTGTTCTCTGACCTGTAACCACAGAATTCAGCCGATCCGAGATCCATTTTCCCACCTTTCTGCTCGGTTTAGCGCTCTTCTCGAAAGCGTATTTGAACGCTTTCCTCTGCTGGCTGTTCAGGATCGTCCGCGGCCGCTTCGGAGTTTTCCGGTTCACATCGACGGCGTCCATGTCGTAGAATCCGGAGATCGGGCCATAGGGAGCATCTGAAATGAGATTTTTAAAAAGAGATCAGAAGCTAGAACGAACCTGGAAGAGGGACTGGGGGCATCTGGTTGCAGATGATGAGGCTGTAGTCCTGCTGGCAGATGGTTTGGCCCTCAACGAAGAAGTACTGGTCGCCCTTCTTCAGCGGCTGATTACAGTAAACGCAGGAGAAGCAGCCCGCGTGGTAGGTGTTCTGCATGCAGCGGAAGACGAAGTCCGTCGGCTGAAGGGTTCCGTGACATCTAGCACACTTCGCGGAAAATAATCTGAAACAGAAGATTGGCTAAGAGTATCCCAGATACTGTATTGGATCCACTCAACCTCTGAATCTCGCAATAACCTCGATCGCCCGGATTATCCGCGCGTTCGAGTGCCCGGACAGATGACTTCCGTCCTGACAAGAGGCACCCTCAAGTGTCCATGTTCGCGCTTTCGGATTAGCCGCAGATTAATTACAACATATTGTTGTGTCACACACATCGCCCCTTAAAAAACCGAAGTTGGCAGCAGCTGAGGAAATCCAGGTTATCTCGGATGACCTTTGCACACGGTTCTAAGCGGCTAAAAGGCGCGAAGCTTCAGCCGGCTTTCCGCTGACTCACTCGCCGCGGGGAAGCCGATAAGCGCGTCCTGTACTCGCTTTGGAAGCCGCTTTGAGATTAAGCGCCGTTTGATATTTCGAATCTCGAAGAGAGTCGGTAAGCCGGAAGCACTCGCGGTGTCCTGTGAGTCAAGCGGAATCTAAAGCGCGATTGGACCAAAAAAGATGAGTGGAGATCGATCTCTGGAATGCAAGAACCTCCGTCGAACTGACTCAATCCTTAATGTTGTGGCTGCTATCAACATCTCGGAATGGTGCCATTCATCTCGTTCAAAACTTCGGAAAGTCCCGAAAACACCTCCAACATGACCTTTGCCTACCGTACCCCTCGTCTCCCTTCCGGCTGTCATGGATCGAGCCGAAGCGCCGCCGCCGTTTCGAGTGTCGCTCGTGCGCTCTAATGAGATTCAATAAAACACGCATTGTGATTGACACGCGTGTAACGGGGACCGCGGGAGGTCGCCTCGGGGCCGAGGCCCTTTTTTGGACCACGCCGCCCCGGCAGCTGCCTGCGATGCCATAAAGAGGTGTACGGTAACGCGTGACAATATTTGCTCAACGCAGCTTGAGCGCGCGTCCGCGTGTTTACCGAAGCGCCTCGCACCCTCAGGGGCTGCTGCTTCTGTTTACCCAGGCATCTTAAGGCCAAGCGGATGTGGACTCGGGAAGCACGCGGGAACCATTTTTCAGGATTTAATTAAGCTCGTTTTGAGGGAAAAGGAGGATCTCTTGGAGGAAATACGTCCTGCGCTAATCCCCTTTGATGGTCGTCATTATTTGCTTCGTAAGTTTTCGCTCGGGTGCCCGGGGCGATTGGAGAAGAATCCTCAGAACGCCGTTTGGCGCTGTTTTGGGAGAAACAATGATGCGGGGATTAGGAGCGGCGGAGGACGTCTGGAATTGTGTTGGGACAGGTGGTTTACTAGCGGGCAAATAGAGGCAAGATGGCTTCGGTTGACGGTTTAAGGATCGACGGCATCTTATTCAACATATCTACCCAAATCTTCACAACTTATCTTCACAACAGCTAATCAAAAACAGTATCCTTATTTCTAGATTGTCTCATAGAGCCAATTACTCCTTACGCTTCTCGAACGCAATCGCATCATGTCCAACAAGACTGTCCGTCGTGCCCCCGCTTGCGTCAGTCAGGAAACGGTTGACCGCGCGGAAAGTGTCAATAATGAGAGATTAAGAATGTGCGCGAGCGCGCTCAAGAGGTCAGGATTAGGCGCAGCCTCCCGCACGAGCATCACAGCCACCTTCGCGTAATTAGCGCCTGCAGATGTAATCTCTTCTTTTTGCGGCGGTGGCGGTAACCGATCCGAATCAGCCGCTTCTTACTCGCCTAAGCTCTTCCCAATTATAAGAACTCTCTTAAGAGCGGGAGAGGGGCCAATGGCGGCAGTTTGGCAAGGATTCTCCGGCACGCGACCTCAAAGACGTTTGGGTGGAGGAGGTATAGGAGTCCTTCAGATTTTGGAGAGGTTGTTTGGGGGGAAGTTATCGATGGAAGTCGGCAGTGAGCTTCATAAGTCTTCATCAGTTAGGGCTTATCATTAAAAGTTCAAAGAAAACGCTAGTTTTGATATCCAGCCGTTCAAAATTTCTCCGTTTGTTTCAACTCAACTCAAACCTCTCCTAATCCACCTGACCCACACCGCCTCCCGACTTCCTACAGCCAACCTAGCCTCCTAATCCTTAGCTCCTAGTACATCTTCTTATTCTCCGCTTTTTTTATTTTGACTCAACAATACGCTTAGGATAATCCACGCGTTTCTAAAATCACCTAATCCGTCCGTGCACCACTTTTTGCTACAGGTAAAACTCACTGAGAATGGTCCTCCTTGCAGTAAACGCGGCCATCTTTCACGAAACACGTGTCCTTCTCGGACAAAGTTCGGTCGCACGTGAAGCATCGGAGGCACATTTCGTGCCAAAAGTCGTCCATCACTCGGAGGAGGTATCTGGAAAAGGGTTACTGTAGTTCCAAGGACAAAAAGGTTAATTTACCGTTCTCGGATTTCGTAGCCACAGGCGACGCAGGAGAACTCTTCTCCGCTAGTTTGGGACGAGTAGGAATGTTCCAAATCTGAAATTCGGAGTTTCAAAGTGGTGTTCAAGAGGGCAGAACAACTCACGAGCTGTCGAAAAAGCCTGGTTGGAGATCTTCGTGGGGCTGAAAGTGCTCGTGGACGCCGGTGGATTAGCGGCCGAACTGATGAACGCGCCAACGAGGTCTGCGGGATAGTCGACGTCGATTTCCCTGGAATCCTTTTATTAATCGCCGCCTAAGACGCCCTTTTTCGGCTCACCTCTTCATAGCCATGCCGAGCTGATCCATCGCTGCGCGCTGGAGGAAATACTCGCTGTTGGAGCTGCTAGAGGCACCGAGAGTGGCTTGCGAAATCGCCGGCCACTCCTACCGTAGTTCTCCTCTTGCGCGCCGGTCGAGTGGGGCGCTGTCGGGTGCTCCGCCTTTTCGGGAGGCCGAGGAGGCTCATCGATCGCCCCAGGATGTTTGACCTTTTTGGGGTTTCTAGAAGGCTCTCGGGGAACCCTCGATATGCCCCACTTTAACGGCCCCTGTAAAAAAGAAACAAACAATTTTCGTAACATTTTATTGCCATCAGAAATTTATTTGTGAACATAACAACAGTTGAAGAATTCGACCGGAGCTCAACGGTGCTTGGTCGCGGTGATCTGGTACTCGGCGAGGAGGCGGAGGACTCTGGAGCGGAGAAGTTGGTCTTCGCTTCCCGGCAACTGCTGCTGGCGTATGGTGAAGTGCTCCGCTATCACCATGGTTTCCAGGCGACGATGGTCCGCTAGCAGATCGTCGGACAACTGCAAGAGGCCCAAGTGAATCTCAGAAATGCTAAAATGTCGACATACCTGGAACTTGAACGTGGGCATCCTCCAGCGAGGAACCACGCACATCACAGGGGCTCTGGAGTGCTCCACCGTTTTAGGATGCTTGCGGGGTCTTCCTCGTCCTCTCTTCGGTCCTTCGAGCTCCTGCTGTGGAACCTTCTTAACGCTTCTAGTGCTCACCATTTTCTAAAAAGTTTGGAATTTGAATATTTTGAATTTATAAAAGTCTAACGCGACACGGATAAAGTATTGCGCAGATCGGGAAATGCGAGCGGAAACCATTTCCAAGGAACAGCAAGTTCGCAAAGCGATGTAAATCGACAGCAGCATCCCAACCACAAAGGCGAGTCCAACAAACGCGGGACGCAAAAGCAGAAGGAGTATTCGCGAGAACACACTTGTACGCATTTCGATTCGTGATCAAACGGGATTCGCCCTCGCCTAAAAAAAACGAAGTGGTGAGGGTGATCGCTTCGGGAGCTGCAGATTTGAAGCTATTCGTGAACGTCGCGTGTTCAGTAGAATAATTTTCGGGGAAATTGGCGAGGAGCGAAAAGGAAAACGTTTGGATACGAGGAGCGACGAGCGACCGACCGCTCAGAACGAAAGCGACTTCAGCGAATGAAGTTTCTGCTGTGCAGACAGACTGTGGCTCGATGAATAGCTTCAAATCTTTAGACTTCTTAAATTAGATTTTAAGTCGTCTGAGAACTGGGTTTTTGATTTACCGCTTTAAACAAGGGTTTTTTTTGATCCCGAAAATTCTTAAAGGCTTTACATGTTTCCCAACCACCACAACGAAAAACTGATCGCTCCAACGTGCTCCGGCTTAATTTTTGATCTATTGAGTTTTGCATCAATCACGAGGATTAGTTCACCCATCAAACTCAGCAGATTCGTAAGAACTACATTGATTCCCTTTTCCTGTTTACACAGCGGCTTACAGTTCGCGTAACTTGCCCGCCTCCGTCTCCCTCACTTTCCAGCTGCTATAAAACGCGCCTCCCGGCCTCAGAGGTCAAGTAAACTCGTGTCCTCAACATGAATTCTCTACTCCTAATCCTCCTGGTCGCCCTGTTCGTCGCCGTTTCCGCCGCCTTCATCGTTACTCAACAAGAAGCCATCCCACAAAGCGAGTTTTTCGACTATCCGCTCTATCGTCCGCTTTTCGATTAAATCTTCACGCGCCAAGTTTCAACTTCTAAGCCGTGATTCTTATCTCCTCGATCCTTTCTTTCGCTTTCATGTTACATAAAGCTTGAAAGCTGCGCTATAAAAACCCAATAAATTCTTCTTCCAAGTCAGATCGTGTCTTGGTTATTGCATTACAAGGAATGGGTTTTCCTATGATTGTCGCCGTTCTCGTCAGCTACATTCTGCTGGATTCGTTTGAAGTTTTTGACGACGTCCCAGAGGAGCAGATTGAGGAGCTGAAGGACGATGGAGATGAACTGAAATACGCTCGATTCTAGGTGGAGAGGTCTAGCGCTGATGAAGAGTTTTTTTGGGAAGAACGTTTACAGGGGTATCCATAAATACTGTAACGCAACCGAACAGACGAATTTTATCGATCTAGAGCACTTTTCAACTTTTGTTGTTTTATTCGTGTTCCTCGCTCATTTTGATCTTGAATCACTGTTATTCACTGCTATTGTTCCCCTGTATTCCAGAAAAATGGTGTCCCAAGAAGACCGTTCCGTGATCATCGCCCACCACAAGCGTGGAATGCCGATTCCGAAGATTGCAAATTGCAAAGCTGCTCAAATTCCAGCGTGTTCAAGTCCATCGCGTCGTTGAACGTTTCCAAGAGACAGGCGGAATCAATGACCGTCAGAGAAGTGGAAGACCACGAAGCGCAAGGACCCCAGCGCTGAAAAAGAAGGTCAAACAGAAGATCGAGCGGAGAGAAACATCACAAAACTCGCCAGGGAACACGAATTTGGCTACGCGACGATGTAGAGGCTTCCCAGGGAGAATCTAGGAGTCAAATCGTACAAGTTCGCCAAAGAATCAGCGCTAACGGAAGAACACAAGGCCTCCCGTGTCGAAAAACGCCTACGAATGAGGGCCCTGGCACGCAGCCACTTTTGCCATTTTTGAAGCGGTCACTATACAATTGCTGCTTAGCGTTTCATTCTATTCTGATTGCAGATTGCAGATTTGAACTCCTTGTAAAATTGTGACCCGGAATAATCGTCAATTTTCCAAAAACATCATCAAAAAGTTAAAACTTTCGAACCCTCAAAAATGGAAAATTTCAGATTTTGAAGAATGGGTCTGGCCAACAATTTTTTAGACTGCCCGAAAAACAGGGTTTTTCAATTCAATTTTGCCAATTCTTTCAATGTTTTGTAGTTCAGAATGTAAATTTAATAATAGAGTACAGAAACAAGTGAGTTGAAAAAACTTTGGAGCTTCAAAATGGCAAAAAATGGCTGTGTGCATTTTTATGAATTTTCAGAAGCGATTGGACGCCTGTATCAAAGCTGAAAACGGTCAATTTTTGTGTTCTCAATTGTATCCTGTACAGAATTTCCTGCGCTTTCTAATGGTATATTGAGTGGGCTGTTTGATTAGTTCTCGGGAAAGTTATGATTTTTACGCGTTACAGTATTTATGGATACCCCTGTAGTCGCTGTCGCTGTGAAACAGAATAGGAAGGCAGATTTTATTGCGAACTTTAAGAAAGTGAAATTTAGTTGGGAAACAGTTTGGCGAAAACATTTTTGGCGTTGCGTTCCTCTTCTTCAGCTTGGGCGAAAGCGGCGCTGAGGTTTTCGTAATTCTGGAACCACATGGGAGAAGAATCGTTTTCGGAGGCCGACGATTCGTCGAGGGCGGCGGCCAGTTGGGGGTCCACGGATTCCAGGAGCGCCATGATTTGGTTTTGGGTTTCGAGTCGCTCGAAGCGGCGCCTCGTTTCGGAAGTCGCCCAGATGCCTTCGAGGACTTCCAAGTCGTAGGTGGTGAGGAATTCGACGTAGTAGGATGCGATCTCAAGGTAGAGTTCGAGGTCGGTTCCGTGCATTTTGAGGTCGGAGGAAAGGAGAATTTCTGTTTGTGGAGTATGAACGATTTCAGGGGTTTATATGCTTGAGAAGCAATGCTTGAGAACTTCTTAAGCATTACTTGAGCATCTATGTGTCCTGAACCTTTAGGCCAAGCATCGATTTTTTAGATCTCGAGCATCGGTTATCGGTGTTTAGAAAAGATTCCAGCAATTTCCAGCAACAAGGATGAAATTCGAAAGTTCCTGCAAACACACAACGTTCCATTTGAAACTGCTGACACCAAAAGGATGCTCATAGACATTGTAAAAAAACTTTGTGGAAGGCCGAGAAGAACAGTTCCGGAGACGAGCTGTCGATGACCTGTACCGGGAAAAGGGCATCAAACTCATCAGTTAAAACTGGCGTGGTATCCATACCACGCCAGTTTTAATTCGGTCGAGTTCGTCTGGGGATGGATCAAAAGTGAGGTCCGAAAAGTCGTCAACGTCACGGATAGCATCCACGAAATTGAGGCTCGCACTCGAGAAATCATGGGCAAGCTTCCTAAGTGTCATATTGAAGCGTTCTTTCGGCATGTCATAAACGTAGAAAAGGAATTGGACGCTTTTGACAACTGTCACATCGACCTGAACTCGATTATTGACGATGATAACCAATTAAATTACAGCTGTATTTGGCGAGAAAAGCGAGAAAAACTCATTCTGCCTGAATGGGTATCCGACACGCGACAAACTTCCCCAGCATCTTACAGATGTTGGCAATCTCGGGCGCATTCGATGCGGAATGAGCTCCCGATCACACCGAGCCCAAACGCGCCCAGAAATACGCCAACACGGCGGAGAAATCCACGTTTATCGAGCTCAACGATCACTCCAAAAACACCGATCCGGCGGTAGCATCGCTTTCACCGCAATCCGTCCATTTCGCCTGGCGCGCGACAATATCTCCCAACATTAAACCGTCTTCTGCAGATTCACTTACATCGCTCTGCGGTCACGCCCCACTTCTCAAATTCTATAAATTTATCGTCGCCGCACAAATTGTCCTTTTCGCCGCTCCCACGATCGGAGGTCAGTGGAGTAAACAGCAGGGGACCGAAACGAGTTCCCGGCAACCGGTTAACGGCGGCGAAGTCGAGGCCGAGGACAAAAACGTGGCAGTCCTACAAGCCTCTGCGGCAGGTAGCTACGCGTTTCTGGGTCTTCGCTTCCACGATCACCGCAAAGTCGTCCGCAATTACAATGTTAGTCCTACCGCTCCGATAATTCGCGGAATTCGGTCGGCGGACTGTTAGGCACTGCAGTTGAGAGTCGCGAATTGTTTACTTGAGCGACTAGTTACAACAAGAATGATACTTTAAAGGCGCTTCTGCGTTTGATCGGAGTGTGAGATTCGCGTTTTTACGACAATAGTAGTTATAGCTTTGAACGATGAATGAACTATTAAGTCAATTACCCATCTAACTACCTTATTTGCTTCTAAGACCGTTAGATCAAAAGCCTAAACCTCTATCTGATAAGCTAAAAAGGCTATTTCAAGCAGTCTATTGGATCGATTTCAAACCATGATGGTGCAAACAATAAAATGATTTTTAAGGCAACTACTGCAGTTCACTTTTCATTCCTACCCTATTTTTGCCGATCAATATTTGCTGACTTTTCATTTTTTGATCACTTAAAAAGTACATGCGTTTTTCGTTTTCATCCATTAAAAATGTGAATGAAATTGTTGTGAAATTGTTACAGTTGTGAGTCACTGTTTTCTCTTACAAATTTGTGGTCCCGATTTGGACTTTTTTGAAACGTATATTGCTCTAGTACAGTCTTTAGTCAGTGTCTTTTCGCTTTCATGACTTCTTCTCTTCTGCTGCAACGCAAGGCTGTAAAAGTGCTTATCGCTCTGAATCATTGTAAAATGTGCTTCTGGACAATTTTGGTGATAAGAATGATCTGATGTCAATTGGCGGTGTTCTCTTTTGATTCGTTTGTAAATTCTTCTGTGGATTAGAGGGCTTAGAATAACAGTGTTCAGAAATTCTGCTCTGCACACAGTCCGAGTTGCTTTATCAACCCGAGTTCTAATGAACTGGGTCTCCAAAAATTGTTCTTCGGGTCTTGTAAAAAGGCCCTGCAATGATGATGATATGGTCAAAGGTAACAAAGTAGATCTGCTAAATCATTTAGAATGGGTCACTCGATAGCATTGGTGCGAAGTGTCAAACCCAGAGAAATCAGAGAAATGGACAAACGCACACCGCATCAATTCTCCGTTTCTCTGTTTTCTGTGGTCGCCACCCCCACACCAATGCGAGCCAACAGCTTATCCCGCATGACCTAACTTACTCAAAATCTAACCTTTGACCATATCATTATCATTCCAGGGACTTTTTACAAGACCCAAGGAACATTTTTTGGAGCCCAGTTCACTAGAACCTGGGTTAATAATCTTTATATCAAGCACAACACGCATGACAACAACAAACTGCACCCACTTATTTACTTTTTTGTTTGCACAGCATCTTTTCCATCTTTTTCTATGTGTGTTTGCTTTTCCGTATTTTTAGCCAAAACAGCACAAACAACAAGACAAAACATTCTCTACTCTCTCCCAAAATCAGTTTTCTCCTGTATTTCTAAAAGCCTCCATTCGACTCCACTTTTTAATGTGTCAGAAACGCTTTCTTTTCGGCTTATAGCACGCGGCAACTGTATAGAGCACGTCTCCCCGATAACAGACGCCGTCGCTACACCCATTTCCCCTGCGAAATATGAGCGCTGTTGACTCATTTTAGGTGGTTTGGTGTCGGGTAACCTGAAAAAACTTTGTTTTCTTATTCCTTTCGTGTTGTTTAGTTGGCTTCGGATTGCGTTTGGAACTGATTTATGACTTTTGTGATTTTTTAACTTTTAAATTTTTCAAAGATTTTGCCTTATGGACACTTGTGTAGTTGATGGCAAACAGCGGTGTCTCGAATTGCGCGGCGCTTCAGATAGCGGGCGTGCATTGTGCCTAGAAACGCGTTGCCGGTTCGTTGCGCAGAATTCGGCCGAAATTCAAGTTCCACGTTCAGCCGGGAGGCTTGGGCGGCCACATTGCAATAGAGTGTTGGACATTTTTCAATGTGGTTTTTGCGCCGAAGGCGGGAATAGTAGGCTCGAGACGGCCTCTTTCAAACAGGGCTGGGGCTGGCCTCCTGGAGCATATTAGACTTGGACATTTTCCACTAAGGTTTTTGCGCTGGGGGCGCTTGGCAGCGGGGATAGTAGGCTGGGAGCGATAGTTTCAGGCGACAGGCTCTTGCTTTTAGGTATTTGCGGTGAAGGGCGCACAATATCGGCGGCCATTTTCGGAGAATTCAGCAGGCTCAAAGCGCGCAAACCACCCGCAAGCAACCTAAAACTAAAGGGTAGACTTTCTTAGTCTTAGAATTTTCGTGTTCACATTTATTAACCCCGTTCTAATGAACTGGGTCTCCAAAAATTGTACTTCGGCTCTTTAGAAAGGCCCTGGAATGATGATATGGACAAAGATGACCTCGTGGGTGGGGTAGGCCGTGAGAGATTGGAGATGCGGTTGTTTTGGTGCGGGAGGTCGCCACCAGAGAAATCAGAGAACAGTTTAGCATTGCTCGCGTGTCGTTTTCTGTGATATCTCTCGACTCTCCTCATAGAACTCTCATAAAAAGATTCCGTGAAAGTCTTACGCTCGATCCCAAAACTTATCTCCCTCCACTCATCGTTTTTTGATTCCAGATGAAAACGTCCTGCTTCGCCGCCGTCCACAGCGACCAACTCAAAAACGACCAACGCTTCAAACAGCAGAACGAGGTTTATCTGAGGCTGATCCAGGACCTAAAACTGAAGCACGAAAAGGAAATTCAGAAATTGAACGACGTTCACGTTCAGGAGATCCAGAAGATCAAAAAAACGAAGAAGAAGGAACCCCATGAGGAGCTGCTGAAGCTTCAAAAGACGCTCGAGGACCAGAAGAAGAGAATAAGCGAGTTGGAGGCGATTGTGGACAAGGCGAAGAGCCTGTTTAAGGAGTTGTAGATATAAAGAGCGTTTATTCATCAAGATTTGCATGTTGGGTGTTCAGGGAGGCTGAAATAACGTCAGCCTTGAATTGAAAGAAAGCCTTGAATTCAAGGCGTCTGAGTGAAACCGAAGCCAGTTTTTGAAGTCGAAACATGTATATTAGAGTCCCAGTTTCAAGGATGAACTGCCGAAACAAGGTCATTTGACGGGAACCCTGAAAAAAAACGTTGCGTTGTGATACAATTTCTGTCGAGAACGGGTGTAATGGGTCACCTCCAACTGATTTGAAGCCTTCGAACTGTCAGACAATCGCTCTTCACGCAAAATTCAGCAAACCAATGAAGCCCTCTTTCACACCCTCTTCGCCGTATCGCGATTGTGTCACACTTTCAAATTTGGCGCAAAATTTAATTTTTCAAAAGTTCGTCCCTCTGCAAAGTGCGGGAAACGCGGCATCTCGCTCGCGATTTCGAATTTCGCTTTGCACGTTTCGGTTCGCCGCCTCCTCTCGATTTCTCCGAATTTCCACATTTTCAGATGGCTGCTCTTCTGCCGGAAAAGTATCGCCCTTCGCAGTTCGGCGAACTCTCCTACCACCTCGAGCAGCGGGATATGCTCGAGTCGCTGGTCTCGAGCCCCGACTTCCCGCATCTGCTCATTTACGGACCCTCGGGCGCCGGGAAATCCACGCGCATCCGCTGCATCCTCCAGAAGCTCTACGGCAGCGGCGCCGCGCAGATGCGCCTCACTGAGTTACCCTTCACCACGGCCAGCAAAAAGAAGATGCAGATCAACTGCGCCTCCAGCAACTACCACACCGAGCTCACTCCCAGGTTGGTCCTTAGAATTTCTTAGGCTGAATTTTGACCTTTTCGTTTCAGCGATGCGGGGATCCACGACCGAATCGTAGTTCAGGACGTCATCAAATCCATGGCGTCTACGAATCAGCTCAACACCAAGTCGCAGCGCGCATTCAAAGGTAGGTTCTAGCTGTGTGTGGGCGTATATGACACCTTCTTTTAGTGGTCGTTCTGAAAGAAGCCGAAAACCTCACGCGTGAGGCCCAAGACGCTCTCCGTCGCACGATGGAGAAATACATGAAAACATGCCGCATCATCCTCTGCTGCACAAATTTGTCGAAGATCAGCGGACCGCTGCAGAGTCGATGCATGGGAATTCGCGTGGCGGCGCCTACCAATGACGACATTATGAACGTCATGGACGTCGTGGCTAAGAAGGAGAAGCTGCAGGTTCCCGCGGTGCTCGTCGAGTCGATTCTCCAACATTCGCGGAGAAATCTGCGAAGAGCTCTTCTTCTTCTGCAAACAGCGAAGACCGAACAGTGAGGCGGTCGCTCCTATGCTTAAATATTAAATTTCGTTTTCAGATATCCATTTAGGGAGGACCAAACGGTCAAAGAGCCACAGTGGATGACCTACATGGGCGAAACGGTGTCCCTGTTCCTGGAGAAGAAGTCATCTGCCCAAGAAACGTAGGTTTTCTTCATACTCGCTAATTCGGCCTTACATTAATCATGAGTGCGGGAGCTTTGGAATGCTCACTGATTTTCGAGCACGTGGGGCAGAAGGGGAAGCGACAGCTCTTGGAGTGCCATGCCGATCTTCCTTGTGGAAGGGAATGTGGAGGAGGCTCAGGAGATCGACCGTCCATTTCTAGATGCGACCTTTAAAATATCCATTTCTCAGACGGCGCCCTTTCTGGACACCGTGTCTGCGCACTCTTATCGCACCTTGCGTTGCCAGACGGATGGTCTGGCAGACGAGATTGTAGTCTAGCTTGACTCATTTCTAGCGTATATAACGCAAGGTGCGGTCGTGCCAACGATCGAGTTTCTCAGGAGTGTCGCTTTCTTTAAAGTTTAAATGTTTGCTTAAGCGTTGCGGAATCGATAATTGATCGCTCCCGTGCCGTTTCTCGTCAAAACCTTATCGAAAAATTGCCTCTTCAGCTTCTTATTTTGCCATCATTTCAGGCTCCTCGCCATTCGACAACGGCTGAACGAACTCATCCAACATCTCATTCCCGTTCCCGTGATTTTCGAAGAAATCGTGCGAAGACTTCTGCAACTGACCGACCAAAAATACCACAAAGCGATTGTGGAGAGCGCGGGCGAATGCGAAGAACTGTGCATCAAAGGCTCCAAGCCGATCATCCACTTGGAGCGTTTCGCCGTCGAAGTGTTGTGCATTCTCAACTAATTTCCGACCGTTTTGTGTGCCGATCTCCTCGTTTTTGTGCTCTGTGATTCACGTTTCCAACACGTTAAACTTTTAAACACGCTGAAATCCGCCTCGAAATCAACACTTTTTGGATAACATAGACGTCTGGTTCGTGCGCGTGTCGGTAAATCGACGCTTTGGGATTTCCCAGTTATTCTTTGCGCAGTTGCTCTCCGCGTGCGGTTGTCTTACGTGACTTGAGTTCGCCGTACCGCTGCTCATTCGCTTACTTTTGCTTACGTTTCAGGCATGCACGCGTCCTTCGGGGTCTTCGCGCTTCTCGCGCTCACCGTCTCGTCCAACCAACCAACCGCGGCTCCCACGGCGACTCAAGTTCCCGCGAAGAAGATCCCGGATGAGTGGACGATGACCATTTCCGTGAACGCCGGTGGGAAGGAATGTTTCTTCGTTTCACTCGTCGACGAGAAGTTCCAGGGAATGGCCATCAACTACCAGGTAAGGATTTGCAGAGGAAAATTTTGCCCAAACGAAGTTTTCAGGTTATCGACGGAGGCCATTTGGACGTCAACTTCGTGCTGAGGAGCCCGACCGGTCACGTTGTCGAAGAAGATCAGAGGTCACCCAGCGCCGAGCACAAGTGAGTGAGAGTGTACCCTATTCTCAGAATGATTACCGCTTTTTAGGGTCCTGATTGACGACAGAAACCACCGTGGCGACTACGAATTCTGCTTCGACAACAGCTTCAGCTTCAACTCGAAGAAAATGGTGGGATTAGCCACGATTTTCTGTGATTCTAAGCGATGGTTTTCAGCTCTATTTTGAGGTGATGCTCCTCGACCACGAAGGAAGCTACTCCAGCATGTTCGAACGCGTCTTGGAAAGCGAGAAGGTGATGACGGAGACCATGAAGAACTTCGATGTAAGTGTGTGGGATGTAATCAAGGGCTGTGAATGGGAACAAGAAGGGACAATCAGGCTCAAATCTCAACGCTACCTCAATTTCAGTCGATCACTGCCAAGGTCAAGAACAACCTGAACTCGATCGAACGAGATCAAGCTGCTCTGAGGGTTCTGGAATCCCGCGATCGTTCTCAGATGGAAAACAGCTTTGAAAAGATCAACACTTTTGGAATCCTGATTAGCATCACAATCATTGTGGGTTCCCTTGGTCAGGTAAAGTTAATGATTTCCTGCCATTTCTAATTGCTTGATTACAGGTATTCCTGGTGCGAAGACTCTTCAACCAATAGATGTACCGAACGCTAGCGTCGACTTTTATTTCTTGTGTATTGTATACGGGTAATGACTGATGGGATAAGTTTATTTATGCTCAACCGGGCTGCTGTCTATAAGTTATTGTAAGACTCTGTAAAGATAAATTGTTGTAAATACAGGTTGTCCGAGTGTCTGGGTTTGGATGTACTTTTAGGAAAAACCGACCGGGAAAGGCTAATGAAAAGGTCAAAATGAATAATTCGCTACTTTCCCGTCTCAAACGTTCAAACCAGGCACGCAGAACAGCGACACTGTCCATTCAGTGTTGAACGTTTCTACGAACCGGTTGTGCTTTGAAACTTTCCTTGTGCTGTTTTCAGGCTCGCGCTTGCTCAAAAATATGCAAAATTAGGGTGAACGCGTAGCTCTTGTACCAAGACCTTTCCGGTGGTGTGAAATTTTGTTGGAAATTCTTTAGCAATCAGGCTTAAAGTCAGAAGTTTTGTCCCAGACAGACGCTTCACAAAACCCAGACGATTTGGTACCAATAAAATTGAACCGTTCTCCTGATTTAGAAAAACCTAAGTCTGCTAAGATCCGATCCAATAGTAAAAATAATCGATGGAAAACTTCTACCGTCTACGCTCGGACACCCTGTACAGGGTGGCCCAAAAAAAGGTCTGGAATGGGCGGGTGCCGGGTTGTCTGTAGCAAATCATTCGGAGCGCATGTGCTGCAATTGCGCGGCGACGACTGGTCGGATTTTGTTTCCAAAAAGCCGCTAAAACAACGGAAATTTATGTAAAATCAACGCGCAGTCAAACACCATTGAAGAATTGTTGAATTTGTCGCCCTTCTTGGTCGATGACGGCGCGGACACGGGACAGAAATTCACGAATCCATCCGGCGACAACGTCGTGGGGGAGCTCGTTCCATGCTGCGCGAATCCTCTGCTTCAACTCCGCTTCGCTCTTTGGGTCTTCGCCTTGGTACACGCGCGTATTCAGCCAATGCTCCGGATCCCTTCTTACGTTCAACGATTCCTCCGTTCGGGCGAAGTCGTCGAACTGCGGTCTTCGCGGCATCGTATTTCCAGTTTCTGTCGCCTCCAAGCTTACAAATCTTCGCGGGTCCGTGGCCGAATTTCATCATCGTTCGGATTTCAACGAGATCATCACGAGAAAACAGGCATTCTGTTGAAGTTTAACCGACCGCTCTCATACACAGATTCGACCAGAATGACCGATTTCAGACAGTAAATGGCGCGGTGTCTGGAAATAGGGTTTTTTTGACCCACCCTGGAAAACCCAAATGAACGGGTGCTGGAGTGCCTGGAGTCCAGACACCCCGTCACCCGTTCCTTCCAAACTCTTTTTTGGCTAACTTGTAGTGACGAGTGGGGGTCATTTCGTGCTTCTCAATGACGACGACCGGTCGGGCGAATTCGGCTTCTGGCGGCCTGCGAGCCAAAGGCGTCAAAAACTGCCAAAAAAAGCAGCGCGAAGAAGAGCGTTCCGAGGCGACCGTTTGGTACAACGCTAACGACGTAAGTTCCCTTTTCGGCGGGTGTTTAGGGAATCGTTTTAGAAGAGCGTGGCGAGCAAGCGCGATTCAGAAGTAGCGAAGAAGCGGGAAAAGGACTGCGAGGTTTGTTTGGATTTGTGGAATTAGGAACCGATGCTTTTAAGGGAGAATTCCGCGATGTTCCCGTCACCAGTCCGAGGTCCAATCCAGCGAGGAGCCAGTGTTCCACTCGCAGCAAGGTACGTCAAAGCGCCGGTTTGAAATTCCTTGCCGAATTCAGCACGCTTTCTAACGTATCTTTCTTTCAGGACAACCTTCGCGTGAAGCCGACCAAGATTGCAAAGATGAAACCTTCCCGAAGCCGCCGCCGTTCCAAGCTCCGCTCCTGCTTCGAGTGGCTTCTTCTCTTCCTCTCACCTTTGGCGTCTCCTCCTCACGAGCAAGAACCGCTGCGCTTCGCCTTCGATGGATCCCAGTTTGGCGTGGATTCAGTCCGCCACTCATGGGTCTTTCCATTAGGTTTAAGTGAATAAAGCTCTTCTTGATTACAGGGTGGTCCAAAAAAGGAGTTGGGCCAGACAGCTCCGGAGCAGAGTCCTTTCAAGCTCGCTCGTCGCGAACGACCGGACCACATTAAAATTTCGGTTGAAATAAAATTCGTTCGAGACAAATCCAGACAACCTTGGGTCGTCTTCGGATCGGCCCCCATTCGCCAGTTTCATCAGTCAAAAGCGGTCGTCACGTGAAGTGATGTGGACCGCAGTTTTGCTCAGCTGCTTTCAAGCGATCTTATTCGTCGTTTTTGTGAATGTCGGTTGCAAGAAAAAGGTTGGCGTAGCGTCCATTTCGCCGAACTTTTTGATGCTTGATTTCAGAAGAAACAAGCAAGTTCCATAAACTACATGGACGAGTCGGACCCGCGCGCCAAGTCGACCTACGAGATCAAGACGGACGTGATGTTCCCTGGAATGGTGGAGCAGAAGGCAGAGATCATGGAGCAGCTGAAGAAGGAAGAAGCCGAGGCGTTGAAGAAGGCGAAGGAGGAGGCGGCGAAGCGAGAAGCCGCCGCGAAGACTTGATTTTGTGGAGCTTGTGTTATTTTGAATTTGCTGTGGTCGGAATAAGGAGTTTGGGTGTGGATGATGTTTTAAACGTGTGAATCGTCGCAGGAGTGACTTCCAGGAGCTGGGTTCTGCAGGTTGTTGCCACATTTATCATCGCCACTTCATCTTAAATTGGTTTCTAAAGTTCATCGGATGAATTTCTTCCGTCGCTCGCCGCTTTTCGCTCGCGTTTTCGAATTTATATTTTTTCGCTTTCTGAATTCGGTTCTCCGCGATTTCATGCCTAATTGCGCGCGGCCTCCGGCCGCGCGGATTTGAATTTCAATTCATACGTTTATACACAATTTCGTTTCAGTAACGCGAGGATTCATGGTCGCATCATTCCTCAGTATCAAATCCACAGCATCCGTGAATCCAAGCCCAACAACGAAGGCTCCGAAGACCCTCAAGAGAACTTGGCGCCAATCCGTCTCCACCTGCTAATAACGTGTGAACTCCGGGGTTGATAGGTTGTTCCTCGGGCGCTCGCCGAAAGGTGGTCAGCGTTGTGTAATCCGATCGCCCGCGCCGCTAATCTCGCCTGCCACCGTCGGCGGCCCAAGGCGCCCGAGTGATAAACTCGATTGTAACACCAAGTCGCACGAGTTCGTTATTTTGTCTTCGGGCGCTGTAGTCGCAAGGCGGAAGAAGATGAAGGCGCGCCAAAGGAATCTCGATGTGGTGAGTTTGGCCAAACAATGCCTTTAAACGGTTCCGATTCAGGTCCACAGTGGAATGGTGCTCATCAGCGATGGAAAAGGCCGCGGACGACCGGCGCGGCTTCAGCTCACGAAGGATCAACTGACGATCCAGGTGCTCGTGATGAGCGAATCGGAGTCGGATTCGCAGTCGCCGGCGATCCAAGAAGTGGACCAAAAGCCGAGGACGGTTGCGCTGCCGAGGGCCAAAGGGGGTCTCGGACTGTCGATCAAAGGAGGCCACGACGGGAACCAGGTGGTGCCCATTGTAATCTCGAAGCTCATGATTGGATTGCCAGGTAAGCTTTAAATCGTTCCTTGATGCTTGACGATAAGTTCGTTTTCCTTTAAAGCCGAACAAAGCGGACAACTCTATGTCGGCGACACGATTCTCACAATCAACGGCGTGCCGGTGGACGGGAAAACCCATGACGACGTTGTCCAGATGCTTAAAGACGCCGGAAACGAAGTCGTTTTGGCCGTGAAAAACAACCCACAAATCGCCCCTTTCATGAAGTGATTGAAGTGTCCCATTTCCTGGAATGACGTCGAATGGTTTAGGAGCGGATCACTGAAGTCCCGGAGGAGCGGAAGTGCGCTGGATCGGATGTACGAAACGAACACGTGGAAGAGCGCCCTGAAGCAGCAGGTGGATACGGATCGAGATGCGCAACAGGCGCAGAAGGACGAGGACGGCGACGGGTGGAAGACGATCGCGAAGATTCCGCTCCCGATGGCGTTTGTGACGCGGTATTTGTGGGGCACTGATAAGATTAGGTGAGGTCTTAAGCAAATCGCTTACCTGATCCTTTCCTTTTCAGGCATAATCAATTTGAAGTTCGCGCCGTCGACGGAAAATCCACGGGAATCGTTCACTGCGAAGACAAATCAGCCCTGGAACAGTGGATCAAACACATACAAACGCACATAAACGCGGTCAACCAGAAGTCGATCAAAATGAGCAATAAGTATCTGCACCCTTCTGAGCAGGTACCCTTGGTTTTCTCAATGTATCTATTCAAATCTCCTCTAGATAAGCTACATTGGTTGGGTCGAAGAGCGGATGCCCGAGGGATACTTCGAAGACCCGAAGCAGCGCTGGGAACCCCGATTCGTGATCTTCAAGGGCTCCGACTTCTGCATGTTCGAGTCTCCGCCACTGAATTCCGAGGATCTCGAGAAGTGCATCTGCCTCTACAAGACCTTCGAAACGGCCCTCAAAGTGACCTCGAACGACGGCATCCGGAGGGACCGCAGGGAACACACGTGTTGGATCGAAACGGCCGAGCACAACACCCACTACCTGAGCCTTGGATCGTCCACCCTCTTCAAGCAGTTCGAAAACGCTTACAACACCTGTGTTTACAAATCTGTCACAGCAATTCAGGTATGACTCTCCTTCCTGATCCGTGTTTAATCATTTCTCAGACTCGGACATTCGCCTGCAGCTTCGATAGCCGGCCGTGTGGCCTCGTTCTCGATATTAAACAGGGCATAAGTCTTTATGACATCCCAACTAAGGTAATTTTAACGCTAAAATTAACGGCGAGGCTCCGAGGAGCCTGAAAACATCCTCAATTTATACATTCGTTCCGCCGAATTGTTGTGCACGCCGGGGCTGGTGGAGCGGACGTAGATGCGCGCCTTCGGGAAGAGCTTCGAAGTTGATGGTTGCAGTTCTAAGAAGCAAACTGGGATTAGGACGCAATAGGGGTGGGACTTGCCATAGATGTGTTCCGAAGAATAAGATGCCCCTCTTAATTTTGATCTGATGCTGTTCTGAAATTCCAAATGTCATCATATGGAAAAGTCCAAACGAGTAAGCTATATGGCCAAGGGTACCCGAGCTGTTCTCACCTTTAGAGAGCTGAACGACGACTTTTCGTTTGTTCCGCATTTGGACCTAAACTTGGAGTTTTAATGAGAGAAGCTGATGGAAGAACTCACGAAGTGTAGGAGTCCTCAGGAGCGTCCGAGTACACTGTGGCGGTCATCGATTCGAGGTGCTTCGAGCGCTTCTCGCTTTTCTTGCCGCATGGATTCATCGACGTCTCGGACATCGAGGCATCTGTGACGGGACTCTTCACGTTCTTAGCGTGGACGACGCGCGTGAATTGATACGCCCGGGGGACCTTGGGCGTCGGATGGAAGAAACCGGAAACGAAGTACTCCTTCGGATCGGGGACTCTGTAAAACGCGAAATTCAGAATTTCGAAATTCCTCTGGACACTGTCCACGGAACGATTCTCGCAATTAATTGCGAGAATCCGAACGAACTTACAACTTTTTCTTCTTTTCCTTCGGCGGCGCCTTCGTCGGGGGATTCGCGGGCGGCTGCGAGTCGATCGCCACTTCGAAGAGAATCTCCTCGTCGTCGCGGGCGTTGGCGATCAGCTGCCGCATGATTCCTTCAATGGACTCCGTAATGCGCTTCACATCAGCCGTCAGCTTCGGTTCTTCTTCTGCCTTATTCGACGAAACACTTGAGGAAACGTCGGACGCGTCGCGGCTGTCCACGGAACGACTCATTCTGACGACTGCGTTCCTCTGGACACGACTGCTCTATGGAGGACGATTCTGCGAAATGAGGGCGCCGCGGTAGACATCTGGGGATCGATGTGGAGTGTTTTGTCTAGACAGGGCCAGTGAGACGCGGACTGCCTTGATTCGGGCGTTCAAACATACGCTGTCTGGGTCTAACAATTGTTTATAAGTATTTATTTGTTTGCGTTACGCATAGTCATAATTGGGTGTATCTAACGAAATCGGAAACAGGGAAATGAAGTTTCTAGGAGATGCGTAGGGAACAATGCAAGTGAGAAACCCAAGTTAGAGAGATAACGGGCTGGTCATGTGCTGTTGCAGAGGGCGCTCAAAAGGAAAACCATACAATCTGAGAAGGGGAGCAAAGGAATTTAGAGAGTAAGAACAATTAGAATCCTCTTAAAGACTAGAAGAGAATCGACGAGAAAAGGTGGCAACAATAAGCAGTATTATCTAAGCAGCATTATCGATAATTACGGCCTTTTTTCTTCTTGTGATGTTTTCCCTTTGGTTTAGTCGCAGTCGTCTTGGGCACGGGGGAAGAGCAGTCAAGTTCGCTTTCATTGCGCAGCCAAGGTTTGTCGACGTTAGCGTGGTAGAACATGTCCATAAGGGCTTCAGCGGCTTCATACGAGGTTCGAATACAGGTCATAAGCGGGCTCGAAACGGCTTAGAAGATCGGTTTCTGGAAAGTGTTCCTTCCAAGCTTTGAATTTTCCCGTAGACAGTGAAGCGGTCTTCGTTCTTTACAAGGTGGGTCAAAAAAAAATCCTTTTGCCAAACACCACGCCGTCTAGACACGCGCGCCTGATCGACTGTCTGAAACCGGTCACTTGGGACGTTAGCGAAACGACCGGTCGTTCGCGACGAGTGAGCTTGAAATGACTCCGCTCCGTCTGGCCAGTGAGCGGCGAGCCAGGGGTGTCTGGCGGAAGGATTTTTTTGGCCCATTCTGTAAATCAAACTCATCAAAAAAAAGGTTGAAAGCTTTGGTTGGAGATATGTCGTCAGCTGTCACGGAACCTGTGCTCGTCGCGCACATCATAGAAGACGAATTCTTCGAAGGTGAATCATCGGACGAGGACGGCTTTACGACGTTGACCACGTTGTTATCTGCGGGGATATCTGCGCTTGTGGCCGTGGGAAGAGCGATCGTTTTTTTTTTGTTTTGAAGCGATGAACCAATTGAAGACGATTCGCGCTGAGTTCGGACTTCCTTCTCGGCTTGAAGTTTCTGACTACTAAGGAAGGGACGGAGGTAGACACCTTGAAAATTGGAGATCTTGAGTCGAGAGGATCGGCGGACGGAGATTTGGACCAATTTGGGAAACTGGAACATGACTTTGAGTCGAGGGCGATCGGCACGGGCGCCAAGACGGCAGCAATCGACATCAGAAGGCCGCACTTCGACTTCAAATAGCTCTAGGAGTCTCAGGACGGATTGATAGTCGTCTTCGGCTCGAGTGAAGGAGCTCAAAGAAGCAGATTCAGGAAGATGACGAATAATCAGGATTGAGTTGTCGCCATGAGAATAAGGATTTTGGAGAATTGAAGAAGGTGGAAGAGGACGAGGACGTGGAAGAGGATGTGGAAATACCACCAGGTTTAGGTTCAGCGGAAGATTCGAACGAGGAAACTGTCATTGTTACAGCTCAAGGAGTTGACGGAGAGAGACAACGGGTCGACCACTCTGCAAGAGCTAACGAAGGGAATTTTGGTGGAAGACGTCACATCTAATCTCGGATTCGTTTTAGAGATACGTCTGGCAGTACCGCTTCCAAGACTTGGACTCCTCGTCCGACGACAGCAAGCTCCGGCTCCAGATGATCTTCAAAGACGAGCGCTCAATAGCGCCGTCCCGCCTGGAGATCAAGGACATCGAGTGCGACCAACTCATCGCCGTCGTCCTCACGCTCCACGCGTTCTACGTCACGAAGATCATGGGCGCCGACCCCGAATATCTCAGACAGATTCCCCTCAAATAGGCTGTCTGAAAGTCTTTCGAACGTCTCTTGTCTGTAAATAAAATCAACTGAACACCAAAAAGAGACACTTGCACACTACAGGGTGGGCCAAAAAAACTCTATTTCCAGACACCGCGCCGGCCAGACACGCGCGCCAGATTTACTGTCTGAAATCGGTCATTCTGGTCGAATCTGTGTGTATTCGGTTAAACTTCAACAGAATGCCTGTGTTTTCTCGTGATGATCTCGTTGAAATCCGAACGATGATGAAATTCGGCCGTGGCACTAGCTGAGCACGCGCGTGTATCTCAATTTGCAAATAAATTGGCATAAAATTCCGTTGTTTTAGCGGCTGTTTGGAAACGAAATCCGACCGGTCGTTCGCTGCGCGACCGCTGCAAATCGATTTTAGACGTAAATCTGGCGCGCGTGTCTGGCCGGCGCGGTGTCTGGAAAAAGGGTTTTTTTGGCTCACCATGTAGTCTACGTCAATGAGTCTGTCTAGGCGGTGGCTTCCGACACCTGTCTGGCTTTCGCCTCGAGCTTCATTTCGGAGACCACGTGAGAGTCGAACGGTCGGCCATGTTGCTGCGCCTCTTCGCTCGAAATCTGCCGCGTTTAGCCCGTCGCGGCGTCCACCAATCCGTACTCCCCGGCGACATCGATCTCCAAGAGAAACACGACCTGATGAACCTGAAGCCGCTCCACGTCATGTGCAAAGAGATGGATTCATTCTTCTTCGATATGAGAAAGATCGCCGCTGACCCGAAGAAGCAAGAGGAGCTGGAGCCGCGGCGGATGCTGGATTCGCACTCGCGATACATCATTCCCCTGGAAAGCGACCCCGAGATGCGCCTGGAATATTCGACGGCTGGCGGAAATGTCCGCTTCGGGAAGGTCTTGGAGGACCTGGATCGCTTCTCCGTGTATCTCTCCTACAGGCACAACCAGGGAGGCCATATCACGATTCCCAACAACGCGAGGACGCTCGTCACCGGATCTGTACAGAGGATCGACCTGCAGAAGTGAGTTCCTTGACTCTTGCGAACTTTTGAATATGTGTTCAATTAATTGTAGCTTCGACTTCTCGGCCGACCGAAACCTCTTCTTCGACGGACACGTGAGCTGGACCGGAAGATCGAGTCTCCAAACGACGATGCGGATCTACCAGATGAACGAGCGAGGCAGCCTCGAGCAGATGCTCCGAGCGAAGTTCATCATGGTTTCTCGGAATCCAGAGAACCCGATCAAGGGGATGGACGTCCACCCGCTCATATGTCCTACGTCGATAGAGGCCAAGATCTTCAACGAGGGTTTCGATGATGTTCTAGAGGCTAAGCGCATGGTAAGAAAGCGTGTAAGCGTTTTCTTTCTCAATTGTGCCTATTTAGGACGCCAACTCGGTCTTCCTCCGGCCGCCAACGAACGAGGAAATCCAGCTGATCCACAACAAGTTCATCCAATCGGCCAACAACCAAGGATTCGCCTCCTCGCACCTGCCCGAAGGCCACGTGTGGCTCGAAGAAAACCCCTTCTGTGTGTCCCTCTCGTCGTGCCACCCCGAGTTCAAGAACGTGTACGGGAAGATCTTCGGAGGATACTTGATGAATTCGGCTTTCGAATTGGCTTCCGTTTCGGCCAAGATATTCGCGAAGTCGTCCGTCGAAATCGTAGCCGTCAGCGACATCGTCTTCCGCGCGCCGGTCGAAATCGGCGACGTTCTAGCGCTTTCTGCTCACGTCACGTTCAGCTACGATTCCTACGTCCACGTAAGGCTTATTCTCTAAGGTCACTGAAAATAATGCTTGGGTTTCAGATCCGCGTTCAGGCCCAAGTTGTCAACGTGAAGACCTTCGACAAGAAGACGACGAACACTTTCCACTTCACGTTCACCACGCGCGACAAGAGCGCCGTTCCCAAGATTATGCCCCGGGCCTACAAGCAAGGAATGATGTACATCAACGGTAAGCGCCACATGGAAGCGGCCCTTCGTCACAAAGGAGTTATCATGAAAGTGCAATAAGCGAATTCAGCTACGACATTATCCGAATTTAAGGCAACACTAGTGCAGTGGTGTTTGTGGTCGAATCAACAAAGGCAACAAAAAAGTATGTACATTGGGGGTCTCTTGGTCGCTTAATCCGGGAGTCCCGTGGGCCAATGTTCCCCAACTGCGGATACGACGTACGAGCTCACAGCGAGATCGTTAGGTACGTCGGCCACTTCCCACGCTTCGTCGGTCTTCGCGAGGGGATACCGGCAGAAGGGGCACAGACCGTAGCCCGCGGCCCGGATCTGCTCGTAGCAGGGAAAGCAGAGCGAGTGAGTGCACGGAAGGATCGAGTCCGGAGGCCTTTCCAGGCAGATCACGCACTCGCCTTCGCACGTGGCACTGAAATATGGTCACATAATGGGCTGCAACAGATCAGCCACTACCTGTCCAGGAACATGGACATCGTCATTTTCTGCTGTTGCTCCTGTTTCTCGGAGTTCTCCGCGCTGGTCGCTGCTTTCGACGCCTCGACCATCGTCAGAATCTGGCGGTGTAGTCGTAGGAACTCCGAAAGCGTAAAGTTTCTATACGCTTCCGCTCGGTCGTCCGCGTCGTAGCGCTGAAAAC